>CM052720.1:20662571-20764783 GCA_028551405.1 Uromys caudimaculatus
GCGTGCCACCTGACCAGGCTGAAATCCCGCGTGCCACCTGACCAGGCTGAAATCCTGCGTGCCACCTGACCAGGCTGAAATCCTGCGTGCCACCTGACCAGGCTGAAATGCTGGAGATCCTTCATACGCAGCAGCATACCTGCCTTCACCATCCCAACATCGTGCCATGGGAAAAAAAAATGTGAATTTGGAAAAAATAAACAATGAAAAGGAAAAGACAAAGCTCCTCTGTTGGAAAAAAGAAGACTGGAAAATATGCAGTGAGTTGGAGCTTCACTTAGGTATCTGGTCTTATCCTGCTAGGAGAGACTGAGTGGAAAAACTGATCCACTGTCTCTAAAACACAGAAGTAAGAAAGTCATTCCTCGATGCTTTCTTGGATATATAACTAATGAGAAATAAATCTAGTTACATTCTTTAACTCCTGCCCCCCCTCCAAGGGTGATGGCTTCAATTCAGCATGATCTGCTGTCAGCTCAGGAAATTTCCACCCTGAGAATTTCCTAGCAGAGTCAAAATAAGTCACAGTCATAAGCAGATAAAGATTGTTTTCCTGAGAACACTTGAAACTGCGTTTGAATTCTGTATTTAAGAGCTGAATTGAGTGCTTGGCTAATGCTTTTCCATGGTGTCATTTTAAAACTATTTTGGCATGCTTTGTGAATAGCCCATACATTGACTATTCAAAAATTAATAAAATATCACTATATTTCTTGGAACAGATTATCTCTGAGACAACAAACAAGTAATCCCAGCATAGAGACACTATCCAGCTAATAAGGGGTGACCAACATAGGTCTGTGGTCGACATGGGCCTGGCAGTAGATTGGGAATGAAAGAGGAATTTCGAATAGTTTGCTCTCACAGGCAAAGTAATGGTGTGGGTACCACACAGAGGGAAGCAGTCCTACTCCCTTTCCCAGCTGAGTGACAGCATATTTTCAAAACATATTCTTTCTATGTAATTCTGGGTCCAAGTGTAAGAGTGCCTCAGAATTCATCTAGTCTATTTTTAGTTTACCCTCTAAGTTATTATTATTATTGTTTAAGGAAAATTTATGTTGTGTCCAGTGAAAAGGTACAAGCAGCAGGTTTTGGACATGAAGTCATAAGCAGATAAGGATTCATAATTAATTAAGTGGCAGGGTTGAGAAAGTAATTTGGAACTGCCCATTGCTATTCGTGGAAGGCCGGTGGCAAGAAGGGAGAGGGTGGAAGAGGAAGGAGCACATGGACTCTATTTGTTAAGGTTTCTATTGCTGTACTCAAACACTAGGACAGAGGTGACTGTAAAAGAAAGCATTTAATTGGGCTTACTATTTCTGAAGGTTAGATCCATGATGGTGGAGTCAATGTATAATGGCAGAAATAGCTGATGGCTCACAACCTGATCTGAAAGGAGGAGGCAGAGAGGGAGTACATCAGAGTCTTTTGAAACCTAGAAGGCTGCTCCCAGTGACACACCTCCTTCAATAAGGCCATACCTTCTAATCCTTTCCAAACAGTTCCACCGATTGGGGTCCAAGTATTCAAACGCATGAGGCTATGGGGCCATTCTCAATCAAATCCAAATTGCAACAAAAACAAAGGGAGTCATGTGGATTCTAGGAGAGCTATATTTATTTTGGCCATATTCACTATTTGGAAAAAATTAATATTGTACAAATACAATTCAAAGTATAAAAAAGATATACATTTTTCTCAAAGATTGGAAACTTCAAATAGACCCCTTTATTAATAATGGCCCAAGCATTCCATCACGTCCATTTAATTTTAGTGACTTTATTATATCATTGTCAGTTATTGGACTGGAACTGAGTTGACCAAAATTAGGTGCTTGATTTCATTCGCAATTTATCAGGTTCCCCCAGATCACAGTGTTTACCCCTTGGCTTTGCCAGACTTGGTGCTGACCTTTGATTAGATGAAAGCTGGGATTGCATTATAGCTGGTGCTGCGCTCATCCCTGACAAATACCAGCACCCCACACAGCAGTCAGCATGCACCAGAGGCTTCATCAAGGTTGTGGCATGGAAGGCATGAAGAGGCTGTCGGCTAGAAGTCAGAGATGATGTAAGAAACCTGAGAATTGATACCTCTGTTTGTTTTAATTTTTGTTCATTTTGATGATGGGGTGTCAAAGCCAAGCTCTCACATAAGTGCCAACAGACTAAAGTTGTTTACCCCTTTGCTTAGTTGAGCTTAGATTATGAATGATCCGAGAAGTAAGACAAAAGACTGTGATGGCTGGAAAGCTAGAAGAAACAAAATGAAAACAAAAACAAACAAACAAAGCAGCTCTAATAAAGCTGATCTGGACTACCCATCTGGTCAGGTGGAACTCTTGGTTCTTACTGTTAGAGTGGGATAAACCTACCCACTTAGTAAGGCACACTTAGTGAAGGACCCCACTGCCCCACGCCTCAGCTGCCCTCATAGGAAGAGAAAAGATGGCTGAAGAACAAGGCTATTTTAGCTTCTTTCAGACTCATTGACATCACTAAGTCTATTGCCTCTGAGAAAGAATCTTTTTTTATCTTTATATTTCAAATGTTATCCTCTTTCCCAGTTTCCCCTCTGGAAACCCCTTATCTCATCCTCCCTCCCCCTACTTCTAAGAGGGTGCTCACCCACTTGCCTCGCCGCCCAGCATTCCCCTACACTGGGGCATCGAGCCTTCTCAGGACCAAGGGCCTCTCCTCCCACTGATGTCCGACAAGGCCATCTGAAGAAGAATCTTAAAGGACAGAATGAAGGTAAGAGTCTCTTCAGTGGGGTACTCTTACAGTAGAGGGTCCCCATTCCCACCTCCAACTGGGAAATCAGTCAGAACTGATGGCAAGTTGACATAATGCCCAGAGTTTACTACCAGTTCTAGTAGGAAATGTCTTCTGATAAGCTGAAGATTTTGTTTCTTGTAGCAACTTTTAAAGTTTGCAGATGCTTCGGTTCACTCTTTGTGCCCACCAGTCAGTGGTAATCGATCCCAGATGATCAGGAGGTGACTCTACTTTCCTAACTAGCCTTCGGTCTCGCAAGCACATCCTGAGCTCTGCACTGCCCCTTAGTGTGGGGTGTCAGCCAAGGCGGCCACCGGTGGAGTCACCTATGAATCAAGGGAAAAACGTAAAGGCCAACTTGAAATGTTTTAAAGCTCTCTGGGCGTTTGTAAAATATTTATCCTTTCCATAATTCTATGGTACAGATACTCTATCATCATGAAACATACCCCAGACAAACCTTCAGATGTAAATACAATTTGTATTTCATAGTCAAGAAAAACATAAGCTCACAAAAATCTAACTTATTTTAAGGTTAGAAGCCTTTGAAGCTATTAAGAAGCACGTGCTTCCCATTAGAGTTATAACTAGTCAGGCCAACAAACACTTGTTCCTCAATTGTCAAATGACTTTAAAGCTGTGGAGAATGTGATCAAAAATTCAATTCAGGGAACAGTTTTACAATACTTCACTTTTTATAGTTGGAATTTTTCTGGTTCTATTTATTTTAAAGCAGCCACACTTTTCAAAATGTGATAAATGATTTAAAGTTTTCAAATGAAATTATTCAAATAGAATGAAAAGATTACACAGTTACACCTGTCAGGAGACACAGAAAGTATACCAAAATGGTTAAAAAGAAGAAAGCATTCAATTATCAGTCTGTGTCTTACATTTAGATGGTTCAGCTTGTCATGGAATTATTTTCTTCTTGAAGTCAGTGGAAACTTTTGATAAGAATCACACATTTGATAAAAATTTGTGACTCATTCTGCTCTACTTTTAGTTGTAGTTCTTATGAAAACAATTTGAAGCAATCACACAGGTGTTTTCTAAGTCTATGAATTTGTGCTTGATTTATGTGTCGATCATAGATAGATATTTCTGAATAATTTACATGAAACAACCCTTTCCAGACATTTTTCCCATGATGTTTATAGAGGAGACATAATAACTCAAAGTTTCTGTGTCTTTACCAGTTTGCAGTGTTATCTCTCCTGATAGCAGATAGTTGTGTCTGTTTTTCTTTTACAAAATAACTGAGCCAAAGTTTATACAGAAAGTCTCATAAACGCAGACCTCGACATATTACAAAAATAGGGTTTCTTCATGACTACATTTCTTTGCTCTTTCCATCTCTCTCCCTTCTGTGTTATTTTTCAGCAATCTGCTCATGCCTCGCTCAGTGTCAGATATACAGAATGCCCAGATCAGAAGTACACTGTGAGAGAGTTCCTACAGCAATCTTAGGCTCTCATGACTGGCTTTCTGGCATCCGTGTTTGCCGCATGCCTGGGTCTCAGTCCTAACTTTGTACGTCCTCACATCATTTTTGTGTCTGTGGGGGAAGGCGGAGATGTGTTAATATCTTAAACTGAACAGCATAAACGAAGCCACTGCTTCTCCCTCACACTGACCTTTCACTCAGACTCTGGGCGTGCTCGGGGACATGGTATCTAGCCTGGTCTTCAAGCCAGGAATTTTGAAGTCATCTTTTTCTCCATCTTTCTTTTCTCCTTGGCTCCCTATCCATTCTTTCTCACTACATCCATCATCAAACAAGCAAGTTTTTAAAAATTCATATTGCTTTTCCATTTCACACAGTCTCTTGATAGTCTTTATCGTCTACTGTAGGAAGAACCAAAAGGCCGATGTCTTAGAACACAAGAAGCAATCTTGCTTAATAGCAAGCTCACCCTGAATACAAACTGAGCTGTAAAGGATTTACTATCACTACACTTTTGTTTGGCAAAGTTTGCATGTGGAGTTACCTGTCTTGTACCAAATCACAACCTTACCTACCAATCACCGGTAGTCTAATAAGAGAGGTTCACGTGAGGATGTGTGTACATGTACACAGAGGAACATACATTTATCAAGTAATTTACCTGAGTATTTGAACCCATTATGCAACAGACATTTTTAAATGTCCTTTAAAAAGCTCTCCACATGCTGTTTCTTGTTCTGGCTTTGGGTACTGGTCATGTACTTTGGGGGGTAGTATAGCTTCTTTCTAATGCTGTGACTAACAGAGTATTAGTATCTGTGACCTTTGACAAACTATAGTGCTAATCAGTTCTACCCCACCCTCTCCTCACACCTCACACTCCTTTTTCTGAGTGCTAGCCACTAGAAGAAGCATCTACCTTCTGAGAGAGCCCTCAACTCAACCTTGTTTGAAAGTGTTATAAGAAACAGATTGGATAAGGCAGCTATGAACCATTCCCTTTTGTCTTAGTTAGGGTTTCTATTCCTGCACAAACATCATGACCAAGAAGCAAGTTGGGGAGGAAAGGGTTTATTCAGCTTACACTTCCATGCTGCTGTTCATCACCAAAAGAAGTCAGGACTGGAACTCAAGCAGGTCGGGAAGCAGGAGCTGATGCAGAGGCCATGGAGGGATGCTGCTTACTGGTTTGCTTTCCCTGGCTTGCTCATATGGCTTTCTTATAGAACCCAAGACTACCAACTGAGGGATGGCACCACCCACAAGGGGCCCTCCCCCTTGATCACTAATTGAGGAGATGCCTTACAGCTGGATCTCATGGAGGCATTTTCTCAACTGAAACTCCTTTCTCTGTGATAACTCCAGCTTGTGTCAAGTTGACACAAAACCAGCCAGTACAACTTTCAAGAAGTTTGCTGATTTATTGTCATGGTTTGAATGACCCCCCCCCCCCATACACACACAAGCCCATAGGGAGTGGCACTACCAGGAAGTGTGATCTTGCTGGCATAGGTGAGGCCTTGTTGAAGGAAGTGGTCACTGGGTACAGAACTTGAGTTCTTAGATGCTCATGCTATGCCCAGTGTGGCAGTCTCTCCCTGTTGCCTGTGGATCCAGATGTAGAACTCTCAGCTCTTCTCCAGCATCGTGTCTGCCAGCGTGCCATTCCTGCCATGCAGATAATGGACTAAATGTCTGAACTGTGAGCCAGCCCCAATTAGATTTTGTTTGTTTGTTTGTTTGTTTGTTTTAATAAGAGTTGCCATGGTCATGGTGTCTCTTTTCAGCAATAAGTTTTTAAAAATTGCTTGATAGGTAAGTGCAACACTTTTGAGTTGCTGCAAGCACATAAAAGGTAACCATAAGGGAATGTTTCATCTCTCTGAGAAACTTTAGTCATCACATCAAACAGGAAAGAAAGCGTCAATACAGATTGGGAAACGCAGCTAAGACTGCACAGCTATGCACCTATAGGTTTTGCTTTCCCCTGAGTAACAGGCTTTGTTGTCATAGAGGATAAAAAAGAACTTTCTTAAATTAGAACAGGTTGTTGAATTTAATGAAATTTAGTTGATTAAAAGATACAAGGATGAGTTTTATCAGCATTCCGGGCTAGCTTACTGAGGTCATTAATCAGTAAGTAGTGGTATAATCAGTGGTCATTAGCCATCGATCCCTTTCCTCATGGTCATTTTACTAATTAAGTTAGCTTTGATTTGAAGCATAAGCGATACAAATTAATAACTACTTATTCTAACTAATGACAGGCTGCAGTGCCTTGCAGTGAGCGATTTGTAATTGGTTTGTTTAAATTTCTGTGAGATGCCGTTCCCGGGCTCTGTGGGGATATTTTTTTCTATCTTAAAAGTGAATGGACATTTTAAAGGACTGTGGTGTGTAAAATTAGTATTATAGTGCGTGAGCGAATTTTAAAAATACATTTAGATCTTGCTTGTTATCTCCTTTAAAGAAACAAGAGGAAAGCTTTAGGTCTAAAAATAAGTGCCTATTTTCTGTCACTCAAGTGTCAAAACAGCTTCTGGGCCATTTCTGTGGATGGTATCGAAACCTTAGATAACCAGCCTTCCAGTGTCCAGTGTGCGGACAGCGAAGTCATAACAGAAGTGATTCATTGAAGGCTTGTCTCTTTCACCTATCACTGCCATCAACATGTTTATAAACATTCGGGGAAACTGAAAAGATAAGATTATGTAGGTCATTCAGACCCATACACTCACAGGCATCCTGGATTTGTCTGAGGCTTTCACAAGGCCCTTTGCTAACCTCCCTAAATGATCTGCTATGATACAGTGGGCGCTCAGAAAAAAGCCCCCAGACCGTTTCCTACCCTCTTTATGCTTTCTGCAAAGCTATACACAGACCTACATAGAAGACAAAGGTGTTTCAGATGAAGAATTCCACAGGCGCCATGAGCGTCCCGTTTGGGGATTCAAATGCCACAAAGTTCTGCCTTTTTCTGTAAGGTCATTCTCTTTGCTGTGTATTCTGATGACACAGAGAACATCTGGTGCTCATTCCCACTATAATGACATTTCCTGCTCTACAGTTCCTTTTTAAATCACCCTCAACCTTTTCTTTAGGCTAAATTCCAGGTCCGCTCACTCCTCTTGTGTCTCGAGTGCCAGACTTTTAAATATCCCTGCCCTGCTCTGAATCCCATAAACTGCTGTTTGCCTTTAGCCCAGAACTGGTCCCTTGGCTGAGAGCAGCAGGGATCCCCCAGGGTCCTCACCTTTCACCTCTCTGCTGCAGCCACACATACATCTGAGCGCTCAAACACACCCAAGTTTTAAAATATCACGTTCCTAGTTCCTATCACGGAGAGACCATTCTCTCTCTCTCTCTCTCTCTCTCTCTCTCTCTCTCTCTCTCTCTCTCTCTCTCTCTCTCTCTCTCTCTCTCTCTCTCTCTCTCTCTCTCTCTCTCTCCCTCTTTCTCTCAACTCGCTTTCCTTCTCTGTTCCAAGGGCAGATATCAGAGCAGACTGGGTTTTGGGAATCAAGAAGCAGACAGCTGTGGCTTCAGCTTCCAGCGGTCACACAGCTCCAGTGGGATTTGGAAGGTCAAGGGAAGCTTGTAGAACCGCAGGCCATTCACGTGGCTCGGAGGAGGAGATGACCAAGCCCTAATAAAACACCGGCTGCCGGACATGCCATTGGGGCTGGCATGCTAATTGAAACCAGCAGTCATGGATCTGCAGCCCTTTGACGCTAATGCTGAGCGCAGAAGAACTTTTCCTTCCACAGGAAAGGCAGAGCTCAGCCAGTAAAGCTGGGCTACTATTTAAAAAATTGCAACTACATAGCTCCTCTGCTCTAGATAAAGACAGAGAACCCCCTCCCTACGCCCTCCCCTCTCTCTTTCGGGAAGCTCAACTATTACATTTCTTTCTCTGTAATTGGGCCAAATTTGTCACTTGCTTTACTTAAATATGTTATCATATAAGACAGGACAACATATATTAAGCAAATCATTTTTAAACAAAATTTTAAGAATTTTGTTTTTGTACATTTTAAAGTTTTTGTTTGTTTGTTTCTAAATAGAAGTAACCACAGACACTCAGTTCAACCAACGCTATATATTAGTTCGCTTTCTATCACTGTGGTAAATACCATGGCCAAGTGCAACCTGAGGAAGGAAAGGGTTAGGAACAGGTTTACAACGTACAGCCCATCATGATGGGAAGTCAGGGCAGGAACTCAAGGAGGAAGCTAGAGGCAGAAACGGAAGCCAGGACCATGGAGGAATGCTACTGGCTTGCTCTCCATGGCTTTCTCTGCCTACTTTCTAATTCAGCCTAGGACCACCTGCCTAGGAACGGACGCCATACTTGTCTTGCCAGAATCCATTATCAGCACCACTCTGAGCATGTACTGGACACTTCAACTCTACCCTAGGAATGGACATTATACATGTCCTGCCAAGTCCATTATCAGCACCGTGCTGAGCATGTACTGGGATCTTCAACTCTACCCTAGGAATGGACATTATACATGTCCTGCCAAGTCCATTATCAGCACCGTGCTGAGCATGTACTGGGATCTTCAACTCTACCCTAGGAATGGACATTATACATGTCCTGCCAAATCCATTATCAGCACCGTGCTGACCATGTACTGGGATCTTCAACTCTGTACTAGGAACAGACCCTATACTTGTCTTCCAGAATCCATTGTCAGCACCGTGCTGAGCATGTACAGGGATCTTCAACTCTATCTTGAACTATTTGTTTTGTGGTTTGTTTCCTCTTTCTTTCCAGAAATATTCCCAAGTGTTGAAACTCCTGTTTCAATATTCTAAATTACCTCCTTTTTCTTTTCTTTTCTTATTTTTTTTAACCTCCTTTTTCTTAAAAAAGAAATAAAGTTTTCTTGTTTCTACTTCCATCTTTGAATCTTGCATGCCTTCTATAAAGGTCTACAATCATGTTTTCCTGTCAGGAAATAGTTTTAAAACTATTATTTTAAGGTAACATGCCTATAAATTCATGTTTGCTGCAGGATTCTATTCTTTGATAAAAACTTTCTTTTGTGTTATTGTTATTGTTGTTGCTATTCTCCTCTCTCTTACAGACAGGAACAGTTCTCTTTGGTGCTAAGTTTTTCATCTCCCTTAAAGGCCCTGGCTTTTCACATTGCCAGCCTAAGCCAGATGATTACACAGGAGATATTAATTTATAGACTTGGCTTCTTCAGACAGTATCATGTACAGTAACTTCATTATCTAATCTCTTTGGAGGCTTTGTATTTGACCCTGTGTTATATGCCATAAAACACAGAGCTACACAGCTCTGTGACTTTGAAATGTTGGCTTTGGATAAGTAGAACAGCCTTTGTAATGTTCAATTCATCTGTTAAATGAGAAGAAAATAACTTTATTGGGCTATAGGTGTATGTCCATAGTAGAGCATGTACTTAGAACTCAGAGGTACTAAGTGAGCTCAATTCTGAGCATCAAAGGAAAACAAAAAAGAACAAAACTCAACCTCTTTATTGGACTTTGTGGCAAGAAAAGATATATAAAAATGCTGGGAATATGGTTCTTACTAATCATTTCATGACTGTACAAAAATAATTTCTATAAATTGTTATGTTCTCAAAAATGACTGAAGTGATTAGAGAGTTCTATTTATTGTATTTAAAACTCCAAGTATTTTAATTACAGTCTAATAAAATTTAAGTGGATATTGATTGTAAATCATACATTGACCTCAAAGCCTTCTGTTAGAAATATAGTCATTCACTATGAATTTATTTCTTATTGATATACTAGCCTAGCTGTAAGGTAGGGTTTTTTGTAAAGAATTTCCCATACCTAACTAAGCTTCCTATGTTACATTATAAAATGAGGATAATGATTTTGTCACAAACAGTTTTGGATGAAATGGGATACTATACATTAAGTGTGTGGTATTTGTTTGGTCTCAAATCAATGCAGAAACCTTAATAATAGTTTTCACATGTTAATATTAATATATTAAATTCGAGTTTAGGACAACTAGAAAGTTCCTGATAAAATTTACTTAGTCCTTTGTACAAAGTGTGTGTGTGTGTGTGTGTGTGTGTGTGTATAGACCTATCTGAGAAATATATATTGAATCTTGTCTTTGAGATCATGTAAGGAAAGAACAGCTTTTGCTTTTATTTCATTTCTTCATTGTTTGATGATTTTTATGAGTAAGACTACTTCAAGGGTTTTTTAATACTGAAAAATCAAAGTGAATTTTGAAGATGTGGGATCAATTAGAGTTTACATAATCTTACTGAATTCCAAGAAATACCATAAAGCCCTGAAGATTTTACAGTATTTGAGCAACATTGTAATAGTTTCTAATTTATCATTTACCAAATCTCTCCTAACTGTAGCACTAGTTTCTCAGATCCCTTAAATAGTAGTAAAGGATTATTTTAATCATACACTAAAGAATGAGTTACATTATGTTAAAGGTTATTAAAGTTTAAATATGCAATTTCATTTTTAATTTTTCAGTATAACATACCAGAAATAATATCTTCACTTTATTAAAACTTTTTATAATATGACAGATAAGCTATTCTGGGTAGCATTGTTTCTGCCACCACAGATAGCTACAAGTTCAGAAAAGCATGTCACCAGATTTTAAAACTGTATAAATGAATTTTAAGTGAAAGGATATTCTGAATTGGAAAATATAAAAATGGAATTCAAATTGAGATCAGGAAGTGGGAGTTGAAGCAATGTGCTGTAAAACACAAAAGCTTTGGATACATATGTACTGAGGATCTGGAATATGGCTTTTATAAACAGTGATGAAACAGTGACATATGAGTGTATGCACCATATATAATAACTGTTAGGAAAATGTGATCCCTTAAATATGCATTAATTTGCTTTTAAGTTTTTATATATTTGTGCATATGGTATATTGATCACACTCTCTCCTCATTATCCCCATTACCCTTTCTTGCCCTCCCTCCTCTCAATAGTGCTCTTAGTTCCCTAAACAATTTCATATATATATATATATATATATATATATATATATATATACACACACATATATGTATATATATATATATATATATATACACACACACACAGACATATATGCTATATGTGTATGTGTTATATATATATGTATATATATATTATCTGTCTATCATCTATCTATCTATCTACCTACCTATCTATCTATCACGGAGGAACCACAAGTGACTGAAGTATTGGCTAAATTCATTTGGTAGAATTATCTCCAGTTACAGTCATCCCCTTCAGGCAACATGGCTTCATTCTTCTTTATTGTTGACAAAAGTTCTGTCGTGTACATACTATATTTTTCTTATACATTCCTCTGTTGTTGGAAATTTAAGTTGGTTCTAAACTCAGCTATTACAAATAATGTCTTTTAAAGATTAATGGGAAAGTGTCTTTGTTTGCTTGAAGCCCTTTGGATAAATACCCAGGAGTGGTACAGCTGGGTCATGTGTTATTTGGGAAACCCCCATACTGACTTCCATAGTGGATCGACCAGTTCATATTCCCAGTAGCTACATAGAAGCCTTCCCTTTTGCTTCAACTCCCTGCTGGTGTTAACTCTTATTATTTTCTTAATGATTGCCATTCTGACTGGGGTAAGATGGAATCCCAATGTCTGCATTTCTCTGATAAATTAAGTTGAACATTTTTTTCATGTGAGTCTTGAGGAAAGACATGTCTCACTTTGCATTCTGGCATAAAAATTGTTTGATGCCTTAGCATAAAAATCAGAACTAAATTCACACCCCTGAGTGTGGCTTTCAAAGCCCAAGTAGTGTGCTGAAAGATCAAGTATTCTTCACTCGCTTGTTGCTAGGCACCTGAGCAACATCCGTTCATGTTAGCCATAGGAGCTGGCTTCACAATAAACATGGTAGGCAAGTACCTGTCTGGTTTGTTGACCTCATTTCCTTTAGAAATGTCCTCAAAAGTAGACAGATGGGTTTTGTAGTAAATTTAATGTTACTCTCTTAGGAATTCCTCACTCTTTTCTCCACAGTGGCAACAGTGATGCATATTCGCGCCAGCTCTGTATGTATAAATGTTTCCTTGCATCTTTTCCGTCCTTTGTAAATCATTCATTTTTTAATCACAGTCATTTTAATTGGGATAAGATGATGGTTTTGATACCTATTTCTGTCATGGCTAATTACATTAAACCTCATATCTGTTTGCTGTTTATTTGTATTTATTCATTGGGGAAGTTTATATTCAGATAATTTGTCCACTTTTATACTGATTTACTTGGGGTTTTGTCATAACTTTTTTTTTAGTTTTTTTGTTCTTTATATATTCTGGATATTAACTGTCAGATGAACAATTGGCAAATAATTTTTCCCGTTTCATAAAATGTGTGTTCCTTCTTATATGCATTGTAGAAGCTTGGAGTTTGATGTAATCCAATGTCAGTATTGGCTTTAGATTCCTGTCTTTGGCTAAGATTCAAAACATCATTGCTTGGACCAATCTATTTCACTATTTTCTCTGTGCTTCTTCTTAGTAGTTTCAGAAGTTTGAGACCTAAAGTTATTTCTATGACATATTTTGAGTTCATTTTTGTACTGGGTGAAAGATACAAATCAAACTTTAGTCTTCTGCATGTGGATATCCAGTTTCCCCAACAGCTTTGGATGTTTTGGGCATCTTTGTAAGAAAACAATTGTCTGTATAATACACGAGTTTGATATTTGGAGCTTTATTCCGTTTCATTGGCTATGTAGCTGCTTTATGGACACTCCATATGTTTAGGTTCCTATGCTTCAGTAGCATGTCTTGAAAAGCAGTGTTGTGGAGCCTATAACTTTGCTCTTTTTGCTCAAGGTTGCTTTGGTTATTTGCCGAGTGTTCCTTTCAGCAGGGGTAGGATACACTCCCTTTTCATTATTTCATGGATCGTTCTCTAGAATACACTAGACAGCAAGGAACAATTGAGAAATATTAAAAATGAAAGAATTTTCGTTATTATTTCTCATCATGATGGACAAAATAGAAGCAATTTAAAAAGGAAGTACAGGACTTATGTAAATATGTAGAGACTAAGCAAACTACACCCCCAATGAATTGGTCATTGAGGAAATAAGAGAAGAAATTTTAATTTTTTTTTTAAAAATGGAAATGGAAACATTGAAGATTGTGGAATGCAGCAAAAACAGTACTGAGAGACACAGCAATGAGTGGCCACAACAGAAAACTTAGAAAATTTTAAATGAACTATCTAAAAAAATTTATATCAAAAACTCAAGGAAGCAGAAAATAAAATCCAAACTAAGTATTAAGAGAGACATAGCAAAGATCAGAGCAGAAATATGTAAAATGGGGACTAAATAATACAAAAGATCAATGAGACAAGGAGTTGATGCTTTGAAGATAAACAGTCTGATAAGACTTTACTAAATAAACAAAGATCAAACCAGAAGTGTGAAAGGAGACATTACAACTACTACCACAGGAACTCAACACTTCATAAGGGATCATTATAGAAAATTATCTACTATCAACTTGCAAAGCAAAAATGAAAAGGGAAAACACCTAGACACATAGACCATTTCAAGACTGAACCACAGTTGGGGATGGTGGCACATGCCCTTAACTACAACACTAGGTAAGCGGAGGTACGTAGATTCTTGTGAGTTTGAGACCATTCTGTCTGTGCAGTAACACCCTATCTCAAAGCAAAACAGAAACACAGAAGAAAACAAAAATCACCACAAACAAACAAATAAGAAACAAAAACAAGCACACAAGCAAAAACCAAACTAGAAACAGAATCAAGATAACATAAAAGCAAATGATGAGCTTGAATTAATAATTTAAAGGTCACCCAGTTGAGAAAAGTTTAGAACTTGCCTGTTTTCCAAAGAAGACACATAAGTTCTTTCCAAAACATTCAGTAACATTAAGGCAAACCTTTACATTGTGAACCCATTCAGCAGGGAAAGACTAGAATTACCCTGCTGTACAAACTAGACAGAGACAACAGAACTGAAAACCAGAACAATTTTTCTGATGACTTTCTATGTAGAAATCTTCAACATCAAAACAAATTCAATGACACATAAAACAGATCATTATCCACAATTAAGTTTCCTCCTTGGGATGCCAGGATAGTTTAACATTCACACATCAACAAACATAATACATCTTAAGAACAGACTACAGGATAAAGTGTGTGCAATAAACAGATTCAAAAAGAACATTGATAAAAATCAATATCCTTTCATGAACAAATTAGGTACAGAAGGATCATACCTAACATAATGGCACTTTTGTATGACAAAACCTCAGGTAACCTTGTACTGAGGAAGGAACAGGTGCCATGTCCGTCCCCCACCCCCACCCCACCCCCCATCCCCGCGCAGGAAGAAAAGGAAGTGTCCATAGAAGTTTTATTTAGGATATGTAGGCACAGGGGAAAAGGGCATATAATAGAAAAAGAAACAGAGAGAGAGAGAGAGAGAGAGAGAGAGAGAGAGAGAGAGAGAGAGAGAGAGAGAGACAATCTAAATAACTCTATTTGTCCATGATATGAGTGGTGTGTAGGATGAATTGACTTTTTTATTAAAGCATCTAATTATGCCTGGAATAGCATCCAGTTTTAGGTTGAACTTGCATTGTTGTTATTTTGTTGAGTATGTTTAATACCCTAAATCAATCAGGGTATATATAGCTTTCTTAAAGTCTCATGTCTTCCTTGGAATGACTGGTCTCCTGAAACACCGTTTTCTTCCTCTCCAGTTTACTGAGTTTGAAAACGACTAGTGTTAAATTGCTACGTATTTAGCACAGTTTTCCAAAGAAATAATCTGGTCCCAAAATTTTCCTCCTTGGGAGGACTTTGGTTACCACCTGGATCTCATCACTAGTTGTATATCTGTTTTGAATTTCTATTTCTTAATCCTTTAGTTTTGGTAGGGTTGTATGTTTATCCATTTCCTGTAGGTTTTTTAAAAATTCATTGGTGTATCATTTGCTTTTCTGTTGCTGTGATGAGATACCCTAACTAAAAGGAAATTAGGGAATAAGAAGGTTATTTTGGCTTTCAGTTTAAAGGGGATACAGTTCGTCAGGATGCAGAGGCATTGTGCCGGGATTGTGAGGCCTGCTTGGTAGTCTGGAAGCAGGTTGATCACATGTCACATGTGCACAGGAAGAGAGAGGCTGGAGTTGAGGCCAGGTAATATAACCTTGCAGTAGATATCTAGAGATGTTCTTACACCGCCAAGTTTCCACTTCTCAGAAGTTCCAGAATCTTCCAAAACAGCAGCACTAACTGCAGAACAATATTCAATTATGTAAGCCTATGCAGAACATTTTTATTCAAGCTATAACAATTGGCAGACAATTATTCCCTGTGGTCTCATAATATGTTTTATTTCTGTAACTTTAATTAAAATGTCCCCTCTTAAGATTTTTATTTCACTTGAGTCTTCTTTGCTGTTTCTTGTAAGTTTAGCTAAATATTTCAGTGATTTTATGGTTTTCTTTTTCTTTTCTTTCTTTTTTTTAGAAGAATCTCCTTGCTTTTATCCCATTCTTCATGTCTCTCATTTTTTCCTCATCTTTATTATTGACTTTCTTTTGATAACTGTGATCGTAATTTGCTTTTCTTTATGTGGTATCATGATGGGTACTATTAATTACTTATTATTTTTCCTCTTTTCTCTGTAAGCATTTTCTGCTGCAAATATCTCTCCTAAGACTGTCATCACAACTTCTTATATGCCTAAGTCTGTTGTGTATTTTTTCCACTTATGTCAAGCTATTTCCTAATTTCTCTTTTTGATTTCTTTCTGGTTGTTCAAATTGTATTCTTTAATTTCCACACGTCTGTGGCTTTTCCAAATTTCTTTCTGTTATTGATTTCTAGTTTCATTCCACTGTGGTTAGAAAAAATATTTGGTAATTTTTGAATGTTCTTAATTCAGTTAAGACTTGTTTGTAAGCTCGTGTGCATTCTATACTCCAGCTATTACATGAGTGCCAGAGAAGAATACCTATTCTTTGTTTGGTCCAGTCCTCTGTTTATTTAGCAGCCATGTTGTTCACTTCACCCATTGGTGAAATGGAGGTATTTAAGTTACCTTCTATTGATGTATTTCTGTTTTTTGTTTGTTTGTTTGCTTTCTGACAAAAGGCTGCTTTATATATTTGCTTTGCTCGTGTATTTACATTTCTAGTGTCTTAGCTATTTAACTTATAGGATTACATAATGGTTTTCTTCTCTGTGTGATAGCTTTGACTTAAAGTCTATTTTGTCAGATATAAGTTTTGAACATCTCTTTTAGTTATCATTTCCATGAGATATGTTTTTCTGTCCCTTGACTTTTAGCCTGTAGATGTCATTAAATCTGAAGAAAGTCTCTTGTAGAAAGCATATTTAAAAGATGGAAGTAACATTCTTGATTAGTTTGCTGATCATTACACTAATGGTAATTACTAATAAGGAAATAACACTCTCATCTTTTTCAGGTTTTTAAAGATTTTTGTCTTTTCTTCATCTTAATATCTCCTTTGGTTGAATAATTCCACATGAATTTTCATCAAATTTCATAATTTTTCTGTTTGATAAAAGTTTGCTATTTAAACTCATTTAGTAAGCTTTCAGTTTACTTTCTTATTTTTCAAAACTAAAACTCTTGATTTGGCCCCTTGAAGACAGCTCTGTGTTCTCCCTCTGGTCGTTCAGCATTTCGCTTTATCTCGTTGTGCCCCTGCCTTTTCTGGACATTCTATTTTTGCTTCTATTTCACATTATTTTATTTGAAAATAAATTTAATTATAAAAAACCTTAAAAGCAAAAAAAATTACAGACAAAATTGATCACATCTAAAGCCTATATATCTCAGTAAATTTCTATACAGTTAGAATGGTGTTTCTTGATTATTTTTAATTCACTGTCAGATATCTATAGATCTCCTTTTCTTTTAGCTCCTGTTTATTCCTCCCACATTAATTGATTCTTTGAGAATTTTGTACTATACATTTTAATCATATCCCCTGTTTCCTCCTCCTCTCCCAGATTTGTGTCCCCTTCCTTACTCACCTCTACTGATTAATTTTATGTCTACTTGACACAGGCTAGAGCCATTTGGGAAAAGGAAACCTTATTTTCGAAAGTGCCCCACCAGAATGGCCTGTGAACAAAACTGTGGAGCATTTTCTTCACTAGCAATTGATGTGGCAGTACTAATAGTAGTGCCCCGCCCTGGGATGCTGGTCCTGGGTTTTATAAGATAGCAGGTTGAGAAATCCATGGGCAGCAAGCCAGTAAGCTACTATTGCATGGCCTCTGGATCAGTTCCTACCTACAGGTTCTTGCCATGAGTTCCTCTTCCATTTTCTATTCCCTGACTTCTTACAAGATGTAAGATGAAATAAACCCTTCCCCCACACCCAAGTTGCCTTTGATTATAATGTTTTTATCACAGCAACAGAAACCCTAGTCAAGATATCATACAATTTTGTATCCTTTTACTTTTTCCCTCCACTAAGTACAATTTATGCTGCCCATACGTTCTGGCAACTATGGCCTTCATGCTGGTTGATCTACCCAGCAGGTGCCATATTTTTAAAGTAAACTGATTCTCCCTATTCCAGCAGCTACAACATTCATTGTCTCCTTAGCTGAGGATGGGACTTTGTGCCCACACCCCTTCTCTGTTCTGAAATTTTGTGTTCTTCATGTTGTCTCAAATGCAGCTAATATGTATATGACTTCTTCACTGTGTCCAGCAAACACCATTTTCTCATAGTCATCCATCACTTATGGATCTTACAACCATTCCATCTCTCCTGCCAGGATCCCCAAGTGTGAGTCGAAAGGTGTGTGATACAGATGATCTGGTTAGCTATGAACGATACAGATGTTCTGGTTAGCTATGAACGATACAGATGTTCTGGTTAGCTATGAACGATACAGATGTTCTGGTTAGCTATGAACATCCCACATTCTTTTCTTCTCTGCACTTTGGTTAGTTGTGGGATAGCATCCACTGTAAAAAAGATGCAGGTCTGATGATCATAAACTAATTCATTCATCCATGGGTACAGTGGTAAGTTGCTATGAGTTGGTTTGATAGTATGTATTTATAGATAAAATAGTATGTATTTATAGATACTGCTGAAGACACAATACATTTAAGTCATAGAAAATGGAAAAATGGATCCAGTGCTCACTTGGATACTTCATCCACATTAGCTGTTTTTCCTAGTGGTCAGGGTCCTATGCATGTCACAAGAGGAAAAAAAGAAGTTCACAGTTGTGAACCCTGCAAGCTACAACAATGACTGATTTGACAAGTGCAACTGTGGCATAAATGTTACAGGAGCGATCAACTGCTTTATGATTGGATTTAAGGCTCACCTTTGGATTAAAGCCTATAGCTGCACTTCCATTAGTACCAAGAATCTATGGCTAGATGGGTCTCAGACATGAGGAGAAAATCAATTATTATTTCTCTTTCTTTAAGTCAGTTATAGAGATTGAGTGTGTTCCTTTGGTTAGGAAAGTTTTCTTGTTTCCTCTTGAGCGCTATTGCTTTTATTGGTATACATGAGTTAAAAAGGAACAAACAACGCCCCCAACAGTCACCCCTCCAAGCATAAATATGCTAATTTTATAGAAGAAACATCTTGATCAGTCTGTCCTTTTATAGATTCTCTGGGATGGGGGAGCCTCAAACATTCCTTATGGCTGCATACTCCTAAATCATTCATGCAAATGCTAATACAGATTTTGCCAATTTCTCTCTCAGGTACTCATAATTTCTTACTTGTGATGATTTTTCTGTAGCACTGTATATTCTTTGGGATGGCTCAACACAAGGTGGACCTTTATTTCTTATCATAGCCCAATAAGCGTACGTAGATTATGCCAGTCCCTGTCAGCATGCTGAGACTAGGGATACTTAAGCCCCTCAGATACACCTGTTAGAAACTAGAATATTATCATGATGCTACATTTCTCTCTCTCTCTCTCTCTCTCTCTCTCTCTCTCTCTCTCTCTCTCTCTCTCTCTGCCATATATCACAGAGAAAAAATATCAGGATGATTTTTTTTCTACTTGACTACAGTTCGTTCATGGTATCTGAAAGCTTCAACTGTTCTTTTCTGTTCTCAGAAATCCTTACTTACGGAGACTACTTTTGGTCCTATCAGTAGTCTGAGACATATGAGACAAAAGCAATTTAACAGTTCCCTTCTCCCCAGATTAAACCTTTGGACAAATGCCATATTCTTTCACCCCATATCTAGAGGAAAACTGAGCTGGATTCTTTTTTATAAGCTGTATTAGAAGTCTTTTTGGTTCAGTGGCTCCTTCACATTTACAATTCCAAGTCCTATCAGTGCTACAAGTCAGGTGAAACAAAACATTATCCAGGAAACATGCTAAGATGGTGAAATATTGGATATATTCTTTATTCTTCCCTTGATGTTTTATTTTGTGAAATATTTTAATATTATTTTATTACTTTATTGTGTAAGTATTTTGCATGCATGTCTGTCTGTACACTTTCTATATGCCTGGTTCTGTCACAAGCCAGAAGAGGGTATCAGATCTCTTGGAACTGGAGTTACAGACAGCTGTAAACTGCTACATGGGTGCTGGGAATTGAACCTGGGTCCTTTAAAAGATTATCCAGTGCTGTTAACTACTAGTCCCTACAGTCCTCCATTCTACTTTTAGAAAAGTAACATCAAAACTAGACTGGCTTCCATCTGCTAGCTCACTGGTCCTCTGGAGGAACAATAAATACCCAGCTCTCCTTTGTTCTCAGCAGCTCCAACACAGCTAGAGTGTAGAAGGTCTTACTGCTCCAAGACAGGTAGGACACAGAACTGTCCCTTGGGTAGGCCCTTGGAATTCCCGATGATGGTTTTCTGCTCTGACTCCTTGCTTTCCTAGGGAGAAGCTGAGAACTGGCATAGTTGGGAGGTTTACTGTTCGTCTCCTTGCTGCTATTGTGTCACTGTTCTCATTGCTGCTATTGTGTTACTGTTCTCATTGCTGCTATTGTGTCACTGTTCTCATTGCTGCTATTGTGTCACTGTTCTCACTGCTGCTATTGTGTCACTGTTCTCAATGCTGCTATTGTGTCACTGTTCTTGTTCCTGCTATTGTGTCACTGTTCTTGTTGCTGCTATTGTGTCACTGTTCTTGTTGCTGCTATTGTGTCACTGTTCTCAATGCTGCTATTGTGTCACTGTTCTCGTTGCTGCTATTGTGTCACTGTTCTCATTGCTGCTATTGTGTCACTGTTCTCAATGCTGCTATTGTGTCACTGTTCTCATTGCTGCTATTGCGTCATTGTTCTTGTTGCTGCTATTGTGTCATTGTTCTTTTTGCTGCTGTTGTCATTCTGGTTGTTGCTGTTCTTGTGTTGTTCTTGTTGCTCTGTTGTCATTCTGGTTGTTGTGGTTCTTGTTGATTTTTTTCACTGTTGTTTTTGCTGTTGTTTGTTTGTGGTTTTCTCATTCACTTCATGCTGAGACGAGGAGAGGAACTGAGGGGAGGGACAAGAGTTATTGAGAACTTGCTTCTTCAAAATTTCACCTTTGTTTTCAGTGGTTCTCAGCCTTGTACCCTCTCCTGTTTGAAATGCAAGACAGAAACCACTGGAGAGCCCATCTACCCCTTAAAGGATGAATTTACAAACATATGTCTTTTTTTGGCCTTCTAGGGAGAAGGTAACAGTCTCCTCCCAAGTATCTATCAGAGAAAGAGCTCTGCCAAATGAACATCACAAATTTTCCTGCTGGCTTTGATGCATTGAATTCTACTTTACCTGAGATGTAGGACCCTCTTAACTTCATGGTAGATTTATCACACAGGTGATTCAGTTGTATATTGTACACCGGGTGTTCCCATTGAAGAAGAAGATTGGTATTTTCTATTCTGCAATCTGATTGATTGTTCTCACTTACTGAATAATTAAGGTTATAAATAAACACTATTTTTAACATTTCAGGTAGATATAATATTCAAATAAAGTATTAAGAACTATTATTAAATTATTTGTTTATTTATTTATGTATTCATTTATAAATGGGTTTCATGATGTCTTCATACACATATACTATTGTACCTTCCTCGTATAGCACCATAACTTTCGCCTCTTCTCTATTTCTTCCTCTGGTTCAAAGGGTGTTTAGATATGAGTAACTCCCCAACCTTGTTTCCCGCCTCTCTTTTCTTTAGTGTACACTATAACCAAGTTCAAGGTTTAGAATACAAGGAGATGTTCTAAAGAAAAGGACCTTACAAGGAAATTTCATATGAGGTCTTGCTGGTAATTTTAGAGTATCTAAAAATAAGCATCTTGTGAAGTAAATTTCTAAAATTTTCTGTCTTTTCTTCCCTTCATTATTCAGCCTTGAATTTGGAAAACTGTACATCATATTAGGAGTGCCTTACAATCAGCTTCAGAATTTTGTGATATGGCTAGTTCAAAACATCTCTCTTCTCAGATATCTTTTCAGGGTGTGATGAGTACCAACTATATAATTTATACTAGCTGTCAATTTTCCATTAGCCAACACTATACTTTCTCGTGTGATAAAAATCACTTGTCCTGTAAAATATAGTGGGAAACTTCTGGTAAGTTTCCAGCACCACTGAAAATATGATTGTCTCACTTTCTTCCCGAACACCTAAAAGAAGATGCTAGACAGCCTTTGAACACTGGATTATCACACAATTTGGAGGGGTGCTGGGGAATGAAGTATCAGCAAATTATATGTGAAGGGAAAGCATTCTGTTGGCCCCAAAGAAAACCATGCAATCTAACTCCTTACTCTAGTTCTCTAAAAATGAATTTAGGTGATGTACCATAGGGCATCAGTAACAAGTTACTACAAAATTTTCCCTAATTTCCACTCTGGAACACACTTCATTTCTATATGAAATTTCCATTGTCCTGAAGCTCTCACTGTTTTACCAACAACCAAAAGGGAAAAAGGACAGTTAATACACGACATGGGCATTACCATATCAAGGAAAGGTGTCCAGAGGATATATTTGCAGTATTATTACCCAGATAACATTATTTGTAGGAGAAAATTACCACATCTAAGCAAGTCATGATACTATTGTAAATACTTTGGGATCTTTGACTATAACATTTTGGACAGAATTATATTTTCATCCAAATTTTAGAACTAATATCAGCAAATGAATACTCTTTGAGTAACATTTATTGAGAAGTTAATGTATTGCAGGTGCTGTCCTAAGTCCTTAACACATACAAACATTTCCTAGTTGCAAGAACAAGAGAAGATATTAGGTGACTTGCTAGAAGTCACATAGTTAGCTAGGAACAGAGCTAGAACTGATAATAAGCAGAGGAAGGCCAGTTTACCATTGTTTTATGCTCAATGAGAAAACCAGACAGGTTGCTGCATAGATCTTAATAAAGCAGTCTGAGTGTATAAGGCAAATTACAATATAAATTCCAGTTTTTCATTATGGTAAACCAAATCTGTCCTTATAACAATATATATATATATATATATATATATATATATATATATATATATATATGAGAGAGAAACACATATTTATACATATATATCATATACATGTACAAATATACATATACATGTATATCTAGTCTCCTTTGCTAATGTGTACCTCCAAAGACAAGAGTTGCATACATTATACCTTCTCCGAGCTCTGTCCAGGACAAGAAAGTTCATGTGCCTTTTTTTCTTCTTCTTAAATGGCAAAAAGCCCAGACTTTTCTGTTACTGTTCCACAGTAAACATCTGTCTCTCTAGTCACCCAGGCAGTGATTCATTTGTTAGGGGCTTAGTGGGCACATTTTGGCCAGCAGCCTGCCATGTGCCCATGCCGGCCCTTGAGTGAGTTCTGTACTGAGGAGTGCCTCTCTTTTTGACCATACAAGAGCATGTGCGTGGGCTTTCCAGCCAGACACAGTTTAGCAATGAGATAGGTATGCGGCCCAGGAAGGGCCCAAGGAGGCACCTTGCCCAAGAATTACCAGTGGAGCCACCCTCAACCGCCAGCCTGTGGGCTGTGACCCACTGTGGCAGGGACACAGACACCGCTGTTTTATAGATCCTCTATCTCTTGGGTAGGACACAGAGGTGACACATCCTATTCCTACACGTGTGTGAAACACATGAGATTCAATCCTAAGATCGCAGTACCACAGGACAATGGCTGCTTCCCTTGTTAAATAATGAACCGTTAATGGCCTTTGAGTCATGCTGCCTCATTATGTCTATCCTTCCTATCCATCACCTCTGCGCCCTGCTCTCAGTTCTTCTTGGAACCCAGGTTCGAGCCGCCAAGGGAATCACTGTACAGAACAGCAGTCATACAAACCGGAAGACTAGTGAGAACATTTATGGAAAGAAAGTGAATATTCAGTAAAAGAAAGGTCAATTAGGGCCACATCTTCCCTCTGTTCTAGTCACATCTTCAGTGAATGATTAGGGTGCAGGTACAGCACCAAGGACATTATGCATGGAAATAACTTTGAGGTACAGAACACACAGAGAGGGAAATGAGCCTACGTTTAAACAGCGAGGAAGTTGAACCGACTGAAATAACTGAGACAGGAATAATATGAAGAAAAAATTCCCACCTAGGTTATCTGTGAAAATTTTTACTCACAAGTCACACACACATACATATATAAAACAGTTCAACTGTAAAAATCACAGTTTAGCTTAAGTATAGACAGTGTGCTTCAGGCTTGGAGAGCTTACAGAGTGAAAAAAAAAACTTTGACAAATTATGTTTTGAGTGGTAGACCATCTATAAGAGACTTTGAGGGCTGTGCATAGCTACACGGAATCATGTTCTCCCCCCTTCTAGGAAACAATTTATGGTAGAATTGTCTTTGTCGCTATCTATGTGTATATGTGTCAAACATCAATGAGCTGTGAAAGGCAGGCTAGGTAAGTAGTATGCATTTTCTTTCTGTAGTTAAAAACTCTAGATGTGTTTACAGTCAGGACCTTGTTTCCTGTTATAGATTTAAAATAGTTTTCTTCTGAGTTTCTGGAGTGGCATTTTTAAAAGTTATGTGTTTATTTGTTGAATACATACATACACATACACAAAGACACACACACACACAAAGACACACACACAAAGATACACACACAAAAAGACATACACACAAAGATATATACACACAAAGACATATACACAGAGACACATACACAGGACACACATACAGACACACACACAAAGACACATACAGTAAGATATATACACACAAAGACACATGCACAGAGATACACACACACATGCAAAGACACACACACACACACACACACACACACGCACACACACAATGTCTTTTGGTTGTTTTCATTCCTTACCCTCTCTTATCTCCCTCACTCCTTTATTGAAATCCTACTTCCAAGGATGTCTTCTTACCCTTATGCCATTTTAAAAGTTTTCTTTTGTATTTAATTATGTATACATGTGTGTATCTCTATGGGGTTTGTGCAGGTGCATGCAGTACCTGCAGAGGACAAAAGAGGGAGTCAGATCTCCTGGAGTGG
This sequence comes from Uromys caudimaculatus, assembly GCA_028551405.1. Lineage (NCBI taxonomy): Eukaryota > Metazoa > Chordata > Mammalia > Rodentia > Muridae > Uromys > Uromys caudimaculatus. The sequence continues at coordinate 20,687,373 of CM052720.1, forward strand.
GAATTTCAGACAGTTGGGAGCTGAGGAATGTAGCTGATGGGAACTAACTTCCGGTCTTCTCTGAGGACAGTACATGCCCTTAACCTCTGAGCCATCTCTCTGGTCTCTCATCTCTTTGTGTGTGTGAGACTCCCCAACTTTAATTAAGGTTGTATGCATGAGCTTGTATAGAAAGTAATGTACTGAGTACTCAGTATCTCTTTGGTAACTACATTACTGAAGCAAAGAACACTTCTCCAGCAGCCTCCATTATCTGCCCAAGGTCCTTCAGGAAGAGGCAGGGCCTCATCGGCCACCCCCAGGATGAGATTTTTAAAACCATAAACATACAGTAGAAACACATAAGTTATACACTTTTAAGAATTTTCTCTTTGAGATTACATTTGTGGTAGAAATATTTAAATTTTAAAGAACTCTAAAACTTACCCAATCTTTTCTTTTCTGAATTTTTTGGAGCAATGGAAGGAAAGATATCTTTCAAGTCTACCAAGATCACCCCAATTGTGCCTACATACATTCTTAAGAGTAATTTTAAATGATTTGCTACAAAATTATTTTGAATACTTGAAGAGAAAAAAAGATAATTAAATTTGTGGTTGCTTTGCTCAAGACATGGGTTTCTGCCACACTATTTTCTCAAGGTTTTCACATCCACATTACAGGGTTTGGGTAGTTTGTAAGAATTATGTTTAGAGACATCTCAGCCAAAGGCATGAGACTTCATCTTTTGTTTTTATGAAATCTGAGCCTGAAGGGATGAATCAGGGTGGTTGTTAAATCTGAATTAGTATTGTTGAGAATCCACTGGCAACACAAGTGCTGATTTGGAATATCTTTTGTGACTTTAGTACATGTTAGCCATGAAAACTGAGGACAAAATATTATAGCATTTCATAAATCACTACTGAGTTCATTTTGAGTCACTATTGTGAATCCTATTTGTTTTTTCTTGGATACATATCTAAGAGTAGAGTAGAAGTTCAGTGTGACTGACATTTTGAGGACTAAAGGCATTTTAAGTTGTATCAGTAGAAACATCCCAGTGTAACCCTGAAACCAGAGAAAAGCTCTTGTCATTATTGTAGTGTAATCGTGTTTTACTGAGATGGTGCTATACATAAAGTCACTTCATATAGAAGTCATTCAGAGAGGGGTAGACCTTGCTCTTTCACAGTACAACTCAGAACGTGTGGCTTTGTGCAAAATACTTAAAATATTCTGAGACTTGAAGAACATGGATGCAAATTAGAGGGACCAGCTACACTGTGTAAAACTGTGTGGGAACTAGGTGGGACTGCAAACCCAGTGCCCCAAAGACAGTGGTCAGGACCAAGCAGCTTAGCAACAAATGGGTGGGATAGAACCACATCAGAACTGTACTGTTTTAAGTTAGCAAGTTAAACAGCAGGATCCAAAAAAATCCTGGGCATCCTACCTAGGGGCCTTGTGGTAACATGTGGCCTTTCCTGAATGGTGTATGTTTTCTGTAGAGAAGATGTGTTGATGATGGACAAGGGATTCAGTTCACTTCTCTATAGTTTCTTTTACTCGATGGTCCCATGTTCTCAGCCTCCTCCTTGTCACGGTTAATCTGAAGAATCGTTACACTTTAAGGATTTATAATGGATAGTGAGAATTAATACTATGAAGTGGATACTGCATATGGTTTGGCTTCTAAATGCTGTAACCTTTCTTGAGTCTAAAAATGCCTGATCTTTACTAGCTTAACTCCTTTAAAAGTTATGATAAATAGTATTATTAGAAATGAACACTACTGATGTCTTTGAAGGGATACCTTACAAATAACTATTGTGGGCTTCTGAAAACACCAGTCTACACACAAGGCAGGTTTTCCCCATGGTTTCTCTGTAACTTCAGTTACTTCAGGTGCAATCAGAGCTATGTTCTTCAGTCACAGCATTCCATGTGGCTTTGTTCTCTAGTTATTACAATGTAACCTCACTAGAATTCAATTTAGCAAGATGCTCTATGAACCACATTAACTTCCAAATATTCATCTCTAGGCTAAAATTGAGCAACACATGTATTTACAGAAAAATTGTTTCAAGAAAAACAGCAAAAGAAAGCAATGCACATAAAAAATCTTCTCAGTGGTGTTATTTATAGTAATGTTAGAAATGACCTAATTGCTCAACAAGAAGGGAATGGTTGGATAAATATCAAAGTAAGTAATGAAATATTATGTACTTGCTAAAGAAATAATTATGAGCATTAGGTAATAGCATGACAATGCCTTGGTATAATGCTAATTTAAAATAGAATGTATTACTTCATCATTACAAATTCAGGAAATATGTGAGCATGTATAAGTAACAAGTGAAAACTAAAAGTTATAATTATATAAATTGTATTCTTTCTTTTATTTTCCTGTTTTCTTAATTATGCATGTGCTTAATCAAAAGTAATAAATTTTGAGTGAGCAATAGACAATAGAAGATGACGTATAAAGATGGACAAACTATGTTTAGATGCAGTTCTAAACAGCAAAGGTTAGCCTAAAAATAACTTTAAATTGGCCATTATAAGGAGAGTTCAATCCTAGCCACTTCTGCCTGTGTTCGTCTATCTGGAAAAGGGAATTAAAAGTCAAAAGCCTGGACAATTGCCTCCACTAAGATACCAACTGGCAATTTATTCTAAGGCAGTTTATTCCCTTGAAATAGAATTATCTCAACTTCAAAACCTAGGAGCTAGACTAGGCAGTTTTTAGGATTGTTTCTAGTCTCAGGTTCTACGGGTTTGAGCTTAGGTCTTTATTCAGACCCTATTTAATGAATATTTCTTCTTTTAGAGCAGGCTTTTCTGTGGTAATAATAGTGTTAGTTACTATTTATAAATATTTACTTAGACTTTCTGCTGAAGATATGACAATTAGATATTAAATAATCATAATTTTTATTAACTGCTAAAAAGTTCTTTCCAATTCCCTGTCAATCCTAGACATTTTATGTTTGGAAAGAATGTGTGTGTGTGTGTGTGTGTGTGTGTGTGTGTGTGTGTGTGTGTGTGTGTGTGTGTGTGTGTTTTCACTCTAAAAATGAAAAACAATGTTTTCATTATGAATGATTTTACTCTTTTTAACCTTCCCAAAGTCACATCATCCAGTATTAGTGTTTTAACACACTTAGGAGGTTATAGAATTATAAAATAAAAGTTCAATAAAAGTAGAATGAATTAGGTATAAATTTCTAATAAAGAGTAACTTCTAACTGTAACTAGTTAAACATTGGTAAGAAGTAGAGTGATCCCATCAATTTGCTTCTTTTATAAAGCAAACTTCCCTAAGTGTTAAAGGAAACTCCAGTATGAAAGCTAAGAATAGGATCTATAAAGCAAAGCTAATGCTAATTCCTTCTGCTGCAACACCAAGTAGATCAGCTACAAAGAAGCTATACAGTCAGGTGATAGAGAAGGGGGTAGCTTTTTTGGCAGGTTCAGTGTCTAGAAGGACACAAATTGCCTCCAAGCAGAGACTTGTAATTGCTACAATTCGGAAGCTCACCATCAACAGAAAATGAAAACACAGAACACAGAGTCTGGTAGGTCCCCTGATGTTTCTTTGATCTTTTGCACACCTCTATTTGTGAGTGTCCATCCCCACTTCACTGAACAGGAGACGTCCTCATAGCCCCAGCATGTGGGCAGCTAACTCCAGTCAGGAAAAGCCACCACTTTCTGATTCTTATGTCATTATATATATATATATATATATATATATATATATATATATATATATATATATATATACCTCTGTCTTTTATAGATTAAACTAATAAAATATTATCTGATTGGACACGAGTCAAATTGTCAATTTGAGAACACAGATACATTTGAATGAACTCTACAAGACTTAGACTTTGTGAAAATTAACTTAATAATTTTATTAAAAGAACTTTCCACAAAAAGCTTTCAGAACACTCTTAAAGTCTCTAATCCATTAAGTTTCTATTGAATATTTACTTGTGCTAGTAGATAAAAAATTATAAATCACAGGAGAGAGAAATCACAAAATATTTAGCTCCAGTAACCCCAAATTTTAAAATTCTATGGGCTTTCTTTGGAGTTCTGTTATTGAACCTAAGATGTGAGTCAGAGGAAACATATTCTGAACAGAGGGTTTGCTCTTCTAGGTACCCAGTATCTGCAGTATAGAAAGCAAACATTGGAAAACATGGTCAGAGAAGGTGCTGATAGCAGGATTTTCACAAGCCAATAGAAAGCCTGGAGAGAAAGACACAGAACCGGGCTCAAGAAAAACTCTGTTCATAACATTTGTTTACCCCTTAAACAAAGAACTCTTCTCCCAGAAAACAAGGACAGCATGATCTAAATAAGCCTACTTGAGATATATTTCTCCACACACCCAGCATTTACTAAGTGCCATCCAGACCCAGATACTGTACCACACACAGGATCAGTAATGAATACCAGGACATCCCACAGCAAGAAAAACTCTCACTTTAGAGCCGCTGGACGAAAACAATTCTTCCACTTCATCCAGTGACCACGCCATCTTTCTGCTTAGAGGTCTGTCTTTGAGACTTGTGGTGCTTAAGCCAAGATAATTGGAACACCGTCAAATAAATACTAAACACTGTCAGGGAAATATGTCAGCAGGGACCTTTAGTTTTTTTGCTTTTGAATTTTCACCATCAAATGCCACACAGTGACATTTACTCAAACTGAAATCGCTGCAAACTAGTTGCTTCTAATTGAGAAAAAATGTTTGAGGCCACTTTGCTGGGAATGTAAAGGAACCAGGGGAAAGTTTGCATCACCACATTTGTCCTGATGTTAGCACTCATCTTTCTTTTTAATTAAGTGCCAGCCTCTAAGTTGTCTGCTCTTAGGCTGTCTAACTGACCAAAAGCTTAGACATGGAGAAGTCAAGATTTATTCACTTCTGACAAGACTTACCTGGAAGACGTTTTTGCATGGTTCTCTGTGCTTCTCATTTTAACTCCCTCTAGTACACAGACAAAAGATTTCATGCACAGGCCTGGTTGAGATCAGGACTCTGAAAATTGGAATCGACTTTTCAGTTCACTTACTGATAATTGTGAACCTCTTGAGTTCTGGAATAGGGTGACTGAGGTTCATGACATCAGTTCTATTTATTTATGATAAAGACTGAATGTCTTCTGTATTAATATTTCTTGATTTCCATCAGGGTTCTTGCTATCACATCTTTGTTTTTTTGTTTTGTTTTGTTTTTGTTTTGTTTTGTTTTTTCGAGACAGGGTTTCTCTGTGTAGCGCTGACTGTCCTGGAACTCACTCTGTAGACCAGGCTGGCCTCCAACTCAGAAATCCACCTGTCTCTGCCTCCCAAGTGCTGGGATTAAAGGCGTGCGCCACCACTGCCCGGCTTGCTATCACATCTTATACTGGTTTTCAAGGTGCAACAATATATATGAATAAAACTTCAGTTTTTAAACTATAAATAGCTATTTTGATAACAGCCCGCAACATAAAACACTGGTCCCCGACAGGTAAATTCCACTGAAGAGTCATATCATTGTCAAAGAGGATGTGTTTAGATCCCAGCTCCTTTTGTTTTTCTTAAGAAATATAACTTCCTCTACATGGGAAGTATTCCTCGTTTCTCTTCCTCATTTCTTCTGCAGACCAGAGCTGCTTTGTGAGATGGCTCCATATGTTGGGCCGTGGAGGGCAAATCTCTGAGAAACAGGTCAAAAGCAAAATCCTCACGTTGTCAGGTTTTATCTTAATGGTACCCTTGAAGTTGGATGCAGAACATACATTTTATCTGATTCTAATTACATGGGACTCCAAAGTCATTTTGGTAACAGAAACCGTTCTAACTTGTAATTAAATTTGGGACTTTTTATTTTTTTTAAGACATAAAAGTTGCTTTGGTAAGGACTTTGAAGTTTACAAAAACCATAAAAAGAATGAATCCCACAAAGCCTGGTCAAATGAATGATCTTTATCCATGATCTGAGCATTAAGCCAATTTAATTGGGAATGAATATATCTTTAATCATTTATGGTTATGGTGCAAATTGTTTCTACCCCAAACCCCTACTTGACAAAGAATTAGTAAGATTTAGACATTGATAAAAATCTCTAAAATTACAATTCTTAAGGAAATGGCTCTGCACTCCTGGTTTCTTTTTCTGACGGTCAATATATCAGAAAAGAAATCTACACTGTCTGAATCACATGACAAGCATTGATAAGGAATTTTGAAATGTCTTCAATGATAAAATAACAGAGCAGTTTAAAATATTGGAAGTAAAAAAATAATAAAAGAAAGTGTTTGCTAAGTAGTTAAACTTCTCTCACCTATTTATGAAGAACATTTAGAGAAGTAGGCACTGATTTGTAAACTTCTGGGCTTCAGGGTGAGGTCATGTGAGCATGCCCACTGGAGGCCTATGTCTCCTTCTCATTGCGTTGGCAAGCTTTCATAGATGGTTCTGGAAATCAGTAACACAGTCTCCTTGGATCTCTTCACCCACAGACATTACACCCCCAGTTATCTGAGACCTCAAGGCATTTAGGAAAAGCAGAATGTCGTCATGGGAATAACCACTGCAGGACACTATCACCTACAGTTAAAAATGCCAGCACAAGACTTCCTGTAGTACCACCCACCAATTCACACAATTCAGCCAAGCTGACTCATTCATAACATTGAGACACATCAGAATAAATTAGTGAGTCATTAAAAAGACAGGGGCAGAAGGTAAAGTTACTCTTAGTATTTCCAAAACAAATATATCCAACAAACAAAACATATCTCAACTGCATAGTATTTTAAGTGATTAAGCCTATGTATATTATTTTATACATTTATAAAAGGCAGAATTTTCAGAGTCATGGTATGACGAGCAGAGGAAACTATCAAACAAGGCAAGATTCACAGATCTTTATGAGAAAAGAATAATTGATGATGGGTTGTGTCATGGTTCTCAGTAATGAATCATGGGATTTGGACATGATGGGATGAAGCTTTCAGATCCACTGTGGGCATGTCTGTCTGCCTGGTCAAAACGCTTGTGTGGGAGGGATTCAAAGAAAGGTCTTTGCATTTCCCTTGTATTGAATGTAGAAGTCTTGCACTGTGCACAATAATTTCTCTCACTTTAGTTAACTGATATACTGATACAAATATATTTAAGATCTGTTAAGGGGGCATTGTATGTAACTACAAGGTGTTACTGATGGTCCCAAATACTTATTCAACTGATTTGGAAGAAACAAATTAACCAGAAGTTAAAATCTCAAATAAGAGTTTTTTATTAACCAATAGTCACTTTAATAATACTGACCATACCAATAAAATACTTCATTTTGCTTTATTGATCTAAAAAATTTTTAAATAATTTTTTATTTCATAAAATTTATTTAATGAGTATGCAACTTAAGGAGTTTAAGTAAAATACAGAATTTTGCAAGTATCCCAGATTAATTTTACACATCATAGATCTCTTGCATCTACTTTCAATGAAATTCGCCACATCTTACCCAAGGTAACCATTGACACAGCTTTGACATTACTTAGCTTTGTTTGTCTGTTTGTTTGCTTTCCTATAGAAATGTCTTCTAAATATATGGTAAGCAGAATATAAAGCCCCTCAACCCTTATACTTGCAACCCCCTTACATAGGTACAAAGACTTTGCTACTGTGGGTAAGGCTTTCAGATGAAGAGATTATTCAAGATTGTCTGCGTGGGTCTAATATAATTGTGTCAGCCCTTTAAAGTAAAGAAATAGTTGGGTCCAGAGAGTTATAACCACTTTGAAAGGATCAAGGACATGCAAATAATAAGCACTGATCCTGTCCTTGCCAGCTTTGATAGTTTTGTTCAAATCACACAACACAGGTAGCCTTTTAGAAGGGGAAGGTTAGATAAATAGATTCTCACCTAGATCCACCAAAACCCCTTGAATACCTTAATATTAGTCTTGAGATCATGTTACACTTGTAAAATAATACATTTTTTGTTGATTTACGCATTAAGTATGTGGCAATTATTAAGATAGGCCAAACTAGGGGTAACGGCCTTTTTCTTTTTTAATTCTTTTTCTAAAATTTTACATATTTACATTCCAGTCTTTGGTCTCCCTCTCAGTCCCTCCTCCCACAGTTCTCATCCCATTCCTCCTCCCCCTTGTCTCAGAGAGGGTATTCTCTCCATCAAGCCTTCCTCTTCCCTGGGGCCTCAACTCTCTTTAGAATTAAGTGCATTTTCTCCCACTAAGGCCAAGCCAGGCAGACCTCTGCTATATATGTGCCAGGGGCCTTGGACAAGCAGTCGGTGTGCTGGATGGCTCAGTCATTCTTTTGTTAGCGGTTACTGTATTAGATCCTTGCAAATTTGTGCTTCTCTATCTAATCACTGACCAATTTCTAACTAGATGAACATAAATGAAAAACACTAAGGTACATGTCTCTGCTCAACTACATTCTTTCATTTCTTTGGAGAACTGGCCAGGATTAGAATTGCTGAGTCACAAGGCAAGTAGATGTTTAGCTTGTAGAAGTTACCAAGCTATTCCCCAGAGGGGTTGTGCCATCTAACATCCCATCAGCAAGAAATGAAGGTCCCAGGTTTTCCAAATATTTGCCAATTTGTATCCGGCCCATCTTTTAATATAGTCATCCTAGTTTGGTATAAGTGGTATCTCATGACTATTTTAATTTTCATTATCATAATGATCAATAATGTTCTCTATGTTCTCAGATACTTTAAAAATCTATTTACTTATCATTTTCTATTGAGGGATCTATTGGACTATTTTGACCTTTTGCTTATTGTGCCATTTGTGTTATTATTGAACCTAATGCATACTTATGATGCTATGTATGATAGTCAACCCATTCTTTGGGTATTCACTCTCTTGTAGTGCCTTCTTCATCATCTCTAGATTAGTATGACCAATAGAATCAACAACATAATACAGAAATGATGTGTTACTTGTAATATTAGATTGTATGAGATAATGCCTTTCACTGTATTCTCTTTCTCCCCCTCCCTCCCTCCTTCCTTCCCTCTCTCCCTCCCTCCCTCCCTCTCTCTCTCTCTCTCTCTCTCTCTCTCTCTCTCTCTCTCTCTCTCTCTCTCTCTCTCTCTCTCTCTCTCTCTCTCTGGTGCTGGCACAAGCGTGCCTTCCCTTACCATTTCCCATTACTTTCTAAAGAGAACTCATTTTATAAGGACGATTAGATAGCCCATGGTGACGACCATGGGACTGGCAACAATTAAATGGATTAGCATGGTAGCACATGCTAGTTCTAGATGGCTGCAGAATAGACCAGCAGCTTTCCGGTAGCCTTTAGACTGAGGCACACCCTCAGTGAAGCCACTTGCAGACAGATCAGTGACCTTCAGAAAGTATTGGAACAGATCAACATGCAGAATAGATAAGTAATACATCCTGGATCTATGTCTTTACAATACAAGCTTTGCAAATTTACCATTTGTTCTCTCTACATTTCCTTAATGCTCTCTTTTGAAAATAATGTGTTAAATTTGGGTGGAGTCAAGTTTATCTTTCTTTCACAGTCCTGGGTAAGGCCTTTGGATTCATGTTTAAGAATATCTACTTAAGAAAATAGCTTAACCCGTGTTTCTCCTACAAACATTTACCTTTAAGTTTTATATTCAATCTAAGAGCCAGTCTTATATGATGTGAAGTAAGCATGCCAGTGCATTGTCGCTCTCCCTACTCTATTAAGATGATAGCTACTCTTTGGTGCCAGCATCATTTGCGCTAAGGATTGGTCTCTGTTCACTGAATCATCCTATCATGTTACTGTAAGTGCACGAGTATCTGGACGGTTTTATTCTTCTATAGATTTCTACTCTTAAGCTGCTGTTACGAGATATTAATGATCTTTGCTTTATGTTAAAAATGGAAATCACATAAGTCCCCCACAATTTCCTCCTCTTTCTCAATATGTAGCTTGGGCTGCTCACTTTGGAGAGAGAAAACTCTTTTATCAGTTAAGAACATTTTAAAATGAACAAAGTTCATGGACCAATAATTTAATAAAAATTAATATACAAAATGGTTTTAAAGGATTTCATCATAATTAAACTACTAACCTTACGTAAATAACTATCTGTGCCTATTATTATTCAATGGCTTGATGTTAGAATTGATTCCCACTGAAAGCAATATATAATATAAAATAATCAATGTGCCTTTTTGTAGTAATTATTCAGGCTGCCCATGTTAGCACTCAAAATAACAGAATCTAGAATAACTAGACAAAATTTAACCTTTCTGCCATTTTTCCCCAGAATACTATCAATATAGCAGAGATTTTTCTTCCTCTGATTTTTATGTTACTGCTTGTCATTGATACTAATCAAAGAAGGGCCATTTACAGTTTGCTCTAAGTGAAACATGTGAGAGTTATTAGCCAACATGCACGTTTGACGAATCTGTGAGAATAGGGCTGTTATCTCAACTGCTTGTTCTCTCCTTTCTGGAGACAGATACTTCCAAAATGGAAATGTCAGCATCTAAAATACCCCGTGTTTCTCTAGCTCTGAGAATGGCTAATACAGTGCATTTGACTTTTAGTCTCACACTACTGTGCAATAAATCATTTAGGAAAATGTCAGTGAACACAGAATTATCTCCTTCACTCCATACTAACTGATGCAGTGGTTTTCTCACAATATTTTTGAGAGAATTGGGTTAAATATGTAAAGGCAAAATATTTGGACTCCTTTCAAGTTATGTGGATATATTGGATTAGGGCTAATCCCAGTCATCTGTTTGATATGTGGAGTTGTATCTTGTTAGAGGTATGTAAAGAATTGATGACCCACGCAGGGATTTCTACTTGAGTAAATTCTAAGAAAAGGTTCTATAAATAACCAGGATATAATAAAACATTTGTATGACCTGGCACAATTATATTCCTGAAAGTTTTTCCTATAAGAACTCTTGAACTTTGGTGTTTGGGAGTACATGAGCCACTGGTTGAAGTATGTGTGTGCGCATACCACAGAGTGCAGGCAGCAACCTCTGTGTTTGGAAACATTAAAATATTAGTAAATTCAGGTTTATTTCATACAATGAAAGTGTTTTGAATTTCATCTATTTACATAAAAAATAACAAAACCAGTAACGTAAAAACTGAGCATCCCCTGATCGAGGCTTTAGTCGTAATTGCCACGAATCACCATGTTAAATTACTAACTTCAAGTAATCATACGTTTGCCCTGGCTGGCCTGCCACTCATGCGTCTACATTTTCTAGGATACAGTTAATTTTTTATCTAGTGGAAAAATCCAGAATTTCTAATAAACATAAACCTGTTTTCCTTGTCAAGGAAAGAATGAGGAAAATTTACTAAGATGTATTTCATAAGCTATAATTCAAATTGATAGATACTAGAAAAATGGCCTCTGAGTGGCTGAGACTGTCTGGGAAGCAGGCAGGCCATCTCAGTCTTTATCCTGTTCTACATTATTTCCCCCAGTCTTGTCCCCAACCCTGTAACAGATCATTGCAGGACTAGTCCTCCACTTGCCTTTCTTCCTGGGGGCACTCCAGCAGACCTTACAGGGGATCCAGCTTTCTTCCTTCCTGTAACCCTCTCAGCACCTCCTTTTTTTTTTTTTTTTTTTTTTTTTTGTTACATTTCTCTCTTTTTTATGATTAATTTATCCTCCTTTTTAATTGGATATTTTCTTTATTTACATTTCAAATGTTTTCCCCTTTCCCGTCCTCCCCAAACTCTATTCCATCCCTCCTTCCCCTGCTTCTATAAGGATGTTCCCCCACCCACCCACTCCCGCCTCCCCACACTGGCATTCCCCTACACAGGGGCATCGAGCCTTCACAGGGCCAAGGGCCTCTCCTCCCACTGATGCCCAACAAGGCCATCTTCTGCTGCATATACATCAGCACCTCCTTTTAATCCAGCCCCTTTCCTTCATGTCAGCCTCCAATACTTGAAAGTACTTTTTACCAGGGACCCTCAGTGGCCATACCAGCAGGGACTCAAGTTGGTGAATCACTGTCTTTCCATTAAGATGTCTCTATTCTCATTTTCAACACAGTAACAGGCTGCTTACAGGTGCCCCTCTCCCGCCTCAACTTCACCCATCGGAGACGTCAACCTTTGTTCCAGACCCATGGTCCCTCTAGCACTTTTATTCCTGTCTCTCCAGATAATTATTTGCCTCACTGCCCCCTACTTGATGGAATCCCCCTTCCCACTACCTCCAGTCCACTATGGACTTCAGATCTAGGTGTGTACAAGATCCCCTTGGTTCTTGTCTGAAGCCTTTCTCAGCCTTTTCTAGGCTACATCTATCACCCACTAAAGCACCTCCTACCAGGAAACCCATAGTATCCACATTTCCCTAAGATCCAGAAGGAAAACAAAAGCTAAGGAACTGAACACCCATCCAAAAAGACAAGGCCAGATAGTAACATCTTGAATCACAATCAAACCAACTCCAGATACAGAGACAGCAAGGTAAAAACATAATCATTAACCGCCAAGATAATATGTCTCCACCAGAATCCAACCATTACAATAGCCCCTGAAAAGTAAAATATAACTGAAACATATGACAAGGATTCCAAAGTTGCTATTATGTCTATGCTCAAGGAACTTCAAAAGGATATGAATAATTCTTGTAATGAAGTCTTTTAAAAGCACACACAAGCAGTATAATGAAATAATGAAGAGTTCAAGATATGAAAGTAGAAATAGAATTTCTATACAAACCCCAAACTGAGATAGAACTGCAAATAAAAACTTAGAAAAATAAACAAATTCTCAGAGGTAAATGACACCAATAAAGTACCAGACATGGAAGTGAGAATCTCAAACATTGAAGAAGACATAGATACTTTGGTCAAAGAAAATGCTAAATGTAAAAAGACAAACCAAGCCACAAACATCCAGAAAATCTGGGAGAGTATGGAACAGCCAAATCTATGAATGATAGGAATCCAAGGAGAAGGTCAAAGGCACAGAAAATATTTCAACAAAATCAGAGAAGAAAATTTCCCTAAAAATTTCCTAAAAAAGGAGGTACTCCATGTCCAACTGCAGATTGCCAACACAAAACTATCTCAATGTCACATTTGGAGAATTTTTGTCTGAGAATACTATGTCTGTGCATTTTTTACCTTACTAGTCTTTTAATTAGACATTATGGTTTCTGATTTCTGATTTTTTTATGAATTCTTTTCCTTCCCCCATCTATATGTGTGTATGCCTTCATTAGCATATACTGCCTTTTCTTGGTTTTGTTTGTTTGTTTTGCTTTGTTTTGTATTTCCTCTGTTTTTTTAAAATTTCTTTTGTTTTATTCTTGCCTTTTTGTTTTTATTCGTCTGATTTTTGAATAAAGAGAAGGCATAGAGTGGGATGGGTTAGAGGCAGGGAGGATCTGGGTGGAGATGAGGGAGGAGAAATCAGGCTCAGCATATATTGTGTGGGGAGAAAAATATATTTCCAATTACAAAAAGAAAAGCAAAGTGACTTTCTTCTCTACCTACCGATCATGGCCAGAAATCCACCTTTTCATAATCTAGTGTTATATGCTGCCATCAACATGGGGGTCAGTGTATGGGGTGCTTTTATTTGTATCTCGGTTGGCATGGCCTTAGTATTAATTAAAACTTGACAATATAACAAAGCCTTTACTCTTTCAGCTGTCACGTATATTTCCCCCAACCCTGTTTGTCCGATTGTTTTGTGCATTGTGTGTTTTGCATGTATGTGGTGCACACATATGAGTATAAGAGCATATGTGCCTGTGCACACATATGATGAGGCCAGTAAAGGATTCTGAGTATCTGTTTGCATCATCCTCCATCTTACTTCTTTGAGACAAAGTCTTAACAAAACTGGAAGTTTCCTTTTTTATTGGCTAGGCTGGCTGGTCAGTGCGATCTGTTCTATCCTCCACGGTCATGCCTGGCTTTTTACGTGGATGCCAGGGATTTAAATTCAGATATTCATGCTTGCAGATGTTTTCTTACACTCTGGGCCATCTCTCCAGAATAATTTTTTTGTTCTTTTCTCTTTTTTAAATTGAGGGGGGGGTTATGGTAGAGGTGGTGTTTAATAGGGCTTTCTTATCAGATTGGGAATACATAATACTAATGTGATTTTTATTGTTCTCTTTGTTTTAGGTTCAATTTCTTTTTAAGACCCATAAGGGATTCAGGATATAGGTGGCAATTTTAGCTATAAAACATAATCACAGACACCATTTTCATTATATAGGGAGTTGTATATTAATAGAATATTAAGTATTCTATTAAATATTCTACCAAATATCAAAAGGATGCTTTTCAACCATAATGAGTTGTGAAGTTTACTCTTTTCTGGCAAAGCAAATCTAGATGCAAATACATCTTTATAATTTTCTGCAAACTTCATAAATAAAATAGGAAAACAATCAATGGAATTAAAAGTATGGATACTTCACTGTTTGAAAATGTATTTAATATGTATGACTATTTTAATATTTTATTTGTTAAACATTTTACACCATAGTGTTAAATTAATGCCTCTAAAACATGTTGAATTGTATCAGGACAATTATCTGGACATTAAAATTTTCCAATCAAGGGCTGCAGAGGTAGCTCAGTGGTTCAGAGCATAAGCTACTCTTCCATAGGACCTTGGTTTCCTTCTCATGGCCTGCATGTGGCAGCTCACAACTACTTGTAATTCCAATTCCAAGGGATATCATATCCTCTCGGACTCCTAGGAATCTCGGCAGGCATAGACATACATGCAAATCAGCACTAGTACACAGAAAGAGGAAAAGTGAAAAATGCATATCAGAAACTTTTTAACCAGAAAAATAAAATATTCTCTCTCTCTCTCTCTCTCTCTCTCTCTCTCTCTCTCTCTCTCTCTCTCTCTCTCTCTCTCACCTCACTATGTAGCTTCACCTAACCTGTATCTCACTCACTATGTAGCCCTGCCTAACTTGTGTCTCACTCACTTGTAGACCTGAATGGCCTCCAACTCACAGACATCTGCTTGCCTCTGCCCACCTAGGAGTATTCCATCCGGCCCTGTGCAGTTCTCTTTCTTTTATGTTTATGTGTGACTTTCTATATGACTATATGTGAACTTAAACCTATCTACATATCAAAATATCATTTCATTAAATAAAAATGTTAATTATTCAATCTAGACAGTTTAAATTAAACATTTTATTTGGGGCTTATAGGTTCAGGAAATAAATATAAGTATTGCCATCCATACCATTACCAGGGCTCAAGGTGAAGTACTGAATATCAGGAGCATTGTTCTGCATAACTCTTTATAATTTTTGACTTTTCCCAGTATTGTGGTATATGACTTGGCCGACGTGGTTTTCCTCATTGGCCAAGCCAAGTCAAAATGGAGTGAGGAAAGGATACTTGGGGCCAAATAATACACTGTGGTTAAAATCACTTGCCTCATGTAAATATAGTCTTGCTGAGAAAGAATTTGTCATGGGCACTGCCAGCAGTAAGCTATGTCATCTTGTAAACCTAGCGTCAGTGTTTCACCTTTTTAAAAAATAAGTAGAATATTAAAGGCTTGATCAATAATGTCAAAAGTAAGATGGCACATCATTCAAATTAGATTGAAAAAATCTTTAATATGTGAGAATGAGCAAAATATTTTCAGGTTCAATCTAACATTTTCTTTGAAATGATTATGGCAGAAGTTATTGTAAAGAAGAAAGAAAGAAAGAAGCGCATCCTAAATCAATAAATGCCATCTTAACTGCTTCTGTATTATGAGTCATGAACTTCTCTTGAAAAATAATGTCCATTAATGTTAGATTATGTGTTGCAATAAATCTCAGTCTAGGTCCCATGTCTTCAGGCTTATGGTGAGTTTTAACAGTGTTGTCATCATGGACCTCCACTACTAGAGGCATATAAGGAAGTTTTCTTCACTCCTTGGTTTAGCAGTGTATTGTACAGACATTGTGTAAGACAAGCTTGCCAAAACCAGCTGGTCAAGGAGTGCTCCAGGACTGCAGAGCTCTGGGAATCCTCCCACACTTACTAACTGGGTAAACAAGCACAGTCAAGCTCTAGACAAGAACTAAACTTGACATTCCTGGAAAATAATTCACACTAATTCTTTAGATGTTTCTTTTCTTCCTGAAATTATATATTTTTTAATCACCATCACCCGTGTGCAAAGATGACTGTGGCATTTTTATATGTTTAGCATTAAGAGCAGTACCTTCTCTTTTCTATGATCTACCATGTACTAGGCCCTAGTGGAGTTAACATAATGAAATTTATATTTATTATGACAAAATTCCAGAGGGAAATTTTATTTTGAAGTATTTTGCTATGAGTGTAAGTTTCTTAAGCTTTCTAGGTCAGTGTCCTTATGCACAAGACAGGACTAAAAACAGTAGAGGTTCAATAATTATTTTTTGTCTTTTCTCTGTTGAAAGGAGGCTGGTTTATTAACGCTAATGTACAGTGGTGGGAGTAACTACCAGGTACACAGTGGATATCACGAGAGGTGCTGTGCAAGCATCCTGTGGCAGCCTCAACATGTAGGATACCTTCTGATGTTTGTAAAGTAGGAAGTGATGCAGGTGCTGTATTTGTGCTAGGAAAACAGCAACTGGGATGAATGCTTGAAAGAGGCACTGTTACGGAATCTACATTACAGAATTTGCTTGTAAGTTTTACACATGTGGTAGTATATACTTGAGAGATGTTTGCGTAGACAGGATGTACAGATGAACAGCCTAGGATTTAGGAAGCCAGAGGAGGCCTCAGCATCTAATGTCACTTGATCTATAACTTCGAATTTTAAGTTTGATTTCTTTATATTTCACAGAGGGAAATAGTGATTTCTTTTTAAATGTCATTAAATTCGGGAAATCATGTAAGAATATGAAAGCAATTTGTGTTCTATAATGGACCATGGAATGGGAGGCACTGTTACTCAAAGTTTGTACACACACACACACACACACACACACACGCACAGAGAAAGAGAGGGAGAGAGAGAGAGAGAGAGAGAGAGAGAGAGAGAGAGAGAGAGAGAACAAATGCCATCAGCAGTACCCTGCTATGAGGATATCTAAATCAGTGTTTTATGATAAAGTCAATACCCTTGTGAATATTGCCCAGGTCGTGGAATGGAAAGTAGCCTGGTATCTCAGAAATAACTCAGCTTCATTCCAGTGTCACAAATTGTAGCAGCTTCCAAAGGCAGCTACTCTGCTTGCATATCAATTGCCCAATTGCTTTGTTTCATAGCTTTATCATCCAAATGTGCAGTATTAGACACAACCATTGTGTCTCACTGGTTTAAAAGGCCAGTGCTCCATTGAGCCACTTGAGCACTGCTCCACTAACATACCCCTATTAATCTACCAGTGCCCCCTTCATTTCCTTCCAGTTCTTCCTTTTTTTTTTTTTGGTTCTTTGAGACAGGGTTTCTCTGTGTAGCTGTGGCTGTCCTGGAACTCACTCTGTAGACCAGGCTGGCCTCGAACTCAGAAACCCACCAAGTGCTGGGATTAAAGGTGTGTGCCACCACTGCCTGGCCAGTTCTTCTATTTTTTAACAATAAAAATACTGGGAGTTTCAAAGAGCCCACATTTGGTAACCCCAGTCTCAGGAGTCATTGCAGTTTGCCTACTGTGTTTCTTGCTAACTAATATATAGCTGAATCCACATATTTGAACAGAATGTTTATGAATTTTGTGGCTAAATTATACTTCAGAGACTGGGGAGAAGACTCAGTCAGAAAGGTGCTTGGCTTGCAAGCATGAAAACATGAAAAAAAAGCGGAAATAAGAGAATCCCTTGGTCTCATTGTCCAGCTAGCTTGGCTTACTTAATGAGTTCCAGGCCAGTGGTATACTGTCTCAAAATAAAAAAAAAAAATAAGGGTGAGTGACAGCTGGTGAATAGCCAGAGATCACTCTCTAATCTACACATATGTGCACCTGCACACACATGTGCACCAGCACACACATAGCACCCCCACACATATGTTCTGTGTGGGGGTTGAGTGTCCTTTCATAAGACCATGTAAAGGGCTGGCTTCATCCGTGTGCTCTGCCTTCTCTGCTTGTGTACAACCTTTCTCATTGTCTCAATTACTTTTTAATCTCTTTATTCCTTTCCAGTTTAAGTGATGTCTCTACTTTTAGCTTTTCTTTCTATTATGATGCTATTTTGTTACTTGTATTCTTCCATTCGTTTTCTATTCATTTGTGAAATAATTTTGTTTCAGTTTACATTAACTTCTAAATCCTGTTACCTCATTTCCAGAATTATAACCCAATTAACACGGTTCTATTGTTTTTTATGTCTTGCTTGTTCATTAGTAATTCTGTGCACACTGTCTCCACCAGTATTTCATATTCGGTAGGGCTGCTGTTCCTTATCATATAGTATCAATATTGTTTGACAATATGGATAGTATTTCATTTCAACATCTTTTTGTAGTTCCTTGTTTCACTAGAAGATGACTGTTTGCTTCAGTCCCCACTGGAGTTTTTGTCAAAAGCACAAACGAATTATGACTTGCTTTCTAATAGGTACTATTTACTTATCATAAAACTCTGTTCTATCTAGAGTTTTGGTTTTAATTATACATTTTAAATTTCTAATTTTTTCTTTCTAGTTAACTGATTTTTTTCTATTTTTGGCAGCATCCTTTTGAGTTTTAGTTCTATTCACAAGTTTCTCATTGTGAGCCTTCCTGGAAAGAACATTAGCTGATTTAGATTCTCATGTTCATGTGCCCCAGATTGCTCTCAGAAACAACTGAGCTTCTCAAAATAAGCAGCATTCTAAAGTAGAACCACAAGATTTCTGTTTCCTATGTATTCACTGGGACAGTAATGTGAGCCCACCTATATAGAGACATCACAGATGTAATGAGTATTATAATCAATTGACTTCAAGTTTATGCAGATTATTTTAAATTATCAATGTGCACTGAAATCTAATCATAAAGCCTTTCTGTATAGAAATTTCTCAAAGTTAAGCCAGAGTTGAGTTTCAACACAGAAAGCCTCCGATGTATTTGAATTAAGAGAAGACTGGCCTGCCCCTGTTCCCTTTGAAAGAAAGGGACAGTAGCCAAGGATATGAGAAGTGTCAGAAGGTGAGAATGAGCCCTGACCAGTAGCCAATGAGGAAGTGTGGACTTTATTTCAACAACTGCCTGAAATTATGCCAATAAATTGGATAAGATTGGAGTCACACTCACCCTAAAAGCTTCTAAAGATTTCAGCTCTGGGGACACCTTGACATAGGTCTTCTAGACTTGGAACATAAAATTTATCTAAACCCAGAGGAATTGTGACCTACATATTTGTGAAATAATTCATTTGTATTGAAACACAGTAAGTTAGGGATAAATTATGATAGCAGTTGGGTGCTCTGTGGGTAAAGGCCCTTGACACCAAACCTGATGGCCTAAACTTGGCTCTTGAGACTCAGGGCAGTAAGGAGGAAATCACTCCAATGTACACCCACTAATCCTCTATAAAATAACTCAATTAATGTAATTTATTTTTAAAGAAAATATACAAATCTATTACATAAAGCTCCTAACTTGTTATTCTCAAATTAGCCTGTTGTCCTTTAAAATTAATACTAGTAGCTATGCGAAGATTCTCTGATCTACCAAGTGTTGTATACATTTCTTCTGTTTCTTCTAATGTTGGAGCTGATACAATCCAGATTGTATCAATAGGGAATTTGTCCCCAGAAGTTTGTCTTCTGTTAACAGGAATAAATTATAAACTAATTTTTTTGAGAATGCTAACCCTGTATTTAAATTTGGGACCCATTTCTTTTGCATTCTATTTCAGAAAGATTAAAAATCACGCTGCTGCCATTTTCCCTGAATAATCCACTTTTCCTGTTCTTATTCATCTCTGACTCCAACCTAAACTCAACCTTTCATAAACGCTGTATAGTTAACCTCATCTGACCTGTGTCTGCCAGGAATAGTTTAACTCATCTCCTTCAGCAATTTTGAACTCCGTTGCCACACATTTTATGTGTAAGAGTGCCCATGCTACTTTGAAAATGGCATTTGATCACTCACTGCTGAGTGACACTTATTTCTATACTGGGAAAAGACCATGTGCTCTGTATTTTATTAACACCAAGAAGCCATTTGATTTATTAGAATAAACCTGTGAGTCTTACACAGATGCTATTACACTGAGAAAACCTAGGAGAATTATGAGAAAATCTATGAACAATGAAAGTGTGGTGAATGAATAGAGGAGTAAATATATGATTTCGCAGTCTCCTCTAAAAGTTGGAAATAATTAGAGATAAGAGCATTGATGAAGGAGGATGAACCATTTAGCTCAGAGATGGATTGCTTTGCCTCAAGTGTGAGACCCAGTGTTCAGTCCGGGATGCTGATTTTACAAAAGGAAAATGAAGAATTTGGGCTGAGGGCACAGCTCAATCAGGACAAAATGCTAAACAAATGTGACAATCTACAGATCACCAGAAGTCTCATAAACATCAGGCAAAACAGTGCATATCTGTAATCTCAGTGCTCTTGTAGAGATAGGAGGTGGAGACCGGAGAATCCCCAGAAGCCCAAGGGGCAGCTAGCCCTGCTATACACAGCAAGACACAGCAAAAGAAAGACCCTGGTCTCACAGGAGGTGAGAGTCAAGGACCCACACCTGAGATTGTCTGAAGTTATTCTCTGACCTCCAGAAGCACATAAGCATGTGTGTACTCTCACACACAATAATGAACACACACGTCAATACACACATACCTACACATAATATATAAAAATAATATTGATTTAATAATAGCTATTAAAACTGTATACTGTTCCATAATGGACAACAATAATTTGAATTTGAAATGCTACCTACAGGTTTGTTAGTTCAATGCTTGGTCTCCAGCTTGGTGCTATTTTGGGACATTCTAAACCTATAGGAGACACAGTCTGTTCATAAGATGTGATTCCTTTGAAGAGGTTTTGGAGGTTACACTTGGTCCCTCATCCCTACTTTCTCTCTTTGCTTCCTCTGTGCCAAGAAGTGAACAGCATCTTCCAAGCTGGTCCCCATGATGTCTGCCACATGATGGAATGGAGATCAGTGGACTCAAAGACTGTGGAAACCTTTGTCCCTTTAAGCTGTTTTCTGAGGAATATAGAGCACAGCTGTACAAAAGTAACTGACAGCCTTGCTGTGAGGATGTATGATATTGATGTCGAGAATGTCTAATGTGTATGTGTGTATGTTGTTAGCCATCTTTCTGTTGCTATAAAATATCTAAGGTGATCAGCACATCAAGAGATAAAATCTGTTTTGACTCATAGCTGTGAAGGTTCAGTGGTGTAATCACTGTTGCTTTAGGTCTGGTGAGGCAATACCATAGCAGTAACACAGAACAGAGCAAAGTCACTTCCTTCCCTGGGAGGGCACAAAGAAAAGAGGCTGAGTTCCCACCATCCTTTCCTAACACAAACTCTTCCTGACCTGGGACTCTCACTCGAGGCCCTGAGACCCCACCCCAGGCAAAAGCATCTCTCAAAGGGCCAGGCTTTTAACCCACAGACTTTGGGAAACATTCAAATTCCAAAGTATAGAATACACCAGTGCAGGGAATATTGCTAATTTATTAGAAATATTGGCATAAAAATCAGTGGAAAAAAAAGAGCTGAGTTTGTATATTGTACTAAGAATTGTAAGCATAGCTATAAAGGACAGAATCATAAGGGAACAGATGAAAAGGTTTGATTCTTAATCTCTATCTTCCCCATATAAAAATCAATGGTTGTAAGCTAAAAAAACAACATCAACATTTAAAAATAAAATAATCTTAGGAAAATACACACAAAATAGTATTCTATGCTGGTTACAATGTAAGCTTATTTTTGTTTTCCTAAATATGTTCTTTAAAAAACTTTATGAAGTATACATTCTTAAAACTCAGTAATTATCACAGAACCGAGAAAATTATTATAATCACATCAGTTATAGCATTTATAATTTAGTTAGAAATGAAAAATTAGAAAGACAAAAATTTCACTTTTCTTTCTTTCTTTTTTTTTTTTTTTGGTTTTTCGAGACAGGGCACTTTTCTTTTTTTAAGTTTAAATATTGTGTTTCTGTGTTTTTCTCTCTGCTGTATGTGTATGTGTGTGCGTGTGTGTGTGCGTGCGTGTGTGTGTGTGTGTGTGTGTGTGTGTGTGTGTGTGTGTGTGCGTGCGTGTGTGTGTGTGTGTGTGTGTGTGTGTGTCTGTGTATGTGCATGAATGTTCGCAATATGGAGATCAGAAGACCACTTTCAGGAGTAGATTTTGTCTTTCCACTGTGAGTTTAAGTAAACTTGGACTTAGAGAACTTTCGGGTGTATCCCTTAGCTCCTTTAACTCATACCTCATGGATCAGTGAGAGGATTGGTGGCACAGCCTGAGAAGGGTGTGAAGTCATTTTCCAGCCTTTCTCTTCTCTTCATTTTACCCAGCTAAATGACTATTGTTTGACAATATTTTGTTTTTATGATAAAGAATAAAAACAAAAAAACAAAAACACATAGTCCTTGTTCAATCTTCTACAAAGATAACTTGATAAAAGGAATCTACACTGTGTAACAAAAAGAAATAAAAACACTAGAATTTTCTATAACTAGAGACTTAATATGAATGAAATGTTATAGTATGTGCTGGTTTGTGTAGTTGAAAATAAAATTTGAAAAAATTTTGCTTAGATTCCAACATCATAGATGTTCATAGGCCGGAAACTGAAGCACAGGGAGCCAGTCCCAGGGGCTTGATTAGCTATACCTTTGCCAAATGCTGTGGTGCAGGACCAAAATAGGAAAATGTAGTTCTGTGAACCAAAGCTGGAGGATGAGGAGTACTTCACAGATAAAGGAAAGAATTTGGAAAGGTAACCACGAGGTTGGTGGGGAAGGAAAGTATTCATGACCTGCAATGGGATATCATATTTCTTTTTTAAAAATTATATTCTCTGATATAAAAAATGAAGCATTTTCAGCTACTCTTTCTATGAAGCACAAAAATAATAATTAGATTAGTAAGAGAATCAAAGTAATTATCATACAGAGAAAGCTTTGGTTCCAGATAACTTGCCAGTGTTAGTGCCTAATTCCCTCAGCTGACTGCAAATATTGTGTGTCCAGCATCGCCAAATCCGCCCCAATGAGACAGAGGCTCTGAAGAGAAAGAGGCAGTGGCATCACCGTCTTGAGAAATATATCTGAAGGTTAACTTCATCAGTGCACACAGTGGGTATTATGGATTGACATACTCTTAATTCATCATTAGGTTTTCTAATCTTTCTTTGAACTTTTAATCTGTCCAGTGAATAGATCAAGAGACAGAGCTCAAGTGAATTCCATTTGGTCTTTGGAATCTCATTATCAAAATCATGGCATGGATACATCTCAGAATCTTTTTGAAATAGGAGACACATGACTGACACACTCAACATTCCAACTTGACATCTAGATGGAAGCTCTTATAAAGAGAAAAAAATGGAAGCTGTGGAGATGGTTCAGCTGTGAAAAACACTTACCATTCATAAAGAGGATTCAAGTTTGGTTGCCAGCAGAATGACCTGCAACTCCAACTTTGTGGGATCTGACCTCTGTGGACACACACACACACACACACAAGTACATTTTAAAAAGAAACCGGTGGAAATGAACATGAGTTTTATTCTGTCATTTCAATCATTTCCTGTGTAAAGTACCTACCATAGGGTTTATTTTCCTTTCTATGCCTTTTGCAACTATAGCTGTCTCATGAAAGAGTAGGTTACAGCCATGAAATAATATTAACTCTACCTTTTGCATTACAAATAGTATTTGATAATACTTAAGACTTGCTTATCGGAATGATACCAGAATTAAGTCTGTAAAACTTACACTTTTGAGTAATTTAGTTTTTCTTGAAGCTCAATAGACTATGAAATCATAAATGATTATTTTCCAAAAATGTTAGCTGGAGTGTCTGTCATCTTCAAATATCCAAAAGTAATATTTTTAGCAAGTATTTTAACAAGGTCAATAATCCACAGTCTTATTACCTTTCTATTAAAATCATGCAGAGACTAGCCTTTAATGTGAGCTCCGATGTTTGGTCAAAGTTATGTAGGAGTTACCAGCTACTGAGAAATGCTGACAGAATACATTATAGGAGAGTGGGCAGGGACTTGATTTTTTTTCAATACTGCTCTAACATTAAAACTGCTATTAGAGTAAACTTTATTCATTCAAAAAAGGCACACAAACAAACCTTAGGTTTTGTTTATGAAAAATTTGTGAAATTATCATGTTATTTCAGAAAGCATCTCAATAACTTTGTTCACAGTTGTAGACCTTTAGGCAATTCATGCCTCACTTTCTCATTTTTTTTGTTAGTGATTTTGCTGTTGCTATAAGCTTCATTCTCAATTTCTCTAGTAACTGATAAAGTTAATCTCTTTAGGAATTTATTTTGCAGCTAATATTATTTCAAAAATATCCTGGCAATGTGTCTCTACCCGTTTTTTGTAAAATAATATGAGGCACACAGTGTTTATCCTTCTAGAAATATTACATTTCGTGTTCTCCACTTGTGGGGAAGTCAGCAATAAACCATGCACCCATCTGTTTGCTTAATAGAAATTTTCAGTCAATGGGATTGGTGTCTGGAGCCAGGCAGGACTGGTGGCGCTGGATTTCAGCCAAACATTTCAAACCATTTCCGTAAATGCTTCCGATCCAGCAAAATAGAAAGCTGGTTTTACCAAATACTTTTTTTCTCTTTAATTTTTTAATTTGTGCACATTGAGAGAGAAATGTAATCCATCTGCTTAGCTGGCACAGAATTCAACAAACTATTGTTTTGTAAGAGAAATTCAATGTCCGAGAAGCCTTGTGAGCCTGCCTACTCTCTCCTCTAGAATCCCAGAGAAGTGGAGATTTCCAAAACCGGATGGGCATCAGGGTTACAAAGTACTGAGTTAGTGAAAAGTATTATCATCTTAATACTCTTTAGCCTATAAATTTTTTTCTACTACCATCAGAAACATTAAGTTAAAATGTGGCCTAGTGGATTTAATTATTAGACTTTGCTTCCCATTTCTTGATTTCCTTCCCATTCTTTCTAATCTCCACTTTCCCTAAATGCTGCAGTACATGGGTCCCAGACTATATAGATTCTTTCTTCCGAGCTCTTAGCATCGAAAGTCTGCTTTTCTACCAAAAGCTTTGATTACCTCTAAGTGATTCCGTTTTCCTGGGGTTGGGCTTCAAGTGCGCTCAGACAGGCTTGTAGTGTTTGTATGGGAGCACCCCAGGCATACTCAAATCACCAACTCTGCAGAGCTACAGTAGAAACTACATTTGAAAACCTTTTAGACTTATAAAGTCTGCAAAGGACATTAAATAAATTTCTTGACTTCAACATTCTGAGACCTTTACTAGTTTAACGGGCATTGTACATCCCTTAGAGAGCACAGCACATAGAAGGCTAAAGAACACTCTTCTGCCAAGGGACAGGGTTGTGGGACCAAGGGACCCCAGCTGAAGCAGGGCTATGTGAGAAAAACTTGAGAAATTCTGTCTTCCCTCCTTGTATTTATTTCATTACTCTGTGGTAACTAGTGTCCATTGTCTAAAGACAATCAACAAATCTCCTTCTTTTAAGATTTAACTTAATTTTCTTTTCATTAGAGAAAACAAGATTGTTCTGTTTGGCTGGAGAGTCAAGCTGACCATTAATAGACAATATGAAGTATTAAGGACTGTTTTGCAACTATTTGAATGGAAATTCCCACTTGTAGACTTAGTGGGCGGTGTGACAGCTTGGCTAGAAGAACTGGGTTCTTTGATTAATTTTCCCCCAATTGTGTTGTGAGAGAAATCCTTTTTTTGTTTTTATATTTTAATTTATTTTTTTTTAATTATTCACTTTATATCCCTCTCACTGCCCCCTCCCAGTCACTCCCTCCCACAATCCTTCCTCAATTCCCTCCCTTTTCCTCTGAGCTGGTAGGGGGACTGCTGAGTATCACCCCCCAACCCAGCACTTCAAGTCTCTGCAAGGCGAGGTGCTTCCTCTCCCACTGAGAATAGACAAGGCAGCCCAGCTAGTAGAACATATCCCATGTACAGGCAACAGTTTTTGGGATAGCCCCTGCTCCAGTTGTTTTCAGACCCACAAGAAGACCTGGCTGCCTGTCTTCTACATATGTGTGGGGAAGGTTAGGTCCAGCCTGTGTATGCTCCTTGGTTCATGGTTCAGTCTCAGAGAGCCCCAAGGTTCCAGGTTAGTTGACTCTATTGGTCTTCCTGTGGAGTTCCTGTCCCCTTCAGGGCTGAAATCCTTACTCCCATTCTTCCATAAGAGTCCCCAAGCTCCATCCACTGTTTGACTGTGGGTGTCTGTATCTGAGTCAGCTGCTGAGTGGAGCCTCTCAGAGGACAACATGTTCTTGTCTGCAAGCATAACAGAGTATCATTAATAGTGTATGGATTGGTGCTTGCCTGTGGGATGAGTCTTAAGTTGGGCCAGTTATTGGTTGGCCATTCCCTTAGTCTCTGTTCCATCCCCCCATGCCTGCATTCCTTGTAGACAGGATAAATTTTGGGTTGAAAATTTGTGGGTAGGTTGGTGTCTCTATTGCTCCACTGGGGTTTCTGTCTGGCCACAGGGATATGACCTCTTCAGGTTCCATACCTCCAATGTAGGAAGTCACAGCTAAGGTCACCCCCACTGATTCTTGGGAGCTTCCCTTAGCCCAGGTCTCTGTCTTGTCCTGGAGAAGCCCTTCACCTTCCGACCCCTGTCAGTTGCAGATTTCAATTCATTCTCATGGCCATCTGGTCATCTCTCCTATCCCTCTCCACAACTAATCTTGAATTCCTCATCATTTCCCTCCCCATCCCCTCTCCTTACCAGTTCCCTCTCTCCATCTGCCTCTTATAACTATTTTATTCCTCTTTCTAAGATGCTGAGATTCAAGCATCCTCACTTGTGCCTTCCTGCTTGTTTAGCTTCTTTGGGTCTATGAAGTGTAGCATGGGTATCATGTATTTTATGGCTAATATCTACTTATAAGCAAGTACATACCATACATGTCCTTTGGGGACTGGGTTACCTCACTCAGGATGATATTCTCAAGTTCCATCCATTTGTCTGCAAAACTCGTGATGTCTTTGTTTTTGATAACTGAATAGTATTCCATTGTGTAGAAGTATCATATTTTCTTTATTCATTCTTCAGTTGAAAGACATTTATGTTGTTTCCAATTTCTGGCTATTATGAATAAAGCTGCTAGGAACATAGTTGAGCAAGTGTCTTTGTGGGATTGTAGAGCATCTTTTGAGTATACGCTCAAGTGGTATAACTGGGTCTTGAGGTAGAACTATGCAACATTTTCTAAGAAAACACCAAATTGAATTATTTTTTATAAGACAATCTTATGAGAATTGGTTCATGTTTACCAGTGAACTCAAAAATGAGAAAGAAGAAAAAGATATAATAGCCCCAAAGAAGTAAGTTGGGAGTGTTTTTTAGTAAGACATAGTTCTCTCTCTCTCTCTCTCTCTCTCTCTCTCTCTCTCTCTCTCTCTCTCTCTCCCTCTCTTTCTCTCTCTCTCCCTCTATCTCCCCCTCCTCCCTCCCTCCCTCCTATTCTGTTATTGTTTTATCTTTCCATGCAAATATCTGAAGCTATAGATTTCCTGAAATTACTTTTGTTTGTTTCCCTAAAGCATCCTGAATTTAACCTCTCTTAAAATGCCTTTTTGGTCTTTGTCTCAATGAGCACACCTCATTTTGCTACCTGCTTAAGGACACACATTGGGAGGTGAGTGGGTGGAGAAACATCTTCTAAATATGCCCAGGAGAACAGCTGCATCCCTTGTAAGAGTTCATATAAGCCACGCACTGGTGGCACACGCCTTTAATCTGGCACTTGGGAGGCAGAGGCAGGTGGATTTCTGAGTTCAAGGCCAGACTGGTCTACAGATGAGTTCCAGGACAGCCAGGGCTACACAGAGAAACCCTGTCTTTAAAAAAAAAAAAAAAAAAGAGTTCATATAAATCAGAATTTAAAGTGCCTAGCAACCTGTGATGGTCAGGGTGTATGTGATCAGGGTTGGGTAGTGGTGATCATAAGTTCTTGACTCAGAGAAGAGGAAAAAATACCTCCTCCCTCTTCAGGTTAGGCAATTCTACCTCCAGAGTGACTAGTTTTCTCTTGAGAAGCTTTTTTTTCTCTAAACAGTCTCAACTGGGAAAGTGGAGAAAGCTTCTGAAACTGTGTGTGGAAATCACCTGGATTAGTGCCTTGAACCATGCCCTTCATTCATTCCTGTGTTCTATTTACACTGTTTGTTCTAGAATAGTCCACGACGGGGCTCTTTTCCATCAAACCTCACTCTGCATCTCCTGAAATGTTCCTATTAATAAATAAAGGGAATCATAACACGTTAATAATGTGCTCTCATTTTCTCTCCTCTCCCCCCCTCCTTTCAGGTTTCTCTCACCATGAAACATTTTTGTATTTTATGCTATGATGAGTTCATGTGTGGACTCCTAAGTCATTTATGAGGTTCTCATCCCCTCACCTGTTCATAAGTGGATGTACTCATCCGTTTAGCAAACATTTGTTCAACGCCTACTATGTGAAAATAATAGTTTCTAAAGTGTCTTGATTTTGAAGAAAATGAAAGTCACCTCATATTTTCTGCAGAGGGCTTCCAGATAAAGTGTAAACACTAAACTGCACAAATACTTAAGGTCACAGAGACATTAATTATAGATTTCATTCATTTTGATGAAATAGTCTTTTTTAGGGCTCATGCAATATTCACATAATTCCCAGGTTAATATTGGATCTAGTACAGTAGGAAACCATAATTTGCAAACACATGCTAGATCGATCTTCACACTCCCATTGGCTTTAGCTTCTGATCTCATTGTCCTGTAGTTTAGTGTGTTACCTGTTACTTTGCCCTTAAATGGAATTATCACTTTGGAAAGAAAGTTTCTTAGAGTTAAAATGGGAGACTTAGTAAAAACAACCCAAAACAGAAGTAAATCCTTTACTGATGTGGACTTTAAGCTTTCTTTATATTCTGCTGCCATTCTGACTCTCAAAGTTGTTCTTTCTCTATCCATAACAACTGTAGTGACCCTTCAGCAAGGAAGCTGGGAAAAAACACTCCACTACTGGAAGCTCTGGTTTCCTTCCTATTATAGTCGAAAGGCCCTGACAACCTGCAGCCACGCCTTTGCCTTTAGCCTATTTCATCTACTATAACTTTGTCTCTTATTTCACTGTTGTTGGGTTACTGAAAGCCATGACTGTCTGTCTGCCAGACTCTGACCCCAAATATTTGCTTGACTTCCATCCTTATCCCCTTTATATCAATTTTCAAATGTCATAGCACAGTCTTCTTAGACAACTCCACTGAAAACCAAAAATACCCCTTCCAACTTCTTAGTGACAAATTTTCTCCAAATCATTTTTGCCATCTCATATGTTCTATGCTACAAACATTTCCTTTGTTGTCTGCCATTTTTATTGACCACAACCTATGAGGAAACAAATTTTGATCTGAGTTCTGTGGCCCACCCTGTACCTCTTACTGCCTACTGAATGAATACAGAGCAGATTATAGATTCATATTTGAAAATAGAGCACTCACTTGAACTCCTGAAATAACATCCAAGAAGTCATTTCTACAGATACGTGTTGTTTAGAAAGACAAAGTCTTATTTTACATTACCAGAGAAAGGCTGAGTCTAAGTGAATGGGCACACTATATAGCTGAAGTTAAATTAAGAACCATGCCCATAAATAAATAAATAAATAAATAAATAAATAAATAAATAAATAAATAAATAAATAAATAAGTAAGTAAGTAAGTAAGTAACCATTGCCTTTAACTTTTAGGAATGATGCTATACCACATAAGCAACTCAAATGTAAGGTATAAACAAGGTATAAACAAGAATATGAGATAAGATTTTCAAAGTGCTGTCTATGGAACACCTTCCAGTGTTTAGACATGGCTTCCCGCTGATGCGACACAGACAATTTCACAGAAGATTAAACTCTGAGACTCCACCCTGGCGTCTTATATCCAGGTGCCTGTGTGTCTATGTGCATCTCCCAATCTCCTCAAACCATGTTAGGGGCTGGCACTCTAACTCCCCTAGGTGAAATTGTGGCCCTGTGAGAATCCTTGCCTCATCAAATAGCAAGAGTACCCACTTTATATAAAGAACACCAACAGAAAAATAGAAACTAAGACGCATCACAAATTCCTTCTCCTCAGCTTTAGAAAGCATTTAAATATCACTTCCTCCCTAGAAAATATGTGCATGCATGTCTCACTACTCACTTCATTATCTCAAGCACTTACCTAATTGATGACTTTTTAAACACCAAAACCTTCTAATGGATCACATGCTTTTTATGTACTCTAATTTCACGCTTTCTACATGACAGTCAAACTGGTTTCAACATATGTGGTTCGCTGCATTAGTAAGTTCCCATCGTTCTTAAAGTGAAGTCCTTAACTGTCTTGAAATGTCATTCACTCCTGGCCCTTAGCATGCTTTCAGCCTTAACTCTTGCCATTTCTCCCCTTGTGGGCTGTTGGAGCACCATCCTGAATTATTAAGAGAACTTCCCTCTGACTAAGGCTCTCTAGGCTAGAACAAAGTTGATGCTCCTCCTTAGCACTGTGGCAGCCCTCTGTATTTCCTGTGAATGGATTATAGTAGTGACATCTGTAACTGCTGTCCTTCTCATACCTGATTTACTACTAAGCATTATGTGTATCAGACACATATACAAATTCAATGATGTTCAAAAGGCCAACAAAATAGGGAACTTACAATGGACGAAATTAAAATACCACCATCCATTCAAGGTTACATCCCTCAAATGGTAAATTCTGATTTGAGGTCAGAAATTGTCCTTAACTTCTTTGTTTCTGGGAAAGAAAAATTTGCAGTCATATTTCAATAAGCAGGGCTTTTTTGTTTGAATAGTAAGTATTTTTATAATTAAGAAGGCAACAACAGAAACCAGACTCCCACAAGAAGGACTTAAGAAGAAACTCTCCTTAATTCATAACTGTAACCTTGTTTTTAGTTCACTTTGTCTGCACTGGGATCCATACCCCATCCCAACACAATTTACTTTAAAGGGGAGCTTCCATTTCAGGTTGTCTCCATGATAGAAGCTCCCCCTCCTCCTCCCTCTCCTCCTCCTCCTCCCCCTCCTCCCCCTCTTCCTCCTCCTCCTCCTTCTCCTCCTTCTCCTCATTACAACTGTTTGGTTACTGTGGAGAGTTATCTTTGTTATCACAGTTTATAAATTAATTGAGATTGAGGACCTTGCCCATGTTACTACCAGATTCCCCAATGTCACACGGAGTTTCCAAACAACACGTAGTCACTGGGCAGTGGATTGAGGAGAGATTGTGGAAGGCAGTAAAAAGATACATTTAGATAGGAGGACCCTCATAGCAATCTCCTACATATATTTTTATTGGTATAGTATAATTATGGCTCCTGAAGTTTATTGATACAAACTTATATAATTTTATTGGTGAAGTACAATTACAGCCACCATTTTCTTTGAAACTATGCACTTCTGGAGTTTATGCAACCTTCTGCAGTGACAATCCTTAGCTCTATTAGTCTTTTTTTTTTTTTTTTTTTTTTTTTTTTTTTTTTTTTGAGTTAAATCATCCATACCGATTCTCATACTGATTTTGCTTTGCAGTCACATTAACATGTATTACCAAATCAATGAGAATATTTTATGTAGTTTATCAGCATATAGCAACAAACAGAAAAAATCCAAAAATTTTATATTAGCATCATAAGATGATCACTGTCGGTGTTCTGGTAACGATGTATTACAAAGCTTACTGATACTGTTTTCCACAACACAAAGAAAGCACAGGCTCTGAAGTTCTGTGTGGAAAGCTTCCTTTGCTTTGCTTTAGCTTGAATTTTCTCTGTCCAGCAGAAATCAATTAGTATTTTTATGTCCGAGTTTATGCCTCTAAAAACTATAGAAAACCCTTGCTACCTACCCTCAGAAGAATGCTTTGATAAATAATGAAGTCATGTCTGAAACACACTATACAAGAACAAAGTATAATTATGATTTGTTTTCTGATTGGGATTAGCTTGATTCCCAGTTTCTAAGAAGTCTGTAATAAGTGCCTAACAGCCACATAATATTTTCGTTCTCTCTTGCAGGGCATTCAAACAGCTGCTTGGAATGCCAACTGTGAATATCTAACACTCTATATGTGTAAGATGCTTTATGCATAGCCTCATCAAATACATCCATGCAATACGTGGAGACAGGGAGACAGGCAGACAGACAGACAGACACACACACACACACACACAGGGGGAGGAGAGAGGGGGGGAATTTTCTTTGTTGTTAGGATTTTCTACACTAAGAGGTATGGCAGTGCTTTTGATAATTATATCCATTTTCAGGAGTAAGTACTCAAAACCCTGTTACTGGGAAAAATGCAAATGTTTCACTGAGCTAAGCAAACAAACAGACAAGAAGACAACAGAACTCTTTGCAGTTTCAAGTAAAATACATTCTACCACGCACTGCTGTGAGTTGGGAAGCAATTCGGAATCTCTGCAGCAAATTTGAATTCAGTGACCAGTGCTTGAAGAAAGATTAAACTGACCTTTCTTTTCATTAGTATTCATG
Organism: Uromys caudimaculatus; assembly: GCA_028551405.1. NCBI lineage: Eukaryota > Metazoa > Chordata > Mammalia > Rodentia > Muridae > Uromys > Uromys caudimaculatus. Next base: position 20,720,129 of record CM052720.1, read on the forward strand.
ATGTATGATTCCATTCTTGAAAGAGTTGGGGGCTTGGAATAATACTTTCTTTCTATTAATGGACAATTATTTACTGACGTGCTGTAGTCTTCCATTACTTTTTAAAACTTGAGATAGTGGAGGCCACGTCTTTATGGCTTTTGTACTTTAAAAATTCAATTAAATTTTACTTTGCACAAAGCAAATTCACTGTTCTTCTCAGGTAATGTCAGAGAGCATTGATAGAATAGCAGCCACCATAGGGCTTCATTAAGATTTTGTTCAGATGGGGAAAGGTACTTAACAGACATATGAATTTCAGGAAAAGATATATCAGAAAAATCTACTTTTTTGTGTGTGGGTTTTTGTGTGTGTGTAATTATTTTCTTGCACTTTCCTAACAGAATTCATTTCCAATGATCACTTACATATTACTTTTTCTGCTCCAAAGTTGTCATTTTATAGACATCATTTCCAAGAGAATATTTTTGTCTCCTCTTTGGATGGGGGAGCAAGATCACCTTTTGATTTTTAATTGAAAAAAAAAAAAGCCATTTGCTTTCGTAACTTTACATTCTTTAATTAACTCAATAAATTATTTTAAAGCCCAAGATCAATTCTATGTTATTAGCACCCTTGCTCTTCTTTACAGAAAATACCCACATAAGAGACAAGAAACAAAAGTCTTAAGTTAGCATTGATAAAAAGACTGTCCGTGATGAAGTCTGCCTTAGGGTGGCTGAAGACCTTAGAGTTGGAGGTAAACAGCTATGGAGTGTGTTCATGAACCCCAAAGCCTCTCCTTGAAGCATGTTTACCTTCCATTTGCCTCCATAACGGGATCATTTCCTTGCTTAAGCTCCCCAGGAACTTACCAGGAACCTCCTCACAGCCAGGAACATCTGTTTTCAGTTGGAAAGTGCTTACAAGAGGACCACCTGCCAGAGCAGGGAATGTTTTCCTTCTCCCAGGAGGGTATTAGAGACAAGCTTTCATGTAGTTAAAGAGAGCTAATCAAGAAGCCCAGAAGAATATTGTTAAGGCTCACATGCTTACCAGGATATTCTTATATACAGAAAATGAAACCCATAAGATACTACTATGCTTCTTTTTTTTGGGGGGGGGGGGTTTCAAGACAGGGTTTCTCTGTGAAGCCCTGGCTAGCCTCGAACTCACTCTGTAGACCAGGCTGACCTCGAACTCAGAAATCCGCCTGCCTCTGCCTTCCCAGTGCTGGGATTAAAGGAGTGCACCCCCACTGCCCCGCTACTATGCTCATTCTTTAATTCTATTTTTGCTGGTCCTTACTCAGAACTCTGAATTTTTTCCCTCATGTCTTTCTTTATATTTCTTTTATTCACATTTATTCATTTCATTTGTGGGTAGGAGGGCCCATATGTGCCACAGTGAGCACATAAAGGTCAAAAGTCAGGGAGGTAGGTTCTTTCCTTGTACCATGTGGGGGGCAGGGATGAAAGCCAAGGCACCAGAAAGTGCCTTTACCTAATGAACCATCTTCTTGGCCTCTTTCTTCATATTGCTTTGCTCTGTTACATTTTCTGGTACCACTAATAGCCTCAATACAAAAGAAAATGTTTCTCAGTTTTGAAATCTACTGCATTAAAGCAAATGCAAACACTTCTTTGCGTGGATAAGCCTAAATGTTATTTCTACCGCACCCATGACAATTGCCACAGGCACAAAAGAGTCATGAAGGCTGCTGAAGAACTGGACTATTTCAGCTCTAATCCTGACCTCAAGTACAAGTGTAAACTTGTGCTCACATGGAGAGAGGCTGTTTGAAGGGAAATGGAGGAGAACCACTTGGGAATGTGGGTGTTCCTTGCTTCTGGATTCTGCCAAGTTCTCTCACACACTCTGTTACTCTTTGAAGTATAAATGTGCTGGGGAAGGGAAAACTGGGGTCTGGTGTCACCTTCCTTTTTCAGTAAGAGAGAAAAAACAAAGCTGCGTCATGAGTGTAGTTTATTTTGTAATATCAACTTCATAATGAAATATCTAGAGTGGATATTTCCTCCATTGATATTGGGACCCCCCTCATTTTCATGGATACTGGATTCCCCCACATCATCTCAAAATACAAGGCATACAAATAAACATCCTACCAGGGACATAACCGAAGTGGGAGCCTCAGAGGCTGGCCTCAGGCAAACCCTGTGCACACTCCCCAGGGACGAAGGGATCTCAGACACCCAGCTGCAGCTGACGAAACGTAGGAGTCAGGTGACAAAGTGGTGACGGGATGATGACAGCCAAAATGCAGTTCCAAGTTAATATCACTTCCACAGACTTACACAATCTTCAGCCTGGGCCACATGGTTGCTTGGTAGAGGCACACAGCAGTGTGAACACACAAGCACACTCACACAATGCCCTGCATTCCATAGACTCCTCTGCTTTGTTAAGAGGATCACAACACAGAGGTTACTTTACCATGGGAACTCGGATTAATTCACCACTCAGGAACTAAAAGTGGACTAGGTAAGCTCCTCTCAGAAAAAACAAGCCAAATGTGCTAACTCACATTACCTCACCATCAGCAGGCAGAAGTAGTGAGGAGGAAACTGTGTAAGAAAACACGTCATCTTTGCAGGTTCATTTCTCATGACATACTTGTCTTGAGAATCTGAATGCTAGCAATGGATGACAATAGCCCACTTTAAAGGCAGTACAGAAAGGTATTCACGATCTGGCATGAATGGGAGGGAAGGCCCTTGGTCCTGGGAAGACTCAATGCCCCAATTTTGGGGAATTCGAGGGCAGTGAGGCAGGAGTGGGTAGCTGGGTGGGTGAGCTCCCTCATAGAAGCAGAGGAAGGGGGGATGGGATAGGGAGTTTGCGGAGGGGAAACCAGGAAGGGAAATAACATTTGAAATGTAAATAAATATATAACCAATTTTAAAAAGAAGATTCACAGAGCTGGGTAGTAAACTTTTCAGGCTCCTGAGCCACAAGATCTCTGCTGCAAACTAAAGCCAGTCATGATGAAATCACAAAATTAGGTTTGGCTACATAGAAATGACACAAATGGGCACCAGACTGCATCTGTTATCTGGGACAAATCCACATAGTTTGCTGACCTTTTGGTCTAAAATGTTGACCAGACCTAAACTATAAGTGAATACAGTCCAGTGACTCATTCCAATGGCAGTGTACAAAAGACTTCATAAGTACTGCATTAAATTTAAGAATACCAATATTAAGCAAATCACTGTCTCTCCCCTTCAGTTTCATCATCTGCATATCCATGAAGAAACTTACAGAATCCATTGAGTGTTTCCTAACTTTAAATTTTGATTGTCTTCCCATATACAACTAAATCTCAAGAATAGTATATTTGCTCTAGTTTCTCTGAGCAGTATTGCAGAGGGCAGGTGACTCCTGTCAATGGTTTGATCTGAACGTTAGCTGCTAGTCTCAGGAAAGTCAATTTTTGTTTTGTTACATAAATAATAAGGTAAGTGACATGTATATTTTCCATTCTGGTCCCCATTACAACATTAGGTTGAAAACTAGCTAATATCTTCTTTATATTTTGAGATAGTAGTGGAGTAAAGGAATAAGTTGCTCACCCACCATCTTGTAGCTAATGCAGAGCTGAACAGAACAGAACATTGTAAATGCCATCTAGGTTTAAGTTAAAACACACCATTCTCCCTCCTGAAGTATCTATCTACCTTTGAACTACTTCAAACTGGGACTCTGACATGAGAGAGCAGCCATGAACAAGCAGCCATGAAGTTGTGCAGATAGACATAAGCATCCTGCAATAGTTTCACGAAGCAGAACAGAAATGGAGCATGCTGACATCAAGAGTAATATCACACAAAAAATCTACTTACACGGCCTTCTGGCCTCACAAAAATACAGTTTCTGCAGGGCTTTTTGGGGTTAGCCCCATTTAGAAAGACAATCCTGCTGTGCTGCTTTCCAGAGGAAGGGATAATGATAAAACTGTTAATATTATTTTAATTAGCTTCTTTCTAAATAAAAAACTCATTTATAAATTGGACACAAGTATTTTTTAACGTCTCGTATTAAGGTTGAAACTTTGGTCATTTTAAATAATGAATAAGAACATATCCGTTGTCTGTGAAACACTGAATTCTGGCTGGGCATGTTCCCCAGCCCCCCCCCTTCCATGTTTTTTCACACTCCATCTGGTTTTGTGTAGTCCGTGTCTTTTCCTCTCTGCCAAGTTTTTTTTTTTTTTTAATGTACACACATCACTCTGCATCTTCAAAGCATTTTAGAAAGCCCATTTCCATGAAGCTCTAAAATGAACTTTGTCATGTTTTTCTCACGAGCCTCTAAAATACCTCACTACGTGGCTCTTTCTTTTATTTGCTTCCAAAGAAAATCCACTTCATTTACACATTTAAAGTGCCAAACCCTCATCTTGTTTGTATTGTCCTGGGCTATTTAATATTGGTTTAGCACATTCTTAGTGTCAAGCAGCAGGCAGTGTATCCTGTTACCTAGACACTGGAGCGAGGTCTGTGCAGAACCCGAGTATTGACAGAGAGCTGCCCACGCGTCTACTGTCTTATGGGGTAACAGGTGGGGTAAGTGCAAGGATTCCAGAAGACTAAGAGTAAGAATTTAGGTAGCAGTGATGAGCACAGCCCTAGGTACTTTCTAAAAGCTTTTCTGTATAATCAACTCAGAAATACCACAGACTGGAAAACAACAAATTGTTATTGAGTTTGAGTGGGGTAGGGGCTATAGATTAGTTCCAACTGCTGGATAAGTAGCCAGGCACGTTTTTGTGAGTAAACTATTTTGAATGCTTTTCAAATAATTTTTATTGCCCTGTACTGTTTTCTTGTTACATTCATGATTCAAGTTTTGATTCCTCCCCTTTTCATTTTGAAGTCTACAAGAGTCTTATTTGGGGCCTAATGGTGCTTTCCCAAATTCATATGTTGACTTTCTAATCAGAAGTACCTCAGAATGTGACTGTATGTAGAGAGAGCATTGTAGTAGTCAGATATTTCTAGAATCACAGAACTCATGGAATGAATATATATATATATATATATGCATGTGTGTATATAATATATAAGTAATATAAAATATATATAATATATAAATATATGTATGATTTTTTTAAATTTTATTTTTTGATACTTTATTTATATTTCCAATGTTTCCCCCTTTCTAGGTCTCCTCTTTGGACACCCCCTATCCCCTCCCCCTCCTCGCCTCTATGAGGGAATTCCACCTCCCACCCATCTGCCCACCCACTCCCTCCCACCTTGACATTCCTCTTTACTGGGGCCTCTAACACCCTCAGGCCCAAGGCCCAAGGGCCTCTCCTCCCCCTGATGGCCAACAAGGCCCTCCTCTGCCACATATGTGGTCCGAATCATGGGTCCCTCTTTGGTTGGTGGTCCAGCCACCAGGAGGACCGGGGGGGGGTCAGGTCAGTTGACACTGTTGCTCCCTCCATGGCGCTGCAATTTCCCTCAGCTCCTTCAGTCCCTTCCCCAACTCCTCCATCTGGGACCTCACTCTCTATCCAGCAGTTACTGTGAAGTGAAACTTGGGTATTCCGAAATTTTGGGCTAATATCCACTTATCAGTGAGTACATACCATGTTCGTTCTTTTGTGACTGAGATACCTCACTCAGGATGATATTTTCAAGTTCCATCCATTTGCCTATGAATTTCATTAAGTCATTGTTTTTAATAGCTGAGTAGTACTCCATTGTGTACATGTACCACACTTTCTGTATCCATTCCTCTGATGAGGGACATCTGGGTTGTTTCCAGCTTCTGGCTATTATGAATATGGCTGCTATGAACATAGTGGAGCATGTGTCTTTATTACATGTTGGAGCATCTTCTGGGTATATGCCCAGGAGTGGTATAGCTGGGTCCTCATGTAGTATTATGTCCATTTTTCTGAGGGTCTGCCAAACTGATTTCCAGAGTGGTTGTACCAACTTGCAATCCCACCAACAGTGGAGGAGTGTTCCTCTTTCTCCAAATCCTCGCCAGCATCTGCTGTCACCTGAGTTTTTGATTTTAGCTATTCTGACTGGAGTGAGGTGGAATCTCAGACTTGTTTTGATTTGCATTTCCCTGATGACTAAGGATGTGGAACATTTCTTTAGGTGCTTCTCAGCCCTGCAAGTTTCCTCAGTTGAGAATTCTCTGTTTAGCTCTGTTCCCCATTTTTTGATAGGGTTATTTGGCTTTCTGGAGTTTAACTTCTTGAATTCTTTGTATATATTGGATATTAGCCCTCTATCAGACTTAGGATTGATTAAGATCTTTTCCCAATCTCTTGGTTGCCATTTTGTTCTATTGACAGTATCCTTTGCCTTACAGAAGCTTTGCAATTTCATGAGGTCCCATTTGTCTATTCTTGATCTTAAAGCATAAGCCGTTGGTGTTCTGTTCAGGAACTTTTTCCCCTGTACCCAGGTGGTTGAGACTTTTCCCCAGTTTCTCTTCTATTAGATTCACTGTATCTGGTTTTATGTGGAGGTCCTTGATCCACTTGGACTTGAGCTTTGTACAGGAAGATAGGAATGGATCAATTCTCATTCTTCCACATGCAGACTGCCAGTTGAACCAGCACCATTTATCGAAAATGTTGTCTTTTTTCTACTGGATGGTTTTCGCTCCTTTGTCGAAAATCAAGTGACCATAACTGTGTGAATTCATTTCTGGGTCTTCAATTCTATTCCATTGATCTACCTGCCTGTCACTGTACCAATACCATGCAGTTTTTATCACTACTGCTCTGTAGTACAGCTTGTGGTCAGGGATGGTGACTCCCCCAGAAGTTCTCTTGTTGTTAAGGATAGCTTTTGCTATCCTGGGTTTTTTGTTGTTCCAAATGAATTTGAGAATTGCTCTTTCTAAGTCTATGAAGAATTAAGTTGGAATTTTGATGGGGATTGCACGGAATTTGTAGATTGCTTTTGGCAGGATGGCCATTTTTTCTATATTAATCCTGCCAATCCATGAGCATGGCAGATCTTTCCATCTTCTGAGGTCTTCTTCGATTTCTTTCTTCAGAGACTTGAAGTTCTTGTCATACAGATCTTTCACTTGCTTGGTTAGAGTCACACCAAGATACTTTATATTGTTTGTGACAATTGTGAAGGGTGCCATTTCCCTAATTTCTTTCTCAGCCTGTTTATCCTTCGAGTATAGGAAGGCTATTGATTTGTTTGAGTTAATTTTATACCTGGCCACTTTGCTGAAGTTGTTTATCAGCTACAGCAGTTCTCTGGTGGAGGTTTTCGCGTCACTTAAGTATATGATCATATCATCTGCAAGGAATGATATTTTGATTTCTTCCTTACCAATTTGTATCCCTTTGACCTCCTTTTGTTGTCTAATTGCTCTAGCTAGAACTTCAATTACTATATTGAATAGATAAGGAGAGAGAGGGCAGCTTTGTCTAGTCCCTGATTTTAGTGGGATTGCTTTGAGTTTCTCTCCATTTAGTTTGATGTTGGCTACTGGTTTGCTGTATATTGCTTTTACTGTGTTTAGGTATGGGCCTTGAATTCCTGATCTTTCCAAGACTTTTATCATGAAGGGATGTTGAATTTTCTCAAATGCTTTTTCAGCATCTAAGGAAATGACCATGTGGTTTTTTTTCTTTGAGTTTGTTTATGTAGTGGATTACATTGATGGATTTCCGGGTATTGAACCATCCCTGCATGCCTGGGATGAAGCCTACTTGATCATGATGAATGATTGTTTTGATGTGTTCTTGGATTCAGTTTTCGAGAATTTTATTGGGTAATTTTGCATCCATATTCATAAGGGTAATTGGTCTGAAGTTTTTTTTCTGTGTTGGATCTTTGTGAGGTTTTGGTATCAGTGTAATTGTGGCCTCATAGAAGGAATTGAGCAATGTTCCTTCTGTTTCTATTTTGTGGATGGAAGAGTATTGGTATTAGTTCTTCTTTGAAGGTCTGATAGAATTCTGCAGGGAACCCATCTGGTCCTGGGCTTTTTTTGGTTGGGAGACTTTTAATGACTGCTTCTATTTCTTTAGGCATTATGGGACTGTTTAGATGGTTTATCTGATCCTGACTTAACTTTGGTATTTGGTATCTGTCTAGAAAATTGTCCATTTCATCCAGATTTTGTAGTTTTGTTGAGTATAGACTTTTGTAGTAGGATCTGATGATTTTTTTGAATTTCCTCAGAATATGTTGTTATGTCTCACTTTTCATTTCTAATTTTGTTAATTTGGATCCTGTCTCTGTGCCCTCTGGTTAGTCTGGCTAAGGGTTTATCTATCTTGTTGATTTTCTCAAAGAACCAACTCCTGGTTTTGTTGATTCTTTGTCTAGTTCTTTTTGTTTCTACTTGGTTGATTTCAGCCCTGAGTTTGATTATTTCCTGCCTTCTACTCCTCTTGGGTGCATTAGCTTCTTTTTGTTCTAGAGCATTCAGGTGTTCTGTTAAGCTGCTAGTGTATGCTCTCTCCAGTTTCTTTTTGGAGGCCCTCAAAGCTATGAGTTTTCCTCTTAACACTGCTTTCATTTGTCCTATAAGTTTGGATATGTTGTGCTTTCATTTTCATTAAACTCTAGGAAATCTTTAATTCCTTTCTTTATTTCTTCCTTGACCAAGTTATCATTGAGTAGAGCATTGTTCAGCTTCCATGTGTATGTGGGCTTTCTGTTGTTATTGTTGCCATTGAAGACCAGCCTTAATCCATAGTGAGCTGATAGGAGGCATGGGATTATTTCAATCTTCTTGTATCTGTTGAGGTTTGTTTTGTGACCAATTATATGGTCAATTTTGGAGAAGGTAGCATGAGGTGCTGAGAAGAAGGTACATTCTTTTGATTTAGGATGAAATGTTCTATAGATATCTGTTAAATCCATTTGGTTCAAAACATCTGCTAGTTTCACTGTGTCTCTGTTTAGTATGTGATTCCAAGATCTGTCCATTGATGATAATGGGTTGTTGAAGTCTCCTTCTGTTATTGTGTGAGGTGCAATGTGTGCTTTGAGCTTTAGTAAAGTTTCTTTTATGAATGTGGGTGCCCATGCATTTGGAGCATAGATGTTCAGAATTGAGAGTTCTTGGTAGATTTTTCCTTTGATGTGTATGAAGTGTCCTTCCTTATCTTTTTTTATGTCTTTTGTGTGTAAGTCAATTTTATCCGATATTAGAATGGCTACTCTAGCCTGTCTTTTGGGACCATTTGCCTGGAAACTTATTTTCCAGCCCTTTACTCTGAGGTAGTGTTTGTCTTTATCACGGCGGTGTGTTTCCTGAATGCAGCAAAATGCTGGGTCCTCTTTATGGATCCAGTCTGTCAGTCTATGTCTTTTTATTGGGGAACTGAGTCCATTGATGTTAAGAGATATTAAGGAATAGTGATTGTTGGTTCCTGTGTTTTTCAATGTTACTTTTAGGTTTGTGTGGCTCTCTTCTTTTCAGTTTGTTGAAAGATTACTTTTTTGCATTTTCTAGGGTGTGGTTTCTCTCTTTGAGTTGACGTTTACTATCTATTATCCTTTGTAGGGCAGGGTTTATGGAAACATATTGTGTAAATTTGGTTTTGTCATAGAATATTTTGGTTTGACCATCTATGTTAATTGAGAGTTTTGCTGGGTATAAGAGCCTGGGCTGGCAGTTGTGTTCTCTTAGGTTCTGTATGAGTTCTGCCGAGGATCTTCTAGCTTTCTTAGTCTTTGGTGAGAAGTCTGATGTAATTCTGATAGGTCTGCCTTTATATGTTACTTGACCTTTTCCCCTTACTGCTTTTAATATTCTTTCCTTGTTTTGTGTATTTGGTGTTTTTACTATAATGTGATGGGACGAATTTCTTTTCTGGTCCAATCTATTTGGAGTTCTGTAAGCTTCTTGTATATTTATGTTCATCTCTTTCTTTAAGTTAGGATGTTTTCTCCTATAATTTTGTTGAAGACATTTACTGGTCCTTTAAGTTGGGAATCTTCACTCTCTTCTATACCTATTATTCTTAGGTTCTGTCTTCTCATTGTGTCCTGGATTTCATGGATGTTTTGGGTTAGGAGCTTTTTGCATTTTGTACGTTCTTTTACTGTTGTATCAATGTTGTCTATGATATCTTCTGCTCCTGAAATTCTCTCTTCTATCTCTTGTATACTGTTGGTTATGCTTGCATCTATGACTCCTGATCTCTTTCCTAGGTTTTCTAACTCCAGGGTTGCCTCTTTTTGTGATTTCTTTATTGTTTCTATTTCTATTTTTAGCTCCTGGATAGTTTTGTTCATTTCCTTTGTCTGTTTGATTTTGTTTTCCTCTAATTCTTTAATGGATTTCTGTGTTTCCTCTTTAAGGGCTTCTAGTTGTTTACCTCTGTGCTCTTGTGTTTCTTTAAGGGTGTTAATTTCTTTCTTAAAGTCTTCTATAATCATCATGAGAGCTGATTTTAAATCTGAGTCTTGCTTTTCTGGTGTGTTGGCGTATCCAGGGCTTGCTGTTGTGGGAGAGTTGGGTTCTGATGTTGCCAAGTAGCCTTGGTTTCTGTTCCATATGTTCTTGCGCTTTCCTTTTGCCATCTTGTTAACTCTGATGTTAGCTGATCTTACTCTGTCTGGTTGTGGCTTGCCCCTCCTGCAGGCCTCTGTATCAGTACTCCTTGAAGACCAGCTCTCTCTGAGAGGTGTTTGGGTTTGGAGAGCTGTGGCACAGGGTCTGCTCTGGGGTGCAGACAGAAACCAGAAGGATCTTGTCCCCAGCTGTCCCTTGGTACCTGTGTCCTGATGGCTCTGCAAGGGGTCCCTCTTGATCCAGTGAGTTTGAACAGAAGTGGTGGTTTTGCCTATGCTCAAAGGTGTGTCAGCACTCCTGGGATACCAGCTCTCTCCTGGAACCCTGTGGCCCAGGCTTAGGTCCCCAGGTCCCGGTGAGCATTGGTGCTTATCTTATCCCCACTCATGGCTTTTCCATGCTCCTGGGATGGTAACTTTCTTCTGGAGCTACTTGGCTATGGAGCCCTGTGACCCAAGCTGAGGTCCCTAGCCACAGATGAAGACTGGAAGTTTCCTGTTCCTCAGTCTCTGTGTCCCGCGGCTTCCGGGCAGGTCCTGGTGAGCAGTGGTGCTTGTTTTATCCCCACTCACAGCTTTTCCATGCTCTTGGGAGGGTACGTTTCTCCCGGCGCTGCTTGGCTATGGAACCCTGGTGGCCCAGGCAGAGGTCTCCTGCCACAGATGGAAACCAAAAGGTTCTTATCATATGTATGATTTATTAGAATAATTACAGGCTCTATCCTGCTAATCCAACTAATTGCTATTTGTGAATAGAAAGTCCAAGAACCTAGAAGTTGCTTAGTCCTGCAAGGCTTTCTGTCTCAGTATGTCTTCTGTATATGCTAGAATTTAGTTGTACAAGCAAGTTGGGGCCAAGCTGGCAAGGAGCAAAAGCTTCCTTCTTTTATGTTTTCATATAGGCTTCCAATAGAAGGCATGGTGCATATTAAAGGTATTTCTTCCCGCCTCAAGATCTGGATCAAATGTGTATATCTTCCCACCTCAAGGGTCTGAACTAGTAGATTTATCCAGTTAGAAGCAAGCATAAAATCTCTTACCTGCTGCTCTTCATTTCTGAATTGTAGTTAATTTTAGATAATTAACTCTATTAAGTGGATAATCAAGAATAGCCATCACAGGCATCATTGAAGAGGTGAACAAGTTACACTGAAGTGACTGGAATGAATCCTAATCACTAATTGTGTACAAGGTACTCATATAGAAAACAGAAGTTTGGGCACAGAGGGATAAGAACAGAGAGAAGTCCAGTGCCCTTGAGCCAAGGATCAGACACCTAGATCTAGATCAGTGGTTGTTGTCATGATCCCAACCATAAAAATTATTTTGCTGCTACTTCATAACTGTAATTTTGATACTGTTATGAATGGTAGTGTAAATACCAATATGTAGGGTATCTGATATATAACCTTGGTGAAGGTCAAGTGCTGAGAACCACTGACCTAGAGTTTAACCTTTGAACTGTTGCCGCATGCTTAATGAGTTGTCTAGCCTGGGCATGCTTAACAAGTTGTCTAACCTGGGCAGCTTCTCACATGGTTGCCATCATCTTTATGTTTATTAATTAATTTAAAATTTTAAAATGCCTTTTTTAAAGGATGAAAATTCTAAAGATCAGAAGTGGGGAAGAGCAGGCCATACAAGAACATTTCCAGGGTCAATGATGCTAAGTGATCTTCATTTATTCATTCCTGTTCCTGCACTTTGATCTATCATTCTTAGTCCCACGTGAAGTAATGATTTATTTGCTATTTCTAAAGTTTAGGCAAAAATAGATAAAATTTATATCATCACATAAAGGATATTTGGAAAAATTTAAAAAACATATTTTTTACTACTTTAAAATTCTCTATCATCAATGATAATTTGTATATGTTTATTAAGACTACATAACTACTTCTAAAACATTAAAGTTGGATACAAGTGTAGACTAGGCAAGGAAAATAAATGCTTTTAGAAAGTATATATATCCTTAAAAATTATATATATTATTTTTATTGCTGATCACACACTGAGAAAAAAATGAAAAACAGAACCAAACCCAAAACATCGGGTTCTTGTTACTCATGACAGTATTCCCCAACTTCTGATCAAATTATAAACCCTGTCTGCAGCTTGGTGTTGTGGTGCACTCCTTTAATCCCAGTACTTTAGAGGCAGAGGCAGGTGAATCTTTGTGTGTTCAAGGTCTACAGAATAAGTCTGGTCTGCAGAGTAAGTTCTAGGACAGCCAAAGCTGTTACACAGAGAAACTGTCTCAAAACAAAACAAAACACCACCACCACCACCAACAATCCTGACAGCCTAGCCTAGATTTCGGAGACTTTGCAGAACATGGCAATGTCTTTTCAACTAGAGATATAGGCAATGATGCAGAATTGCAAATATCATTGTCACATCTTTTCCTTGGTACCAATCACCTCTTCTCTCTACGATCAATTCATGTTTCTCCAGTCTGACTTTGCCAGGACCCAGAGTCAAGCCACTCTCCCATTATCCTGTAGAACAGAGGGCATTACTTTATTAATACACCCTAACAGGAAACTATTATATGGGCCATTGGCATTTCCTACTTGGGGTGACTTACATGGATTTCTTTTTTCTTTCTACTAAATACACACACACACACACACACACACACACACACACACACACAGTTTTAAACCTTTTGTGAGCTACTATAGACTCCAAGACAGCACACGCACACTTAAAAGTTAGCTTTTGAAATTAGAAATTTAATCTCAATATACTTCAAAGTCCAGTTTTCTTGCTATCCTCCAGGTTTCTCTCTACTGCTGGTGTTTCACAGTTCATGTGTAATAATTAGTTGTGCTCTTTGCTCTTGATCGCACTTGAAGAGTTCACTCATCATTCAAAGTACTGTGATTTTTTTTCCTGTTTGTTTTATTCATGAGTTTTTAAAATTTGTTTTCTAATTTGTTGTTTTAGGCTGTTGCTGATATTAACCTTTTCTCCCATTTTATGTCCATTTTATTTTCATGAGTCTGTATATTAAAAGCATAAATTGTTTGTTTTTGGATGGATACTTGTAAGACTAAGTGTTTTTTTTTTTTTTTCTCAACTCAAAAGTTTTGCTCTCTAGCATTTTTATTTGGTATTCAGCTCCAAAGAGTTAATGGGTTCACTGATATTTTGCTTTAATTTTGTATTCATTTGCAATGTGTATGCACATACACAGGGTTTTTTTGTTTTTTTTTTGTTTGTTTGGGGTTTTTTTTGTTTATGAGAATTGTTTTGCTAAAAGAATTTCTTATAATCGTTGAGCAGTAAGTCAATGTAGCTTGCATACTATCACCTTATGGAATGTGCTGACCATTTCCCTGTGGTCTAGTGTGTAGTAAAATTTTATTGCTGTTATTTGTGTGCTCAAAAATGATATGGAGCTGTGGTGTTTATGGTGCAGACGTCTTGGTACAGATGAGACGCATTACACGGCTCTTCCGTGTTCCTCCCTATTAGTCCGTGGTTCTTGGTTGGCTTTTGATTGAAGGAAGTTTGGCTTCTCATTGTCACTCTGAAATTACCTGTTATAGTTTGTATAGCTTTTAGTATTTTCTCTACATGACCCCTTTGTGGTGATCCAAGTTTAACAAGCTTAGTGTTTCTACTGGTGTCTCCTCCTGAGATCGGAGGTCAGTTCAATACTCGTTGTCTTTGGCAAGGGAGATTCCTCAAACACACCCTGCATTTATTATCTATTCAGTTTCTATTATATGCCATACTACCATTGACAAACTCTCATTATGGTTTGGGAGTCCTGTCTAGCTTCTATGAGAACTTGATAGAAGAGGTAGTGCAAAGTCCGTATGTGCTCCTTTCACACCTTCAACGTTAAAGTTGACTCATATTGGCTCCTCTCCACTCCCCAGCCTTTCAGCTGATCTTGACCCTACTTAAGCCCCTACTGAACTTGCTTTAGTTTCTCAACACACAAAGCTGTTCTTCACAAGGAACTTTCAAACATTAGTTGTGTGGGGCATAGAACCCAATTTTCCTCATAATTACCTTTTGCACTCAATCTTTAGATTCTGTGGGTAGAATTTCTTGAACAGATTACATTGGATTCAATTTATCAAAGTATGTAGCATACTGTAAGAATTGATGGCAATAGATAAATAAATTTCTTTCTTCATTAAGGCAATGTAGATGGGTTCTATTTAATACTTTCCCCAGTCCAGTTCTGGGGTACATTAAGATTACAGCACAAGTCATGTTGGATCATTCAGTTATTTCACACAAACATGACAGAAACATCTGGATAATTGATGGAACATCTGGGGATAACTTGTGAAATCTGTGACTGAGGTCATGGAACACTTGGGCTTTATAAAAACAATCCAAGAGTTATCTTTGCTTGACTCTATCAGACAGAAATGGGCAAAATCAACATTTTGCTTAAGATGTTTCTTCTCTGGAATAACAATCTAAATGTGTCTTATAAAAAGATGAAAATTGTGTGTGCATGTGTGTATGTGTTTATATGTGTGTGTGATGTGAATATGTATGGTGTGTGTGTGTGTGTGTGTGTGTGTGTGTGTGTGTGTGTGTGTGTATGTGTGTGTGAATGTAAGAAAGGGGGTAGGGAGAATTTCAATCATCCTTACAGGGGTTTTGTTTACTTAGTTTCTGTGACTTGCTATTAAACCAAAAGTGAATAGAACAATTTGAAAAGTTGTGTGTTTTTTTTTTTTTTTAAAAACAACTTTAGTTTCTAATTCACTCCACCCTTATTACAATGCTATTTTGACTTAGCCAGTTTTTGATAAGTAGTATTTCAACAGGAGCAAAATTGAATAGTTGAAAAACCCTTGAATCTACTAGATTATAAATGTGTAGAAAGAGCAGTGAATAGATGGCTGTATAGAGAGGCTGTAAGTTATAAGTGCATGAAGTAATGCATGAATAGAGGCAGAAACTGACATAATTCAATATTAGCTCAACTACTGTAATAATACACATTAACACAAAGCTCACAATGTAAGAGTTTATAATTACCTTGAATATAATGTTCTCATACTAAATTTAGATAACATATGTATTGTCTCCCCAAATTATGAATTTTGAAATTCTATTTCATTAACTATTTCTACTTTCATTGGTCTCTGAAGACGCTCATTCTCAGTGTAAAGAGAATGGCATAGGTATTTAAAAAGGCATATTGGGAACAAAGATGGGCACAGAATGCCAGTTAAAATGAAAGTTCTGGAGCTAGATTGCTTTTGTAGCTAATGTATTTTGTGAAAATATTACCACTTCATACAAAAGTGTCTCAAATTTCTATTTATATGACCTCAGAAAAATTATTTACCTGTGCTTGTTTGCCTTACTGACAAAAATATTATTAACAAAGATCTAATACAGCCATTCAGAAAGAATTCAATTTTATAAAGCAACCAGATATGATAACTCACATCTGTAACAGACCACCTGGAGTCTAGGGCAGGGGCATCTTTGTTAATTAGAGACCATCCTGGGCTACAACGTGGGACGTGGGTTTTAAACAAACACACACCTAACAAAATATATTAAGTATAAGTAAGAGACAATTAAAATGTCAAAATGACTAGGAAGAAAAACAATTTACTGACATAGTTTTTTTTTTTTAAAGTAGAAAAACATACATGGGTTTTATAACAGTTTGTTTGATGAGCAATTGCTTGTTCCGTGACACTATTCCTAGGGATCTATAAATATATCTACTCACTCCAGTTAAGAAACTAATAACAGACCAAAATAAGATACCACTCAAATCCAACTTGATGAACCAATGACTTTCATTGGGGTAACTACAGGAATATAACTGAGGGGTTTCTTTCAGCAACAGAAAATAACTCAAAGACAGCTGCGTCACCCAAAGCTGGAACCTGGAGAACATTTGCAGATAGCTCATGGTTGAACAATATATTTTTCAGGCAATTTAACTGGCCTGAGGCTTCTCTTGGAAGTTCAGTTGGTTTGAGCTTCTACCATGTAACTGGGAGTGGCGGTACTGGAATGAATCTGGTTAATTTCAGGGACTTCCTTAAGCTTTTGAGTTGTTTATCACCTGAGTTTTAATGAGCTTCACTGCAGGATGGAGTGCTTCATCTCCCTAATTTGACTTATGGAGCCTCTACAATAATTTCTACCACTTCCTTAAAGGGCTCCCCTCCCCCTTTCTTTTCCTCTTCCTCTCTCCCCTTCTCTCACATACAAATACATACACACTGTTGGTTTCATTTGTCTGGAGATCATGGATTCTGAAAAGTGTTAACTAGTAGAAAGAGATATATCATTCCATCATTTCAGGAACATTTTGTCATTGCTTTGAATTCACACAGGAAAAATCTAATTGAATTCTAGATCTATATCATTTTACTATCATATATTTTTGTGATGGCTCTGACCAAAAAATCATAGTATATGTCAATACCCATAAAGAGACATTTACATGTTTCAGGTTGTTCCAATTCAGATTAATACTGAAAAAGGACATTTCATTAATACAGAATGATTAATATATCTCAGCCATATGCTAATACCAAGAAGAAACTTTCTTGTCTGATGTCTTTCATGATTTCAAAAACATATTTATTAAAGTTCCTTCATTGGAAATTTGAAGTTACGTCACACACAAATCCTGTAAAACCTGCATCAGCATTTGCAAACTAATGTTTCTTACTATGAAAATGTTTTAAGGTTTTATTTAGAAGTTTAGACAAGTTAAATTATTTTTTGTTCATAACACACTGTTTTGTTATGTTATTCTTTTAGCTATTTTATAACACAGAGATAGATAGATAGATAGATAGATAGATAGATAGATAGATAGATAGAATTTTTGGCACCCAGAAGCCATGCAGACTTCTTAAACAATTCCAACCTGTCAGTTCTTCTGTCTACTCAATATGCTTAGTTCTTATGTATCACAGTATGAAATCTGTGATAAAGAGCAAATGCGACTTTTTTCTCATGGCAGTAACCATCAACCATTAAAGATCAAAGGACATAAGGTTTTGCATAATTCTCATCACACTATATATGAGTGGCTATGGGGTTGTGTATGTGAACGATTCTCTCTCTCTCTCTCTCTCTCTCTCTCTCTCTCTCTCTCTCTGAATGCACTTGTGTGTGTGTGTGTGTGTGTGTGTGTGTGTGTGTGTGTGTGTAAGACTTACAAAGTTTCTAAGTACAACCCCCCCATCACAATGAACAAAAAGAAGCTAGATGAGGTACGAAGAGCACTTGGAAGATTATGACAGTATTGAGTCTGAATCAGGGTTGATTCAGTCCAAAGGAGAGATGCAGAAAAGACTGAGATATTTATGACTTGGAATCAGTGGGATTTTTTCTTGATGGGCCTGATGTACAAAGGAGGAATGAAGCTTTCTGATGAACAGCATGTGTGGACTGTCCTAATGAGGAGCTCTGTGTTGCCCAAGGCTGTGGGGTAGACTGGCACTCACCCTTACCCTTCCCTCTATTTCCACAATGAGCTATAATGCAGGTCTTGACTACAGTAGATCAACATCACAAGAAAGCAAACAGATTTCAAAATACTTTCTTCTTTGACTAAAAAACAATGAGAAAACCATTGTCTCCTTCAAAGAGTTTTCTGTCTTCCAAGAATTCTGGACTGGGCAGTTCTAACTTTAGGCAGGTATTCTGTGGCTTCTTGATTTAGTCTTTATTTTACTTACCTGGAGAACTGCTCCTTGCTCTTTCTAATCATTTTCCATTAAGATTGGTATTGCTACATTTTTCTTGTATTCAGATAATGAAACTGAGAGATTCGTTGTATTCTTTTAAGATAGATTTCCTCTTCAGAAACGACAGATTTGTCAACTAGAAGAAAAAAAGAGAATAAATAAATGAAATTGAGAAACTAAGGAAAAACTTGATTTGTCCCTCATTTTATAGGCAGAAAAATCATGGCATACAGTTAAGATACCAGGTGGGGAATTAAGTCAGACACAAGGAAACTGAAAAGTTTTTGAAACATAATTATGAGCAAATGTGTAGGTCAAATCAGTCTCTATCTGAACAACTCCAATATTTCATTAGCATTAAGTGCCATTAAGTTGTAAGGCATAAAACATTCAGAGCCAACTAAAGTGTAACAAAGCACTATAAGTCCATCACTGAAGTTGGTTACATTCCTATCTCAGATCCATTAAACAACTAAACTATAGAAACATAAATTCCTGTGTAGAGGTAATCTCTTGTGCAATGAATGGAAACTTTATCTGACATCAAAATAGCTGATTGGCTAAGGAGCTGAAGCAGGATTAGATGGTGGGACATTTGAAAGAAAGAGAGAAGATTCTGGGAGATAGTCAGGCATGTGAGATTTGGCCCCAATCAATGATGGAGACAGCCGTGTGAAACCAAGGACCAGGTAACTAGTCATGTGGAATTCATAGAATAGAATATATAGGATATTAAGTTATGAGCTAGTCAGGAAACAGGCCCAAGCTATTGGCATAAGCAATTATTCATAATAATCCCAATTGTTATTTCTGGGAGCAAAGATGCTGGGTAGAAAAGCTTGAAACCACACCAGTAGAACCACACCAGTGAATAGTAGTTGTTAGTTAAACTTAAGGAACTCACACCTTTCTTAAATTCATTGCATTTCTTTACTTATTTATCTGTTCCTATCTAACTATCTATCTATCTATCTATCTATCTATCTATCTATCTATCTATCTATCTAATCTATGTATCTATTCATTTATTTAGGTGGTTATGCATGTAGTATGTATGTGTGTATGTTCGAATCCTGGCATGGTGGAGGAGGTCAGAGGACAACATAAGAAAGTTATTTCTCTCTTCTTTTACCCTGTAAGTCCCAAGGACCAAATTTTACATGCTCAACCATCTTGCCACCTTTTCTTTTAAATGTCACATTTTTGGAATTGTACTTAACTCAAGCCTTTAAATCTCCTATTTTCCCCTGTATTATTGAAAAGTAAAATGGACTCACAATTCTGTGCCTGGGCTCACTTGGAATTTTGGTTGCAAGAAAAATCTTCAATGATGCATAATTCATTCTTTGCATCCAATAACTATAAAGTTTTTCATACTTTGGGAAGGGTCACAAGCCACAGAACTTCTGCTTTATCTCAAAGCTTTCCAGCATTGGTTGTAACAAGTCGAAGTAATGCTAGAAATACTCCTATGGAGCATCCCTTAGAGATAAGTCATTTGATGAGTTTCTTGTTCTAAGTAAAATTACTACACTATTATTAAGTAATAAAATGTAAAGCCAAAGATGAATAATGAGAGCACATGCTCTAAATTAGAAGGAAGAATGAAGATGGCTTGCAATGTGGAAAATTGTATGAACACATGACAGCTATACAGTCTCGCTGCTTTTTGTCTTGCATCGTGTTGTGGGTTCATAAGTAGAAAGGCAGTGCTAGAACCTATATTTTTATAATGAGATATGATGAATGTCCCAGAAGCAGTGGTACAACAGAGCAAGCATTTTGCTTACATTGTTAAGTTGATTGGCATCTCTCAGTGTGATTCATGTGGTTGAACGGGGCATGTTTCAGATTTGTCCTACTCTGTTATGTCTCTGCATTACCTGCTCTGTGCATCATTTCTAAGGTGGCCTTTGGGGTACAAGACTGGGACGTATACAGCACTTTCTTATACTGGCAGCTATGAGGTCTTAGGGAAACAGCAATTGCATTGCTGTCTTGATAAAAACATGTAATAGGAGTACCCAGAAACCTGTGATTATTAGAAAGGAAACAATATATTTTTTAATAAAAAGTGTCTGAGATGGTTTTAAAAGATTCCATGCTCCTGGAAATCATTCATATGTATATTAATTCATATATATTTGAAAGGTATTTTCAAATAGTGTATGCTCCCATAGCATGACTGATCTCTCCTTATCCCTTGGCTTCTTATGAGCATATACATTTACCAAAAAAGTGCTACAATTTGATGATGTCTACTTAAAAAAATTTTGTTTTGCACAGTACAGTAACTCTAGCCACTCTCCAAGTGACTGACCACTGAAATACTTAACCCAAAAATTCCACAGAGAGAGGGAGGGAGAGACAGAGACTGAGAAAGTCGGAGATATGTTATACTATATCAATACAGAGATTAATATTATGGTCTATCAGCCACCACTGGGATGACCCCTACTTTTGAATAGTAAACTATATTCTTTCGTTTTTCCACCTAAGGAATAACTATTAATAACATGATTCTTAACACTTTAGAGTATGAATCTAAAAGTACAGGAAAAAGTATTTTTAAAATAGTGTATACTTCTGTGTCATGATTAATAGTTCCTTATCCCTTAGTTTCTTCTTATGAACATATGTATTTACAAAAAATATTATTTTTTAGTCTAATTGAGACCAACTTGTAAACTTTAGTACCTTAATTTCAAAGTATATTTGAAGTTAAATTTTTAATGTTAACTAGTGAATCACATGCCTTATGAGGATAGTCACAAAGGGTATATGTGCACTTCCATGTGTGCGTGTGTTTGTGCCTGCAAATATGTGCCTATATTTCTGTATTTTAGGATCACAGTGAATTTTAACAGCACCATGTATCACTTCTTCTACAATGCAGTCTTAATAGAGCTCATCTTTTTACTATAAGTCTTTAAAATAATAGCATTTTTCGGTCTTACTGGCTAACTTTCACCCTGGCATGGTTTCCCGGAGATAGTAAGACATTGTCAATTTACTAATGTTGCCTATTTACTGAACTCAAAAACCTAGAGCAGGGCACAAAGATGTAGTTAGGAAAGTGTGTGGATGGTGATGTTGCCTTCTCTCCTGCTAGAACAAGGGGAAGAGGTCTAGCTGTTGCTATTCAGGGTAGAATGTGGTCTGGTTTGCTTCACTAGAAGCCATGCTGGAAACTAGAGCTCTTCACACGCATCCAGACCAAATTAAGTTGCAACTCTCTTGCAGAAGGAGATGAATCAGCAAAGATCATGAAGGGAGGGTGCAGAGCCCTGGAGGGACTGTGGGTAGAAGAAAGGTGTGCTGTGGAGGGACGGGGAGTATCCCAAAGTTCTCACCAGCAAGCTAACACAGAGCTGAATTCACTGAATTCTTAGGTTCCTGGGTGTTGGCAGCCTTTGTGAGCTTCAGCCTTTGCCTACGTGTAGACCATAAGAAAGTCAATTACTGGCAGAACTAGTTAGATGTCTTTTAAAGCAATGGGATTCAAGAACTGACTGGTTCATTTTATGGTACTTGCATACTCATAAGTCAATGAGTCTTGACTCATTCTATATCTTTCTGAAGCCCAGAGGCCTTTACTAAGTAGCACTTAAAAATGATTCACTCTTGACAGTTTCAGGTATTCTGGAAAGCACCAAGGGGATAGGACTTCAAACTAACATTCCAACCTCATACCACGCATCTCTGGTACTAGCTAAAGTATGTTTTATGGAGGTATGCGCTAACTGTCTTTCTTTTATACCCACATATGTACATGTGGATTAAACCGTAATGGAACTGGACAAGTTTATAGTGTGTCTTCAGGAGGTTAATGAGTCCTGTCACTCTCCCTCCCTCTCTCCCTTCTCCCTCTCTCATTCTCTCTCTGTGTATGTATGCATTTGCACACATGTGTGTTCATATAGTTTAAATTTAGCTGTTTCAATTAACTACTGTGAAAGGGATGATATTTTTGAAACTTACTGAACGAAAACCTGGGCTACTAAGAGAAAAGACACATTTTCTAGTTTACATACATTTCAGCTCAATAGGTTTCCAGTTTACAGAAGTGGGTGGGTGCTGAGCACAGGTAGTTGCCATGTTTGCATCTGGTATGTGGCAGTTAGAGTGAGGACAACTGAACCTCACTTAGAAAAACTGAGCCAAGACAGTCCTATTTTAGCTCATCATAGCCATCAATAGAGTGGTGCTATATAAAACCACATTACTTCTCCTTTCTTAGGGTCAAGTTACTTAAATGATGCTTTGAATACAGGATAATTATAAACACCTACCACAGCGCCCTCGTCACACTCAGAGTCATGCACAGTACTCCTGAGTTTTCTACTCCAGGAGCTCATTAACAAGTATAGAATGTGATGGAAATCAAGACACAGGCATGGGTATAGGGCAATACAGCCCATTTAGCCCCATGTGAAACACATGCTAAACTTAAGAGTAGAGAAACAAATATTTATTAATTTTGGTAATTTGTAAAACTCTGTTAATTTTGTTAATTAATTTTGTATCATATTGAATATACACATAGGTAATAAATGAAGGAAATAAAAGTAAATATACAAAGAAAAAACCAAAACCTTTCAACACATTACATTTTAACAATTTTTTGAGACAGTGTCTCACAGTGTAACACTAGCTGTACTAGAGCGCATTATATAGACCAAGATGGCCTTGAGATAATATAGGTAAAGCTGCCTTTGCCTCTCAAGAACTGCAATTAAAGACCTGAAATGTCATGCCCAGCAGAAACAATTACTTAAAAAGTAATATATAAGCCTCATCTGAAAGTCACTTAACACATATGCATAGAAAAATATGAAAATGTTCCAAGGAGGAGCCCAGACTGCACAACAGTTAAGAGCACTTGCAACTTTAACAGAGGACCCAGGTTCTACTCCCAGCCTCCACGTGGTGGTTACAACCATTTGTAACTCCAGTTCAAGGAAATCCAATGGTTTTATTCTAACCTCTGTAGATACCACGCATGCATGTGGTGCACATACATGCATTCAGGGAACCAGTCGTGCACATGAAATAAAATAAATGGAAAACATTTTTGTAACTTTTCAAAAATATATTCATGAAGAAAAATATGTGATGAATCAAAAGTTCAAATAAGTTATTTCTGGATTTTGTTTTTTTTTAAGTTTTGTAGGTTCTTGGAAAGCTAATTTTCACAAGTGAGATAAGTAAGGGAAAGCTGCAGGGATGGACCACACATTTGCTAAACAATTGATACTAGTTATCTATTTGATGGGTGATTGAAAAATCTTTTAGTTTTTACATTTGAACATTCCACCAACACTATTCTAGAATAACACTTTCAAGAGTTCTTTAGTAGTAGAATTAAACTTCCTACTTTCTGTGCTCTGCTCAGAGTCAGGGTAATTTAGAGCTAGAGACAATGAATCTCACTCAAGTCAGGTTGCTTCTAGATACATCTGTGCACCAAACAAGAATTTGAAGCATTTGTCTGGAAAGCCCGTCATTTGATGTGCAATTACTGCAGATTTATTCCTCACAGTTTCTCTTCCTGTTCATATTTAAGTGCATAATGAAGAATGTAAGCCAACATTCTACTTTGATAATTTCTGTTACAATAGCACAAGATAGGGATCTACGTTCCCCTTAAAAGATAATCATCACCCCCCAGCTAGTAGAGAGAATATTTTAAATACTTACCTTCCACAGACACACCCCTTTTAACGGAAGCAAGCCCCTTTCTCAGGCAACTTCAGAATACTCTCAACTAATTATTGTTATCAACTATAAACATTTCAAAAAAATAATTCTAAATACCTATCTGTTTACTTTGTTAGAAGCAGGAAAGATTGCTCTAAAAGCTTGATCTATTTAACATTAAAACAAGCTCACCAGAGGAAAAAGGTTGTGGCGTGTCAAATAATAGAGCACACTGAAGAAAAAAATTAGCTGCCTCTTAGAATTTACACCAAGATGGCAATAAATGACTCAAATGTTCATTCACTTTTAGAAATGATAGACTCACAGGAATGTGTGAAATTGGTATAAGAAAGCAGAATGTATCTTTCACCCATAGTTACAACTTACAGATTCAAAATCAGAAATGTTGACATTGGAACTGGTAGAATGTGTGTGTGTGTGTGTGTGTGTATGCATGTGTATGTTTATGTGTGTATGTGTGTGTACATGTATATATGTGTTTATGTGTGTATGTGTGTAGGGTGTGTGTATGCATATGTATGTATGTGTTTATATGTGTATATGTATGTTTGTTTGTATTGTATGTCTGTGTGTGTAGTATGATAATTATTACCTAAATAGATTTATAGAGTGATCATGTAATTCAAAATATTGAACTGTGTTATTACCTCTAAGATTTCTTTTCTCTTTTTACAGTTATACACTTACATATTCATATGTGTGTGTGTGTGTGTCCATGTGTGATATGTGTGCGTATGTCTGTGTGTCTGTGTGTGTGTGTGTGTGTGTGTGTGTGTGTGTGTGTGTGTGTGTAGTTAATAGCTGAATAGTGATTCCTTTAATCCCATATTTAGGGGTTTTGAGGATATATATAGACAGTGTGATTAAGTCAGGGCAAACAGCATATGGATTAACACAGACATACTATTTCCTTTTCCTTCTCTGATACCTTTCAAAGTGGAGTGGACACTAATGACTAAGATATATAATAGACCAGAGCATATGCTGTGGGACCCTGTCCTTTCTGTCTCACTCTGCCCCTTTACCTCTTCATTACCTTGCTTCCATCTGACCATCCCACCACTCCTGGCTCTCATCATTGCATTCTATTCTCTACTTTAAAAGATCAACTTTAGTTAAAACATGAAGGTGCTAGCAGGCAGCATTTGTCTGTCCATCTTCCTCCTTCCTTCCTTCCTTCCTTTCTGTCTTCCTTCCTTTATTTTGTTTTTGTTCTATTCTCTTTCCGTTTTTCCTTTTTGTGGTACATGTAGCTAAACCGAGTGCTTCAAGCAGACCAGGCAAGGGTTCTACCACAGAGCTACCTCTCCAGCTCAGTTTTTGTTTTTGTGGGACTGAGATATTTTTCTTAACATAATGTCCTCTAATTTTCTCCCCCTTGCTACCCTTTATATCACTGCCACATGACAATGCCCACCCTACCGCCATCTGTAACCTCTTACAACCACTAATTTATTCCCCATCTCTGTAATTTTGTCAGTTCAAGAATGTTAAATGGAATCATACAGCATGTGACCTTTAGAACTTGTTTCTTTTCCCTCATAGCATGACACTCCCAGATTATCTGAGCAATCACCTCACATAGCAAGGTAAGTACTGCTCCATATGCCAACTCTACATTAGTTTTCAAGACACAGTAAACTGCTTTCCAGAGTAGCCACACGATCCTAAATATGCATAAGCTTTGTATGAAGGCTTCAGCAGTTCAGCATCTCCTGCTGGATCTGTTTCTACCTCAGTCTCCCCTGGGGAATCACATTGTGCTTTTAAATTTCATTCTCGTAATTTGAATACTGTTTCCGGTATTCACTGTCACCTATATCATTTTTTTCAAAGTGCCTATTTGTTTTAAATACATTCATAGGATTGCAAGTGATAGTGCAGAATATCAAGTGATTTCTTCAAATAATAAACATACTCAACAATCACATGTTAATGATATTACATGCTATCTTTTGTGATAAAATTCTGGGTTCTGCATGGGAAAATCACAATGTATTTACTATTCTATAGTTAATAACCAGTAGCTGGGACTGAAGAGGTAGCTGAGAGGTTAAGAATACTTGCTGTTATTTCCAACAATCCAGGTTCAGTTCTCAATGCTTACATCAGGCAGCTTAACTTCCGGCTGTAACTACAGATCCGGTGCCTTCCTGTCTTCTTCTGGCTTCCATCAGCACCTGCATTCAGGGAGTACGCATGCAGAATGGCACACATGAACCCCCCCCCACGCACAAAGACACACCTGTGCACACACACACACACACACACAGAGAGAGAGAGAGAGAGAGAGAGAGAGAGAGAGAGAGAGAGACAGCTTAGCAATTAAACTATTACTCTTCAGAGAATCCAAGTTCAACTCCCAGAACCCACATGGTGGTTCACAACTACCTGTGGCTCCAATGCCCCCTCTGAACTCTGCAGGTACCAAGTGCACATATGGTATGCATACATACATAAAGACAAAACACTAACTATAAAATAAAGTAAACAAATTTAATTTCAAAAATGAATGAATAAAAATAACCACTAACAAAGTTAAAGTTGCAGCCTAAACAGCAAAGTCAATAAAAAGAAAAAAGATCATTAAATTAAACCCTAAATATTTTCCAAATAAATTAAAATAACTAAAGTTTAATTGTAAGAAAATACAAATGAAATTTTTATAACAATATTTTGCTTAGAAAAATCATACAAAATAATTTGCTATGCTCTATGCATTCATAATTTGAAGAATTAATTTTTAAGGCTTGTTTTTACTTGGTCAAAGGAAAATTATAGACTTGCTTGGCACAATATAGTAAACAGACTTATTACAGGAACTTAGTGTTGATGTGATAGTTAATAAAAATATACCTTGAAAGTAGCTGGCAATTCTCTGGATGATGGGGTTAGTTAAAATGGAACTATTCATTAAATCGTTCAACTAATGCTTAGTGAGCACCCATTGTACAACATTATCAAGTATGTACTGTGAAACTCTTGGAGTCCATGCAATATAAAAGATTACATGCTTTTGTGAGGCTTAAAATAAAGTAGAGAAACCACCAGTGCTAAAAAAAAAGAAAGAAAGAAAGGAAGGAAGGAAGGAAGGAAGGAAGGAAGGAAGGAAGGAAGGAAGGAAGGAAGGTATCTTATGGTCCAGGATAATTAGCTCTGAATTTATAACAAATTATTTTGAATGTTTACTTGAAAATACTTTAAATTCTTAAATTGAATACAGAAAAATAAGAGTTAAATAAAAAGAGACTGTTGGTTGAAAATGGTTGAAACCAATATTTTATACTCTGTGGTTATAAGTTATTTCTGTTCATTTTGATCAATCAATTTCTCTAAAGATTGGATATCATTGGAGCCAATAAAATACTCTGAGTATCTTCTTTGTCCTCTAAACATTCACATATCTTTATTATCTAATAACAAGACATACATCCAGATACTATGCTATATAGTGGGCCCGACTAAGTGGCATATTAGAATTCAAGAGGGCACAGATTTGATGTAAAGTCTGAGAAACAGACTAGAGGGATCAAGGAAGCACAAAAGGCTTATGCAGGATAATAGTGAACCTCCCTCAAGACCTAGTCAGAGTTTTCAGGAAGGAACTGTAAAGAACTGTTCTGTATTCAACTCAGGACTGAATACAAGAACACTGAAAAACGATGAGATTTGGATACAAGATTTCTTGAGTGGTTCCAGTTTGAAAGGGGTAGATGAAGTGTGTTAAAAATATCCACCTCTCTGAGAATATCCAAAGTAGAACTTTCCATTTGAAAAACCAGGGAGTTGTATTGGGGCGTTTTTTTCAAGGTCACTTTAACCTCTAAGAAATCAATGTAACTTCTGTTGCTAAAACAGGACCTCCTCTCCTCCTCCCCTCGTCCTCATCAGGTGATGTCTCAGGCGACAGCGATTCTTTTTTAATGTAACAAACAGTGCCATCTACTGACCAACTCATGACACTGACCCGGTAAAGATTCTAGGACAGTAAATTGACCTGTGATAGGCCATTTGTCAGTCTACAGAACTCACATTTGACATGTAATTATTCGAAGCTACGAACAGGACAAGTGCGTCTGTTTTGATTGTCAAGATTTTTTTTTAGTACAGGAAGAGGTTGAGGTCCAAGAAAAGGATCGTTTGATCATAATTTCAACACTGTGTTTTTTTCAGAGAGTACCCTCAATGGAAGTAAATATAACACTTTAGAAGTGTAAATCAGTCTTCACAGTTATCCAACCTTGGAAGAAAAGCCTGGCAGGGATGATGGATAAAAAGATGTGAGGTCCATACAGCAAAGTACACTGGTCAATGACTGACAGTCTGAGGAGAAGGAAAATGCTCAGATGGACTGTCAAGTCAGAGAATGAAAGGAAAATGAGCCAAGGCTATTTTGTTTCTTCCCCTTTAACAGAATAAGCTTAGAAATATTTATGGTGGCTGTGGAAGCTCCATGTGTTCTTACGTAGGCATTATCTATAACTCCATCTATTGTGCTGCAGGTTGTATGGTGTCAATAATCTGTCACCTACAAATTTATGAGTGTTAGGCTGAGGTAAGGACAATGCAGGGAAAATGTCCCTATACTTTGATTAACAAGAATTAGGCCCCATTTGGTTTCTAGTTGCACCAAAATCAGAAGGGTGTTGCTGTTGTAAATCAAAGGGGTGGTGTTGTTGTTTGTTGCTGTTGTTGTTATAGGCTGCCATGTAAATATTATGCTCAACAGTTTCATGGTTTTGGCATTCATGTCGTTTTAGTATAGGCTCTTGATCCTATAAAAGGATGTAAACAGTATCTGTGGGATGGAATATTGATAAAAGAATATTCTACTTTTTCCTTTAAGAGAGGGAGCAAGAAAGGATGTTGATTTTGTGTATAGGGAGATAAGAAGAATCTGGGAGGAGTTGGGAGAGAAGGAACCAAATAGAATATACTGTATGAAGAAAATCTATTTTCAATAAAAAGAATATACTATTTTCTCATTTAAGGAATGAGTAAGTTGATTATATGGTTCCAGATGTTTGTTTCTGTTTTTGTATTGAAGTTTTGAAACTATATGAGGCACACTCTCAAATTATATAATATATATCAAATTAAGAAATGAAAGTAGTCTACCATCCAGATGAATCCTATGAGGGAATATTTCTGAGAATAATACTCAAGTTGTATAATATTCCGACTCTTTGAAACAGAAGAAAAGAAGATGAAGAAGAAGAAGAAGGAGGAGGAGGAGGAGGAGGAGGAGGAGGAGGAGGAGGAGGAGGAGGAGGAGGAGGAGGAGGAGGAGAAGAAGAAGAAGAAGAAGAAGAAGAAGAAGAAGAAGAAGAAGAAGAAGAAGAAGAAGAAGAAGAAGAAGAAGAAGAAGAAGAAGAAGAAGAAGAAGGGGCTGGAGAGATGGCTCAGAGGTTAAGAGCACTGACTGCACTTCCAGAGGTTCTGAGTTCAACTCCCAGCAACCACATGGTGGCTCACAACCATCTGTAATGGGACCTGATGCCCTCTTCTGGTGTGTCTGAAGACAGCAACAGTGTACTCACATACATGAAATAAATACATCTTAAAAAGAAAAAGAAAGCCAGGCAGTGGTGGTGCACGCCTTTAATCCCAGCACTTGGGAAGCAGAGGCAGGTGGATTTCTGAGTTCGAGGCCAGTCTAGTCTACAGAGTGAGTTCCAGGACATCCAGGGCTACACAGAGACACCCTGTCTCGAAAAACACACAAAAAAGAAAAAGAAGGAGGAGGAGGAGGAGGAGGAGGAGGAGGAGGAGGAGGACGATGACGACGATGAAGAAGAAGACAGAGAAGGCAAGTTAGACAGCAATGTGACAATGCCAACATACAGGATCTCTGTCTGCATACCACCATCACCTTCCATTTCTCAAACCAAAGGCTTCCAAAGGGAGAGAACCTACAGAACTAACGATGTCAGTGATCATAACAATGCAAGCACTGGGGGGGTGTGCTTTCACAGGGACACTCTGTCCTGGGGGTTGTTAGCAACACTGAAACTTATTCTGGGACTAGACAAGGACATATGGTGGAGGTAGATGTCAAGTCTTCATAGAGATGCCTCTCGGTGATAGCTCAGGACAGACCTGAGAAATGGTGACAACTACTGGAGCAAGTCGTAGAGCCACAGAGCATGTGGAATAGCACGTAGAGCCTGGCTCTGTGCCTCTGTATTGGGGTTTGTTTAGGATTTCAAAATAATTCACACTCAGCCTATGCTCTTGTTTGAGGATCTCTTCTCATTTTAACATTTAAACACAAGAACACTTGGAAAACATGATTCTACTTCGTTTTCCAAGCTCAAAATGGATTTTTGTGCTCAGTTTGGAATCCATGCTATTACTGGTGTTTTGTTTTGTGTTTTAATCAACGTTGTCAGAAGTCTTACAGTCATTAAGATTAGGCCCATTTGCAAATGATAGAAGAATCAGGTGATAGTACATAAGACCATGTTTCCTCCTCTTTCTGCTTCCTTTCCCTCTGCTGCATGGATGACATCAAGGCTCCACCCCAAAGCATTCACTATAGGATGCTTGTAAGAATAGAAATCGCTTCGTTTATTTCTACAGTTAATAAATTGCCTTTGGATTTTGATCAATTATAAACTTAAGAGAAAAAGAATGTGTGTTTGTGTATGTGCATGTAAGAGATTAAAGGAATCACACACACATTTATGGAAACCATGGGAACAACTAAGAAAGAATACATTTGCAGCAAGGTAAAAAGCCCAGAGAACATATTTGTTGTTTTTAAGCACAAATGGATTATCAAGGAATTTTAAAAATATGAAATTCACTACTCTGTTGTTTAACCATACAGCTTTTCCTGTAAATTTATCTTTAAATTCAGTCAATACCTCCCTGATATGTAGGTATAAGAGTTTTCCTACTATTACATTATAAGGTGTGTGTGTGTGTGTGTGTCTGTGTGTCTGTGTGTCTGTGTGTCTGTGTCTGTGTGTAAACAAATGTTTGGAAGGTTCTCATCCTACAATGAAATTCGTCATTTTAGAGTGGCAGTAACCACCACTGTTCATTTCTAAAGGCCACAATTGCTCAATTTTGTAAAAATCCCATTAACTCAGAGAAATTCTATTTTTTTCTATTTTATTCTTATTACTCCTAAAAAGTGAATTCAAAATCAAAACTATTGAGAAGCTTGGCTTAACTTTAAGTGTATGAGACTTCTTTGAGAACAAGAGATGTGATTCTAAATATACTCATTTTTCCTTTATGATATAACTTTCTTACTAGATAGAATTTCTGTAATTATCCAAGGGCATAGCTCAAGATAATGCAATTTCCAAGGGAATTTGAAGAACAGTCTTAACTGTACTAGGATTTTTAACCACTTTCACTGTTGGATGTGTGTACCATATAACAGATTCTAGTCAGTTAGCTAAGTAACAGATTGAAAAATTCTAAAAAGCAGAAATTGCTGCATATTATTGTAGGTATTTTTAATTTCTTTAACTAGTACCTTTATTGCTTTTAGGAAGCTATGTTAAGAAAAAATGTAAATTAAAACCACAATGAGAGGCCACCTTATACCCATTAAATACTAAAATAAAAACCATCTTAAGTGTTGATCAGGAGGTGAAGAAATCTGAAACATTGTGCACAGTCAGGAGGATATAAAATAATCCACCACTTAGCAAATAGTCTGGTGGTCCTTCAAACCTGGACTCACCTTAAGCTGCAGCAGCCGTTCTACTCACAGGTATGTAGCCATGAGCAATGAGGTTAAATTATACCCAAAACTTACACAGGGACAGAAGCAGCATTTAGAAGAGACACAAAAAGCCAAATATCCACCAACTGAAGAAGGGATAAGCAAAGTATAGTATAAACAGTAGTAGTGTTCAGAATAAAAATAAATGGACCAAATATTCTACACCATGGACAAAGCTTGTATAAACATTACAGAAAATGGAAGAAAATACACACACACACACACACACACACACACACACACACGTGCACGTCAGAGAAGGAAGGAGCACCGGACATGTTATAAATGGAAGTGTTCTAAAATTGACTGAGTGATGGCTGTTCAACTCTGAACAAACTAAAGGCAAAGAAGTGGCAAATTCTTTTCATGTAAGTAGTGAGTATGGTATTTGAGATTTACTTCAATAAAACTACTTAAGTGAAAGTGGCTAGAATACTTTTCATCTTGAAGAAAAACAGGTCAAGAATACATTCAAAAATTTGAGTAGAACATTCATAAAACAAAATTAGACTGTACCAGTTGCTTGTTAAATTATGAAACACAAATCAATGGGGTAATTTCTAAGATACCTATGCCTACACAGAAGGACCATAGAAGCTAAAATCCTGTAACTGAGGAGACCCTACTAGATTTATCCTCAGCAATTAATCTACCATTAAAACTAAGAGATGTAAGAGTTAAGATGTAAGAGCTAATGAATATTCACATGTGAACTTAGGTTTTTCTCAAGTAAGATAGTGGTTTTAAAAATGTAATTTGTACACCAAAGTAAATTGAACTCTAATCTTCTGTAATTCTGGTGCCAGATGACCCTAGGCAGTGTATTGTGTATCCCTAAGTTCATTTCTCAGCATTTCTTAATAATAAGCAATGTGTAAGCTGCACTATAATAGTCCGAAATGCCTCAGTATCCAATATGCCTTCAATCCTCTGAGTTTGTTACTTTGTTTATTTCTTTATTCATTTAAAATCAAATGAGCACACATCAGTCAAGGTTTCTTCCCTCTGGCTATAAATCATAGGCAAACAGAGACATTAACACAACTGCCTTCTACTGAGATTACAACCTTACGGTAAACTGCCCTATGACTCCATCAGCGATGGGTGTTGCTGAAGCTATGAAAGATAGTTGGCTCATTGCAAAGGATGTTCTGTTAATTTTCTTTTGCTTTTTTGTGTTTTTTGTTTGTTTTTACTTTTGCATTTAAGACCATTAAATCATTAAATTTGATTTTGTTTTGCTCGAAAAAAAAAAAAATCTCATCCAATGGAAAATTACATCAGTTCCTCCAGCACCAGCGAGCCATGAACCAATGCCAGTGAGACGTTTCAATTCTCTGTAGATCACACAAACATTTGTACCTACAAGCTATCACTGTTCATTGTCTATTTTGCATTCTGAAGTGATTCATTTTATATTCCCTTGTGTTTGGGTTTTTAATCTCTGAGAATACTGGTTAAATTTGTGTTTCTTTTCTAAGTTTTTGTGTTGGAAGGAAATTTGGGACATTCTGCAAGGTAGTCTCAGAGGGAGCTAGTCTTGATTCTTCCTGATGCTCTTGGAGAAAGAATGTGCAAAGGACACGGTGGTGATACTGAGTTATAGGTGCTTGTATCATGGAGGAAAACACTGCTTCGCATCTTACAAAATCGTTGGATGAAATATTGGCAGGAAGGAATATTTATTCTTGAAAGATAAAAGGATTACTTTCTTTTTAACATGCAAATTTCTGGATTCCATTTGGGAAGGCCTATCTACACACACAATAAGAAGAGACAAAGCAGTAAAAAAGATAGAGAGTATTAGGACAAGAAGAAAGTATGTATGAAATACTATAATGAAATCCATTGCATTGTACATTAATTTTAAAAACTAATAAAAAAGCTACTACAAAAAAATTTGGAAAATTGTCTGCTCTGTTTCTGGTTTTGTTAAAACTTTCCTTAGAGAGATTCTGATAGCACACGTGCAGCCTAAAGGAAGAACTTGCACACAGTAAGTGCTTTATAAAGGCATCAGATGTTTTAAACAACTAGTCACATGAAGAGGCTGATAAAACTTTTAGATTTGCTTACATTAAAACATTACAATTATTCATAACTGCAAGAAAATAAACGTTGTGGAAACAGGAGTTGTGTAATGTGTTTCTTATAACCCTATGGTTTACTTCAGCATCTGTGCGCATGCTGCACTTGATAACCATACTTGGATCACTCTCCTTAAGACTTAGGCATCCCTGAATCCTCTCACTATGTAATTTCTGCATCAAAGTCTTTTCTCCAAAGGCCCCCTCAAGGACCACCCAACTAAAAACAGATGCTCACTCTCTATTTCAGTCATTATTTAGATTATTCATCTCATATCCCTCATCCTTCCTACAAATTATCTTTTGTTTATTTCCCTATTTACAGTTTGTCCCTTCCTGTTAGAATACAGAATTCATGGAACACAGGACACTTGATGTTTTAATTAGCACTACACCAGTGCCCTAAATAGTGACAGGTATATAATATCTATAAAATAAAGGAATTTATTTCAGGGTGAAGGTGCAACCTGCAAAGTAATGCAGTAAGTTGTAAAAAAGAAATACATTACACAATCCTTTGGATTTTTCTAGGAAGTAGACTTTAGTTTGGGATGTTCGTGGATTTATAGCTGTGAAAGAAAAGAGAAAACAGAGAATGAGTCAAAGGAGAAACCATGGGCCCAAGGAATCTCTGGGGCTGAAATGCCTTGTCTTTCCACCCCAGCCTCAGCCAGTCCTTGTATAAGGACCACCCATAAGGGCTCTGATATTGGCACTGACTACTGCTTAGTGCCGAGAGGCACAAGTGTCTTCCTTTCTTTCAAAAGGACCTATATGGTGTAACTTCATGCTAATCCTATTCATCTATCCTTCTGATTCAATCATTCTGTAAGCATTAATGTCTGTGTTCCATATTCCAGGCAGTGCTTCAGGTTCTAGGAATGCAACATGAACATAGCAAAGTCCTCTACTTCAAGGAGCTAAGAGTCTCTAAAGGAAGACTGCAATAAGCAAGCACACTCATGTCTATCCCTTTGGGAAATAATAGGTATTACAGACAACCCTACTTTTAGATTAAGACAAGGAGATGGTATCTTATCAGACTTCTGAAGAGATAAGGGAGAAGATCCCAAGCCATGTTTGTATAGGGACAAACCACACACTAGCCTAGGACCAGCAATGAAAATCTCCATTTCCACCCCCACATAGCAGGACAACACATGTCAGTGATAGCTTTGAAGGCTTCATTAGGGATTTGATGATTCCTCCTATTTATATACTTTTCCACATACCTATTTGGCTGTTTATAAGCAAGGGGCAAGGAAAGTCTCTGTAACCAATGATTGTAATTTTATTCCACAGTTGAAATCTCCCAGATGTCTGCTCTGTTTCTTGACATCCTGAGAGACTGTAAATGCATCTGTTTGCTGAATTAATGCATTACATCTCATTTTCCTTTCCATGAGAGTTTCTGTATTTAAGGACTCTTCTATTTTGAATTGTCAACACCCCTACGATGTAAGCACTGGTTATTTGGCATTGCTATCACATCTATCCCGGTGCAAAGTATGCCATTCAATTTGCCACAGCAGAACTTCTGTGGACAGAACCAGAACCAGAACCAGAACCAAATAGTGCCATGCAGGCAAACCAGGGGAAAAGATGAGCCATTCTTTCTAAAATTCTTTAGAAGAACCAGCTGTTTTTATCATAACTTTTTTCTGTAAACATATGTGAGCCATTATGCAACAGAAAGTATGGAGACAAATAAGATCAAAGTTCAAATCTTCAACTGGTATCAATCAAGAGAAGCAAAGACAGAAGATGAGGTAAGGCCAAGGAATCTGAGGGCCCCAAGGGAGCTAATGAACTAAACTGTAATCAATACCTACTCCCCTAATATAACTTCCACAAACCAAAGATCAAACTCAGCTATAGAACTGCTCTTTCAGTTTAAGTTCATTACTTCATTCTTAATTTATCCTTTCTCCTTACAGTTCTCACAATGATTATGAGAGCAATGGTAGCTTCTTCTCATGCTTTGCTTGGGACCTCAGCATTTGCACCTTTACTTAAAAAGCTTCATCCCACTCTCATGTAGCCAGAGATGAGGTGAGGAAAATAGTGGACAAGGAAGAGAAATGAGGCACAGGGTTGAAATGAAACAAAAAAACTAAAACAAAGCAAGCAAACAAAAAAGAGTAATTTCTTAGAAGCCACACACATCTTCTCTCTGGAAATAGGTGCTGAAAGACTTTGTTGTAGCATTTGTCTTCCATAGATGATAGAAAATTAACCTTCCTTTGAGGACAGAACACACACTGCCTGATCCGCCCACCCAGGGCTCTGAAGAGGCTGGAGGACTGTCAGGAGCCTGTAGAGGCAGTCTACTGGTGAATATCTACCCCTTTCTTTTACTGGGAAGAATAAAAGATTGGAATAACCTAGCTTTAAAAAAATCAATGACTACTGTAAAAAGCATAAAACAAAACCTTCAAATTAATCAGAAGTGCAGCCCATTTGGCCAAGAAAACAGTAAAAGGTATCTTATAAAACCAAGGTTTATATTTCTTCTGTTTTCTCTTTCTTTTTAACCTTGCAGTTTGTACTGGAGTTTTATGTCAACTCAACACAAGTTAGAGTCGTCAAAGAAGGAAACTCAAAAGAGAAAATTCCTTCATAAGATCTCTCTGGAAGGCATTTTCTTGATTAGAGATCAATGGAGGAGGAATCTGCTAACTGTGGGTGGTGCCATAACTGCGATGGTGGTCCTTGGTTCAATAGGAGGGGGAGGGGGAAGAGGGAACAGGATCAGGTGTGGGAGGAGACAAGAGGAGGGAGAAGTACAAAGGGTCAGGAAATTGAATGGAGGTGTATAGCAGTGGGGAAGGGGGAACTGGGGGTAGCCACCAGAAAGTCCCAGATGCCAGGGAAGCAAGAGGTTCCCAGGACCCAATGGGGATGACCTTAGCCGAAATACCCAACAAGGGGGGAGATAGAACCTTTCAAGACCATATACAGTGGATAGGCATGGCCCTCGGTTGAGGGATGGGGCACCCACCCACCTCAAAAATTTTAACCCAGAATTGCTCCTGTCTAAAGGAAATGCAGAGACAAAGAGTGGAGCAGAGATAGAAGGAAAGGCCATTGAGAGACTGCCCCACCTAGGGATCCATCCCATCTGCAAACAGCAAATCCAGACACTATTGCTGATGCCACGAATTGCTTGCTGACAGGAGACTGATATAGCTGTTCCCTGACAGGCTCTGCCAGAGCCTGACCAATACAGATGTGGATGCTTGCAAGTAACCATTGGAGTGAGCACTGGGACCCCAATGGAAGAGCTAGGGGAAGGACTGAAGGAGCTGAAAGGGGATTGCAACCCCATAGGAAGAACAACAATATCAATAAACTGGACCCCCTAGAGCTCCCACGGACTAAACCACCAACCAAGGAGTGACCCATGGCTCCAGCTGCATATGGAGCTTATCTGGCATCAGTGTGAGGGGGGGCTCGATGCCCCAAAGTAGGGGGATGATGGGGCAGTGAGGCAGAAGTGGATGGGTGAGAGAGCACCCTCATAGAGGCAGGAGGTGGGGGGATGGGATAGGGAGTTTGTTGAGTGGAAACTGGAAAGGGAACAGTATTTTAAATGTAAATAAGTAAAATAACCAATAAAAAACAAAAAACAATCCAGTCAGCAGTATCTCTCCATGGCTTCTGCATCAACTCTGCTCTCCAGGTTCCTGCCCTGTGTGAGTTCCTGCGCTTACTGCTTATAACTGTTCTATGGAACTGTGAGTGAAATAAACCCTTTCCTCCCCAAGTTACGCTTGCTCATGGTGTTTAATCACAGCAATAGCAACCCTAAGACCCACTTACATGTAATAACTTTTCAATTTCTTCCATCTATGATTTAATATGTGAGATGAAATGTTAATGATATGCTAGGAAGAAATGAGCCACTGAGACAACTTGTCATGTTCTGAACTTTGTAGAGAGGTGAGGCACAACATTGAAATGAATATCATAGGCAGAAAGCAGAGGGCCTGGTGGCCAAAGGAAAAATACGAGTATGTAACACACAGCAAATAGTTTTCTTAGGAACAGTGTGTATGTGGCCAATACTCAGGTGACAAGGGCACAGGCCGAGGCAGGTGCCAACAACCTCAGATATGACAGCTACCTCTGAATGTTGTCTTCCTTATTTATATGTGTTTCCATTTTTGAGGAACATACAATGTCATTTAACTCTAGTTTTCACTGACAGAGATAGGAATTGTCTCCTGACACAGAGTGAGTTTCTATGCTGAAGGTTTTAGGTGGAACTTAAAAAGAAATATAAAGGTTTCTTTCTTTTTTTTTCTTTTCTTTCTTTTTGGATTCTGGACAATAAGGTGTAAAGTGTACATCACTGAAGCAATGGAAATAGCTATATAGTAGAATATGGAAAACCTAACACTATGTATGTAGTGTTATAGTTAAATATAGATATATATCTATAATCTTAGGTATTCTATGATTATAGATAAGATTATAGATAGATAAGATAACAAATGAATAAACTTTTTGGAAGAGCAACAACCAGAATCTTTGGCTCAAAATCCCAGGGACCACTTCTTCCCTTCGTTCTGGTTCTGCAAATTGAAGTCTCAGAGCCCCTCAAACCACTGTCCTGTCAGACAGATCACCCCCTCAGCATGTAAATGCCTACAACAGAAGTGTGACTAACTTAATTTGGAGCATACTTCAACCACTGTGAGGATAAAGAGGGACTGGGGAGTGAGGAGGAGCATTATGTGAAATAAGAGATGATTAGATATGCATCCAGAGGAAGGGATGCCACAATGACCAAAACCAGATGGATCCATTATCATTTGGAAGCAGAGTGTTTCTTTGTTTTGTTTTTTATTTGTTTTCCTAGCATGATAGCAAAAAAAAAAAAAAAAAAAAAAAAAAAATGCCAAAAAGAAGAAAGAAATTAGGGAGGGAGAAAGAGATAAAAAGTAATTAAATCTATCAAAGATTCCCAAAGCAGTCAGTTTGCAGCCTAGAGAGCTGAGACAAATCCCTGGCACACAACTGCGGCAGAGGAAACAGATGACATCCCAGCTGCCCTTGGACCTACGTGCTGCGGGCGTCACTGTGTCATGGAAACTCTCTGGAAGCCTACTACTGCAGCAGTGCTTAATCACACAGCGCATCTCCTGCCCACTTCACATGTTTTACAATCCTAAATTTAATACTGTAACTGGATTAATGGCAAAAATAAAAACTAGGCCATTTAGTGAGGGTTATTTTTTCCATTCCTACAGAGTTAATTGAAAAAGGGGCCCATCTTCAGTTCTCCTCAGGCAGAAAACACATGGGACAGATTTACAAGCTCCTCATTGAAAGCCACTAGTGAATTCAAGAGCCCCAGCCACTCCAGTCTGGCCCAAAACATTTACAAGTTTCATTTTTATTAGCTTTGTAGCAATTAAAATAATGGACTAATATAACTTGGGTAGAAGACTTAGTTTACATTATTTTAAGAAAAACTATTTAATCTGGTTTCCTGTTTTCATTTTATATTTCTATTATTCCTTTATTTTACATGAAAACTGCATGAATCCTTCACCAGGTTTACTACTTATTGTGGACAAGCATTATAACTCATGGGAAGATGAAACATTTCCATCAGTAGGCATGCTTCAAGAAACTGTGGCTTATTTGTCCTGAAAATACTATGTATAATGTAAAAAAATGAGGCTGCTCTATTGGAACTACTGTGAAAAAGATGTTTAAAAACAAGTTACAGACGTATACTATATTACATAATTTATTTTTAAATTATGCGAAAAGAGCCTCAGAAAACATGAAATGATACATATACAGTGAAAGGGTGATATCGGAAACTGTTGGAAAGGTATGTTACTTCATGGTGTCCTAGGGCTTCAAAGGGACTAGATTAGTGATGCAACTAAAAGCTTAATATTTTTATAAAAACATCTAAAAGAGATTAAAGATACTGATAGCTATGGGCCTGAGACTTGGCTCAGTGCTTTAGATCATTCGTCGCTCTTACGGGGGACTCAGGTTTGATTCCTAGTATCAAAATATTGGTTCACACCCTTTCTCTTTCTAGTTACAGGTAATCTTATATTCATGGGCACCCGATGTGCATGTGATGCATATACATGCATGCAGACAAAATATTAGTAAACATTAAATACATCTAAATTTTTGACAACCCTATATAGACAATATGAATGGCTGTGTTTGTTATCAACCTATTATAAACAGAATATGCACGTTCTGTCTCAGGGTATCAAAGTTGGATTTTAGAGGTTGACTGAATGTTTAGAGGTTAGACCAAGGACTCATTTCAATGGAGACAGTCCTATCACTCAGTATATTGATATGGTCAGGTGAGATCCTACTCTGAAGAACCATACTTGCTTGGGTTCTACTTATCATCTAGGAGTTGTGTTCTGTATACTGGAAGGAACCTTAAAGTATAATTTTCATGACAAGAATGTAAAGATTCCCAGTAAACATGCTGTGAAACTACCCTAATATTTTGAAGGTGTAAGTTTCTTTTCCCAGTTGTAACAGTCAACAAAAGGTATTTCCAACCCTTTCCATTTTCTTTGTTTTTCACTATACTGGCCTCAAAGTCACAATTTTCTTACCTCAGTCTGCAAAGCACTGAGATTACAAGTGTGTCCTGTCATGCTCACCTACTTGGTCAGATCCATTCTATTTTATTTTGGAATTAATCTGGAGCCATCTCAGAGACAGTGGGCATAGACACGTACTCTATCATTGTATTTTATTTTGAGCCAACATCTCAACTAAGTCATCTAAGCTAGCCTTGATTTGTATTATTGGTTACCCATAAAATGGGCTGTGCTCTAAATAAAAATTAATAGTATACAATCCTCAAAGATTAAAAATCAAGATTTGCCCCTATAAAGTGAATGATATTTCATAGTAACTTCAGGAACATTCTACAATATAAATGCATAAAGATTGTGAAGAAATTGAATGTTGATATTTATTTCCAGTTCCATGCTTTCGAAGGGGGGAATTTTAGAGAGAATTGGTGAATTTTACTCTCTGCAAGGAAAGAAAAGCAATATCTTTACTTATAAAAAAAATCCCAATCCAGATGCATGTGTGAATAAATATGCCAAAAGTACATGGTTTAAAATATGCAACAAGAGAAGATGAGAAGACATCGCAGTAAGGAAGAGGAAGGACTTCTTGTGCAAGGGTAGGGATTTGAGGACTTGAGTTTAAATCTCTAGCACCAATTTAAAAAGTCTGCTATGGCGCACACACCTATAACCCCATTATTGAGACAGATATATGGATCCTCAAAATTGTCCAGCCAGCCTAGTCAAAATGAAAAGCTTCCAGTTCAGTGAGAGTTTTTGTCTCAAGATAATAAATTGTCAAGTGATAGTGGAAACATTCACACACACACACACACACACACACACACACACACACACGGAGAAGAGAGACAGAGACAGAGACAGAGAGACAGAGACAGAGAAAACGAACAAGAGAAACCATGAAGCAGAACAAAGCACATACAGATGTCTCAACTAGTCTTAATTTAACTAAGTGTTAATTCTTTGGCTATTTGAGTAGCTTTTAACAACTCTATCCTGTTTAGTTTCAATAAATGTAGGAACAATTGAATGGGAAGAACGATGTTCTGGATTATAAAGGATGCATAAAAACATATCCATGTGCTTTAGTTACCATTCTATTGCTGTGAACAGACACTATGACCAAGGCAACTTTTTTTAAAAAAGGATTTAAATGAAGACCTTCAAACACTTTCTGTCCATGACCATCATGGTAAGGAACATGACAGCAGGCAGGCAGGCATGGCACTGAAGCAGTAGCTAAGAGCTTACATTTGGATCCTTAGGAAGCAGACAAAGGGAGAAAGGGACTGAGCTAGAGGAAGGTTTTGAAATGACATACATCCACTAACAAGGCCACACCTCCTAATTGACTCAAGTGTTGCTTGAAAACTGAAAGTTTGTCAAGTCTCTAAATTCATTCCTTATCATTAGTTTATCATTAGAGAAGTAAGATATAAACATATAAAAATTACCAATGAATACAAATGTAATTACTCATATTCATACTTTCAAAAGAGCAATGTTTTAGAGACATATTACAAATAAAGAAGATCAAGTAGCTGGGCGGTAGTGGCACAGGTGCCAGCATGGTGACACTCACTTTTAATTCAGCACTTGGGTAGGCAGAGACAGGCAGATCTCTGAATTCAAGGCCAGCCTAATCTTCAGAGTGAGTTCTAGGACAACCAGGGCTAAACAAAGAAACCTTATCTTGAAAAGCCAAAACCAAACAAAGACAAAACAAAACAAGAAGCAGATTTAAAAACAAAACAAACTAAAAAAAAAAAAAACCACCATCTATGGCAGGAGACCTCTGGCTAGGTCACCAGGGCTCAATAGCCAAATAGAGCCAGGAGAAAGCTACCTTCCCAGGAGTGTAGAAAAGCCATGAGTGGGGTTAAGACGAGCACCACTGCTCAGTGGGACACACCCAGAATCCTCGGGACACAGGACTAAGGAAAAGCCAGGGACAGGAGCCTTCTAGTTTCCATTTGTGGCGGGAGACCTCTGCCAGAGCCACCAGGGCTCCATAGCTAAATAGCACCAGGAGAAAGCTACCCTCACAGGAGAGTGGAAAAGCCATGAGAGGGATTAAGTCGAGCACCACTGCTCAGCAGTACCCGCCTGGAATCATCAGGACACAGGGACTGAGGAAAAGGCAGGGACAGGAGCCTTCTGGTTTACATCTGTGGCAGAAGACCTGTGCCTGGGCTACCAGGGTTCCATAGCCAAATACCTCCAAGAAAACTAGCCCCCCAGGCCCTCCGGACACAGGGACTGAGAAAAAGCCTGGGAAAGGAGCCTTCCAGTTTCCATCTGTGGCTGGAGACCTCTCCCTATGCCATAGGGCTCCATAGCCAAATAGTGCCGGGAGAAAGCTAGACTTCCAGGAGTGTGGACAAGCCTGTCTGTTCAGAGGGACCAACCTGGAATCCCGTACACCATGACTGAGGAGTGGTCTTCTGGTTTCTTCTGGTGGCTGAAGAGCTGATCCTGTACAGACATAGGGCTCCATATTTAAATAGTGCCAGGAGAGAACTGGTATCCCAGGAGTGCCAACACACCTTCAAGCACAGGCAAAACCATCACATCTGTTCAAATTCACTGGA
Source organism: Uromys caudimaculatus (assembly GCA_028551405.1). Lineage (NCBI taxonomy): Eukaryota > Metazoa > Chordata > Mammalia > Rodentia > Muridae > Uromys > Uromys caudimaculatus. The sequence continues at coordinate 20,763,109 of CM052720.1, forward strand.
TCAAGAGGGACCCTTGCAGAGCCATCAGGACACAGGAACCAAGGGACAGCTGGGGACAAGATCCTTCTGGTTTCTGTCTGCACCCCAGAGCTGACCCTGTACCACAGCTCTCCAAACCCAAATACCTCTCAGAGAGAGCTGGTCCTCAAGGAGTATTGACACAGAGGCTTGCAGGAGGGACAAGCCACAGCCAGAGAGAGTAAGACCAGCTAACATCAGAGTTAATCAGATGGTGAAATGCAAGGGCAAGAATATAAGGAACAGAAACCATCAGAAGCCAGCTCTCCCACCACAGCAAGCCCCGGATATCCCAATATACCAGAAAAGCAAGACTCAGATTTAAAATCACTTCTATGATGATGATAGAAGACTTTATGAAGGAAATAAATAACTCCCTTAAAGAAAAACAAGAGAATGCAGGTAAACAATTAGAAGCCCTTAAAGAGGAAACACAAAAATCCATTAAATAATTACAGGAAAACACAATCAAACAGGTGGAATTACAGGAAAACACAAACAGATGAAGGAAATGAACAAAACCATCCAGGAACTGAAAATAGAAATAGAAACAATAAAGAAATCACAAAGGGAGACAACACTGGAGTTAGAAAACCTAGGAAAGAGATCAGGAGTCATTGATGCAAGCATCACCAACAGAATACAAGAGACAGAAGAGAGAATCTCAGGTGTGGAAGATACTATAGAAAACATTGGCGGTCTCCATCGGTGGCTGGGGACCTCAGCTTGGGCCACAGGGCTCCATAGCCAATAAGTGGGGGAAGAAAGCTACCCTCCTAGGAGCTTGGAAAAGCAGGGAGTCTGCCCAGAAACCGCAGGCCACAGAGACTGAGGGACAGGAACTTCCGGTCTCCATTGGCGGCTGGGGACCTCAGCTTGGGCCACAGGGCTCCATAGCCAATTAGCGCCGGGAGAAAGCTACCCTCCCAAGAGCTTGGAAAAGCCGGGAGTGGGGCCAAGACAAGCTCGACAGCTCACCAGGAACTGCGCCGAACCTGCGAGACACAGGGACTGAAGTAGGCGGGCATAGAAACCCCCTAGATCCCATCGGCGGCGGTAGGAGACCTCCGCCTGGGCCACCAGGGTTCCATAGCCAAGCAGTACCGGGGAGAAAGTTACTCTGCCAGGAGTGTGGAAAAAACACCTGTCAGAAAGAGCTGGTCTTCAAGGAGTATTGATACAGAGGCCTGCAGGTGGGAAAAGCCATAGCTAGACAGAGTAAGAACAGCTAACATCAGAGATAACAAGATGGCAAAAGGCAAGGGCAAGAACCTAAGGAACAGAAACCAAGGCCACTTGGCATCATCAAAACCCAGTTCTCCCACCACAGCAAGTCCTGGATTCCCTAATACGCCAGAAAAGCAAGAATCAGATTTAAAATCACTTCTCATGATGATGATAGAAGACTTTAAGAAAGAAATTAATACCCTTAAAGAAACACAAGAGAACAGAGGTAAAGAACTAGAAGCCCTTAAAGAGGAAACACAGAAATCCATTAAAGAATTACAGGAAAACACAATCAAACAGACATAGGAAATGAACAAAACCATCCAGGAGCTAAGAATAGAAATAGAAACAATAAAGAAATCACAAAAAGAGACAACCCTGGAGTTAGAAAACCTAGGAAAGAGATCAGGATGCAAGCATAACCAACAGA
>CM052720.1:20765283-20789331 GCA_028551405.1 Uromys caudimaculatus
CTGGAGAAGGGTAATGGAGGAGCAAAGGAGAAAAAGTAAGAGGAGGAAAGGTAAGGAATCCCTGAGTATCAGAAATAAATATTCTTAGGTTCTGGCCAGAATGTGAAAAATGAAGACAGAACAAAGAAATGCTCAAGGCCTGGATTTAGTCCCCAGACATGAGAAAAACATATGTATGATCAGATTTCTAGCAAAAATGATGTTATATGACTCCAGAAGATGACACAAATTTTCCCTAAAATAATAGAGTGTGTGTGAAATAAAGAGAGAAAGAGAGAGAGGCAGAAGGAGAGACAGAGAAACAGAGAAAGAGAGAGAGAGAGAGAGAGAGAGAGAGAGAGAGAGAGAGAGAGAGAGAGAGCGAGCATGTGGAGCTGTGGTTCCTACAATGTAATATGGTTTTGTCTTGTTAAAGAAAAGTCTCTGCTGATATCTAAGTATCTAAGCCAGGATAGCCAGCCCCAGCTACGTATTATCCTGTCTCAGCTAACACTTCCTGGTCTGGGGTCATTGGGATTATAGATACTTGAGCCCCAGTTCGGGCTTTCTCTTGAGAACTGGGAACCTGAACTCTTGTCATCGGGGTTATGGAGAAAACACTTTTACCCACTGAGGCATCTATTTTGCCATCTCACTGGTGACTGAAAATAACAGCAATGCAGAAGGGGGGGGTGTTGCCCTCAGGGTAAGCCTCTCCCAGCACCCTGAGGTCAGTCAGGTTCTTTCCTTTACTCTTCTTTTAAGGTAACTTGCTGCAGGTGTTCCTCTCACTGTGCCTTGATGGAAACTTGCAAAGTTTTCTTTTTCACTCAGCGGTACTATGGGGCTTTGTGGAAGAGCCATTAACCAGGCCACTGTTGATTTAGTTGTGTGCACCAGCTACACGGTCATTTATCATCACAAGTTTCTGCCAAGGCCACATTCCCTCTCATTTCCTGGATGTTGCCTTGTCTATGACAGCTCAATGATTGATTTTCACTTTCTCTAGTATGAAATATTTGGCTGCATGTTTCTGTTGTTTATGCCTTGGTATTCTCTGTATGATATTGTGAATGAACATGATATTAGCTAAAACTTGAAAGTATGTTGGCTTGTTAAAAATGTTTGAAAATCTGAAAATAATTTATATGTGAATTAGCACTATGTTCATCACTGTCCTTGAAATTGAATTCATCGATTAAAAAGCAAAACCATCAGCTGGGGAGTGGTGGCGCATGCCTTAAATCCCAGTACTTGGGAGGCAGAGGCAGGTGGATTTCTGAGTTCGAGGCCAGCCTGGTCTACAGACTGAGTTCCAGGACAGCCAGGACTACACAGAGAAATCCTGTCTTGAAAAAACCAAAAAAAAAAAAAAAAAAAAAAAAAAAAAAAAAAAAAAAAAAAAAAAAAAAAAAAAAAAAAAAAAAAAAAAAAGCAAAACCATCATCCTAGACTTTGGCTGCTATATTCATGTTCAACATAGGACATTAAGGTCTAGATTTTTCCTATTGGTTATATTAATAACTCCAGAACGTGGACACCTATGGTTAATAATTTTTATAATCCAGAGCTCAAATTTATATTTGATAAGGTCCTTAACTGGTACTCTAAAAACCAGTTCCTGCTATTGATTAACTCTCTCAAAACATACAGTGAATAATTTTAAATTGAGTTGAAGCGTTGTAAAAACAAAAAAGCATGAAGGTTCCTTAACATTACTATGTTTTCATAAGTGTGCATAGTTCTGCTCTCCAGGCACATGACAAAACAACTATGATGCTTCTAAAATATGCATATGGAATGAATTTATTTTGTTAATTAATTAGCACACTTGTGACATAAAACCTCAGAGCTCCAGGAAGGACAGGAAACTTGGAGGTCAGTTATTGCTTCACTTCATGCAGGCCTGAGTGGGACCTTCCAGTTCCAACTGGAACACTTCCAGGTTAAAGGTTGGGCTGCTTCTTCCAAGTAGTTCCTTTGTGGTGAGACAGCATGATAAACCCAGATTCCTTCATTATGCTAAATCCAAATCTGCCCACCTTTAATTTTGATCGTTTTCCCCACTCCTAGTACTTAGAGCTTGAAACAAAAAGGAGTATGTTCAAGGCTCATGTGAACTAATCTGGTTTTTTCCTTCGGTGGTGTTAGAGCAAAAATAAGTTGTCCAAGTTGTTCTTGATCTTGTTCTGTAGCCCAATCAGGCCTTAGTTTGCTGTCCTCCCATCTCAGTAGCTGGGGGCAATGTCTCTATCACTAGGCTCAGCCCACATGGATAATTTGTATAGAACTATGATTTCCTTTCCTTATATTTCTTGAAACTACATTGACTACATCATTTCTCAGTTCAGTCATTTCTACCACTGCCCCTTTGTCTATAAAATGAAATCAAAATGATTTGATCTAATTGCAAGTCACCAATATTTAACCAAAATATTAACATTAATTTTGATGCTATCTTTCAGAGACATTTAAACCTTTTCTTTCTGTTGCATTTTATTTATAGACATGTCGGTTCCTTTGTGTTCTTCAGGGACACTATAGAGGGAACAATCTTGTGATAATCTTGTATTACTACAGTTTCAACCTTACATTATATACTTTACTACTCAATTATAAAACATAAATCTTGCCATCAAAAGTGGAAATGCTCTAGGTGACTGAACAGAGCTAAATAGAGCCACTTCTTTAAATTTCTTAGCAGCGAGAATAAAATGAGTATGTGTCATGGTGGATACGTGTGTGGCCTTCAAAGGACAACTGGCAGAAAATTGCCTTTACCCACTAAGCTGTCTTGCTGGCCCAGTGCCTCTGACTCTTGATTTCTTTTGAAGCTGCCAAAAGATTTTCTTAGTATTTTACCAGCTAAGTCAGTCTGCAAGTGCATGCTGATCTTGTAGTCAACTCTAACTGCCAAACCTTCTCACATGGCTTGCTGTTAATCCTGCATGTGTGAGGTTAATCTGTTTTGAACAAAAATATAGAACTTGATGTTATAGCTCTTGAATTCCTCCTTGGATTTTTTCTGGCTCATACTGTCAGCCAACTGAGAACATTTTCAATACTGATTACAACATATTTCTAATTAGAGTTCTTCTTATTTATTTTTGTGTCATCTGAATGTTCAGTTTGCCTTTCAGTTCATGTACTCTCTCTTTTTTTTAATTCAAGTGTTAGCCAAGTGTTAAATATGTTCCTGGTCAAGGATAGTGCCTTAGAAATGGAGCAGAGAGAGAGATTCTCTTCCAAATGGCAGACTTATAGGTATCAAATGATTGCTGGACAGTCAGTAGAGTAAATATGGTGACCATAATAATATAACCACATTCATTTTTCTGCCAAATTCCATGAGAAACATTACCAATGTCTTACAGAAGTCACAGAATATGTTATTAAATAAATTGTACTTTGCTGTCCATATAGTGTTACATACACACACACACACACACACACACACACACACACATATATATACACATATTATATATATTTTTTCAGAGCCGACCATTTGGTATTGGATGACTTATTGGTGCTCTCTTCTCTGAAATAGACTAGTTCTCCTCCTCTTAGTATTCCATAGCTGCGTATAGTTCTTTGTTGAAAGCTGAGGTCTCATGAGCTTTCCCTCTTCCTCCTTAGTATGTCTATTAGTGTAACCCTTATTTGGGTCTTGTTTACAAAGCCATGTTGGTGAGATGCTGTGGCCATAGCTTTCTTAATTCTGCTGACCCTTCTTTCTCAATGATCCTTGCACCTTAGATGGAGATATTGTGTTGTAGATGTATCCATTGGGACTGGGCTCACAACTCCATCTTGATCAGTTCTGATTTTCAAGAATTGTCTCTGTTGCAAAGAGAAGTGTCCTTGATAAGGGCTTAGAATTGTACTTATCTGTGGACATGATGTCCATAAACCACGATAATTACCAGCATGGCAAAATAAGTCCAAGGGTGTCGTAGTGGCACACATACCTTACTTTTAACCAACAGCTCTTTACACTTAAGACCTACTGAACGAGAGGGAAATCCTGCTTGGAACTGATAATCAAGCCAACTATTCTTGCTAGTGAAATCATGGATCTTGGAAGAGATCTTACAACTGCCACATTACTAAAGAAACAATCCCTAACTAAATTTTAATCTTTGAATACACTTTTATTACATTCTTTGAATGTATGGAATTTAACAGATACCTCCTGAGTTCTAAGCCTTTGCTAGCTATCACACACAATTTAATTCTTGTGAATGCTGTCAGTTCAAGTCACTATTACCCTAATATTAAATATGATAGGACAACCTCAGATTGCTAAAATATTTGTTACCAGGTTTAGAACTATCAAGTATCAGGAGAGGGCCTCTGATGCAAGGCCCAGAAATTACAGTGCTCCATCTTCCCCGGCTTTGCATCATTCTCCACAGTTATTCTGTATCAGGTCCTCCCAGATCTACCCCTCTTAGCCACATCTCAAATCTAGTCTCTTCTTCCCCAATCAGTTTCTCAATATTCCATCATCTTTCCTCTGCCTTTGCAATAGCAACCTACCAGTCCATTCCACTTCCACTGTAGTCAGTGCTGTACAAAATGGCTACTGAACGTTTTGGAAAGTGTAAATCAAACGATACCATTAACTACTTAATCCACTCCCACTAGCCCCCCATTGCTCTGGCATACGTTTAAAACACATTCTTATGGATTAAAAAAAAAAAGATGTCTTCTTTTTAATATCTCTAGGCTATTCAGTCTGTCTTCCCTTCCCTGTCTTCCATTCTTAGAGCCACATTGGGCTTTCTTGATGTTTCTTATATACCACCAAACGAACTTAATTCTAAAAAGTTTCTTCAGAATATCTTTATGTAGCTGGTTTAGTTCAATTTAAATATCCGCCTTTTGAAGCTTTATCTATTTAATTGTTATTGCCTCTTCCCAGGTGATCTTTGATATTTAATTTCCTCAGTATCAGATATTAAACTAAAATTGATATATTTATTGATAATGTCTTTTATAAAAATAATTTTATAACATATTCTGTTGCTGTATTTCCCAAGTTTAGCTGGTCAAGGCAACAAGTAGACTTGGAAACCAATAATTAAATCAATGCACTAGTCTTAATTCTGTAGTAAACATAATATTTTATTATGATGACATTTTTATAATTTAATTTTTATAATTTAATATTTAATAAGAATAAAATTAATATAAACTTTAAAAAACTCACATAACCTAGATCTGAGTCATGTTGCAGTGAGATTATTATAAAAAGAATGGGGATATGGAAATAACTGGAGAAGATTTTGTAAAAAATGAGAACATTTTCTATCAGTGATTCAGAAATTCAATGACACTAAAACCACATAAAAGAGGAGTGTGCCTTCACAGCCTTTGCATATCATGGCAGGGCTTTTAGATTTCAGGGTGCCTCACTTTGATCATATGATCAAATGAAGTCAGGGCAAGGAGTAAGGGTGAGTAGGATGACATGCTGGCAAAGAGGTGGAGTCTTGCTTTGTTCTCATACATGTCACTGTAAACCTTTCTCCGGTAAACAATGAGAGTTCACCAGTAAAGCAAAGGTTGTGTATGACCGGCATTACTGTCAATCGCAACAGCTCTCAATGACTTTCTATGTTCTAACTTAAGGAAACATCAAAAACATACACTGTAATTAAGTAGAAAATTACTTGCATCATACACACACATACTTAAATGTTTCCAAATATTCATAGCTCTTAAATGTGATTTTATAGCTATGAGACTTTATTACAAAATAAAATTTATAACTCAGATTTAATTGATTAAGTAATAATTTTACTTTTATTAGAAAGATTTAAGCAGGAAAGCATGAACACATTTTACAAAATCATTCAAAAAATGCTAAATGTATACTTATTTCCCAACATTTCCTGTGGCTTTCATTCTTGGCAATTTTTCTCTGTTGGAAAAATTGTAAGAATACCTCAAGTTCCAATTCAATTGTCACCTTCTTTATGAAGATTTCTCTGCACCTTCTCCCAGCAAACATGAAAAGTCAGAGGCGATTGCTATTTGAGAACCAAATCCTTCTTTGTACCTGTATTAGGGTCCTCATTTTTAATTTCTGTTCTCCAGCTCTTGACAGTCTAATGAGGGGTAACAAATACCAAGTTTGCTTTACTCTCTGTTTCTCACTTCAGAAGTTCCACCAGCCTCTGGGACAGAGCACCGTTCCTGTTCCCACTCTCCCTTTGTTTCTGACTGCTTTACTTATGTGTATATTCAACCAGTAATACTGAAGGGCTGATTACTTAAGAGGCAATATTTTAGTTGTGAAGATGCAGATATCATTAAGACTAGTTGTCCTACTTGCTAATGGAAGGAAGAATGGAGATATTAGATAAAATTAGTGAGAAAATCAAATAATCCAGAGGGAACAAAACAGAATGAATGGAGAGGAAATCTGTGGAATTGTTGAAATAGTTACAAATCACTACCGAAGTGATTAGGACTATGCAATCTTAATTACTATTATAATATTCATTATCTCTCATTATCACTGCCATCTAATATCTAGACTAGACTATGATTTTTCAGCTTTTGTACTTTTTCTCTAAATGATTTTCAGCTCTTGACACACTGAACCTCTCCAGTGCTATCCTTAATGTATTGTAGACCATTTTGGTAGGCGTGGTAGCCATTCCTTCAAGAACACATCTCTTGGTTAACTGGACCAGGATTAGATGAATGTCCATTAAAGGCCCACTGTAGGACTTGATTGCTGTTAGTACTTGTCTTATTCAGGGTTTCCATTGCTGTGAAGAGACACATGACCACAGCAACTCTTATAAAGGAAAACATTTAATTAGGGCTGGCTACAGTTTCAGTGGTTTAGCCCATTATCATCATGGTGGGAAGCATGGCAGCATTCATACAGATGTGGTACTGGAAAAGGAGCTGAGAGTTCTACATCCTGATATGAAGGCATCAGAAGGAGACTGTGTGCCATACTGGTATACATTGTGCATATATATGACCTCAAAGCCCCACCTCTACAGTGATACACTTCCCCTAACAAAGGCCACACCTCCTTCAATAAGGCCACATCTTCTAATAGTGCCACTCCTTATAGCCAAACATTCAAACATATGAATCAAATGGGGACAATATCTATTCTAGCCTCCACAGTACTTTCCAGTGCTCTTCTGCAACCACACCAAGAAGGGGCTGAACAGTACTGTAGTAGCTAGCCTGTTCTGGATTGGCCCCCTAGACTCATGTGTGAATGCTTGTCCGATAGGGAGTGGCACTAGGAGGAGGTATGGCCTTGTTGGAGTAGGCTTAACCTTGGAGGAAGTGTGTCATTCTAGAGGCAGGCTTTGAGGTCTCTATGCTCAAGCTAAGCCTAGTATGGTTGACTCTTGCTGCCTGTGGATCAAGATGTAGAACTCTCAGGTCTTTCTCCAGCACCAAGTCTGGCCACACAGTTCATGTTTCCCGCCATGATGATAATGGGCTAAACCTCAGAAACTGCAAGCCAGCCCCAATTAAATATTTTCCTTTAGAACAGATGCTACGGTCACAGTCATGGTGTCTCTGTATAGCAATAAAAACCCAAACTAAGACAACTCCCCACAAAATAAAAGGAAGTTGCTAAGGTTATCGAGCATGCAGAGGTTGGTTGGAAATTTCAACCATGAACTTTTCAAAGTTGATGAACTCATGGGTGGAGGTAACTGCTTCTCTGCCCAACTGTTCTCCATGACAGCACTGTTGGCTCTGAAAAGAGGAGGAAGAGGAGGAGGAGGGGGAGGGAGAGGGGGAAGGGGGGAGGGGGAGGGGGAGGAGGAGGAGGAGGATTCCTTGCTTTCTCACTGTGCTATGGATGTATGTTTATGATACATGAGGAAAGCAGACATGTTGCCTTGACTTGAGAACAGCAGTCTGAAAGCTGATAGAGCGATGGCCAAAGTGATCTTTAAGCCCTTTTATTAGCAAGAATTGGAATGCACCTTCTAAACTGCTTTATTATACTATCATGAAATAAATTCATGTATCTGCAGCATACTGAAACAGAGACGAGATGTTTCTCAGTAACATCCCAGAGGTTCAGGTTGCTGAAGATGTTGGCTTCAGAACACTCATGCTCAGTAAATTTGCCAGAGCAAGGCCAAGTAACCTCAGAGCAGCCTCTCTGCAAAGATCTCAAGCTCTGCACTTTCTGCCCAATGACCAGTCGATCCTCTTCCGGTATTAAGAAACTGTATTTCCTGTCGATGGTGCAGTAGGAAAGGAAAGCCTGGCCAGAAAAAACGAAATGACCCCAACGTTCAGCCCAGAGCAAATAAACACTTCTATTTCCTTTCCTTTTCTAAAACAAACATGACTTAACCGAAAGTTTATCTTTTCTTCGTTTTGGAATTCTATTTTGGTGCTCACAACACAAAGAAGAAGTGAAATGTGAAGGAACAAGGCGGCCTCAGTAGAGGAAACATAAGGCATATATTACAAACGAATTCCAGATAATTAGTGGAAGAGATCATGAAATGTTCAGAGGGAAAAAAAAAGAGTTGCATTTCAAACAGGAGGGGGTCTGAACCATTAGTGGGTAATCTGCACGGGTTTTGTTAATCCCCCGAGGCTCCCTTTACAGGTGGTTCATATTTCTAAGCAGTGAAGTATGCAAGATGAATGGAAAATTTCCCCTTAACATTTTCCACTACCCAGTCTTAGCATGAAAAACCCACACCAGACCTGGCGGTTGGTTTATTATAACTTCTCATTTACAGCCCTATCATCATTTGGCTATTCCCGCTCCCTTGTTACGCGCCATCGAGTTTCCTTTGTGCAATTCCGTGGTACAGATTTTTATTTTTTTCAAATAAGTTTACCACCACTTTAAAATATATATTATGAAACTTCATTTGGGTTTAATAGTGCTAGCGCACTTGAGTCAACACTTATGTGTATTAGATTAGAAAGGACAATTTCATATTTTAAAGGAAAAAGTTATATATATTTCACCTAGGAACTAGGTGGGTTTGTGCAGACTGGGGTCCCAGGCCTGTAGCTTGGAAGGCTGATGCAGGGGAATCCTAAGGTAAGGGCCAGTCTGAGATCCTGTCTTAAAAATATTTTATGAAATAGCTCTTATCCTGGCCAATCATAGAGATGTGTTAGAAAAATGAGCTCCTTTTCATAGCACTTGACTGCCCAAATCCTAAAAGTGTGAAGTAAACATTTTTCATTCATGCATTCAGATAAATACCCTGAAAAATAATTTAAATGAGGTGTAAAGGCCAGTGTAAAAATAACATAAACCAAAAGCCAAAACAAATTCAAACACAAATGAACAAAAGAAAGACATATTAGTGAAATATGTCATCATGCATATTAGATTACACTTGTATATAGTCTCATTCTCCAAGCCTCTAACAAGCTGTGGATTTATTAGTGAAGCGAGCATTAAATGCCAGGCTCTTTGTTTGCCTCTGATTTCTTCTTTCCTAAAGCCATACCTCTCTCCTCTCAGCCTAACTTGTCCTAAAACATTTTTCCTCATATGAATTTATCAAGTGCTATTTCTTCAGTTTCTAAGTATATTTATGTCTGTACCTCTACTTGCTTCGCTAGGTTTTGAGTGAAGTGTAGCTCTGAACCTCCCAGAAGTGTAGAGTACACTCAACTTCAAGAAGGTAGGATGTGCACAATGCCTCTAGATTGATATGTTTAATGAAAGGAAATATAAAAATGGCATGTCAGTGTGTCAATTTCTCTCTCTCTCTCTCTCTCTCTCTCTTTCTCTCTCTCTCTCTCTCTCTCTCTCTCTCTCTTTCGTGTGTGTGTGTGTGTGTGTGTGTGTGTGTGTGTGTGCGTGTGTGTGACATCAACCTGAAGGTTTAAAGTCTTTCATTAAAAATGTGGGAAATTAGGTTGAGATCCTGTCTGTCTATAGCTCCTGATGGTGCAGTAACCTGAACTAACTGTACTGTTGTTGGAGGTTCCCTGTACAACTCATTCTCTACACACAAGCCACAGTCTCAGGGCTGTGATGCAAATGGCCTGTTCTTCTGTCGTGCAGATCTCAGCTGACTCTCCTGCAGTGGTAGCACGGAAGCAGACCTGCATGACCGGACAGGTAATTTAGTCTATTCCTTATTGGACTCTCCTACATTTTCTTCTGCACTCTTAGCTTTTTATGTGCACTTAAGGCCCAGTTGCTAACCAGTCTCAAATAATCTTAGCATTTCAAGTAGTGCTATAACAACAACAGCCGTTGTGCGCAGTACATTATTCATTTGAACAGCTATTCTTTGAAGTAAATATCATCCTCGTTTTAGAGAAACGTGTAAAGGGTGATGCTGATCGCGTGTGTCAGGTAGGTAGCGCTCAGGTTTCAGGGCCGTCTATAGGACCCAGCAGTTTATACGATTCCGTAGTCCACATGTGTAACTCCTGAATTCTTCTTCAACATCTAGCTGAAGTGTCTAGATTAACTACTGAGTTTTATTTTGATGCCCTCAGAATGAAAAAAGAGGCCATGGATTTAAAGGAGAGCAAGGAGCAGTGCATGGGGGGAGGAGGGGTCCTGGAGAGAGGAAAGAGATAGAAGAAATGTAATAAATCCTCAAAATAAACAAAAATAAAAATATTCTTTGTTTTATCATTATAATACTGTACTACTGTACATATTGCTTTTAATTATTTATGTAACTTTTTTGCATTTGGAATTTGTTTTAAGTATTAAAAGAAAAGCTAGCCCCTAGAAGCATGCTTTACTTAATGAATACAGAGATAAAGATATATTCATTTAGTTAATGAAAGGTATATATTCTCCCATTAAAATTAAATTCATTATAAAAGTTAGAGAGAACCTGGGTGGATGAATGAGGGAAAATTTCAGTTCTTGTCCTTCTTAATAATTTGCTTAGAATAGTTCTTTATTTCCTTAGGGGGTAAAAGGGCCTTCCATGAATGATTTAGTTACTTCTAAATTTACAATACTAAAATAAAAGTAATAAATCTTTGCACATATAAAATAATATCTGAAATTGCAAGCAGTGCTCTGTTTCTTTTCTTTCTTTCTTTCTTTTTTTTTCTTTTTTTTTCGAGACAGGGTTTCTCTGTATAGCCCTGGCTGTCCTGGATCTCGCTCTATAGACCAGGCTGGCCTCGAACTCAGAAATCTGCCTGCCTCTGCCTCCGGAGTGCTGGGATTAAATGCGTGCGCCCCCATTGCCCAGCTGCTCTGTTTCTTTTTTAATGATGTATTTTAAGTGAGATGTAGAAGGTCAATAAGAATTGAATATAGTAAAGTACTTAGCTTGCTCCTGTACTAATTAAGTATCCTGCTGTAGAAGAGTTATATATTTTTCTTCTTTATGATCTTCCCAGTTAGGAGTGGAGAAAATGTGGGCCTGAATACCTCAAGTAATAGTGAATCAGTGGACATGTCTGGTAAAGATACTAATTTGAAATTATGATGTGAGCAGCTTCAGCAAAGACCCTGTTTCATCTTGCCCACTGTGGATGATTTTTAGGATAAATAGTTTCTGGTTTAAAATGTACACAACACCATAGATCAAAGTCAGTCTGTTGAACAGCATCCAACAACACCCTGGTAGCCAGTGCAAGCGGTAGTACACAGATGTTAATATGATCCATCTGCCCATGACCTTTGAGCAAGCAGGCTGCTGCTGCCTTTTGTGGTAGCTGAAATGATCCTGCGCTCAAAATACTCTTCCATGGACCCTGGTGGTATCATGCTCTTGAAAATGCAAAAACTACAAATGAAACAATTCCAAGGAAAGGGGAAACTTATGACTTCTATGTAAATTGCTGAAGAAAATATATTGTCTATATCTCTTACTGTATTTAAATTCGTAATAACATAGTATTTAATGCTAAGTAGTTGTGACACATGGTAGATATGTACCTATATCTGCAAATCTGTGTTCTTCTCTTTAACAGAAATTTTGATTCTTGGTTTTACGAGTGAAGAACATATTATAGTAGTGTATGAATCTTTATGTGGGTCCCCAGATCTATGTTACAATCTGTCTCCTCCTCAGCTATGCATATTTAACCAGCTGACATTTGCTTGCCCCAAACCAAATATGTTTTAACATATGGTGTGTATGTGTGTGTGTGTGTGTGTGTGTGTGTGTGTGTGTGTGTGTGTTTGTCTGTGCATGTATGCATGCATGTGTGTGTGTGTGCGTGCACACGCGTGTTTGTGTGTGTGTGCATGCATGTGTGCGTGTGTGTGCGTGTGTTTGCGTGTGTGTGCGTGTGTTGTATATATGTGTGTGTGTATGCGTGTGTGTGTTTGCGTGTGCATGTGTTTGTGCATTGTGTTGTGTATATGTGTGTGTGCATGCATGTGTGTGCGTGTGTGTGTTGTGTATATGTGTGTGTGCATGCATGTGTGTGTGTGTTGTGTATATGTATGTGTGTGTGTTTTCATGTGTGTGTGTTTGTGCGTGTGTGTTGTGTATATGTGTGTGTGTTAATGTTTGTACTCTATATCCTTGTACTGGCTGGTTTTGTGTCAACTTGACACAAGCTGGAGTTATCACAGAGAAAGGAGTTTCAGTTGAGAAAATGCCTCCATGAGATCCAGCGGCAAGGCATTTTCTCAATTAGTGATCAAGGGGGAGGGTCCCTTGTGGGTGGTGCCATCTGTGGGCTGGTAGTCTTGGGCTCTATAAGAAAGCCAGTTGAGCAAGTCAGGAGAAGCAAGCAAGACAGTAAGTTACATTCCTCCATGGCCTCTTCATCAGCTCCTGCTCCTTGACCTGCTTGAGTTCCAGTCCTGACTTCCTCTGGTGATGAACAGCAGCATGGAAGTGTAAGCTCAATAAACCCTTTCCTCCCCAATTTGGTTCTTGGTCATGATGTTTGTGCAGGAATAGAAACCCTGACTAAGACAATCCTGCTCCACCATGCCTTCCCTTATTCCCTTAAGGCAGTTCTCACTGAACTATATTGGCTGTCCAGCAAGCTTCAGGAATTCTCCTGCCTCCACCCCTAGAGCTAGGGTTACAGATCTGTACGGCTGTTCCCACCTTTTAATTAAATATGAGGTACCTGAACTTGAGTCTTCTTGCAGCCATCTCCATAGCCCCCAAAATATAATATTTAAATGATGATGTTTGAAGACTCAAAGAATAAAAACAAAATGTCTCTAAGCCTGGATGTATTAGCATTTTCCAGAAAATTCAGTAAAGAATTTTTTAAAAACAGAAATTCTATAACCGACTATTGTGGGCATGCTAACTTTAAGCAAGCAAGTAACCCGCTGAATGTTAGTCGTGTCCTGGATTTACCACCTTGGTCAGTGTGGTTTGGGTAATACCCTCACTTCCTTCAGAATCTTTAGATATTCAGTCTATGGAGAATTCTAAAATGTTTAGGTCTGCACATTTCCTACTTATCCAGACGCCTTGGCTATCTCTTTCTTACCTATGCTTCCTTTTCCCAAAGTAATTCTAGCATCATGTGGCCAACAAAAGGTTGAGTTTCCTTTAACAATTCTCAAAACTCTCACCTTCCACATGCAGCAAGGACATCCAGTAGGAAAGACCATCTGTGCACAGTGCTATCTGGTCTTGATGACTGGCTGGCATGTAAACTACATGGCCTCCTGACTTACCTAGGCAAGTGCTGACTGACCACTAAGATGTCCCAGCAGTGGCTCTAGGCCTGCATCTTGGGCCAGTGTCTGACTGTAATTGCAGCTCCAGATTGACAGTTGTTTCTGTTTTTCACTTGCACAGGTGCTAGCATTGAGAGTCACAGTGTCACCTGGATAAAAGAAAGGGATGGAAGAATAATTGAGTGAGATGCTGTGCATGCTGGCTTATGCCTGTTGTCCAAGCACTGGGGGAGCTGAGATAAACAATTATTATGAGTCCTTCAGTGAGTTGTACGGTTGTTTGCCGGTGTCCACTTGGCCACTGGGCACAGGCCATAGCTGCTTGGGGAGGTTTAATGTGGGGAGTTAGACTGTGCTTATCCCATGCCTCTGGGGCAGGTGTCAGGCTGTAGGGAAGCACCAAGACACCACTCCAGAGGGTGGGAAAACACAGTTTGAGACCTGGGAAAGCTGGAGCTGGCTCAAGGTACCTGGGCCTACAAAGAGGCAGCTGTAGGGCTGCAGGCACTACTGGGAGAATCAGAGCAGAGAATGGTGTTGGGAGCCTGCAGGCTGCATCTAGCCTGGGGCTGGGAGAGGCAGGGGGAAAAGGAAAGCTTCAGTTAGTCCCAGTGGTGAGAGTTCTTGGCTTAGCGGGCCCCAGACTTGGTGGCAGTTATGGGTGGAAATGCAGAGAGGCATTCTACAGGAAACTAGACTGTGGCTCTGTAGGCAAAGGCCTTCTTCATGGTTCCCCATGGCAGCTCTCAATGAAAGGAGGCAGTCCATGGTTCCAAACAGTTTATTATTGTCATAGTGGAAAATGGATTTGTAAAACCATACCCCACTTCTCAGGCTGGACCTGAAATTAAATACCTTTTGCAGGGAGGAGAGTCTGGGAAGGGAAGTCCCTCCAGGACTCTAGATACTTCATTAGTGTGGAGAACTTTGTTTTGGGCCTCCTTGACTGTGGTCAAGTCTCTTTTCCTATTGTCTTTGTCTGAGATGCTAGGGATGCCTCATCTACATGTGGAAGGGCTTGGGTCATTGCCCTTATGTGACTGATGGCCACAAATCTATGGAGACTGCAGCTATGTGACAGGGGCCTTGTGCCAGGAGCAGGCAAAGCTCCTGCTGTCCCTTCAGGGTCTCTGGGGCCTCAAGCCTTTGGCTCTACCTTATCAGGCTTCCTCTTGCTGTCCACAGCCCTGCAATAAGGTCAGCCTACAAAACAAAACAAAAAGAAAGAAAATTCCAACCCAAGCCAAAGAAACAAAATAAATAAATCAGGGCCAGTGAGATGGGTCAGCACATAGAGATGCTTTTCTTTGTAAACCTGACAACTTGGGTTCATTCTTGGAGACTCATGGTGGAGAGATAGCACTCACTGAGTCTCAGGAATTCATTGTCTGACCTCCATTTGCATGTGTTTGTCAAACACACACACACACACACACACACACACACACACACACACACACACTATAATGAGTAAAATAAGAATGATAGCAAAACTAAAAAAAAAAAAAACAACAACAGGAAAGAGCAAATTGAGAAGTAAGTACAAATATTGGATATTTTTCACAGACAGGAGCTGTAATCCTAAGAGGTTGAAAAAAGGATTGAAGGTGCTATCCTTAAGTTGGTTTTATTAAAGGAGATCCAGTGCATCCAGAGGTAGCCATAGACTCCAGTGGTGTTAGTTAGTTTGTATATACAACTCTGCACATTAATTCAAGAGTTTACCTCTGAACCTTCACGCCTTTTACTTGCTGCTGATCAGTTCCTGCTCACAAACCCGAGCTGCAGTTTTGTCTAGTAAATCTTACAAAGTGTTTTCTCTTTTGTCACTGAAAAGACTCAGAAGCTTCTAACTCAGAGCAAAAAGAGGAACAAGGTAGGCAGGTCTTCTGCCAGAAAAGCCCGTGATAGGTTAATCCCATCTCTACACCAATACTGGACAGGCTTGGAGATCTGAGAGTAAGGTGAGTAGTCAGAGTGGAGATAATTTGTGGTTCTTTTCAGTCTCTCTGGGGTTTCATATGAGGTCAAAGTCAAAGGAATAGTGAATTCAGACAATTTAAATCTAGGCTTTCATTTATAAAATATAAAAAGACAAAGGTTCTGTTTAAAGACAGTTTTGCTTGATAGTTAACTCAAAAATCCAGCCTGCCCCCCCCTCAGAATACTTTATCACTGGTGTTGTAGAGTCAAGCATCCTGACAGAAAAATGTGCTCACTGCTTGCTCACTTCATGAATAATCAGACAGGACGTTGACATAATAACCTATAGCTCCTATTTTGTGGGGTTGGACTTATGTCTGAACATTTTTATTTAAATCACATACCATTTTATGGGTAACAAATAAAGGTATGCCTTTCTGTACTTTGAGAAGACCGCAGCTCTTCTTCTCCTTCTCTTCTTCTTCCTCCTCCTCCTCCTCCTCCTCCTCCTCCTCATCTCCTCCTCCTCCTCCTCCTCCTCCTCCTCCTCCTCCTCCTCCTCCTCCTCCTCCTCCTCTTTCCTCTTGGTCTTCCTCTTCTCTGACAAACTGCCATCTCAATATGTTGAAACTGCCTACAGGTTTAAAGACACAGTACATAGTTGACTTAGTAAGTAAGAGAGATCGCTCTACCTCAATAATATCCTTGTGGCATGGGATGATGAAATTTGTCTTTGATTAGTGTCTAAGCTTCTCAAGGGATGCCTTATTTAAGAAAAGAATCAGGACATGGAGAGGAGAGGAGGATGAAGGTCTGAAAATCAGTGCTTTGCACCAGGGCTGCCTCTGTCCTCTGGAAGAATATCCTTTCTCTCTAGTCTGTTCACTCAGCATCTCAAAACTAAGCTCTGTCCAAAGACCAAATTGTACTGTAGTCCAGTAGCCTAGCTTTGAACCTGGGGGCCATTTCATTTCACCCACCCTCACATTTTGGAGTTTCTTCATGTTCCTAAATTATAGTTTTTTATCTACAAAATGGGGAAATTGATGAATTGATTAAATACCATATTACTCATAAAAATGACTGAGAATTCAAAAGATGTTGACTACACGTCCCTGTTATAGTTTTGGAGAGCTTCAGGTGATCATTTTAATGCATTGGCAAAAGCACCTTGAGGATATTTCTGCTGAGTTCCCAGCAGAATTCAACCATATGGTTTTTCTATGATTTGTGACCTAGGAGACTTAGGAGCATTGCATGAGACAAAGAAGAATTCTCCTTTCTAGCTGATGGGCCTGCAGGGAAGAACAGAAAGGCATGTCTCCTAGATTGCAGCCAGTAGACATGACAAGAAAATGAGTTCTATGTTAGATTTATGTCCTATCATAGCTACATTACAATGAAGGTACCAGAAGTTTTTAACATGAAATGTTTATGTTTTTGAAATGCTTAATAATCTTTCCTTCATAAAGTAGAAAGGATATCCACTTGGCAAAAATAATGAAGTGTCCAGAAAGCAATGTATGAAATATGTCTTGTGGGTGCACAGTTCACAATGCTTCCTGTCATTCTGCCAAATACTTCTTTATTGAGAGATACTGAAGAGAAATAAATGACTAGGCGATTCATGTTCACAGCTTCCTGACTCGCGGAGCCTTTGCTCTTAAATGTTACAGATTGAAATTCAGGGACAATAAGGTACAATGCCAGGTATTCTCAGAGTTTTCAGAATACGGACATTTTAACCACTCTCCTCACAGTCTTACACTCCATAATGTGAATAGCGGAAATTCTTGTTTAAAGAATAAAATAAACTAAGTTTAGCAGTTAAGTTCTTTAGTAAACTAAGCTCTTTAGAAGTCTAAAGAATTGCATCCTACAGGAAAATTCAATAAAAAACAAAACAAAACCAGAATTCAGTTCTCCCATGAAGGTAAAATCCTTAGCAGAATCACCTGTGGGCACTACCCATTTCAAGAGTTATTTTGCAATGAAAATGAAAAGCACTCAAAGGACTGACACAAAATGAATTACACATGTGAACTCGGTTAGGAACCGTCTTGTCCTTTTATCGCTTTGGGTGTGAGTCTAACCTTTAATGGCTGAGGCATCTCTCCAGCCTCCATCTGTCCTGTGAACTCCTTCTTGTTTCTCTGTCATCTTCCCCCCACCACTTCCCATCTCTTAGTTCTGGGTTTAGATTCTCCAGACAATGGTGCCTAGGCTTTTCCCCAGCTATTTATGATTTCATATCCATTATGTTAAAACAAGAATAATACCTTGTCTTTTTACAACCGGATATGGGAATTAGAAGGCATTCCTTCACGTGTAGAGGAGTTTCAGGAAGTTTGACGGATCGTGAGAGAGATAAGAATTTTAGTCCTTGGAGTGACTCTGCTTTTGATTGCAGATAAGGTGGTCATACCAGAAGCTAGAGATCGTACATGTTGGCTGTTGAATTGCACCCGCTCTGGCTTGTGCCACTTATGACAACTTTAAAGGGAATTCTTCTGGTGCAAAAAAGCCATTCATACCAAAGAAGAATTAGATTTATATTCTAAATGTTGACTCCTCTTCCTAGTACTAATACAAGCAGTATTAGGTTTGGGTTGGGGAAACTCAGGCTATATGCAAGTTTAACAATCTCTTTCCATCCTCATGGTTGATTTTGTAATTACTACTACTGCAGGGGAAGGTTAAGGCCCCTTACTGAGAGTCTGCCTGTGAACCTGTAATTCTCTTCTTCAAAAGAAGTTTACCAACCCCAGGCTATCTGTGATCCTAAGCAACCAGGGTTGTGGGTAGCACATCCTATATGATGGGCACATATTAGCAAAAGACCAAGTCTTTATGTCTTTCTGCACATTCCCAACAGGGACTTGACCTGACTACAAGTACATACTATTCATCAGTTACATGAACAGAACTTGCTCTCTTTCTTTCTGTCTCTCTCTGTCTCTGTCTTTGTTTCTGTCTTTCTCTGTCTCTCTCTCTATCTCTGTCTCTTTCTCTATCTCTGACTCTCTCTGTATCTCTCTGTCTCTGTCTTTGTTTCTGTCTGTCTTTGTCTCTGTCTTTCTCTGTCTTTCTGTTTCTGTCTCTCTGTCTCTCTGTCGCTCTGTCTCTCTGTGTCTGTCTTTGTTTCTGTCTTTGTCTCTGTCTCTGTCTCTCTCCCTCTCTCTGTCTGTCTCTTTCTCTCTCTATCTGAAGCCTTTAAGAAGGTTCTCCCACTTGGCTTGAACTCTCCCCAGAGCCCATATCATGCTATTGTATGTTTTTAATTTATGGTGTTAATTCGTCTAATAAAAATATCTTTCTAAAAGGGCAACTCACTTAAGTGCCCCCTAAACCCTAAATTTGAGACCTCATACATAGAGCATGAATAATGGTTAAAATATGCCTCCTACCCCAAACCTAAATCAATACAGTCAATCAGGACTCAATCAAGACTGGATAAATCAGGAAGCTATCAAAAAAGTGGTCACCAGACCTGTAGAATAAACATAACCAGGGGACTTGAGGTTTTTGTTTCTATCAAAGACCCTCCTTCCCCTTTCAGACTCTCTGGGGATAGGACCTAGCCATATTTTGCTTTAAAGAAAATCCTAGGGTTATTCTGACACATACTCAAGTTTGAGAACCATGAATAGAGAGATGAAGCGCTGTACTTGGCAAGGGAATTGCAGTGATGCTACCATTTACAATCCAAATTGCTTCAAAAGGCTTTTACATGGCTCTTCATACTTTCAAATACCCATGTGATCTTAGACACTTCAGATAAACCACCTATAAATAGGATCCCTCACACTGAGTTCAGAGCTAGGAAGAAATGTTTAGTAATATGATTACAATGTTTACAACATGCTAATGAATCTAAGTATATTCTAAGCTTAAAAATGATACAAAGTAATGGCTCAATATCAATAACAATATCTCTCCATTTTATTGATAGAAACTGCCTATATAAATAAAGAGATGCCAAGGAAATGTGACCGGTAAGATATTATTTAATGGACTACTTGTGAAAATAACCAAACACTAGAAAGCAAGGAGAGAGAGAGAGAGAGAGAGAGAGAGAGAGAGAGAGAGAGAGAGAGAGAGAGAGAAATCCAATTT
This sequence comes from Uromys caudimaculatus, assembly GCA_028551405.1. Taxonomy (NCBI): domain Eukaryota; kingdom Metazoa; phylum Chordata; class Mammalia; order Rodentia; family Muridae; genus Uromys; species Uromys caudimaculatus. The sequence goes on from CM052720.1 coordinate 20,784,929, forward strand.
CCTACCCCAATCAATTTTTTGGTTTTCTACAAATGATTAGAAAGTAAGAAGAACAAGAAAATACAGGTTCAGTCAGAGTCCGTGGTGCCCTTCAGGTGTACTGCTGGTGTTCCTGGGCATTGCTGCCAGGCTGTGGGAGACCCACTGGAAGTGGGGATTAAGAGAACATTGTCATGAGTTGTTCAAGTTAAGAAGAAAATTAACAGCATCATTGCCCATTGGTTAAAATGCAAGAAGAGAGAGATCCAAGTTACTACAACCTTGCTTGTATCACAGGGTTCACAGATTTCTCTGGTTTTACTGATTTTTATTTCCCCAAGATTTTCAGGAAATATTGCAGTTGTCTTTGATGATATTAATTCAGGTTTGCAAATAACAATATAATTTCATGGCAGGAAAAAATATGCAAAGGAGCCAATCTTTCATAGTATCAAGAAAAAAATTATAACAGAAGATAATGTTTAATATTATAATTTAATATCTAAAATATTATGATAGTGAGATCTGGAAAGACACTGTGGAGTTTTGGATGGGATGATCTGTCAAGAAAGAAACTTCTCTAAGCAGTAAGGGCAGGATTGGAATTGTGGTTTTTTTAATGTTATTGATTTTTTTTCTGAGATATTAATGAGAGAAAAGAGTTCAGAGATTCCTTCTGAAAAATTAAGGTTTAATAAATATCAAACTAAAACTTTCTAAAAATTTTAGAAAGCCCTTAAAGTGAAATTTAATCTTTGTATGAATTATTTTCTTCTATATCAGTAAAACACTATTTTAAAAAGTGGAGTTAAATATTTAAAGGAATTTCTTTTTTTCTGGTTTTTGAAATTGGTTATTTTACTTATTTAAAATTTCAAATGTTGGGGCTGGAGACATGGCTCAGCAGTTAGGAGCACAGGTTGCTGTACCAGAAGACCTGGGTTCAATTCCCAGCACCCACATGGCAGCTCTCAACTGTCTTTAATTCCTGTCCCAGGGATCTGACATCCTTTTTTTTTTTTAATTGGATATTTACTTTATTTACATTTCAAATGTTTTCCCCTTTCCAGATCTTCTCTTCAGAAACCTCCTATCTTATCCCCCCTCCCCCTGCCTCTATGAGGGTGCTCTACCACCCACCCACCCACTCCATCTTCTTTCCGTAGCATTCCCCTACACTGGGGCATTGAACAACCTCAGGCCCAAGGGCCTCTCCTCCCATTTATGTCCAACAAGGCCCTCCTCTGCCACATATGTGGCCAGCACCATGGGTCCTTCCATGTGTATTCTTTGGTTGGTGGTCCAGTCTCCCGGAGCTCAGGGGATCTGGCCAGTTGACACTGTTGCTCCTGCCATGGGACTGCAGAACCCCTCAGCTCCTTCAGTCCCTTCTCCAACTCCTCCATCCGGGAACCCATACTCAGTCCAACAGTTGGCTGTGAGCATCCTCCTCTGTATTTCTCAGGTTCTGCCTGAGCCTCTCAGGAGACAGCTTATCAGGCTTCCATCAGCAAGCACTTCCCAGCATCCACAAGAATGTCTGGGTTTTGTGGCAGTATATGGGATGAATCCTCAGGTAGAGCAGTCTGTGGATGGCCTTTCCTTCAGTGTCTGCTCCACACTTTGTCTCCATATTTCCTCTTGTAAGTATTTTGTTCACTCTTCTAAGAAACACTGAAGCACCCATACTTTGGTTTTCCTTCTTCTTAGGCTTCACATAGTCTGTGAATTGAATCTTGGGTATTCTGAACTTTTGGACTAATATCCACTTATCAGTGAGTGCATACCATGTGTGTTCTTTTGTGATTGGGTTACCTCACTCAGGATGATATTTTCAAGTTCCATCCATTTGCCTATGAATTTCATGAAGTCATTGTTTTTAATAGTTGAGTAGTACTCCACTGTGTAAATGTACCACAATTTCTGTATCAGTTCCTCTGCTGAGGGACATCTGGGTTGTTTCCAGCTTCTGGCTATTATAAATATGGCTGCTATGAACAAAGTGGAGCATGTGTCCTTATTACATGTTGGAGCATCTTCTGGGTATATGCCCAGGAGTGGTATAACTGGGTCCTCAGGTAGTACTATGTCCAATTTTCTGAGGATTCACCAAACTGATTTCCAGAGTTGTTGTACCAGCTTGCAATCCTACCAGCAATAGAGTAGGGTTCCTCTTTCTCCACATCCTCGCCAGCATCTGCTGTCACCTGAGTTTTTTTATCTTAGCCATTCGGACTGGTTTGATGTGGAATCTCAGGATTGTTTTGATTTGCATTTCCGTGATAACTAAAGATGCTGAACACTTCTTTAGGTGCTTCTCAGCCCTTGGAGTTTCCTCATTTGAGAATTCTCTGTTTAGCTGTGTTCTCCAGTTTTTAATAGGGCTATTTGTTTCTCTGGAGTCTAACTTCTTGAGTTCTAGTATATATTGGATATTATTCCTCTATTGGATTGGTAAAGATCTTTTCCCGATCTGTTGGTTGCCATTTTGTCCTATTGACAGTGTCCTTTGCCTTACAGAAGCTTTGTAATTTCATGAGGTCCCATTTGTCGATTCTTGATCTTAGAGCATAAGCCACTGGTGTTCTATTCAGGAACTTTTCCCCTGTGCCTAGGTGTTCAAGATCTTTCCCCACTTTCTCTTCTATTAGATTCAGTGTATCTGGTTTTATGTGGAGGTTCTTGATCCACTCGGACTTGAGCTTTGTACAGGGAGATAGAAATGGATCAACTTGCATTCTTCTACATGTTGACTGTCAGTTGAACCAGCACCATTTGTTGAAAATGCTGTGTTTTTCCACTGGATGGTTTTAGCTCCTTTGTCAAAGATCAAGTGGCTGTAAGTGTGTGGGTTCATTTCTGGGTCTTCAGTTCTATTCCATTGAACTACTTGCCTCTCCCTGTACCAATACCATGCAGTTTTTTTTTTTTTTTATCACTACTGCTCTGTAGTACAGCTTTTTTGTTCTTCCAAATGAATTTGAGAATTGCTCTTTTTAACTCTATAAAGAATTGAGTTGGAATTTTCATGGGGATTGCATTGAATTTGTAGATTGCTTTAGGAAAGATGGTCATTTTTACTATATTAATCCTCCCAATCCATGAGCATGGGAGATCTTTCCATCTTCTGAGATCTCCTTTGATTTCTTTCTTCAGAGACTTGAAGTTCTTGTCATATAGGTATTTCGCTTTTTTGGTTAGAGTCACATGAGATACTTTATATTGTCTGTGACTACTGTGAAGGGTGTCATTTCCCTAATTTCTTTCTCAGCCTGTTTATTCTTTGAGTATAGGAAGGCAACTGATTTGTTTGAGTTAATTTTATATCCAACCACTTTGCTGAAGTTGTTTTTAAGGTTTAGGAGTTCTCTGGTTTTGCAGGTCACTTAAGTATACTATCATATCATCTGCAAATTCTTCCCTTCCAATTTGTATCCCTTTGACCTCCTTTTGCTGTCTAAAGGCTCTAAGTAGAACTTCAATTACTATATTGAATAGATAGGGAGAGAGAGAGCAGCCTTGCCTAGTCCCTGATTTTAGTGGGATTGCTTCGAGTTTCTCTCCATTTAGTTTGATGTTGGCTACTGGTTTGCTGTATATTGCTTTTATTATGTTTAGGTATGGGCCTTCAATTCCTGTTCTTTCCAAGACTTTTATCATGAAGGGATGTTGAATTTTGTCAAATGATTTTTCAGCATCTAATGAAATGATCATGTGGGTATTTCTTTGAGTTTGTTTATGTAGTGGATTACATTGATGGATTTCCGGGTATTGAAACATCTCTGCATCCCTGGGATGAAGCGAACTTGATCATAAGGAATGATCATTTTGATGTGTCATTGGATTCGGTTTGTGAGGATTTTATTGAATATTTTTGTATCGATATTCATAAGGGAAATTGGTCTAAAGTTTTCTTTCTTTGTTGGGTCTTTGTGAGGTTTTGGTATCAGTATAACTGTGGCCTCATAGAAGGAATGGGGTAGTGTTCCTTCTGTTTCTATTTTGTAGAATAGATTGAAGAGTATTGGTATTAGATCTTCTTTGAAGGTCTGATAGAATTCTGAACCCGTCTGATCCTGGACTTTTTTTGGTCGGGAGACTTTTAATGACTGCTTCAATTTCTTTAGGCATTATGGGACTGTTTAGATGGTTTATCTGATCCAGACTTAACTTTGGTAATTGGGTCTGTCTAGAAAATCATCCATTTCATCCAGATTTTGCAGTTTTGTTGAGTATAGGCTTTTGGAGTAGGATCTGATGATTTTTTGAATTTCCTCAGATTCTGTTGTTATGTCTCCCTTTTCATTTCTAATTTTGTTAATTTGGATTCTGTCTCTGTGCCCTCTGGTTAGTCTGGCTAAGGGTTTATCTATCTTGTTGATTTTCTCATAGAACTAACTCCTGGTTTTGTTGATTCTTTGTAT
>CM052720.1:20789831-20824391 GCA_028551405.1 Uromys caudimaculatus
CAAGCTAACAACTATAAAACATACATGCAGACCTAGCTCAGATCCATGCCGGCTCCATGATTGCTACTTCAATCTTTGTGAGCCCCCCCCCCCCCCCCGCAATGAGCCCTGCTCTGTTGATTCTGTGGGCCATGTTTTTATGGTACCCTTGACCCCTCTAGCATTTACAATTTTTCCTCACCCTGTTCCTCCCCCTCTTTGGGGAATTCTCCAAGATCAAGAAGGGAACCCAATGGAGATCTCCAATTTGGGCTCTTTCTCTACCTAATGTTTGCCTATAGGTCTCTCTGTCTGCTCCCATCAGCTGATGGAGGAAGTCCCTCTGATGATGATTAGACTAAACACCAATCTATGAGAATAGTAGAATATCATTAGGAATCATTTTATTGACTTTTTGCTAGGTCTTTGGATGGATCGTAACTGGTTAACTTTCTACCTGACATTGTATCTTTCAGAATCTCTGAACATACAATGAATTATCAGATTCCAGACATTATAAATTTACCATGTTCAGTACTATATATTTTTGTATTACTACAGTCTTCTTTCTTGTCTGTTTCCTGGAATTCAGTTATTTGGAAGCAGAGATTTTAATTAATTTTTTTTAAAAAACCTTGCTGTACAGTTAGAGCAGCCCTTAGTCTAAGGCTAATGATTCTTCCCATAATTTCACCTAGCTAAAGAGCAGCTCATCAACCTAGGGGTCCGCTGGGCTCTGCCACGATTTCTTCACCATTTCACAGGAGCAATGGAAATGAATTGATGAATCCTAGGCCTGTTCCATTTATTTAGTCTCTCAGGAATCACTGTCCTGCATTGCCTAATATTCAGCCTCTTAACCAGTCTCATCTATTTTGGTCAGTAGTATGTTCAATCAGTCAGGGCACTAAATTTGGTCCCTGTAACTTCATTTTAGCCACAGGCAATATCTCCAGGGAACACAATTGAAATCTTATAAGTGGTTTTCCTACTTTGAAATTTGATCTTCTTAAATCTTATTATGCTACTTTCTTATTTAAATTTTTCTGCAATTCCAAATTGACACAAGAGAGTGCCCAAATGTCTATCTTTACGAAACAGTCAGATCTGTGGTGAAGTTTTCACCAGTAAAATAAGCAAAAGAAAAACAGTATTTTGAGTTCATAAAACCATTTTATTGTGAAATTCAGAAAAAAATAGTTGACTAAATCACATAGTTTAATAAAGTATCACTAAGTAAAATATCCACTTAACCATTAAATTAAGGAATATTGCTAGTTCCTCAGAAACTGCACATAAGACCCTTCCAACCCACAAATAACCATATATAATGTATTTAACCTTGGTTTTTTTCTTCTTAGTAATTGCTTTATTATACACTATTTTTATATTAAGTAAATTATAATGGACTGGAACCTGAAAGAAATGTGGTAATAGTTTCAGAGAGATTGGTATTTTCTTGAGAGAAGTGACTTTTAGCTTGCCGAGCATACCAATCATAAGCAGATTCATATAACTGGAAACAAAGGGGGCAAAGCTTCAGAAAATAATATTTTTTTCTAAATTATAAGGAATACTATCATGTTAGACTTGAAACTTCCAATTAGATGGATTGGGAGGCAAAAAGAAATTATTTTTGAAAAAGAAGAAATTAAATATCTGGTGACCCTACTCACACTGAAAAGACATAAACAACTAAAGATTTATCCTGTGCTCAGTAACTTCATAGATGTGTTCTTTCAGATTCTCAAGAAATTATCTTTTATGGAAAATATGAAACTTAGAAAATGACAGAAAGACTGCTTATTTTTACAGAGTTTTGAATAACATAGAGATCTATAGATTACTCTTATACATAAATATCAATAAACATTTTAAAATTATTTAACATCAAATTAAATGGAACATCATCAAGATTGATTTCCTTCAAGAACAAAAAATAACAATTTTATAAAAATAGTTAATTGTATTAATAGATAAATGATACATTTTCTAATACTAAATATTTATTTATTTATTTATAAACAAATATTTTCAAAGCCCATGTACTCTAGGTATTATTTAAGATCTGAAGATGAGGATAAACATTACAATATTCCTATCCTTGTGGAATCTATATTATATTGGAAACAAAGGCAGTGATTTTTAGTTAAAATAATACTATAATTTTATGTATCACAATTAAGAACAAAATTGCCAGGTGAGAGAATTGAGCATGAAAGAATGAAGTATTTAGTTTAGAAAATGAATGAAAATATACTTTTTCAAGACAGGGCATGATACAGAGGAGCCTGGAAGTATTGAAGAGTTTTTGAAAGCAGATGTTTACATGAAGAGAAATTGAAACTATAAAGATCTAGATATACATAAGAGTGCTATGTCTCAGAGATGGCAGAAAAGCCAAGTTTTTGAGGGCAGCAAGTGTTGAAAGAAAAGAAGAGAGTAACAGAAACTGAAGCCTCAACAGAAGGTGGGGCTCATGTTGCTCAGGAACTTTCTGACAAGATCTTAAGTATATCCTTGGAAGACTTCAAACAGGAAAGACATGTAATTTATCTCCATTTACAAATGTCACTTTTGTGAGATGAATATAGTGTAGACCACAGGGACAAGCATAGAACAGTTAAGCAAACTATAGGGATATAGGAAATTGGGCAAAAGCAATAAGGAAATGGATTTGCTGTTGACATAAATAGGTTAGACACACACTAATGTTAGTTCTTACTGTATTATTAGGAATGGCTTTCTTTATCTATCATAGAAGATGAACATGTTTATAAGTCTTCCACAACTCAAAGACAACTTAATTTAGCTTGCAATTGTGTTTTAATTTAAATTTACTTTATTTGGTTTATAAAAGAGTAAAGGCTTATATGTTATTTGGGGATTTTATGAAAAAGCTTGATAGATTGTTTTTATTTTTCAAAAATTATTAATGATTCTCCAAGCAAGGATAGACTCTACACTCTAACGGTTACATGATATGAATGTGTGCTACCATTTCTCTCTGTTACAATATCGCGTGATAAAAGAGGAAAACTGACAAAGTAATTTGAGAACATCAAGAAAAATGTGCATATTTATTTTTCCAAAGTAACTACAGATTCCAAATTGCTAAGAGAAAGTGACATGAGAAATCACTCTTGCAAGTCAAATCCTCTACACCAGTAGTTCTCAACCTGTGTGTCACGATCCTTTTGGAGTCTCCTATCAGATATCCTGCATATAAGGTGTTTACATAGCATTTTTTGGATTTTTTTTCTTTTATTGGGTATTTTCTTTATTTACATTTCAAATGTTATCCTCTTTCCTGGTGTCCCCTCCAGAAACCACCTATCCCATACCCCCTCCCTCTGCTTCTATGAAGCTGCTCCTCTGCTGCCCCACCCATCCCACTCCTGTCTCCCCGCCCTGGCATTCCCCTACACTGTAACAAAAAAGTAGTTTTATGGCTGGGAGTCACCACAACATAAAAAACTGTATCAAAGGTTTCCAGCATTAGGAAGGTTGAGAAGCCCTGCTTTACACCATTGTAAATCTTACTTTGCAAGGCTTTCTGCCTGCAGTCAAACTGGATGGCTTGACCATGATGCTTTTCATGGACAGACAGTTTGGGCAGACTTCTACACATGAATAGATACCTTTCAATGATACCTTTGCAAATCAGTCCCTGGAGATGCTATAAGACCTAAAGAAGACTTTAAGAGCTCTTGTTTTCTCAGCCTGTACCTCTTCAATCACAAATGTAGGGGAAAGGCTGAAAAGAAAAGAAAATGGTCATCACCATGAGAAGAAACATTTTAAATTATCTTGAAGTATTGGGGACCATGCATCACTCCACAAACCATTCAAATCTCATTCAGACAGGGATGGGTTATTGAATGAGCACCCTAATACTGATCAGATCAGGAATGTAGCTCAGAATTATCTGAGCTATGACAACAAACATTTCTCAGGGCAGGCTTATAAAGGAAAAACCACAATGAGCTCATATGCAGGTGCAGGAAGTGCTGCCCAGTGGTCAGCTCTGACTCAAACCATTTTAGACATAACAGTTCATATTGACCTTTAACTTTACGAGTCCTATATAAAACTTTGTGAAATTTCTTAAGGTTAACAAACCTTATACAAAACATACAGAACATAACAGGGGATGTGTTCAGCATGATCCCGCTCTGAGTCAAGTTATTTTTTTGTGTCAGTGACTGGTAGGTATATTACAGGCAACAATATGAAATTGCTGTCAGGCATAGAACAAAATGGCTACAGCTAGACTGGAGCAGCGCAGACCTCAATAGAAGTATTCTAAGCCTTAAAAGGTCCAAGCCTAGAATGGTCATAATATGCAACCTCGAAATATGTTTTCATACATGCAAATTTCATGGAAGGAGCCTGTGACAGAGGCCTTCCACCTTCATGCCATGTACTCCAGGTGTGTGATTTAATTCAAATTCTGCAATCATCTATCCCAGGGGTGGTCACTTACTATGAAGGAGGTATTTGATACTCAGAACCTGAGAGTTTTCATCTAATACTATTAGTTAGGTAAAACAATCAGGAAGCAAAGTAGGATTCCCCATCAAACGTTCTGTGACCCTCCCACCCCACCCCAGTTACATATAACCCCCCATATGCCATGTCATAATGAATGCTGATTTCCTCTCTGGTTGAGGCAACACTAAATGTATAAATGTCAATCATTCCATCTCAACAGTGGTAGTTGACTGAATGAAAGGTTGTCAATCATTAAGGGAAACTCGTATTATGATAAATATTCTAATAGCCTAGATACTTGTAAGATTTAGAGTTATAGACTATGTAGTGAAGACAGGGAAGTGGTAGATATTACAACCTACATAAAATTAGTTTATTTTTATATTTTTAAAAATGCTATGTTATTAAACTTTTGTATTAGCTATAATGGTGGCTCATTCATAAAAGACCTTGAATATAATACTGTGGTTATATGAATAAGAAATGTGCCCTATAGGCTCTGGAATTTTGGACATTTGGTCCCCAGTTGTTGGCACTGCTTAGGAAAGCATAGGAAGTGTGGCTTTCCTGGAGGAAATTTGTTACAGGTGGTGGAAGCAGGGGAGGGAAGCCTTTGAGAACTTATAACCTCTCCCGTTTCCAGGTCTCTGTCTGCTCTATGATAGTGGTTAACTCTTCAAACCATTCCTGTGGCTTCCTGCCATGCCTCTCCCTCATGATGTCAGTCCTCATTGCCTCTCATCCCACCAAAAACTCATCTCTTTTAAATTGCCTTGATCACAACACTTTATAACAGCAACATAAAAGCAAGAAATACATACATGGTATTTTAATTTTTGGGTTTTTTTTTTCTGTCTCCAGATGTCACAAAATAATTTTGAGCACAGTAGCAACAGAATCAGACTTCCACATTTCGAATATCATTTTAAGAACAGTGCCTGTCACCCGTGAAATCTTACACTATAGTCAAGAATAGCTTTTCAATTATCATGACTTAAGAAATATATTTCTCAAAAATCTAAGTTGAATTTGGGTTTGGGGAAAGGAATCTAGTTCAGTTTGCCATCACTCAAGGTGCCTAGCCAACAAAGCATTCACAAGCAGTCTTTGTCAGAGGTAAGGTCTGCATAGGCTATGCACAGGCATCCACCAGGATACCACACATGTAGCATCTCATTTTTCAGAAAGGGACAGGTAGTACAGATTCACTATGTGCCAGAGGAAGAATTGGAGATATTGAGGAACTATCTATCATAAGCATCTTGAAAGAGGCTGCAGAGTCCTGAGTGAGGTAACTCAGTCACAAAAGAACAAACATGGTATGTACTCACTGATAAGCAGATATTAGCCTAAAAGTTCGGAATACCCATGATTCAATTCACAGCAACTGTTGGACTGAGCGTGGGTCCTAGATGGAGGAGTTGGAGAAGGGACTGAAGGAGCTAAGGGAGTTTGCAGCCCCATGGAGGGAGCAGCAGTGTCAACTGGTCAGGCCCACTAGTGCTCCCAGAGACTGGACCACCAATCAAAGAATATATATAGAGGGAACCATGGGGCTGGACACATATGTAGCAGAGTAGGGCCTTGTTGGCCATCAGTGGGAGGAGAGGCCCTTGGGTCTGAGAGTGTTAGATGCCTCAGTATAGAGAAATGTCAGGGAGGGATGACAGGAGTGGGTGGGTAGTCAGGGGAATACCCTCATAGAGGCAGGGGAAGGTGCGATGGTATAGGGGGTTTCCAAAGGGGAGACCTATAAAGGGGAAAACATTTCAAATGTAAATAAAGTATCAAATAAATAAATAAGAAAGAGGCTGCAGAGCAGACAGAAAATCCTGGCAACAGTGATTGAACCAACATGGGGGACAGTGAGAACTTGACTGGGGTGTGACTGAGGCAGCAAAGAGATAGACAAAGATTCAGAGAATTCTGAGTAAGCCATGGGGTCCAGGATTGGAAAATTCCTTGGGTTAGATGAAGAAATGAAAAAAGAAAAACTATAATACACAAGAGTATCTGTTTAAACAACTACAGATGTGATAAAATTTTAATTTTTGCCAAAGTAGACTGTTTTTAAAAATAATTTTATGTTTGTAAAAAGTATTCAAAAATAGAATGAGAGAAGGAAGCTTTCTATGCAGAAAGTTGTCTATCAATTTCTTTCTTCAAAATAAAAAACAACATTAATCAGTCATTGTCAAAAGTTTGTTTAAAGGATATTTTAAAAGAGTACTTAAAAACGCCTTCAGAAATTTATACTAAAATCTCATACTGGGAAGTAAAGCCAATAATTTTCTCCCTCGCCTTTTTAATAAATCCATTATTAGAGTGGTCTGAGAATAGACATAGAGTTGGGGTGGGGATGCTGATAGTAGGGTAAATTTATAATGGAGAATTGAGCTCAGGAACTTTATTTCTAAGAAAGAGCTGTAGAATTTGTCTTAAGAAAGCAAAGTGTTTCTGATAACACAGTCAAAAATCTAGTAAATTTTAATTCAATAATAAGATATATTTAATATTTTGTGCTAAATAATGCAATTTTCCATGTCAGGAATGTAGGAAGGTTGACTGCACCACTGCTAACATTCCAGGCTGGGTAAACACTGAATCAGCATTTCCATCCTCTGGTCACAGTGTTGTCTTACCACCATGGGGAGATTGTGAAACAAAGCAAAAGTTTTCCCTGCTGATCTGATTCTATATGGAACTGCTAGCATTTGTTTTCTTCTCTGTTGAGAAATTTCTCTGCATCACAAAGCCTGAAGAGAACAAAGCAGAATGTTAGAAAAATAACATTTCTATTGGATATAATTTTTGCAATAGCATTTCAGAAATCCTCTAGAGTAGAGGGTGATGTTAAAAGCTCACTTTGGGTTTATGTGTGAGGTGGGGACTTGGAGAAATATTTGCTGAGACTAACAGATACATGTTACTGAGACATGAAAGACAGGAGCATGTTGGCATGCCATAAATAAAGCTTGTGGAGAACACTGTCTAAGTTTGGATAGTGTTCAAACTCATTATCATGCTGTGATGAGCTTGTCTCTCCAGTCCATACTAAAATTCAACAGCTTTCTAAAGGGCATGAACACTCTTTTGAGAGTTCTGTTTAAATAAAATGAGTCTGGATAACGTATGTGTTATGCAATGTTAAGCCAGAATGATGAGAGAGTAGAAGTTTCTTCTACTTTTAAGAAGAAATTGGTGCAAGTAGTAAGTGATAATTTAAAGGGAAATTGGAATGGGTTGCATCTGAGCGACAAGAGCTATGTAATCAGGAGTCCCATGGACAGTGAGATTGACAGCTAGTAATGTAAGATATATGGGATAATTTAGAGCAGGAGAGGAAAAGTCAATGGGGATTTTAAGAAAAATCATTTCATATCACTGGGTAATCTTCAAACATTCACAATTACTTCTATCATCAACAGTGTGACTACAAAACATCACAAAACTTGGAGGTTCTTTTCTTAACACAGGCAATATGGGCTCTACATGGAAATATCCAATAAAGTAAAAACAATTCAATATGTAAATTAAAATTGAAATAAACTCCAACTTAGACAGCAGAGTTAGAATCTCTATTTTTCCTTTTGCAAAGTGTGTTTTACTCTGAAAATTTTAAGATAACATTAAAAATTCAAATTTAATGAAAATAAGTTTTATTATTTTTTTAAAAATTAATTAATTTATCTATTTGTTTATATTGTCCCTCTAGGTCCCCACTTCACCAAGTCCCTTCCCCCTCACCCCTCCACTTCTCCTCTGAGAGGGTAGAATCTCACCCTGGGTATCCCTTCACCCTGGTACATCAAGTCTCTGCCAGATTAGGTGCATTCTCTCCTGCTGAAGCCAGATAGGGCAGCCATGAAGACTGAACTGCCTGTCTGCTACATATGTGCAGGGGGAGCTGGGGAGGGGACACTGTTCTAGCCCTTTAATGTTCTTTGTTTGGTGGCTCAGATTCAGAGAGTGCCCAGGGGCCTAGTTTTGTTGCTTCTGTTGGTTTTCCTGTGGGGTTCCCATCTACCTTTGGATCTTTAATCCTTTCCCCAACACTTCCATAAGTGTCCCTGACCTCCATCTAACGTTTGGCTGTGGGTATCTGCTTCTGTTTCAGAGCACTACTGGGTGGAACCTCTCAGAGGAAAGTTAGGCTAGGCTCCTGTCCGCAAGCATAACAGTATCATTAATAATGTCAGGGACTGGTGCTTGCCCATGGGATGGATGGGCTTTGAGTTGGGTCAGTTTTTGGTTGGCCTTTCCTTCTATCTCTGCTCCATCCCTGCATTTCTTTTAGATAGGACAAATTTGGGGTTGAAAGTTTAGTGGATTTTCCCTACTAAGGATAAGATGTCCTTATCCATCTACTGGGAGTCCTGTGGGTCTACAAGAGGTGGCCTCTTCAGGCTCCATGTCCCTACTATTAGGCATATCTGCTAAGGTCACTCACACTGCCTCCTGGGAGCCTACTCTTTCTTATTAGAGGAAATACCAAATAAGAGATTCTATCTTCTCTAATGCAGGGAAAAACCTACGTTCCTTTATTAACAGTTAGAAAAAATGCCTCTTATGGGAGTGATATATCATAACTAATGGGAAAGTATTTCAAAATTTCATTCTTCTGAACTTGTGTTCCTGGAGTGTCTCTAAGGGTTCTCACAACACTTGCTGCCCAGAAGAACACTTAACCAAAGATTTGTTCTGATGCAAGTTCTGCTTAAACAACATCAAAAGCATTTTTCAAAAAGGGAACTACGGAGCTGATCTGCTGTGACTTTTGACGGACATTTCCCAGCATGTTTACCGTGCTAGCTAAGCTCTACTTAAGTCAGTGATGGTTCTCAGTATGAGTCCACATAAACCACTCACTTTTGAGGGCCATGTTTAGAAGGTAAACTCTACTACAGTAGATAAATTCAGAGTCTGACAGCTTTTAGTACATGAGATATTAAGAGGTATGGAGACCAAGTTCACAAGTCCTGAACAATTTCTAATTACTTCCTGGTCTTGGTGCCTATCTGTTATATTTGGAAAGTTTGTTGCGTGTTCTTTAATCCTAAGCATTCGATCATTCTCTCTATACACAGGAGAATGTTTGGCATCCACTCGTGAGAGCTGAGAACTCTATGCACTGTTCTCACAGCAGCAGTCCAATCTTCCTCCTAATACAGGCTGACTGAGTTCCAGGGGACAGCAAACACTGGCCAGCAACTCCTAAAGTATAGCCAGATGTTATTTCAGCTTGCTGTGAAGAGTTTTCACACCACAGCCCCAAGCTTTAATTTCCTTCATTTAAGAAACGGTCACCCGCTCATCAATCAGCTGCTGAAGCCTGAAAGAGCACATCTCTCACCACAGATAACCCCCAGGTTCTGGCATGTGCTTCAGTCATGGAATCAACCTACAGGAATAGGAAACTGAGCTCACTCAATGGGATCTGAAAGATAGTGTCCAGATGTGTAAGCCAGCCAACATCTGAGGAGCCTCTAGGGATTAAATCAAGATCTCTACCTCTGCACAGCTTCGAAGAATAGATTTCTGCCTATTACCTCTCAAGATTCATTCTGTCCTTTAGTCTGATGACCCTATATGCAGCCATTATATGGTCAAAGAAAACGGAAGTATACAGAATATGATGGCAGAAAGATAGCAAAGTTAATATCATGAGCCAATAAGAAAAAAAAACTTCCAGATAAGAATCAAACATTAATATTTCCCCTAATCAATAAGAACTATTATGAGCTGTGGATTACTTACTGTTAAACTCTATTATTTTATTAGAATGAGTATTCCCCCACACACATTGATGTATACTAGCATTCTGTACTTCTCAAGTTTCTGTTCCTGCTTCAGAAACATTTACCTCCCCATGACCTTGCCACCTTGATATTAAGAAAGTTCTGTAAACATCACTGACAAAGTTCTAACTCCTCTAAAGTACAGCTTTAAAACTTCACAATTACACTGAAAAGTGATGTACCTAATGCTCGGAAGTCATTTATAGTGTTTTATTGAGTATTATTAATCAGTAATAAAGTCCATCCCTTGTATTTATTAAAACATGTAGCGCAGGATTTTAAGCAGCTTACAATTAACTAAACAAACTACTGATTCTGCCCATTGAACCTGAGATTCCTTCAAAATGAACCAACTCCAAACATGAAAATGTTCATCTCCTTGCAAGTGATCCATTCAACAAGGAGCAACAAGCAGAGACATTTTGCATTTATTTCAGAATGGGGACTGTGGCTCCAACAGGCCTCCTTCCCAGCAGTCTTTGTGTTCCTTCAACATGCCAAAAGAGATAAGCTGATCCACCTGTGGCAATTACAATTAGACAGGAAGCAAATGTATCCCTTCCAGGAGCTGACATTCTACATTTCTAGGCCTTACTCCAGGAGACCAGGATTTTCTTTCTATCCAGAAGCCCTCTTCCATCCAAAGGGAATTCAAATTCTCCCTACAATCCATGAATTGCAGGGTATCATTAGTCCTACATCTTATTGGCATTACTGTTTGAAGATCATTGTCATATAATATGAAATTTCTATCTACTCCTCTATCAATCTGGTTAAAATTCTATTCAGTGTCATTTCCTCTGAACACAAGCTGTCGAGAACGTTAGACTTTTGACTGGTAACACCCAATGTTTGCACAATGATACCAGGTTCAGTCAGCACTCTCTCCTGCACTCTACCCTGTGGTATTTGCTTTAATCTCCTGAGAAGTTTCTTCCAGGTTTTCAATGTGTTTGTCATTTTCCATAACTTAGATGTCCAACTTTGCTATTTTAGGCAAGAGTGTTTCAAGTTTTTCCTCCAGGGAGGTCATTCAGTTTATAGTTTCTTGTTTCTGGAAATAATTCCCACCTCTCAAACAAGCCTTCATGTAGACTCCAGAGCTCGTGACAGAGTCATTTTCCCTCAGGTTTACTGTTACTGAGATTGTGTGGAAAAGTAATCATTGGAGCACCTAACATCCACACCACACCTGCAGCTACTGTGGATCGCTGACCAATTTCCCACAATGATATTTAAGTGAGATACTGAAAATACACTCAGTCATTCAGCTGAATGTCTATTGTTAGAAAATGTTGTCAGAGAAACAGGGCTCTGAATTCTCTAACATAAGTTGGTGATGGGTTGTAAGGTAAGTCTCCACATGATAGCAATTCATTCTCGAGTTCTTGAGAATAGCTAATGGTGGAAATTTGGAGAATTAGAAAGTCTTCTTGCTTAAGAACTCAGTTACCCTGTGTCCTATAGGGACTACTGATTTGCTATCTATCACTACTGTTTTACCTCTTCCAAAATCCAATGTAACTGAAAGGATGCTCTTTGCACTCTTCTGTGCGCCCATCTCATAGCATATTGCATTTGAGATTCTTTTGTGTTGGTGAGAGCATTCTTTCTTCTCTTGTTGTTCTGGTGATGGTCAAGGTTGATGCTGCTGCTGCTGACTATTCAGTCCATTGTCTTCTCAATTGCTCACGCCCTATGTCAAGGTGAACCTGATTCCAAAAGAGCTGATAGAGAGAATGTGTTTCCATTGTGGAAACCCCTCCCTACCCACAAGGACTTGGCTTAACGGTCATGACCTCTTATGGATGAAAACATCATTGGCTTCAGATCCTTCCTGAATACTAAGTTAACCTCTCTGGGTGGTGTTTCTCTGGCTCCATGTCAGCTGGCTTCTTACCAATAAAAGGCAAGGCACTAGAGGGGCAGAAGGGCATAACCCTAGTATTTCTCTCCCAGTCCTTTGCTTTGGTCAGCTCTTTTGATAAAAGATGCACTTCCTCTTTGGCTTCAGCTTCCACTAGACAAACACACTTTGACTTTAGTTCCCACCACCTACACGGGCCTAAACCTTGGATTTTAATAACAATAGTTTCAGTCTTTTGTCCTGTTAAGTCTAGTCACTAAACTCTATCTGCCACTAACTTCTGGGTCTTCTTTGCCCCTTACTTGACTTTCATCTCCACCTCAACTACATAACTAGTTCACTGTATTATAATTCTTCTGGTGTAGTTATTTGAGGTATATCTATTTTCCTGGTAAGACCTTAATTTTATTTTACAAAATCCAAGTCTTTTGACTTTTTTTGCTTGGTATCTAATCTGTGGCAGAACATTTATCTCATTGTATTCTTTGTACTACTGCCAACAAATTATTAATATTCACAGCTATGAATCAATAAGCCTAGATAACTTATATTATCACAGAGAAAGTTACAGTGCTAATAGGCAACAAAGGTTGAGTTGCCAAGAACTTAAAGATAAATTGAAGAAGCTGATAATTGGTGTGGAAAAAATTCTAAGTTGGCTTGGTATGATTAGCAGAACGGAAGAAATTTGCTATAATATTGAGTAAAGGTGAAAAACTCTTCTGTAATCTTTCTCATATAGTTCTTTCTGATTTATTTTCTGAATATGATTATGATTAGAAAGGACTTTTTGGAAATTATTTTCCATGTCAATAACCACAGCAATGCATATGATTTATTAATCTACTGCACTAATAATATAACATCTGGATCATTATCTTATACCGGGGATCCTGCCTGTCTGAATCTGTCGCTGTTAATTATCTTTCCCTAGGCTCCCTGAGGATGATGAGGAAGTCAGGTTATCAGTTTAAACAGAAATTTAAGATAAACCACCATCCGTGAATTTTGTGTCATTACAAGTGGTGTTAAACCCTGCCATTCTTCCCCCCACTGTGATTGACTTACCGTCTGAGCAGATGATGGGGTGTTGTAGGTGGGCCATGAATATACATCCCTGGTCTCTGATTCATAAATGCTACTCCCTGGCACCCACTCCTGTAATATGCCCTAACACTTCTCAAGAATATAAAGTAAGTATCTTTGGCCCTGGCCAGAGAATATATTCCTCTGGTAAGTTTTCTGTGCTTACATAATTTGCTGACTCTACTGTGAGCTCTTATCCAAATCTTTTGTAATTTTTTGTATGACATGCAAATTTTGATGAATCCATTTCATTTTATCATAGGGCAAAAGTTATCACACAATAACTCATGGACCAAATTCAAATTGTTTCATATGTCTGCAAATCTATCATTACTGAAATATAGATGGCCATTCTCCTTTGTACATTATTTATGATTGCCTTTCCTTGACCACTGAGAATTGAGTAACTATAACAGAGATAACAGAGACCCTCTGGCTCACACAACCCAAAATGTTGGCTAATTGTCCCTAGCAGGCAAAAATCTCACATTATTTAAGTAGTCCACTCCTTTCCTGAAACTTGCAGAATCATTGTAGTTGAAGAGAATTTCCAGTCTGCTTTCTGTCTTTCTGGAAACACATTCCAAATAAATAAGATCTCCCACATCTCTGTGTTTGCCAGTGACCTCAGTGAAGTATACAGAAACCAATCCTACATATGGTCTTCCAGCTTTTGCAGTACAAATAGGGAAGGTCCTACAAAAAATGGGGAGTGCAAGCCCTCCACCCACTGGCAGTTCTTGCCTATCTCTGGCTGTTATATTGTAGAAGCTGTAGTTTGAGGTGTAGCAGACTTTAAGGTGCATGCTTGCTGTCTTGAGTGGAAAAGGCCTTTGTTTCCTTTTCGAGCTAAAAAAGGAAACCACCTTCTAACAGGGAGGCTTTTTATATTGAGTAAGAAGGTTAGGAGAGAATTGTGCATTTTCAAGGCTTTGAAGACATCAGTCCAGATCTCCCATCACATATATCAGATCCCATGATTTTCCAGTCAGTGATTTGGCCTTATAGAACAGATCTGCTTTACTTATGATATCAACTCTGTAGGCACTCAATACCTCTGATATGTTGTTATTCCTGGCTCTAACTTTGAACTTGCTCTTCTCCCTCATGTCAAGTGATGCCCAACTCTTTACATGCTTCTGGGAGGCTAACCTTCATATCTCGTATTTGTTAAATAATTTCTTTACATTCAGCTTTACAATATTGTTACCTAAGAGACATCTGATGTTTCTAAGTACATAAAAAAAACATACTATGTGATGCATTCTCTTTCACTAACATACATCAGACTTCCCAACAGGGACATGGTTCTTCTGAAAAATAACACATAATATATTACTGCTCAAACAGAAATAAGAAAAAGAATAGTAGAAACTAACACATGGAAAGAAGATACAAGGAGCATCCTAAACTGGCCTATTCATAATTCTTTATAATTATGAGTCTCATTTGCAATCTTACTAGAAGGTTAACAGTTTCTTTCCCATGTCTTTCTTCATGTCAAGAGGAGAAACCAGCTTTCTTGAGTTGTATACAAAGGATGTGAGAAACTGGTTATAATTTGGATCATCAATAATAATGTCCTAGTGTAAATATAAATACAGATGTAAAGTTGCAAAGGCAATGCACCCTATAAGATCTTTAAAAAAGATACCTTCTGCATTACAAAAGGCTTTTGCTATACATAGAAAGAAACAAATTTTGCTACTTTTGAAAAATGTTTAAAATTATATTGATCTTTTTTTACTTTAAAGAGATGAACAGAAGTTAATACAACTGTGTAAATCCTTATATATATAGGAATTTGGTTCTTATAAGCCAATTTCTACTGTTTAATCACTCATCTTGTTGCATAACACAGTTGAGGAGCATAAGGTTATCAAGGACACTTGGACAATGACTGTATTGCCCAACTATCATTACTGGGGAGAATAAAAGATTCAGAAAAGGGAACTGGGATATCACTGCAATTTTTGACTCTCAATATTTAGACACATCTTGTCTTGCTCTATCAGAGTTTAAAGGAGGAGCATTTTTATTGACTCACATTTGTAAAGATCTCATGGAAATAAATGGATAGAAAGTATAGTAACTCAAGACACAATGACCATACAGAACATGACGTTGGTTGAGTTTGCAAATAGCAACTTTTAATTTGTTTGTTTGTTTGTTTGTTTTTTATCTTAAATGGAAAGAATTCAACTCCTGTTTGAAATGCTGGTGACAGGGGAAGAAATGGTACATATGAGAACAGAAAGAATAAATGAGTTCTTCAACATAGTGGGAGTAAAAACAGAAATGGGGTTGCTTAGAACTGTGATGGTCTGGGGAAGGACTACCAGTTACACTAGAAACCAGGCAGAGGCACCTACCCACAAGTAGAGCAGGGAGAGAGTGTTAGCAGCTAACGATGTAGCAGTAGGCAGATAAGAGGGAACAAATATGGGCAGGTCAGTCTTCTCATGTTCCATATGCATATATTCTTCAGTAGCTGAAGTGAACAGAAGCCACATGTACCCACTTTAATATGGTATGTTACGCATTAAAGTAACCATAGATGGTGTTGCTTTCTCATAATGTAAAATATTCTCAACAGGCACAACCATACCCTCCTATACACTGCTCCTCAAAGCCATGAGAGTACTTTATTATTATGTCATAAATTCCAGTTCCTCAAACATAAAACAAATCAGATCCAAACCTGCATGCGACCTTGAAGCTGACTTCTTTCCATGTATGGTTTCCTCTAAGCTCTGTGTAACATCAGTACTATAAATAAACAATACACTAGACATTTGACTTGTAACTCCATATTCGTCTATGATCTGAGTGTGTGTGATAAAACTTCAAAAGTGAAAATGGGGATCTCTGGCCTGAACCAGAATCAACCAGTTAAACAGTAAATGGGGAGCAGAAAATCACTCACTCCTCCAGTACTACAATGGA
This sequence comes from Uromys caudimaculatus, assembly GCA_028551405.1. Taxonomy (NCBI): domain Eukaryota; kingdom Metazoa; phylum Chordata; class Mammalia; order Rodentia; family Muridae; genus Uromys; species Uromys caudimaculatus. The sequence goes on from CM052720.1 coordinate 20,806,002, forward strand.
ATAAAAAACATTTCCATCTAAAACTTTCTTCAAAATTTACTAAATCATAGACTCTAGGTCATTTTTATCATTGTTTCTTTTGTTGTTTTACATTGTTTTTGTTCGTCTCTTGGTTTATTTTTTAAGAGAGAGTCTCTGTATGTTTTCTAGCTTGGTCTTAACAATTTCCCCTCTTGCCTCAGCCTTTCAAGTGACTAAGACTACAGCTGTGTGTCACCATTGATTTATTAAAGTGGTACTTGAAAGTTATAAATGAAAAAAATTGTTATTCTGAGATATTAAATATTTATTGATATCATAAAAGAGCACAACAATTAAAAATAACTGAGATCTCAATTTTAACAGGCAATGTAGAGCCATTCTTACCAAACATTGAAGTTATTTTTTTATTCATGGATTTATAAATAGTTAAGGACAAGCCCAACAAAGTATGAAGTCTTCAATATTCCTTAGAATAGTAACTAAGTTAACAACGTGGCAATTCAGAATGGCTGATGTACATTCTGTTATGATATTTAAAGTCACTGTTTCCATGAGAAGGGATTTCCTATTTCAGAATAAAGAAGCAACAGACACTTAAATATGAAAGATATATTTTTCTCTTCCAGAAATAGGAAAAAATAAATTATTATTACTATTATTATTATTACTCTTATTTATGTGCATGCACACACATGATAAATGTATATGTGGGAGCTCATGAACCAGTGTCTATGTGAAGGTTAGAGGACAATGTTATAGAGTTGATGTTTTCTTGATAACTTTATATGGAATTGGCAGCCTTAAAAGCAAGCTGGCAGACTTTCTAACAAATGCCTTAGTCTCTTTATCTTCTGAGCCACTCCCTGTCATTGTAAGATTTGCTTTTATAATGGTATTTAGAAACTAATGATGACTGGAGAGAGAGGTAAGAGAGAATAAAGTCAGCTTATAAACTGACAAGAGACATGATACTGGCTAGCAAAAGGAGACCTTTAATTAACTCCTCCAGTGCTATGATGCAGGAAGAGAGAAATCATATTCTGGAATTCCTCACCAATGCCATAGGGTCGGTATAGAGATAGGAAGCCAGAAAATATAGTAATGTATTCCTTGAGTATTATCAGATATTGATGTTGGGCTCTTGGCAAGTGCAGCTGAATTGAGTTGTCTTGGTTCTTCACTGCACTTGCTTCACCATGATTGCAGGAAACCTCAGGGTATAATGCCGATCTCCATGAGAACACCATCAATCAGATACAGACCAGAGTTACAGGTCACAAAACCAGAGGTTATGACACCAACAGAGGCTTTATTCATTTATGTCTTGATATCTCATCTTTCATGAGTCTTCCTGATTATCAGGCTAATCTGAGAATAAATGACTTGAAGCCCAGTAGCCACAACACCCTGTCTGTATATCTAACTCACAGGGAGAAAGATGGCTCAGATAAGGTGATATAAGCATACTGTATCACCCATTCTCTGGATCTTGTCCCACGGAATGACTGTTCAAAGCTGCTTTTATTTGGTCTAAGTTAAACACGCACACACATGCAACACACACACTCACTCACACAGCTGCACAAACAGAAAAGTATAAGAAATGGAAATAAGTAAGTTAAGGAAGCTCATGGCATGCAAAAGCCAAACAAAGAGGTTTTTGGGAAAAATTAGTACCAATAAAAGATCATTCCTCACAAAGATGTATTGCTATAAAAGAACTTCACAAGAGCACAACTTTGATAATATAAGAGCTTAAACAAAGACAAATATCAATATAAAATGTGAAAAAGAAATCCCAAAGTCAGAGAAACAGGAAGCCATCAGGTATCAAGTGCATATTAGTAAAATAGAATGTGTTTAATCACATAGATAAAGCATGAGACAGGTGGAAGGAAAAGACGATCTTCCAGAAAAACCAGTACCCATGATGTGGCACATTCAACAGTGATGCGGAAGACATAGTTAAAAGCCAACATGAACACTTTCTGTAGTAACCAAAGAAACAATAGATTGGAACACTTAAGAAATGCCAAAATGTAACACCTATGAGCTCTCCAAGAAAAGTAAAACTGTTAATCACTCAAAAGATGAAAAAAGATAGTAGAAGCAAAGATACAGAGGACAGTAGTTGATGCACGGAGCTCAACAACATCCAGACGAATTAGAACTAAATGTCGAGCAGCAGTTTTCTCTGGGCTACACACAGTATCCCATGTTAGAGGCAGGCTCCTTGGAGTTTGGGGAGTTCTAAATTGAAATATCACCTCTCCACCCCCAGAAAGGAAAGGGAAATCTCAAACATTTTAGGACATAAACAACTTCCAAATCTCAAAAAGTTACTGAACCTAACAAGATTAACAGGGCCCCTCTTGAAGGTGGTAGCTCCAGTAAGCAACTTCTGGGAGTTACCCAGAAGAGCTCTGACTGGGTGAGCAGCCTGCCCATCATGCAGAGATCATTTGGGTCTCACAGCTTTCATCAATCATCATTCAAACTGTAGTATGCTTTTGGTGATTCAGATGCCTTTGAGTTGTTCCTGCTCCTTTAAATAGTCCCTGACCTATATCCTTATAAATAACGTGTCAATTCATCTGTTAGCCAAGTATATCCATTACTTTGCACAGTCGTTGGCTCCCTACCTTGGGTGAATAGATGTTTGCATTGCATCTCATCAGGAAAAGTTTCACACAACACTGAACATTACAATTTATCCTATAAAAAAAGCAGGCTTTGGGGTGAAAGGAATCATATAAATTAGAAACAACGTGGAGTTAAGCTCTTGGTGCTCTTTAAAATCTTAGAGGGATTTTAAGAACTTTAAAGAAAATTTGTCTTTGTCTTTTTGTTAAAACATTAGTTAATTTTAAGCTACTTTTAAAAGACAAACTTTATATCTTTGGTTGTGAGCCTAGTCTTTAATGGCTGAGTCATCTCTGCAGCTGACTGAAACAGTGCAGATACCCACAGCCAATCATTAAACAGAGGTCAGGGACTCTTACAAAAGAGTTTGGGGAAGGATTGAAGGCCCTGAAGAAGATGGGAAACACACAGGAAGACAACAGAGTCAACTAATCTGGACCCCTGGGAGCTCTCAGAGACTGATCTACCAATCAAAGAACATACACAGGCTGGACCAAGCCACTGGCACATATGAAGTAGACAATTGGATCCCCAACAACTGGAGTGAGGGATGTCCCTAAAGCCTGACTGTGGAATCTGTTCCCCAACAGGGCTGCCTTGTCTGGCCTCAGTGGGAGATGATGTGCCTAATACTGCAGAGACTTGATACACCAGAGAGGAAGGACACCCAGGGAGGTCCCAACCACTCATAGGAGAAAGGGAAGGGATATGGAGGGAGGAACTCTATGAGGGGTGATGGGGAAGGGGCAGTGTTTGGGATGTGAAAGAAAGAAAGAAAGAAAGAAAGAAAGAAAGAAAGAAAGAAAGAAAGAAAGAAAGAAAGAAAGAAAGAAAGAAAGAAAGAAAGAAAAGAAAGGAAGGAAGGAAGGAAGGAAGGAAGGAAGGAAGGAAGGAAAGAAGGAAGGAAAGAAGGAAGGATAAAAATAAATATTTAAATGTCATATTGTGATCTTAAGGTTATGGTATTAATCCAACTATATGTATTCATTTATATATAAACATTAAAATGAATTTAGTGAAAAACATTATAAAACTCAAAAAAGGGCAAACTTTATAGGCAAGGTAACCAGTAAGTGTACTTGAGCAATCATGTAATGAGTCAGGCCAGACCCTAAATCGGTTAAGAATCTTCTACTTTCTGAGTCACATCCTATATGGCTATCCTCTGAGACTACAGGCTAGTTGGCAGCTCTCCAAGGTGAGTTGTGGGTCTCTAATAGGGTCCCACAATCGCTACATTACCATAGCTTCATTAGGCATGGCTCCATTGGATATTTCCTACACCAAGGCCTTTTTCTCATTGTCCTCTTCACTATCTGTAACATGAAAGGCCAGATGTTTGGCCACATCTTCTTATCTTAATCCTTTTATCACCATGCTTTCAAGTTTTCTAAATCTTTGCTCTCCATCTTTGGTTCCCAGGAGTCACTATAAACCAGTAAGCATGACAATAAAACCTATAGTTAGTGACCAAATACTATGTTGTTTTGGAATATCCTCTGCCATGTCAATTACCCATCATTCTTAATTTCAGTCTTCATAAAGTTCTGGGTCACAGACACAATACAGCCAGTTATCTCTAATTATTATTTCTATCTTGGACCAATTCCCTGGTCTCCTCATTTTCATAATCCTCAGAATTGCTCGTTCTACTTCTTTCAGAGACTGCTAGAATTTCTCTAGCTTGCTCCATCCAATTCATTCAGCTCTGTCTGTCACACAACTGAAAAGTTTTCCTTATGTTTCCAGGTATAGTTATAGAAATGGCCCCACTTTTTGACACCACTTTTCTGTGGCAGTCCCTCTTTGATTGCCTTGCCAACATTTCTGAAGCTCAATAACTGTATAAAGAAATTTATTTAACTCTTGTTTGAGTCTGAAAGTCCAAAGCTGAGTTACCTCATTGTTTGAGATTCTAGTGAGGACATTAGAGTGGGTGGCATCATACAGCAAAGTTGACATGGAAAGAAGATGTCACATTTTGAAATAGAAATCTAGACAATAGGCTCTTATGAGGCGCACTCCACTTCCTCTAATGGCAGCTCCTCCAATGAATTAAATGTACTTTTCTTGCTCTCAGCACTGCCACACGTGGGACCAAGTCCATAAGCCTTAGCTCTTGGGCTACACAATAAAACCATACACAAAGAGTGGCATTTACCAAGGGAAGAGGTCATGCATTACGTCGAAAGTCAAACTATGAAGAAAAAAGGCTCACTTGTGGTTTCTTAATTAGGTAACAATAATTCTCTTTTGGAAAACCTGTCAGTCTTCAGAAATTGACCCAGATCCTAAACACTGAAGCCAGTCTCCCTGCTGCTATTGTAGTGGATGATTTAGGTCCTTGCGATACACACGTTACCTCAGTAGTTGGTTTTTTGGTTGGTTGGTTGGCTGGTTGGTTTGTTTTTCCCATGTGTTATTGTTCTATACCAGTTGTTCTTAACCATCCTCATGCTGCCTTAATACTCATTTTAATACAGTTCTTCATATTGTGGTGAATCCCACCCATAACATTATTTTGTTGCTACTTCATAACTGCAATTTTGCTACGTTGATAAATTGTAATGGAAACATCTCATTTGCAGGATATCTGATAAGTGACCCCCAAAGTGATTGCAACCCAAAGCTTGAGAAATATTGGAAGAGATAGGCCATTTGTTAGGCAGGTCATGATACATACAAACACTGAAGATTATTGAAAGAATACAACAGGAGGACCACTATAATGGTCCTCAAGACGTTACAATAGGTTTTGTTACTATTGAAGTTTAAATAAGAAATCTCAGTGTGAATCTGAAAATATCCTTATAGAAAGAACCAGGCATGTAATCACAAGAAACATACATGCTTAGAATGTCAATGAAATTCATCTGAGGATGAGCCGGAAGATGTGTAAGATCATTTCAGGTTTTAGTTTAAGTATGGATGTGCAAAATTTAGCTAATTTCCCAGGAGCAACTACTGAAATCTTAATTATCAAATTATCTTATCATTAATGCAGAGAAATGAAACATAGAGGTAAAAAAGTATATGTGAAACTTTTCATGATGACAGAGAAATAATGATTTAAGATCACAGTAAAAGCTGTAAAAATCCAGAATGCCTTCAGTTTCCAAAAACTCCCTCCTGGGTGTCAATTTACCTGTGGCACATGAATAATCCCAAAAGTTGTATGAATTCCAAGACAAACATAAGACTTGAAGCAGTGAAGTTATGTTGTACTGAAAATAGTACAAAGGATTAAGTACAGTTCCTTCCAAAAGAGATCAGGGAAATCTTTATCTGGTGATGTTTAAAACCCTACCCACTTAGCTAATACGGGCCATGAAACTCTAGCCCTCATCACTTAGCAGGATACAGGCTTCTTGTCTTTTGTAATGTACCACACTGAGTCAGATCAAAATTTGAGCATAGAAGATTCATGAGGTACCCCTACTAGAAACATAAGCCTTCCAGAAGTTATTTTACAAGACTGCAACCTCCAATTGGGCATGGATCTAATCGGCATTGATTAGTAAAATAGGTCAATAGGAAAAAATTGACCCAGGTAATCTAGTTCAATGTTCTGCCTTTGCATCATGCCACTGTAAAGTAGAAATTTCTGGTTTCTTTGGAGACTCAGTTGTGACATGTGACACATTTTTCTGGAAGCTGTCTTATGAAAGGATGTTTGCCTGAGACAGACACATGAGAGGATGCATGATGTTTAGAAGGAATATAAATATAATTCCACAGATGGCGAGAGGACACTCTTGTATTGGTTTGCCTTGCAAGGCTTTGCTGCTCTTCACTGATACTACTTTGCATTGGTTCATCTTACAATACCTTGCTGGTCTGACTGCTTCTTGCTGCTTATGCAGACTTGTACCAATTCGGCAGAGCCTTGGGGTTTAGTCTGGAAGGAGCTGCTGCTGCTGATTCATGTCTGCTATCTGAAGTTAGACTGGACTGCAGCTACTGTTTGGAATCACCCTGAAGAACTACTTCTAAACGTGTCCACACTCTCCATTTCCTATTAACTTCTCTCCTACCTGTGGTCAGAGGCCTAGAAGGGAGGTTGAGCCATTTAAGAACCTTATTAAAGTAAGTTTTGAAAAATCGAAGCCTACACCACTGGGTCCATAATATCATATTTGACTGTTTCATAATGCACCCAGTGAAGTAACTGTCTCTCATAGAATGCTTTTCCAAAAACACACTACATGTTTTCCAAAAACATGTTTTCTAATGATCATTTAGCAGGTGTTATGGTAATATGCTTTTTGCATAGGAAAGATTCTATATATCAAAAATGTGTGTTGAAGGCAGCAACTAAATGAAATCTATCTATAGGCATTCAAATTCTTCATTTCATACCAGAAATATAGTGCTTGAGATTTTTATTACTACAAATATGAGCTTGACAAACTAAGCTCAGGTTACAAACCACTTTTGCAGTATTTTGTTATAATTTGTGACATTTTTAGTGATTTCATCATGAGTCAAAAACTGGAAATTTTAATAATGGAAATTTTACAAAAATCAAGGAAGACCAAAAAATTAGTCAAATACTTTAAACCCACCCTTAATCCTAAATTTATATTCCTGAAAAAATTACATTGTTAACATAATAATGTTTGTCATTATGCACTAAAAGCAAATAAAAAAAGCAAGATAAAACAAACCAAAAAACCCCTTTAAGTTTGTCAGTTTGATTAAGAACAGGCTTGTGTTTTGAGTTTTCAGAAACAAATGTGATATAGATATGCAGCCTCTCCTATCTAGGTCTGTTACTAAAGTAAGCCCACATTTCTTATATATCACAGAATTATTCAGAAAGCAAAACAAGATGATAGTTAATTATCTCACACCTTGTCTTCATAAGCTATCCAACAAAATTGCAAGTAGTGTAATACATTCACTTGAATAAAAATATTTTGGTTTAATTAATTTCATCCAACTTCATTTCCCTAAGTATTTATTTATAAACCAACTAAATAGGTTTCCTTGTCAACTTAGTTTGGCCAGATATAATATCACAGTTGTTAACTTATTATACATGATCTGGAGCTCACATCTATTTCTGAGCAACAAAGCTAGAATGCTGGCCCAGATTGTCAATGCTTTAAATTGATTTAATGAAGGAAAAACAAAAGGCTTATATGTGTTTTGTGTAAGAAAACACCGTATACCTTGGTCACTTGAGTTAATACTCTATGAATGCATTTATCATATGATCTGATTTAATGAAATTACTGCTATGTTCATGAACTTTAGTGAGGCAATGTATGTCTATTATATCTGTCTATTCACAAAGAGGTATAGATAGATGTCAAGAAAATATATTTATAGAGCTAATAGTATTTATTTTAAGATTGTGACATTTGTAGTTATGTTTTGCTATCTTCTTTGCTGTTTCCTATGTTAATTACATTTTAATAAACCACTATTATATCAACAGTGAGATTTTATTTTCTCCAGATTGGGCAGAATTAATGACGAAGGTGATGACAAGCCTAACACTTGAAAATGTTTGTCTGTTTCACGGTTTCTTGGGCTGAGCCACTGCTGAATTAAACAAAACTATTCTAAAGGACAGAAAGTTGTTGGCCAGCTTCAAGTAATGGCCTCACCAAGAGAGAAAGGAACATCAGAAGGGGAAGAACTGTTTTGACTCCAGCAAAGCACTTGGGAAAAGCAGAGCTAAGAATCAAATAATAACTATAATCATACATTTTCACGTGTTTTCCATCCTCAAAATTGTCTTCACAGAACATTTAAGTATTTCTTGTACAATTTCCCAAACATACCAAAGTACAGTCATGGCTTTATGACTAAGGAGTAGAAACAATTACAAAAGCCATGACTCCTACTTCTGTTTATATATATTTCTGCTTTTTTCCTTACATCTGGGGCATCTTTCAGTGTGGAGCAAGCACAACAGTTAGCAACATAAAAAACAGTTCCCAGCCTCAAACCTAGAAAACTTGTTAAACAATACACTTAAGTCTTCATTTGAATGCATACCAAATCAGTAGCATTCATCACAGCATTGGCAGAAATGTAGTATTGCTTCTAATATGCACTTAGGAATGCAGGAAGTTGACGAAGTCTCAGGACAATGAGATGGCTCAGTGAGTAAAGGGGCTTGCTGAACACGTCTGGTGACCTAAGTGATCTCCAGAACCCATGGGAAGGGGAAATGAGAGAACGTACCCCACAAGGTTGTTCTTTTACTGACACATATGTGCTGGGATGCATATATCCCCCTTCACAATAATAGTTTTAAGTTGTTTATTATTATTATTATTATTCAACAACAAAAATAGATGTCTCTAGGACAATATCCTTTGGAATTTATCCATTTGTTTGTTTCAGAAATAACTCTGTTTTTAAAATACACAAAGGCAAGGGTTTAACTATAATTGTTAGAAGTGTACATATTCATATTTTGTTAATTAGAAGTCCAAGGTCTTCTGTGCATGTATATATACTTTTTACTTTATCAAAGGTGAAGTCATTGTTCACTTGCTATGTATATACAACATGTTTCACAACTTGTATTGCTGTGCTATTAAATGATTACTTTCTGTTTAAAAATTTTAAGAACTAATGCTTGCTTTTATAAACTCATACACCAAAATTAGAATGATACAAAGAAGATTAACATGGGCCTTAAACAAGGATGATGCAAATTCATGAAATGTTCAATATTTTTGCAAATAATAGTATGGAAAATCAAACACAAGAACTCAAAGATGGGATATAGTGGGCATATGAGTTTCCATGGGAAAAGTGTTCACAGTGAAGAAGAAGCAGCAGGCTAGGGGCTCAGAAAAGAGAGGAGGGGGCAGTTAGGATAATCCTGACCCACTGAAGCTCTCTAGAGATGCTGCTAAATTTTCTGCTTTTATTCCTGATATGGGGACTATTCCCTGTTCCAACTCTTCAATTCAAACCCTACAGGTCCTGAGCTATAAAAGACATACATATACATATACATATACATATACATATACATATACATATACATATACATATACATATACATATACATATACATATACATATACATATACATGGTTGACTGCAATAAATACTCTCTACTGAAAGAGTTCAATGTCTAAAAAATATCAGTATCTTATTTTCATAGTGAAATTAAAATGTTCATCCACCTGAAACCTATTATTTGTCCTGATTTCTCTTTCCTGTCTTTGCTAAGTCTTGCAAAGTTACTGCATTAGTTGAAGGGAGTGCCATGGACTACATTTCTACACAGAAACAAGAGCCAAACTGTCAACAACTTGACCCAAGACACTTGGGCCAACACTTGTCACAAAAATATTATGTTGTGCTCAGAGGTTTATTTATGCAAAAATTTTAAATATCAAAAAAACTAGTGCAATTGTACATGTGTATTTGTGTGTGTGTGTGTGTGTGTATGTGTGTGTGTGTGTGTGTGTGTGTGTGTGTGTGTGTGTGTGTGTGTGTTTTAATACGTATAGTGTGTTCCATTAGATTGTGGCAGTCTGGTAACACAGAAGTTTCAGAATTCTGTATTAATTATGATCCAATTCTACGTGGCTATTTGTTATCTTAAGAACATTTTTTGCTGTTTGGCTATGGGGACAGTTAGAGAAATGGAGAAGAAAAGTGTCTTTTCAGGACAGCTGTACCAAAGTTCCAGTTTCTCTGTTCCAATCATGTGTAGTAAGAGAAATTTCTCATCAAGTTGTTAATCATTCCTTCCAGAATCTTGCAGAGACTTTGCATGTCTCTGTTCTTGGCTCTTCAAAGCATTCCACTCTCTAAACTTTGGCTGGAAAACTTAATATGGACAGAAAACCATGAGGAGAATATCACAAGCCCTACCACTGGCAAACATTTGACTCAACTAATCAAACTGTATTATGTATTTTCATATGCTTCTAGCTAGTCTGGAAATGAACTTCCACTCTCCAATAGAATACCATTCAATAATACAATGCAGGTTCTGTAATAAATGAGCACACAGAATAGCAAATTTTAAAGAAGTTAGCAAAAACCCCCAAAATATTATGAAGCAAGACACTTCCTCCTAAGAAAACCAGAGAAAAGCAGCCAAAAGAAATCCAAAGAAGTCAGTACAGAAGAAGAAAAAATGACTAGAAAAAGCACTGAATCAAGGAACTAAAGGTATAAGAAATGTCAATGAAATGAAAGGCTAGGTTTTTGGCAAATTGTTTTAAAAAATAAGCATTGCCAACATTAAAAACAAGAGAGGCACTAATGATACTCTGAGAGAGAAAAAAACAACTATAAAGTAGTCTTCTGCCAGGAAGTTAGAAATATTAGAATTTCCTTGAAAGAAAGAACTCAACATTGATTGTTTTTTTTTTTCCTAACAAAAGAAGATATAAAAAGTCTGACTAGGCCTACAATAAGAAAAGAAGTTAAACTTGGAAGTCAAAATGTTTACAGGACTAGAGATATGGTTCCATTAACAGAGTACTTGCCAGCATGAACAACCCTGGATTGATCCCCAGAATGACAAAAAGTAGGTATGACAGAGTATGTCTGTAATCTGGACACTCAAGGGGAAAGTGCAGGAAAATGGAAGGTCAAGGTCTTCCTCAACTGCACAATACATGAGACAGAGACTAGTATGGTATACGTGAGACACTGCATCAAAATAAACTAATAAATAAAACAAAAATAAAAATAATCCCATGAAGAAAAGTCAGGGCTCACCACATGAATTTTTAAGAAGGACAATGAACGTTTCTATATAACCCGCATGATCTTGAGCATCTCCATATGACCTATATTCATACCCTTAGGCAAGGCTTGGTTTTCTTCTACCCTATCTGTTACTGTGATGCTAGATTCATCCTAGAACAGAGGAAGCTATGGCTGCTGAAGGGAAGAGTGTGGCAGTTGCCAGTCCTTTCTTGTGTGAAATTGCTGCTATGAGACAGTTTCTCTTCTGTCTTCTTAGTTTCAATCTGCTTACTCCCTTAGGACACAGCTGAAGGTTTCTCTGGAAGCCTGTTTGAACCTAGCTGAGAGGCTCCTTCTCCATGGCTAAGTGCATATTGTCTGTATTTTCTGTACTACAGCTTGATGTCATTGTGTGGGACTAAGGGTGGGTCTAACTTCATTTGGACTTATTGTACTCATATAAAACTAATATATAAAAATGTGTGAAAGATACCTACAGAATCTACCATCACACTTGTGGCTCTATTACTACAAAACTGAATTTCATTAATTAATTCTATAACGATTTGAAAAACAAATACTACACATCCACCCTCAGACAGCACAAACACTAGAAAGACTTGCCAGTGATACTGAAAGCAGAGCAGATGAAGACACACAAGAAAACTGCAGACCAGTGTCATTCACATGCAAAGGTATGAACTGCTTTAATAAATTATCAACAAAACAAATGAAACAATAGTTGCAAAGGCATATAATAACAATATGAAGGACTTATCTAAGTCTTGTGAAAAGGTATTGACTTCCAGATTCTGCTAATATGGTGGGCTGGCCTGAGGCTGCTTGTATTCTAATGCTAATACTGATTCCTCAAGACCTTGGTTGCCTCAGAGACAAGGGAGTCCCCATGTTGACACAAGTGACCTTGCCCCCAAGTTATTTCTTTATTGGTGAATGAAGGTGCCAATGGTCAACAGCTGGGCAGAAGAGACATAAGCAGGGTTTAAGGTTCCTGGGCTTGGGGTTCAGAGGAGACCCATGAGGGTGAGAAGAAGGAAAATAGAGGAGAAGCTACCATGACCATGGGTTAGGTGAGTCATGGAAACATAGCCCTGAGGCCTGGACAATTGGAGTTTAGAGCAGCCCAGTGAAACACAGTAAGTAATAACTCAGGGTTATGGGAAAGTAGATTCTAATAGCATAGAGGGTAAATATCTGCCCAGCTCCTATGCTATTTAAGGCTTATTGTAAGCAATAAAAGTTGTGTGTCTTTTAACTAGGAACTGAATTATCAAGGTGGGGTAGAAACCCAGGATTGGGATTAAAATTTTCTACAAAATGCTAATATAATACATTTGTATTAATTACTTTCTGTTGTTGAGATAAGACACCCAGAACAAGGCAATTTATAGAAGAAAAGGTTTACTTGCACTGGAATTATAGCTTCAGGGATAAAGGACAGCCATATTCACCACAGGGATGCATTGAAACACGCAAGAATGGTGGCTTGCACTGGAAACTAGGAGCTTATCTCCTGATCAATTCGCAGGAAGCAGAAAGAGCAAACTCTGAGTGATGTGTGGTTTTTGAAATCTCAAAGTCTTCTCTCTTTGTTTCCTGGCTGAAGAGTTAACTGTTTTGTTTCATTACAAGCTCCTACCATGAAGTGTCACCTTTGTCAAGGGACCACATCACTGGAGCAACTGACCTTGAACTGGAACTTCCAGGAAGTGAGCAAAACAATCATTTTCATTTTCAAGTTTATTTATTTCCTTCAGAAATGAAGCCTACCAAAGGCATTTACTTACAATCTGGACTGCCAGATAAATTAAACTATTCAGTCAAAATTTAAATTAGCCATCTCATAAACCATAGTAAAATATGAAAACTAAGGAGAATTGTAATTTAGGCTTTGGATGACTGAATCGAGGGGCTCAGGTCATGTGTGCTATTGACTGAAGTATTAGCATCAGATATGGACATTCTACAGGGGGCGAGGCCAATCCTAACAACAGCCAGAAAGGATGGCAGAGCTGAAGGACAGCTACAACAGAAGCTGCTTTGACAGGACCATGTTTGGATAAGAAAGGGTACGGCTCCCAATGGTCATGGGTTCCAAATCAGACAACTCACACAGAAAAAGGTGACTACCAAGACAGAAATTCGGAACTTAGAAATTAGAGGGAAGTCTCAAGCACTGAGGAACTTGATTCACGGAAGACATAGAAAACCAAACTGTCAATTTCATCTTATGTTGAGATTTAATGGACTGAATTCACACAGAAGGACCTTTCAGTCCAATGACAGAGAAGATGGGAGCCAACAAGAGTATTGTATTTAACTTGATGTTTATTGAAAGGCAGGACTTTGTGTGTCTACTTTGATTTTAAACAGTATTAGGAGAAGGCATGCCTACTTCCTTATGAAATTGTGTACATAGCAACTCTTAAATAATTTAATCTGAAATATCTGTTAAAGAATAAAGTCATAATGTAGTAAATTTTTTGTCTTTCTCACATTCCACTGATCTTGTTGTCATATCTAATGCTTTTTCACTAACCTCAATAAATAAATAAAATGTCAAATGGAGAAGTAATGTTTAAAGTCTAAAATGGTACAGGTAATGAGAAAGGATATAATTCAACAAAAATCCATTTTTTTCTTTTAGAAAATCCTTTCCCATACTTTTTGTTAAATGACTAAAAATGATTTTCACACACGTGTTCAAGAGACTCAGAGAAGTAAGGCCTGTGCTATCCTAATCCCCACATCAAAGCCAAATACAAAGAAAGCTGGATGCAGACTGTATTTACACATGACACACAGATTTAGGATTATAAATTTATGATCCAGACACTTATAATGGTTTGCTTAAACAAGCACCCTGAGAACATTACTGTAATAAGAGAAAAAGTTCTCAGCTGTAGATAGTATTACACAAGTAAAAATTCATAAATGAAGCTTTAACCTCCTAGAAGGAATCTTAGACCATGGGTGCTTTTTTCAAAATATGTAATTGTACATTATAAAATAAAATTATATGTGTCAGTTGGAATAAATATTGAAGCATTTTTTTAAATTTCTTCACCCACAAAATAATAGAAATACTATCACTCACATTATGGAATGTAAAAAATATCTTAGCAAACAGTAGGTGCACATTGCCTCAGATCCTTGATTAGTCTTATTCTTTTAAAAGCTTTCAGTCATGTGTTAAAGACAGGCTCCTAGTCCAGTAGATCACAATGCTGCTCATTACAGGAGTACACTATGCTGGTCATTACAAGAGGTCACACAGGCTCAGATCTTCACCAAAAAATCCCTTTACTGGATGTTGAGTCTCAAAGGTAGCCCAGGTGTTAGCCAGTGAGCACCACCACCCAATGCATAATGTTACCATTATTTTTAATGTGTTCATTAGGTATTGGAAGAAAAATTCAGAGAGCTTGTCCAAATCCAAACAACATTATTGGGATAGATCCTTTTTTAAAAATCTTGTTTATTCCACAAAAAAACCTCCTTTACCATAGCAAAGTAATTTATTTTTCACTTTAACTGGAAGGCTCTGTTCTGTTTTCCTCAGTTCTGTATCATCTAGCAACATTCTCTGAGGCATACTTCTCTGTGTTAGTTATTAAAACTGAAACCTGCAAAGGAATCATAGAACTTTCAACATTCATCAATCTTTAAATTTAATAAACTTTCTAGGATCCTTCTCCGCTGTTAGAATAACAATTCATGATTGAAATGCACTAAATGAGGTGTGAACAGCAACACTGTGTCTGGTGAATACAAAGAGCAACACAGAGGAGACCTGGAGAACATGCAGGGGAGTTGCTGAGAAGCCCAATCCTACAATACATTCCACCTACCCACAAAGTCGTCCATGCCCACATGGCCCACACATTTACAGCATGGGGTCTGGATGGATCTCAATCGCTTGCTGTTTGACTATATACACCCTGTGGCTATGAAGAATATAAGGAAGATTAACTGTTCCCTTTGGCATTCACAAAGCACACTGCAAATATCATTAATACCAGCCTGTCTTCGTTAACACACCTACATTGGAATTCAAAATTACTTTCGCCCACCTTCTTATTTATTTCTTCACATGAAGCACTCAGCCTAACAAGAAATGGTTCCAAAAATGAAACAAGAAATTATCCAACATACCGAAATAACCATCTTGGTGTCATTTCTACTTTAAACTGTGATAGTCAGAAGGAATGGTCTGCTAAGCTTTTGCCTGTTGCCAGTCAGGGAAAGGAAAGGCTCCCTCTAGAAAAAAGTTCAAAATTGTGTAACTCTGACCATTTGCGAAGTAGCATCTGTAACTTTCAAATCACCTCAAATAGACTTCTACCTCTCCACTATCTCCCAGGACCACAATGTCGGCAGATCTGAGGTTCATCACCTCTCTTCATCCCCAGCATGCTCTGGCCAAACAATTACACCTCTGGGCCACTATGCCAATCTGCATTGTTCCTTAGGGAACAGAAAGAGATATGCTTTGTCGATGAGTCCATAGTGACCACTGCTCTTGAGAGAAGGTCTAGAGAAGGCTATCTTTCTTTTGCATGGAAACAAGTTAAGCATGGGGAATATTTGAGGTGTGACTAAATGGTTTTGAGTAGAAACATAATTAACTCCCCAAATGATAAGGTTATATAAGGAAGAGATGAAAAACTGTGCAAGTACATGGATTTGTGTATGCTAGTGTCCCTGGCGATGTAGAATACCCTCAGATGGTATAAATGGCTTACATATAAGATATAACTTGAGCCTCTTTAACAGAAACAACATTACAGATGCAAAATGATTCTGAAATTAAAAACTTGGGTTGGGAAACAGTAATTAAACATTGCTCAAACTTTCGAGCTTACAGTGCCTGTATTTTAGATGGTCATAGCCAATATTTTCAGAGAAATAGTTTTTAAAATCAAGGGACTAGTACAGTGTTGTAAGCATTATATTAAAATTATTACTATGATCTGAACAAAACGCATTCACAAAAATGTTAAATTTACATTAAATTTTCTATAGTAGATTGAGAAATGATTGGAGCATTCAGATCATTGTTTAAAAGGTTATTGATGTTAATAAAATGTGATAATACTCATCCATTAACATATTGTTTGCAATGTATTTATCTTTGGAAAATACCCATGAAAGCTTAGACAGGAGAATATACACAGAATAGAAAAATCAGTGCGAAAAGACAAATGGGCTGATTTCCAGAGAAAATGGTAGACTTGTTTTCTTTTCCTCCTAAGAAAAATGACTTTTAAAAGACAACAGATAATGGGTTATCAGAGAATGCAACAGAGTCTGAGGAAATCTCTTAGAAACTTATTTGAAGAATAAGAATTCTTATTACTGGGCTAAGTGGGTAAAGCATTTGCCACACGAATATAAGGAACATGTTAATGGGGGTGAGTCACAGTGTCAGGAATCCTAGCCTTTCCACAGCAAGATCAGGGGCAGGAGCTTAAGAGCCAGGTTGCTTGTCATGTGAGAAACAACAAAAGAGAGACCTTGCCTCCAACAAAGCAGAAAGTGAGGATCAACACTTAACATCTTCTGACCTCCACATATGCACCATGATTCATGTACATGAACACACGCATACATGCACATACAGACACAGGCACATGCATACAAATGTTTTATCCACGTACATACACAGATACACACATTATACATACACATGCATACAAATAAAACATAACCATCTACAGGTTTTTTTTGTTTGTTTTTTGTTTTTCGAGACGGGTTTCTCTGAGTAACCATGGCTATCCTGGAACTCACTCTGTAGACCAGGCTGGCCTTGAACTCAGAAATCCGCCTGCCTCTGCTTCCCAAGTGCTGGGATTAAAAGCATGCGCCACCACTGCCCGGCCACCTGCAGTTATTAATAATCCTTTTTTAGAATAATATTTTCTAAATAAACCCTGTTGGTTCCTTTGAATCTATTGTATACATGAGGACTCTTCTATTTAAAAATGGTATTCGACCGCCCAGATCTGCCAGGATCCAGGGCCTGAGAACCAGGGGCCAGGAAACTTCTGAACCTTCCAGTTTCATCTGTGGGTAGAGACCTTTGCCTAGGCCACCAGGGGCCTGTGCCTGGGGACGTCAGCCTGGGCCACAAGGCTCCAGAAGAGAGCGGGTATCCCAGGAGCACTGACACACCTTTGAGCAGGCAAAACGACCACTTCTGTTCAAACTCACTGGATCAAGAGGGACCCTTGCAGAGCCAATAGGGCATAGGAACCAAGGGACAGCTGGGGACATGTTCGTTCTGATTTCCTTCTGCACCCCAGAGCAGACCCTGTGCTACAGTTCTCCAAACCCAAACACCTCTCAGTGAGAGCTGGTCTTCAAGGAGTACTGACACAGAGGCCTGCAGGAGGGGCAAGCCACAACCAGACAGAGTAAGATCACCTAACATCAGAGTTAACAAGATGGCAAAAGGCAAGAGTAAGAACATAAAGAACAGAAACCAAGAGTACTCGGCACCATCAGAACCCAGCTCTCCCACCACAGCAAGCCCTGGATACCCCAACACACCAGAAAAGCAAGACTCAGATTTAAAATAATTTCTCATGATGATGATAGAAGACGTAAAGAAAGAAATGAATAGCACCCTTAAAGAAATACAAGAGAAGAGAGATAAACAACCAGAAGCCTTTCAAGAGGAAATACAAAAATCCATTAAGGAATTACAAGGCAGAATTTCAAGAAAACACAATCAAACAGACAAAGGAAATGCACAAACTATCCAGGAGCTAAAAATAGAAATAGAAACAATAAAGAAATCACAAAGGGAGACAACCCACAAGTTAGAAAACCTAGGAAAGAGATCAGGAACCATTGATGTAAGCATCACCAACAGAATACAAGATATAGAAGAGAGAATCTCAGGAGCAGAAGATACCATAGATAACAACGACACAACAGTAGAAGAAAATGCAAAATGCAAAAAGCTTCTGACCCAAAACATCCATGAAATCCAGGACACAATGAGAAGACAGAACCTAAGGATAATAGATATCGAAGAGAGTGAAGATTCCCAACTTA
>CM052720.1:20824891-20853658 GCA_028551405.1 Uromys caudimaculatus
GCTCCACTATGTTCATAGCAGCCATATTTATAATAGCCAGAAGCTGGAAATAACTCAGATGTCCCTCATCAGAGGGATGGATACAGAAAATGTGGTACATCTACACAATGGAGTACTACTCAGCTATTAAAAACAATGACTTAATGAAATTTGCAGGCAAATGGATGGAACTTGAAAATATCATCCTGAGCAAGGTAACTCAGTCACAAAAGAACAAACATGGTATGTACTCACTGATAAACGGATATTAGCCCAAAAGTTAAGAATACCCAAGTTTCACTTAACAGTAACAGCTGGACTGAGAGTGAGGTCCCAGATGGAGGAGTTGGAGAAAGGTCTGAAGGAGCTGAGGGAATTTGCAGCCCCATGGAGGAGCAAGAGCGTCAATGGGCCTGAGCCTCCCCCCGGTCATCCTGGAGTTTGGATCACCAACCAAAGAATACACATTGAGGGACCCATGGTTTGGACCACATATGTGGCAGAGGATAACCTCGATGGCCATCAGGGAAAGAAGAGAGGCCCTTGGGCCTGAGGGTGTTAGAGGCCCCAGTAAAGGGGAATGTCAAAGTGGGAATATGGGGATGGGTGGGCGGGTGGGTGGGAGGTGGAATTCCCTCATAGAGGCGGGGATGGGGAGGGGATAGGGGGTTTCCAAAGAGGAGACCACAGCACTAATTAGGAAAAAAAAAAAAAAAAAGAAGCCAAGCAATAAAGGCACACGCCTTTAATCCCAGCACTCATAGGCAGAGGCAGACAGAACTCTGAGTTTGAGGTCAGCCTGGTCTACACAGTGAATTCCAGGACAGCCAGGACTACACAGCAAATCCTGGTCTTCAAACAAAACAAACAAACAAACAAGCAAACAAACCCAAATAGACAGAAAGAGGGGTGATGAGCCAAAAGAGCCAGAAATGGAGCAGTGCAGCTCCAGCCAGAGCAGACAGGCTTTACATGCAGTTCAGTGCATTGATGGACTTTGTGATTCTCTTCTTCCAACTTCGGTACAATTCTCCACATACATAAAAAATAAATAAATAAATAAATAATAACATAAAATAAAATAAAATAAATAATAAAAATGGTATTTGAGTACATTTCAAAAAAAGGTACTGAATTGTGGTCAATGCTTAGTTTAAAGAACCTCAAGTGAAAATTTGTGAGACTGTTAAGCTGGAGCTCATATAACATGTGAAGAACGTGAAACTGTCCAAAGTACATGTGACCTATGGCCCCACATTGCACATATAGCAAAGTCTTCAAAACTGATTCTTTGCTCCAATTGAATACTCACACCTTTGACAAATCTATCTCTAATTGGAATGAATATCTTAGTATAGAAAAAAACAAAACATGAAACAGAAAAATAAAATAAAATAAAATAAATATTGAAAGAAGATTATTGCAGTAGCCAATGATCAGCTGAATTCACAGATAGTAAATCCAGAGCATCTTTTTCACTCTCATCTTTCTTTCTCTCTGAAAGGTCCTCACAGACATACCCAGACGTGTGCTCATTCTAAATCCAGTCAAATTAGAGGTAAAAATCACCTATCAACGTCTTGGTTCAAATTCTGTCATGATTTACACACTGAGGACTGTTTGTTTAGTCATTGCATTTGAATATAAAAGCTAAATGTTACAGATAAAACATATACTATCGGTGTATTCATTCATACACAGGACATGGTATAACTAGATTGAGTTATTTCAGTAGCCAAGGACCAGTAAATCTACGACTACATGTTGGATTTTAGATTTCAAGTGCACTAAAGGCTTGGTTTGGTCTCCAGGAGGTAGAAAAGGCCTTGGGAAGCTGATCCTATGGGAAGAAAGTTACATTATCATTATTAGAGGTGTGCCTTAATGGGAATGCCAGATTCTGACTCCCTCCTCTCTTCTCTCTTCCTTGCTTCCAGGATGCCGTGTCATAAACATATTTTTTGTCCCGAATGTTGCCCCCCATGATGTATTGCTTCCAGACAGACTCCAAATCAACAGAGCCAAATAAACCTGCCCTCCTTTTAAGCTATTTCTCTCAGGTGTTTTATCACAGAGATGAAAACTGATTAGCTCAGGAAAGCTAATGTGACTTTACCACTTTAAACATGTGGAAACTTTGTATGATGAATAACTTTTTGAAAGTTCTTTGAATCAGTGGAAGAGCCACAATTGAGTTCTAGGGAGCCAAACTTAAGGGCCACAGACATATCAGTAAGAGGGTTTAGTATGTACCTAAATCTGTGTAGATTAGCCCTATATTCCACACAAGTCATAAATATATATATATATATATTATTCACAGAGATTAAAAATAGATTATCCTTCTCTCTTAACCCTCCCTGAAAGCCCCTCAAAGACACACCCAGAAGTATGCCACAATTTACGAGTTCATTCCAAATCCAGTCAAATTAGCAGTGAATATCACCTATCACAGCCTTGATTCAAATTCTATCATAATTTATGTTGCTGTTAGTTTACCTATTCCTCCCATTAGGATATAAAAATTAAGTGTCACAAGCAAAAGACATACTGTCCTACATCTATGTATTATATATAAAATTATATAGTTATTCATTCATACATAGGACATTGTATAATATAATAACTAGATTGGATTTTTGCATGGTAAAAATTAAGTAAATCTAAGGCAGGATGTATATTTCAGTGTGTCAAACTTTTTAGTAGATGCTCACCTATATGTGAATCACCTATATGTTCATAATTCATGGTCACTATTAATATTTACAAAACAAGTGATTTCAACTGACTTTAATGTTAGTTGATATAAAATACCATGAAGGCAATATGGAATACTTTGATAGAGTTGCTGGAAAAACAGTAGAGAAGAAGAAGAAGAGGAAAATGGGAAGGGCTGTGTTCTTACAAATGTGTATTCCGAAGCAACTGTCACAATGCTTGGGAGTCGCCATGTGCTTTATTTCAGATGGCAACAGCACCCTCTGGTGAAGAGCAAGCATAGTTTACAACTTTCTCCAGAACAATGTAGGTGATATGCTCCATGGGCAAAAAGGTTAACTAGGAGGAGATAACGCAGTGTGTTTCCACGCAGCACTGATTATAGATAGCAACTCTGCACTGTACATTGCAAAAGGCCATAAGGAGGCATCTTGGATGACTTGACCATAAATAGATGACAAAGGGGATACGGACAAACTTGGCCAGACTTGGACATTATAGTCTGCATCATAGATTGCCTTATGAATATGTATATCTTTATGTTTTTATAAATGGTCTTTTCAAATAAGATTAATATAAATTTAAGGATAAAGCTAAATATTAAAAGTAGCTCCACCAGTTTGTTCCTTAAGCTAGCATTTGCTCACACTGAACTTACTTTATTTTAGAAACTGATTCTAGATCTCTGCAGGCCTGCTGTCACCCAGGTAAAATGATTAAGATTCTCAAGCACCAAGCCCATAGCTGCTGGGTCCCTAGGAAAGCCCAGAAGCTGTGAGGTTTCTCCTGTCCCCTCTGTGCTCCATTTTCCAGTCCACACCTCTAACCAATCCCAGAGGTCTGGAGCTATCAGGAACCACCAAGTGAGAACTCTACTCCAATTCTCTGCCAGCTGGCCCCTCTAGGCAAACTCAGCAGTGATGAACTCTTCCCTGTCCCCTCTGTGTTCCATTTCCTGGGGCACAGCTCCACCTGTATCCCTGGAGGCCTGCTGCTGCCAAAACCTTATAGGTAAGATGCCCAAGCACCAAGCATCTGCCTACTGGGTCACTTGGTGAGCCCAGAAGTCTTGAGGTTTGCTCTGTTCCCTCTGTGCTCTATCTTCTGGTCCACACCTCTACCTGCAATCCCAGAGGCCTGAAACCATCAGGGACAACAAACTCTATCTGCATCCTTGGGGGCCTGCCCCTAGCCCAGACAACCAACAGCTTGAAGCCATCACGTACCACCATTTCTGCCCACATCCCTGGAAGTCTGCTGACTCCAGGGACAGTCAACTCTACTTACAACCCCAGAGGTCTGCTGTCATCAGGGTCTGTCAACTCTACCTGCAGCCCCAGAGGCCTGATCCTGTCAAGGACTACCAGACTTGACAACATTAGGAACAAACACATGGTTAAGGGCCAACCTAAGAACACAATCAACAAAAGCCAGGGCACTGTGGCATCCCTAGAACCCAGCTATCCTACTACAGCAAGCCCTGGATATCCTGACAAATATGAATTTCAAGAAAATAATCTTAAATCTAATTTATAAAGCTGATAGGGATCTTTAAAGTGGAAATAAATGAATCCCTTAAAGAAATACAGGAAAATTCAAACAACTAGAGACCCTTAAAGAGAAAATGAATAAATATAAAGAAATACAGGAAAATATCATCAAACAGGTTAAAGAAATAAATAAAACAGTTCAAGGCCTGAAAATGGAAATAGAAGCAATAAAGTAAACATAAACTGAGGCAATCCTGGAAGAAAACGTAAACCTACAAAAGAGAACAAGAAACAAAGATACAAGCATCACCAATAAAATATAAGAGATGGAAAAGAGAATCTCAGGCATAGAAAATATGACATAAGAAGTTGATATATCAGTCAAAGAAAATGCTAAAGCTAAAGTATTTTTGGCACAAAATATCCAGGAAATTTTGAACACTATGAAAAGATGAAACCTAAGAATAATATTAATAGAAGGAGAAGACTTCCTACTCAAAGGCCCAAAAAGTATCTTCAACAAATCCATAGAAGAAAATGCCCCTAACCTAAAGGAAGAGATGCCTATAAATATACAAGAAGATTACAGAACACCAAATAGAAAATCCTACTACTACATAACAATCAAAACAATAAATGCACAGAACAGAGAATGTTAAAAACGTTCAAGAGACAAAGGCCAAGTAACATATAAAGGCAGACCTATTAGAATTACACCAGATTTCTCAAACGAGACTTTAAAAACCAGAAGGACCTGGGCACATATCTTACAGTTTCTAAGAAATCACATTTACTCAGCAAAACTTTGAATCACTATAGATAGAGAAAACAAGAAATTCCATGACAAAACCAAAATTAAATAATATCTTTCCACTAATTCAGCCTTATATATAGAAGATAATAGAATGAAAACTCCAACACAAGAAAAGGTAACTACACCTAAGAAAACACAAGAAATAACCAATTCCATAGCAGCAAAATCAAAAGAATAGAAACACACACACACACACATACACACACCGCAGTACTGCTACCAACATCAAAATAACAGGAATTAAATAAAAGGCACATGCTAACAGAGTGTTTGCATAAACAGGACCCATCATTCTGCTGCATATAAAAAACACACCCCAGCGACAAAGATAGATATTACCTCAGAATACAAGGCAGGAAAGTTTTCCAAGCAATCATACCCAAGAAACAAACTGGAGTAGCCATTCTAATATCTAATAAAATTGGCTTTCAACCAAAAGTAATCAAAAGAGATGAGAAAGGACACAATACATATCAAAGAAAAAAATCCACCAAGAGGACATCTCAATTCTGAACATCTATATCCCAAATGCAAGGGAAACCACATCTATAAAAGAAGGTACACCTTACTAAAACTAAATCACACATTGAACCTCAAACATAAATAGTGGGAAACTTTAACACCTAACTTCACCAATAGACAGGTCACTGAGACAGAAACTAAACAGAGAAATAAAGAAACTAACTCACATTATGAATCAAATGGACCTAACAGATATCTATTGATCATTTCACCCAAACACAAAAGATCAAGTAAGCTTCATCCCCAGGATGCAAGGATGGTTCAACATATGAAAATCCATCAACACAATCCACCGTATAAACAAAACTAAAAGAATAAAACCACATGACCATCTCATTAGATACTGAAAAAGCCTTTGTGAAATCCAACACAGTTCTTCATGGTAAAAGCCTTGGAGAGGACAGTGATACCAGGCACATACATAAACACAGTACAAGCAATACACAGCAAGCCAGTGGCCAACATCAAATTATTGTAGAGAAGCTTAAAGCAATTCCATTAAATCAGAGACAAGGAGACTGAGCCACCAACCAAAGAGCAAGCATGGGTTTGACCTAGGCCCCACACACATGTAGCAGATGAGCTGCCTGTTCTTCACGTGGGTCCCCCAACAAATGGAGCCAGGGCTGTCCGTGGGTCTGTTGCCTGCCTGGAGATCCTATTCCCCTTACTGGGCTGCCTTGTCTTGCCTCAGTGGGAGAGAATGTGCCTTGTCCTTCAGTGATTTGATATGCAAGGGTGGGATGATATCCAGCCTGCCCCCCCCCCCCCCGCCTTCTCAGAGGAAAAGGAAAGGGAATTAGAGGGAAGGGTTTGGGAGTGGACTGGGAGGAGAGAGAGAGGCTGGAATTGGGATATAAAGTGAATAAAGAAATTAATTAATGGAAAAAATTGTTCAACATGATTAGAAGGGACTTGTAGAACAGTGGCCGATACCACTGAGTCTGACTAGTGCTCCTCTTGACACTTAAGAAAAAGAAACCATATCTATATTACAGTGAATTTTTTTTTAGAAAATGCAAATTCTACTTCTATAGATAAACAAAGAGTGTGCACATTTGAGTTAATCAAATTAGGTGCAGAGAATGTTACTTCACGAAAAAAATATATCAGAGATTTATCTACACTATACTATTTTCACATATGCATTTAAATTCTTCAGTGGTCTGAAGCACACACATCTGTCCACATAACTCACCTCTCTGTCTGTGTAAGATGTTTACTCATGTGCCCAATTCTCAGGCATATTTTTCACTGTTCATGTTATTCAGAAGCAAAATGGACCACTGAGCACAGTCATCAGATTCATGGCATCCATCATCTGATAATATATGACACAGATGCTTTTTATTATCCTTCTTTTCCTAGTCACTTAAAACTTCATGGTGAACACGAATTTCTTGCTGCTTGATGTTTTCCCTCATTTCTGTAATCTCAATACCTAAAATGATGCTCACAGTAAGTGCTTCCTAATAGCGGTTGGATAAATGAACCTACTGTGGTTATTCCACACAGCTGAAGTCTTGATTACTCACCCTTAAGGAGGAGCAGCTATTGCTTTTCTTTTCCATAATTCTGGTTTGGCTTCTGGTGACCCTGACCCATTTAATGTGGCAAAATCACAAGGTAGCCATCCCAAATTTAATAAGACTGGTAGTTTTATTCCCCAACTTTATTTCTCAGACAAGGATCTTGGCAGCATAAGGCCTCTGGTTTGGACATATTTTCTCTTGTAGTTCAGCCACCATGCTGTCAGAAGCCCAAGGCATTTTGATATTCCAGCCCAATTGAACTTCCAGCCAGTATCCAGGATGAAATGCCAGGTCTGAGTGACAAAGTCTGTATGTATTTCCTAACTCCTCACATGACTGCAAATGCAGCCAGCCTCATGTGGAGCTGGCTAACTAATTTCAAGACAAATTTTTGAACCTATAACCTGTCATACCTATGATGGGTACTATGAAGAACATCAAGTGGGCATAAAAAGACTGATGGAAAGAATACTCACTGGAAGGGACAGGAAAACCATTTATATTCCTTGTGAGTAGATGGGCACCACAAAGAACCAATGAGAGCTTAGGAAGGATGTGTTCAAAGGAAAACTTTGGGAGAAGGCGTTAAGTTGGTAAGCTGATGGAAAACATCTCTAAATGGAACGTAACTATTAGAAGTGAAGGGGGTGTTGCTGGAGGAAGCAGAGATGATAAAAAGTAGTGTTGCTATGTATTCATCTAGCAGCAGAGATGTGGGTTGGCAGGAGCAGGCCTGTAGGAAGAAAAAGGAGAGCCAGAGACACGTGCTGGAAATGGGTCAGGACGCTATGCTACAGCTGGATCGCTTCACAGTCACAGCTAATCCAGAAGCTCTTTAGCCACCACATTTGCCACATTCATTATAAACATTGCTTAAGCAACATAAGTGGATATATTGGAAATGGAGTCATTCTTTAGTTCCCTTTCCAGAGACCCTCACTGTATCCGATGGGATACAGACAGCACACCTAGAGTTCCTTTACTCATTCATTCGCTAGCACTGTTTCGTGGTTAACATCTACCAGGGTAAGAGTCTGAGCAGAGAGATTTCTAGTATTTACATGCGATTCATCATATAAACATTCCATTTCCTTGGTAGATATCTGAGTGGGAAATATTTACATTGGTTTCCAATTTATGCTCTTGCATAAATGAACACCAAATGTACATTCAACTGGCTTACTTGGTATAATGTCATTGCCTGCTCTATGATGTATTTCTGTATGACTATAAAAAAAACTGTCAACATTAATTAATAACCTTATAACTTATAAAGATAAAAAGACTAAGATATTTTTGAAGCATTGTTCTAAGATCAAGGAGCTTGCTGTTTGGGATTCTGCTGTGAATAGGGTCTCACTGTAGGAGTGTGATGACCTAGGAAACAATGATACTGAAGTCCAACCATTTCCTTTGATGCTATGACCCCAATAACCACCATGGCTTCACTTCCTAAGGTGCCAGATATCGCATTAGTTCCTTCTTGCAGACCCAAGTCTTTGTCACACAGACATTTTTAGACACCCATGCAAACAACACAAACTACAGTGGAGAAGTATGTAAAAAAGAGTCTTAGGAAATATTTCTATAATTTTCCATGGATTTGATTGAGGCTGCTCTGAATGATGTTGCAAAGCTGATATTTCAGAGTAGAATCTATTCTTGAAATAAAAAGGAAAATATTCTTTTGATGTTCCCATGGTCATGCAAAACCATAGATTATCCAGGAGTCTCTTTTGACTTTGTGAGGTTGAAATCTTTCAGGCAAAAATGTGGTTCTTACTCTCTGTCCCACCTTCTTGATTGATTATTTATTTAATACGCAATTGCAGCATGTCCAACTTTATAAATAAAACTAATCCTTTTGGAGTAAAGAAAACAAATTATACAAAGGTAAATGAAAATGTGAATTAAATGAATTAATTAGGCCACTTAGGAAGAACTACAGAAAGAAAGCCAGGAGTAATGGTCCACACCAGCAATCCCAGCACTTGTGAGGAGAAGAAAGGTGGATCAGGAACCCAAGTTCATCGTCAGCTACATAGTGAGTTCAATGTATGCCAGCCTGGGTTATGTGAGATCCTGTTTAATGAGTAAAACTGTGAATAAAGAGTAATCCTGAAAAACAGGCTAGAGGCAATGAAAAGATGACTCTCAAGTAAAAGCAGTTTTCCCCAAGCCGAATCTTCAGGACATACTGTTAGAATAGAAGAACTGGTTCCTGTAAGTTGTCCTGACTCTCATATGTGCACCACTGCACACATGCATGTTCATGTACACACACACCCACCGAGAGAGAGAGAGAGAGAGAGAGAGAGTGTTGGGAACAAGCCTGTCATGGTGGGAAGAAGCCCCACGTGTCTGTTCCAGGGTGCTGCGGCTCTGGGTGGGACAGAAGACACTCAGGAAGTGGCCGAGGTGGGCCCTGCCCATGGGTGGAGGAGGGGGCCATTCCCGCAGAATGCAGGGCTGCAGCCATCTCTGTGGGTTCTCTAGCACGGGGCACGGCAGTTGCTGCAGGGTGCCGCAGACTGGCTAGCCGGAGCGCAGCTGGGGTTCCCGCCAGACTGGGTTTCGGTGGCTTGGGGCCCAGGGCTAGCTGCTTAAGCTTGGGTGAATGGGTACCATCTGGGATCACTGGGAAGCCCTTGGTGAGAGATTAGACCCAGCTCCTTAATTGAGGGCCAGATCCCTCGCTTCCCATGGTGGGTCCAGATGAAGAGACAGTCCATGATTCTAAAACATTTATTTTCATCGTGTGGAATGGCCTGGATGGAATTGTAACCCTGCCTTTCTGGGAGAGGTGAGGCAGATATAGTAACTGGGAGGGGCATGGCTAAGCCTCTAGGTGTCTCATTAACATGGGGATGGCTTGGGGCTATGTGGCCACGCCTCTACCTGAGGAGGGGTGGTATATGACCTGTGACTGGAGCCAAAGCCTCCTGGGAGCGTTGGCAAAAAGTTTCCTGGTCCCTCGTGGATTGTTCCACTGGGTCACCCAGATTTTATGCCTGTGCTCAACAAGGTTCCAGATTGCCTGTCACAGATCACTGCCCCACAAGAGACAGATATCATTTTGAAAATAAAACAAAATAGCAACAACATAGAACTAAATAGACAAAACGATTGAACTAGACCCTTATTTTTTCTTTACAAATAGATGTATATGGTAGAATAGTTAACATGTAATGATTACGCATTTATGCTAGAAGAAATCAAAATATATATTCTTACTTTCCCATGTCATACAAATAATGAAATTGGATTTCAAAAGCTGCTTGAATAGATAAAGAATGATTGATGATTTAAGGAAGACAGCATTGTTCACAGAGTGCTCATAGGAGACTGAGAGGCAGGGATGGTAACTACTGAACAGAGCTCTAGGGATGTTCGTGTTAAATCAAACAGATAATAATAGCAATTTACAGCATAGACATCGTCAAAGCCGTGGCGGGCCTCAGCAGAATGAATAATGCGGTAAGTCTTGCATAGACCTCTAAAAATAGCACCGTGCAAGACCGTGTAGCTTCCCGAAAACCGAACAATGTTTTTCTTTGAAAGCATTAGCAGCTATTTCTCAAGAGGGTCGATCACTCAGCTCCATGTCCCTAGTCATCTTTCTAAGCAGAGGTGAAAAACTTTTTAGTGCTAAGTGACTAATTGCAGAGTGGAGACGTCTTGGCAAGATTTGCTTCAACTGTTTTAGTCAGTGAGAGTTACATGCAAAACCTGCTTGAAAGTCTTCTAAGTGCAAAGGGGAGAGAGAAAGGAAGCTATTAGAGGAGGAGAGTTCTTCACATTTAGAGGATAAATGTGCAAAGTGTCCCACATTTTCTGGAAAGCAAAATATTGACTGCTGCCTGCAGGTCTGGATGTAGAACTCTCAGCTACCTCTCCAGCACCATGCCTGCCTGTATGACTCCGTGCTTCTGCCAGGACAGTAATAGATCAAACCTCTGAAACTGCAAGGCAGCTCCAATTCTTTTTATGAGAGTTGCCATGGTCATAGTGTCTCTTTACAGCAATAGAATACTAAGACAATGGGAGATAAAGAGCAAAGATAGGTAGGATATCTTTTAAAGAGATAGATGATGAGCCAGGTGAAATGTCAACAATATACAAAAGAATAAAACCGGATGGCATTCTATGGGAGCTAAACTGCTGCAGTCTTTACTCAGGCATTGGAAGCTAAATGCCAGGTCACCTCTATAGCACAGCTAATTAGATACACATCCAGAGAAAATAAGTTTTTTAAAAAAGGAATATTGGGTTGGGACATTCTAGAATTCACAGAGAAAATGTTCCCTTTCAGTTAGTTTGAAAATAAAATATTACTAACAATTTGATTAAATAAGACCAAAACCAGTTTACAAGCAAGGCATCAATTTGGTTTAATGCCTAATCACCATCTAGCTCAACACTTTAGAGTTTCACCAAAGCTGTTGGCAGCTGCCATTGTTCCTGAATATTTAATGTGATTAGTTATCCAAAATTTGGTCCCCAGAAAGGCCTGCAATTGTTTCTTATAAAAGTGTAATATCATCCATTTTTAGCAAAAGAAAATAGTGACTTCATCAGATTGCATTGAAGTCAGTTCCGTGGTAATAGCTAATTTAATACAGATAATATCACTAATTAAAGGTTGGGGCAGATATTTTTAGCTCTAATAACTTTCTAGAATAAGTCCAAGAGTAAGCTATAGGGTAGCAATATTCTCATACATTAATTCAAAGTTTAGCGTACAATAAGCTTTTCTCTGTGCTAAGGCAGAGAGACTATTGATAGCTTATCTTCACATTTGCATGAAGTTTCATGGAATTGATTGATGCAGTAAAGAGAAATAATTTTTTATTTAAGAGACGTTACTTTATCATGTTTAATAATATTTCTCACATAGAAAACATCTATAAGAAGTGTAAAGGTGATTAAAATCTGCTTTCTTTCTTAGCTATCACTTTTTTGGACTAAGGGGAAAATTCTGAGGTTATTTTAATTAAATACACTAATAATAAAGAGTGGAAAAGAATTTTAAAATTATTCAGTGTTTATTACCAAGATTTTAGGTATAAACGATGTTGCCTACACTAGGCAATGCACCAATGCAAATCTTCCATTTTTTCAAGATTTATCAGATACTGAAAATTATTTCTTCTTATTTGTTTGTTTTGTTTTGAGACAGAGTCTCAATAGCATAGCCAAGCCTTAGTCACATGATCTAACCAAGGCCAGCCTGGAAGTTATAACAACGCCCCCCCCCCTGTATTAGATTCCCAGAGTGCTGAGATTATAGGTGAGCACAGTGATTTTAGCCTAGCAAAATTATTTCTCTATGACTTCACAAGACTTGTTATCACAGTTTTCTCCTTCTCTGTATAAAATCCTAAGCACTAAAAAGAAAGCTTTAATCATTTGTATAGGGCCATTTAAATGGGTATATATTCACTAACAGTATAAATAGTAAAATCTCTTATATTTTTGAGTAAAATGATTGCTTTCAAAACTATTTCTTGAAAATCTTGAGTAGCTAAAATGTATTTGTCTTCACCAATAGCCTCTCATAGGCTCTCTTCATGGTGCCAAGACTCAACTCCTTTGCATGACTCCTTCAGTCCTGGGCTGTCAATTGCAACTGAGGCTGCACCTTCACCAATGGCCTTCCGAGGCCTCTCACAGTGCCCAGCCTCAACTGATCTTCATGACCCCTTCATGCCTTCAAAACCAGTACCACCTGGGTGACTCTTACACATTACCAAGTCCAGCCACAGCACAAAATACAACCCTGGCT
Organism: Uromys caudimaculatus; assembly: GCA_028551405.1. Lineage (NCBI taxonomy): Eukaryota > Metazoa > Chordata > Mammalia > Rodentia > Muridae > Uromys > Uromys caudimaculatus. The sequence goes on from CM052720.1 coordinate 20,837,732, forward strand.
ATCTCTGGAATGCAGCCTCTGTGCTCTCAGAAAACACTTCTCAGAAGATTTCAGCTCAATGTTGCTAGTCTCTTTCCAATCACCACCAGTTTCCCAGCTCCAGCTAACCAGCATCAATAGTCCCAGTAATGCAATGGTTTTGAGTTAGTAGTTCTGGTATCTTGTTAATCACAGCTGATCCTTCAGCCCCAGCTAACCAAAATCACAGAATGTTCACAGTCAAAATAGCAACAGCCCTGATAAAGAGTCTTTAATCTTCCCTCTGAAATTTCACAAGCCAGGCCTCCATCTTCTGCACTGTTCTCAACATTATCTTCCAAGCTCCTACACAACATCCCACAGAGCTCTTAACACCGAATGGATCTTCTAGGCCAAAGTTCCAAATTCCTTCCACAGTCCTCCCGAAAACATGGTCAGATTGTTCTGGAATACCCCACTATGCTGGTACCAATTTGTCTTAATCAGGGTTTCTATTCCTGCACAAACATCATGATCAAGAAGCCAGTTGGGAGGAAAGGGTTTATTCAGCTTCTACTTCCCCATTGCTGTTCATCATGAAAGGAAGTCAGGACTGGAACTCAAGCAGGTCAGGAAGCAGGAGCTGATGCAGAGGCCAGGGAGGGATGTTACTTACTGGCTTGCTACTCCTGGCTTACTCAGCTTGCTCTCTTATAGAGCCCAAGACTACCAGCCCACAGATGGTACCACCCACAAGGGGCCCTCCCCCCTTGATCACTAATTGAGAAAATGCCTTACCATTGGATCTCATGAAGGCATTTTCTCAACTGAAGCTCCTTCCTCTGTGATAACTCCAGCTTGTGTCAAGTTGACACACAAAACCAGCCAGTACAGTATTCATAGACCTTGATATCCATTATTCATTCATAATATAGTCAAGGTGAGAAAGCTAATGTACCAGATAGAAGAGATAAAAGTCATCTGGCCTATTGAGAACATTGCTGTGCTGCTGATTTCAACATACAAATTTGTGGTGCCAGGAATGGTATAAATTTTCTAGGAAAATTAGCTCATGACATATAAAAAATAATTTTTTTACATATACACAGAGATACATAAAAACACAAACTCAAAAATGCTAATATACAATAAAAAATATAAGACAAAGATTCTCCAAAAATACCATTGACTTTGTTTTGTGTTGGACATCTGCTCAGCATGAGGCCTGCACTTAAGTGTGGTTTATATATCTAGTGATACTCTATTTATAAAAATATTTTCTTCTTTACAGGCAATTGTCAATGAGAGTTATTGATATGGTCTTCTGGATACTTACTGAGACTCCATCTGGATTGGACCTGTGCACGCTGTCAGTCTCTGGAAGTTTGTAAGTAGATCAGTTCTATTGTATCTGGAAGACACTGTTGCTAGATCAGTTCTAGTGTATCTGGAAGACACTGTTGCTAGATCAGTTCTAGTGTATCTGGAAGACACTGTTGCATTGGTGTCACCCATTGTCTCTCCTCTTCCCAATCTTTCTGCCTCCTCTTCTGCATAGTTCCCTGAGTTCTGAAGTAGGGATTTGATGGACACATCCCATTTAGGATTGAGTGTTCCAAGGTCTCTTATTTTTTGCATACCTTCAAGTATGACTCTGTGTTAGGTCTCATTTCCTGGAGATGGATGTTTCTCTGATAATAGTTGAAAAAGACTTTAGCAGAATAATATCCTAGACATCAGCTTCAGGCATGAGTTCTATCTTATGGTTTGAGTGTTAAATTCAATCAGATAGAGGTTAGTTACTCCCACAACACCATTATAAATCCAAGAGTTTCTAGCTGACTTTCCCCTATGGTATGGTTCAGAGTATCTCACAGCACCATGAACATTAGTTAATAAGTAGTAAAGGCTCTAGGTAAGCACCATCTTGACTTCTCTGTGTTCAGTGAGTTATATAAGTGTTGTCTTCAGCAATAATACCTTACCATCAGTTTGTGGAGAGCAACAAGTAGTGTTTTGGGGGAATTTTGATGGGGGCCTCTTTGGCCAACAACTCAATTGATATAACCCATTCCTGGCACTAAAATTTTCATTGGGTGGTAAGAAATGTGTGGTTGGGCTTTGTCTCTTCCATTATTTGGTGACTCCATTTAGTATTCCTTAATATATGCATATATTTAGAGGAACTTCTACGTAGTAGGATACTGTATGACTTTCAAATGGCCTTGAGTGTCATCTATCCCCCCCCCCGTATTCCCTTTCCTATACCCCTCTTCCCTTTCCCTCTCATTTAATCCTTCTGTTCCATCTATGCTGTGTTGCTCCAGAACTATATATTCTATTTCCCTTTCTTTGGGAGCCCCTACCCCAGTTATATATACCTAAAGTCTTTGGGTATATGTAGTATGGCATACTTATTGTCTTAGTAAGGGTTTTATTGCTGTGAAGAGACACCATGACCAAGTCAACTTTTATAAAGGCAAAAATTTAGTTGGGGCTGGCTTACAGTTTTAGAGATTTAGTCCATTATCATCATGGTGGAGAGCATGGCAACATGCAGGCCTCCAGTTAAAGCAGAAAAACTTGTTGAAGATGTTATGTTTTATTCCAATGTGTATTTCTTGCTTTTTTTTTTTATCAAAGAACAGATGTCCATCAGTATGTAGAATTATGTCTAAATCTTCAATTATATTCCATTGTTCAACATGTCTGTTTTTATGCCAACATCATGTTATAAGCAGGTTGTTACTGGCTGAGGATGAGAATGGAGAGATGGTAATGAAGAACATGAAGGATAGTGTGAATCACCTACGTGTGTTCCAGATGGTGCTTCCACTGCCTGTGTCAGATTCTGTTTCTAGGTATCTATTATCTAACGGATGTGGTTGGGATAGAAGAGGAGCTGAGTTCCCCTGGGAGTAGAGATAGGATAGGAGGAGAGGTCCCTAAAAGCAGTATACTACAGGTCTGACTAGAGAGATTGTAATGAAGGACAGAAAGGAGTATGAAAATTGCCTACCTGAGAACCAATCTGACATGACCACTGGGAATCCCAAGTAGAAAGTGTTTCTAGGTAATGGTTATGAAATGAGCTAAAAGGGAAGGGTGAGATAGTCCAGAAGGTGGCACAGTCTGAGTGCACTACAAGGTTCCACAGAGTTCCCAAGGAAAAGAGGCAGAATGAGAGGATAGGCTGCTTCAAAGAGCCTGAGAGACTATATTGGAGAACAGAAAGGAACGTGGAGACTTGCCCTGTGAGCTCCAGCACAGTGTGGCTACTGTATTTCAGGAGAAATGTTTGCAGAAGTTATGTCCCTGTTCTTCCTCCCAACCCCATGCACCCAGAAATAAGACTTTGACTCAAAATATATTTATAAATACCTCAGCCATATAGCTAGGCTCTTCTCTGACTAGATTATAACTAAAGATAATCCATTTATTTTAATCTAGAACATGCGGCTGGTTATATGAGCTCAGGTACCATGACTCCATCTTCTTACACCTTCCTGGAGAATGTCTTGCCTCCCTTCTCTCCCAAAATCCTTTCTCTTTCCAGGATGTCCCACTTCCATTTCCTGCCTAAGCTATAGACCATAGGCTTTTTAATTGACAGGTGATACATCCATACAAACACAAGATATTCCCTCTACAAATGTTTCTAATGATATATACGGGAGAGAATTTCTCTAAAACTCAGAAAGATCCTTAGTTCTAAACCAAATGTTCGCAACCACTGAATTACAAAGTATTGGAAGTGATGGGCCTGGAAGCGATTACTCTTCTTCCAACTATGGGAATATAAACATGTCAAGGAGAGATTCGTGCTTCTGTATTTGAGTTACAATGCTTGAACAGAGCAGCTGGAATCACACACTTGATTTGTGGGTTGAAGAGATTTTTTAAAGAAGCAAAATCTTCAGGGTAATGCTGTTTATAAAGCATGAACAAATAAGCCCAGGAAAGTAATATATACCTGGGATCCCAGCTCCTCAGGAAGAGAGAAGGAGAGCAAGTCTGACAATGTCACAAAATATTTTTTTCTTTTCTTTGGTGTATGATGGATGAATTTGTGTTGGAGGTTGGAGAATAGTACACATGCACACGTGATGCCAGAGGTCCACAAATGTTGCTTTCTGACTTACTATTTTTATTTTTATTTATTTTTTATTTTTTTAGTTTTTATTGGTTATTTTGTTTACTTGCATTTCAAAGGTTATCCCCCTTCCCAGTTTCCCCTCTGAAACCAACCCCATCCCACCCTCTTCTCCCTGCCTCCATGAGGGTGCTCTCCCACCCACCCACCCACCTACTCCTGCCCAACCACCGTAGCATTCTCCTATGCTGAGGCATCAAACCTTCACAGGACCAAGGGCCTCCCCTCCCATTGATGCCTGACAAGGTCATCCTCTGCTACATATGCAACTGGAGCAATGGGTCCCTCCTTGTGTACTCCTTGGGTGGTAGTTTAGTCCCTGGAAGCTCTGGGGGGTCTGGTTGGTTGATATTGTTGTTCTTTGTGTGGGGTTGCAATTCCCATCAGCTCCTTCAGTCCTTCCCCTAACTCCTTCATAGGGGTCCCCGAAGGTTAGCTGCAAGCATCCACATCTGTATCAGTAAGGCTCTGGCCAAGCCTCTCAGGAGACATCCATATCAGGCTCCTGTTAGCAAGCACTTCTTGGCATCAGCAATAGTGTCTGGGTTTGGTGGCTGCATAAATGCAGTCGACTTACTATTTAAAAAAAAAAAAAAAAACAGTCAGTTTCTAACAGAATCTGGAGCCGGGCCTTTCAGCTGGTCTAATGTCCAGCAAGCCTCTGAGATCTGCCTGCTCCTCCCCACTTCTAGCCACCACTCAAGCTGGTATTCCAGCTGTATTGCACCATGTCACCCAGATATTTTAGTGACTGCTAAGGATCTGAACTCAGGTCCTCATGCTTGCCCAGCCAGCACTTTCTACTGAGCCATATCCCCAGCCCAATCACAAACAATGTTTTTAAATAAAGAGCTTGGGTTGACTCAGAGGTAGACTCATTGCCTACCCTGTGCAAGGATCTGGGTTCCAGTCTCAGCACTGTATAGAAGATATGAGATAAAAATCAATAGTTATACTTAATCTGTAAAACAAATGCATATTTGACACACTTCTCCACACAAGGCAGAATTAACTTTGAGCAAGTGATTGTTAGTCTATTATTCTCAAAAAAAATAATTTCATCCAGACGTTTAATAAAGTTTTCTCTCAACATGGATAGAAGAAATAGATTAAGCAGTTTGGTAGGAAGGAAATTAGGTGTTTGTTTATTTATTCTATTTTTGTTGGTTTTTTCTGTTTTTATTTATTTATTCATTTATTTTACTTACTCACTTTACATCTTGCTCACTGCCCCTCCTCCCATTCACCCCTCCCACAATCCTTTCCCCATCTCCTCGCCCCTTCTCCTCTAAGCAGATAGGGGCCCCCTATTCTGGCATATCAAGTCTCTGTGAGGCTAGGAACATCCTCTCCCACTAAGGCTAGACATGGCAGCCTAGTTAGAAGAACATATCCCACAGGCTGGCAACAGCTTTTGGGATAGCCCCCACTCCAATTGTTTGGGACTTACATGAAGACCAAGCACAAATCTGCTACATATGTGTGGGAAGGTCTAGGTCCAGCCTGTGTATGTTCTTTGGTTGGTGGTTCAGACTCTGAGAGCCACAAGGGTCTAGGTTATTTAATTCTGTCGGTCCTCCTGTAGAATTTCCATACCCTTAGAGGCTGCAGTCCTTCCTCCTGCTCTTCCATAAGAGTCTCCACATTCCATCTAATATTTGGCTGTAGGTATTTGCATCTGTCTGGGTCAGCTGCTGGGTGAAGCCTCACAGAGGACAGCCATGCTAGGCTAACAGAGTATTATTAATAATGTCAGAGATTGGTGATTGCCTATTGGATGGGTCTCAAGTTGGGCTGTTTATTGGTTGGCCATTCCTTCAGTCTCTTCTCTCTCCCCTGTGCCTGCATTTCTTGTAGACAAGATAAGTTTTGAATCAAAAGTTTTGTTGGTAGGTTGGTGTCCCTATCACTCCACTGGGGCTTCAGCCTGGCTACAGGAGGTGGCCTCTTCAGGTTCCATATCCCCAAGATGGTGAGTCACAGCTAAGGACACCTCCATTGGTGTGCCTTCCTTGGGTGCCTTCCTTATCCCAGGTCTCTGTCTCATCCTGAAGATGCCCCCTCCACCTCTGCACCTCTGTCAGGTGTAGATTTCCATTTATTTTCATGGCCAATTGACCATATGTCCTGTCCTGTCCCTATTAACCCTGAGCAATCCCCAAATCCCTTCCCCCTCTCCCCCCTCTCAGTTCCCTCCCTCCATCTGCCTCTTATGACAATTTTATTCCCCCTTGTAAGTGAGATTCAAGAATCCTCGCTTATGCCTTCCTTCTTGTTTAGCTTCTTTGGGTCTGTGGAGTATAGCATGAGTATCCTGTATTTTATGGCTAATATCCACTTACAAGTGAGTACATACCATGTATGTCCTTTGGGGATGGGGTTACCTCACTCAGGAAGATATTCTCAAGTTACAACATTTTGCCTGTAAAATTCATGATGTTTTTGTTTTTAATACCTGAATAGTATTCCATTGTGTAGATGTACCACATTTTCTTCATCCATTCTTCAGCTGAGGGACTTCTATGTTGTTTTCAGTTTCTGGCTATTACAAATAAAGCTATTATGAACATAGTTGACTAACTGTCTTTGTGGGATGGTGGGCCATCTTTTGGGTATATGCCCAGGAGTGGTATAACTGGGTCTTGAGGTAAAACTATTCACAGTTTTCTGAGAAACCACCAAATTGGTTTCCAAAGTGGTTGTACAAGTTTGCACTCCTACCAGCAACAAAGGAGTGTCCCCCTTGCTCCACAGCCTCCCCAGCACATGCTATCTCTTGAGTTTTTTGATCTTAGCAACTTTGATAGGTGTAAGATAGATGTTTTGATTTGCATTTTCCTGATGACTAAGTACTTTGAATATTTCTTTAAGTATGTCTTGGACATTTGATATTCCTCTGTTGAGGATTCTCTGTTTAGCTCTCTACCCCATTTTTAATTGAGTTACTTGGGCTGTTGGTGTCTAACTTCTTGAGTTCTTTATAAATTTTGAATATTAGCCCTCTGTCAGAGGTAGGGTTGGTAAATATTCTTTCTCAATATGTAGGCTGCTGGTTTGTCCTATTCACAGTGTCCTTTGCCATGTAGAAGCTTTGCAGTTTCATGATGTCCCATTTATCAATTGTTGATCTTAGAGCCTGGGCCATTGGTGTCTGTTCAGGAAATTTTCTCCTGTATCATTGTGTTCAAAGGTAGGAAACTTGGGTTTTTATATTCTAAAAATTTGTTCTTGAAACAAATTATCTATTCAACTTGAAATCTATATTTTAAAAAACTAGGTTTAGAAAACTAGGAGGTAAAGAAGTAGAATTTTAAAAGTACTTTATTTTGCCAAATTTTTAATTCAATTCTAGTCTCTAAACAAATTAAAAGCAATAGACTTTGAGGTGACAATTTATCACCCACCTTCAGCTGAGATGGCATCTTGGTTTTTAATTTAATTATATCAGGAATAAACAGAGAAACACATTTCTGGGAAGGTATGTAAGGGTATTTTCTGGAAGGATTATCTGAAGAAGGAAGGCCTTCCCTAATATGTGCAATGTAGTTGGGATATTAAGGTCCAAGGAAGAAGCTGTTGCTTTGGGCCAGCCTACCTGCCTTCTCTCTTGTGCAGGGTGAATTCATCTTCTGTCTTGCAGTGACAACAGAACTCAGATTCTCTGGCAGATCCTCCTAGTACAGATTAAAGACTGCAGCTCTTCATTACCTGTCTGGGGTTGCTTAGGCACACAGCATCATAGACTAAGAAGCTACTTGGTTCTCAGCATGTCCAGAAGGCTACTATTGTTCAACTGCATAGTCTGAATTTGTAGAAGGCAATTTTAATCCCCTATTACATTAAATATTAATTTAATAATTAATATTAAATAATTATTTAATAAAAAGTATTATTTATTATTATTTTTATTGTTATTTATTATTAATTCATTGATGTTTTGCCCGCATGTATGCATCTTCAAGGGTGCCAGATCCTCTGGAATTGGAGTTATAAGCAGTTGTGAGTTGCCATGTGGGTGCTGGGAACCCAGCTCCTCTGGAAGAGCAGCCAGCACTCTTAACCACTAAGCCAACTCTCCAGCCCTTAATTCTCTGTTCATCTGTCTCTGCTAAAAACAGATCAACTGCTGGGAAGACCCTTATCCAAAGCCACATCAGAGTTAGTTATGTCCTGTCATTATATCCTGCATCTTTGAGTTTTTTCAATGCTCTGCCACCATTCGTTCCCAGACTTTCACTTGTATTACCTAATTCCATCATATTTTCTTTACAGTTTGTTTCCTACCACAATTCTCTTGCCATCTTAATTCAATCCACACAGGCCTCTATGGGCCACCGTGACCAGCCAGCCCCCACTTTTGAACATGCATTCCTACTATGCTGTAATGCACAGAGACTCCTGTTTCACAACACCATTGCATCCAGTGGGCATCTCTTCATCCATCAAATATCTCAGAGTCTTGAGAGGGCATCATCTCTGTCCCAGACATTTTGCCTGTGAGTCTCTAGCAGCCTGCTGGTTATTTGGGTCACAGTTAACTCTTCAGATTTCAGAAAGTCCCATAAAGGGTCACAGCATCAGGAAGGTTGTGAATTACCTCATGTGATGCTGGAAACCAAACACCTCTCCTCTACAAGAACAGCAACGATTTTTAAACACTAACCAATCTCTCTATCCCTGAATTATTTTATAAATCATGTTTCTTTTTTAGGGTGGGAATCTGTGCCTGTGTGCATGTGTACATGTGCTCATGTGCACAGGTGTCACAGTGTCCTTACAGAGGTCAAAGAATGTGTTTGGGAGTTGGTTCCTTCTTTCTGGCCTGTATTTCTAAGGTCCAAATTCATCTCCTTAGTCATGGTGGCAGCACCTTTACCCACTGAGCCATGTCTGTTGCCAAGAAAAGGGGTTTTTTTTTCTTTTTTTACTAATCATAACTAATATTGCTAAAAATACCATTTCTGTGCCATGTTTAACAACTTCCAGGGGAACAGAGAAAGTTAACCAAATGTCAACTTCTCATGCAGAAAGCTAAAGATATTAATAATCACTAAGCCATGCAAAACTCTCAATTTTTTCTGACTGAGGTTTGCGTCAAGCCCATTTTGTATCTGAAAAAGAGTTACACGTAATCTGTACGCATAGCTCCATGTTGCATGCATGTGCATTAAGTGCTGTCATCTCAAAGGCCTAGAGAGAAGTAAGAGGTCTCTCCTAAGTGTTCGGGTGTCTAAAGTAAACCAACCACCAAACGCCCAGGTTAATTCTGAAAATTAGAAAAAATAATTTAAGAAATACGAATGAGATTTAAGCATCTTCCCTCGGGTCCTCCTTGTTATTTAGATTCTTTGGGTCTGTGGATTACAGAGTGGATATCCTGTGCTTTATGGCTAATGTCCACTTACATGTGAGTACCTACCATGCATCCCCTTTAAGGTCTGAGTTACCTCACTCAGGATGACATTTTCTAGTTCCATCCATTTGCCTGCAAATTTCATGATATCCTTGTCTTTAATAACTGTACTAGTACTATAACATTGTGTAAATGAACCTCATTTTCTTTATCCATTCATTGGTTGAGGGAAATCTGGATTGTTTCTAGTTCCTGGATATTATGAATAAAATTTCTATGAACATAGCTGATCAAGTGTCCTTGTGGTATCGTGGAATATCTTTTTGGTATATGTCAAGGAATGCTACATCTGGGTCTTCAGGTAGAAATATTCCAAATTTTCTGAGAAACAGTCAAATTCATTTCCAGAGTGGTTATACAAGTTTGCACTGCCACCAGCAATGAAGGAGTGCTCCTTTTGTTCCATATCTTCTCCAGCATGTGCTGTCAATTGAATTTTGATCTTAGCCATTCTGATGGGTGGAATCTCAGGGTCAGTTTGATTTGTATTTCCCTGATGATGAAGTGTGTTGAGCATTTCTTTAAGTGTTTCTTGGCCATCAGATATTCCTCTGATAAGAATTATGTTTATAGCTTTGTACCCCATTTTTAATTGGGTTTTTGGTTTGTTGGTGTCTAACTTCTTGAGTTCTTCATATTTGATATTATCCCTCTGTCAGATACAGTGTTAGTAAAGATCTTTTCCAATTCTGTAGGCAGCTGTTTTGTCCTATTGACAGTGTCCTTTGCCTTACAGAGACTTTTCAGTTCCATGAAGTCCTATCTATTAATTGTTGATCTTAGTGACTGAGCTACTGGTGTTCTGTTCAAAGAATTGTCTCCTGTACCAATGCATTCAAGGGTATTCCCTACTTTCATTTTATTAGATTTAGTATATCTGATTTTATGTTGAGGTCTTAGATCCACTTGGACGTGAGTTTTGTTTAGGCTAATAAATATGGATCTATTTGAATTACTACACATGTAGACATCCAGTTATAACATCATTTGTTGAAGTTTTCTTTTTTCCACTTTGTGGGTTTTGGGTTCATTGTCAAAAAATCAAATGTCTATAGGTGTGCGGGTTTATTTCTGGGTCTTCAATTTTATTCCATTGGTCATCCTGTCTGTTTCTATACCAATATCATACAGTTTTTATGATTATTTCTCTGTAGTACAGCATGAAATCAGGGACAATGATACCCCCAGAAGTTCTTTTATTATAAAGGATTGTTTTAGCTATCCTGGGTTTTTTGTTTTTTCATATGAAATTGATAATTGCTCTTTCAAGGTCTGTAAAGTATTGTGTTGAAATTTTGTAGGGAATTGCATTGAATCTGTAAATTGCTTTTTGTAAGATAGCCATGTTTACTGTGTTAACCATACCAATCCATGGAGATCTTTTTATCTTCTAATATCTTCTTCAGCTTCTTTATTCAGAGACTTGAAGTTCTTGTCATATAAGGTCAAGGAGGGCCCAAGGGAGGATGCTTAGATCTTACTGAGAAGGGGAAATAAAATAGTCATTGGAGGTGGATGGAGCGAAGGAACTGGGTGGGAGAGGAAATGGGGAAGGGAATGTGTGGAGTGTGTCAGGTGTAGGGAGAAAGTTGGGGGAAGGATTGAACAACCCAGAAGGGATAGGGACTCCACAAGAAGACCAAGAAAGTCGACTAACTTGGACACTTGAGGGCTCCCAGAAACTGATCAACAACCAAAGAGAATACATGGGCTGGACCTACCCCCAGCACCCACACATATGTAGCAGAAGTGCACTTGGTCTTCATGCAGGTCCAACAACTGGAGTAGGAGCTACCCCTGACTCTGCTGCCTCTCTGTGGATCCTGTTGCCCTAACTGGGCTGCCTAGTCTGGCCTCCATGGGAGAGGATTTGCTTAGTCCTGGATGTGCCAGGACGGGTTGGTACCTAGGTAGGACTCCCACTTCTCAGATGAGAAGGGATAGTGTGGAGAGACTAGTGAGGGGGAAACTAGGAGGGAGTAGGGCTATGATTGGGACATAAAGTAAATAAATAAATGAACTAATGGAAAACAATAGCAATGAAATATAAACTTGGGCATATGCCCAAGAATTTGTATAACTGAGTCAAATAATAAATATACTTTTAGCTATTTGAGCATTCTCCACACTGATTTCCAGAGTACTGTACCATTTTTCTACTCCTTCAGTAGTGAATGAGATGTCCCCTCTTTCCACATACTCATCAATATTAGGTGTCAGTTGTTAATTTTAGCCATCCTAGATGAAGATGAAATATCACTGTTTTATTACATATTTATCAGATTGCTAAAGATGTTGACATCCAACTGAGACTTTGTTCACAATATCTAGGAAATGGGAACAACTTAAATGTTCTCTACTTAATAGTTATTTTTACGTCATAGTAATAATTCTTTTAGATGTGCATATATCACCTGGAGCAACCACAGAAACCAAGAAAATAGAATGGTCCATGTCAGAGAAGCTCTAAGGAGAGGAAGAGTAGAGCTATGAAGAGAGAAATGGAAAATGTGGAGAGTGGATATTCCTGAGGAGAGAAAATGAGGAAAGAGAGATAAAGAATACTAATGATGTTTGAAGAATCCACAGGGAAACATTTTTATGTTTATTTTAAAATAAATGTAATAAATACACATATAAGCATATTTATATGCATATATAATTAATAAATAATTTTATGCCACTTAGGATGACAATGTTCACTATAAAAGCCATAGACTGTCAGCACCAGGTATGAGAAGTCACCCTTTTAGTTGTTGGTTATGCAATTCAAAGAGAATCCAAAAACAATATAAGATATTGCCATTAGCCTTGTTTGTCTCCCAGAATTTGAAGGGAGGACACCTTTGCTGAATACACCTTATACTTCCAACACAGGATTTAGAGAAATAGAGCTGGAACTGACATGAAAGCTTTCTTCCTGAAGACTAGCTTTCCTAACAGATGAGTATGCAGAACAAGCTTCCCAGAGAGAAAAGCAGTCAAAAGTTCTACCCAACTATAAATCACACAAATAACAACATTGACTATCATGAAAAGATTTTCCCCAGTGGTGGAATAGTAGTAGCTATATCTTGGGGGCACCCAACAGCCACATAATTGTCCTTAAGACCTACTCACTGGGAAGAAATTAACTAGAAACTTTGTCTGTGACAGATGAGGTAACGGAGCCTACTGTTGCCTAACTCCTTAACCATTATAATTCCCAACTGCATTTTAAGTACCTATTCTATCTCCAAACATAAGTGTAGTGTTCACTCACCATTAAAGAAGCTGCTTTCTGCAGCAGATAAAGAAAATCACATAAATGTACAACTGGTTAATAGGCACAGAACAACTGTTCATGGGCTATAGGACACCAATTGATAGATTACATTGAGTTGTAACTCAATCCCTATACCTAAGGTTCAGGGAACATCACAGAAAGGGGAGCATAAAGATTGTAAGATTCAGAAAATCAGAACATCTGCCTTTAGATAATGTCTTTTTTATATCCCATGGAATCTCAAAAATATGTTGGCTTAAACAAGACCTGAACAATGACAGTACCTGCTGATACCCCAAAGTGGATGGAAAAATGCCAGGGAGCTCTAATCCTAGACGAAGAGTTATAAGCAATCAATGTGTGCAAGACAAGCCCCTTATAATTTATCTAATTCTAAATAGTCATCCTTAAACATGCATATATATGAACAATACTAAAGAGACTAAGTAGGTGGTTTGTATACACACTCATGTACACACAAACATGTGAGCACACACACATCTACATATATATGAAACAAAGAAGAGGTCATGAATAAGAGTGCCCAGGGAATATACATGAATGGTCTTACTCCAGTAGACCCAACATGGAAAAAAATTATCTCCCTATCTTTAGAGATCCACCCATGCCCAGCATACAACGATGCTGCTATCCTTGGGTATTCCAATATATCTAAGAACTGAGGTTGGCTATTAAAAGAGTGGAAATTTAATTTGGAAATCTGAGATTACAGGATTATCTTCAGGGTTGAGCTCTTTCTGGAGACTTAGGGAAAGAGTGAATCTTTCTCTTATTATTTCCACTTTTTAGTTCCTATCAGTATCATTGTCATGCCTTGGTCTTGTAGCCTCATCATTCTAACCTCTGCTTCCATTTTCTCATGACTTTCTCCTATGTGGTTTGCCTCTAACTCCACCATTTTTCTCTTCTGAGGATTTATAGAACTGTACTTAGGGACCTGCTTTATCATGCAGATTAGGTTCCTCTTCTCAACACCCTTAAATAAAACACATTGGTTTGCTATATGAAAGTAAATGACACAGATTCTAGACATTAGAACATGAAATCTTGTTGACAGCTATTATCAGTGAAATAGTGAAATATATAATAATGTATTTTTAAATAAAATTTAACCACTTAAATATTAAACATTTTAAATATTGAATTATATTTGCTGAAGAGATTACAAGATTTTATCTTATATTTTTCTCTTCTTCCTTAATCAGATAGTAGCTTTTGAATGACAAATTCAGATCTTTTAACATTTTTTATTTTTTGAGAATTACATGCATTAGCACTGTTTATATTATTTCTATCCCATTCTCTTTGCCAACTCTATCTCAGTCACTGTTCAATTGCTGCAAAGAAACACCATGACCAAGACAACTCTTATAAATTAGGAGTTTGCTTATAGTTTCAAAGGATTAGTCCATTATCATCATGGCAGGGTACATGATATTGGAATTGAAAGCAGTATTCTGATCCACAAGCATGAAAACACACACACACACACACACAGAGAGAGAGAGAGAGAGAGAGAGAGAGAGAGAGAGAGAGAGAGAAGACTTGGCATGGGCATTTGAAATCCCAAAGGCCACTCCCAGTTACATACTTCCTTCAACAAAGGCATACCTCTGATTCTTCTCATCCTTTCAAATAGTGTCATAGCCTGCTGACTATCTATTCAAATGTATGAGCCTACGGGAAGTCATTTTTTTACATAGATAAGTTATTTATTTTTATTTATTTTTGTGTATTGGTGTTTTGCCTGCATCTATTTCTATGTAAGGATGTCAGATTGTGGAGTTACAGATAGTTGTGAACTTCCATGTGGATGCTGGGAGTTGAACCCTAGTTCTCTGGAATAGCAGTCAGTGCTCTTAACTGCTGAGACATCTCTCCATCCCTGGGTGGTCATTCTTGTGCAGTCTACCACATTTCACTCCCTGGATCCCTTAGGTTTATAGCCATATCATAATGCCAAAGTTTACTCAGTCTGACTTCAAAGTTTCTCAGTCTGTTATAGTCTCAACACTGTTTAAAAGTCCAAACTTGAGAGTCTCCTTTGTGACTCATGGCAACCTCTTAACTGCAAACCCCTGTTAAAATCAACATTAAAAAGCAGATCACATACTTTCAGCACACACTGGCACAAGCTTTTCCTTGCCATTCCAAAAGATAAAAAAGAGAACATAGTGAAGAAATACTGGACCAAAGCAAGAATCAAATACAGTAGGCCAAACTTCAAATTCTGTATCTCTATGTCTGGTGTCAAAGTGCTCTTCAGATCTCTAACCCCTTTCAGGTTTTTTGAGTGCAACATACTTTTCTCTCTTGGGTTGGTTCAACATTTTGTTAGCAGGTTGTTTTGACAGGTATCCCACAATTCCGTCATCTTGGAGTCTCCAACAAAACCAAGGCATACCTTTACAGCTTCACACAATGGCCTCTCTGGGCCTCCATGAGTGTCACCCCTGCCACACAACTGACTTCAGTGGCTTCCTTAGCTATATAAGGGGATTCAACAACTTGTTTTCTTGACTCTTGACTCTAAATCCAGAACCATGTGGCCATTGCCAAAGTGGCCAAGTCCTGCTGCATGGTTGGACCTGAACTTGGCCTCCCCTACACTCATGTTTGCATCGGTTTTCTGTTGGTCATTTCCTTCACGGCTTAAGCTTTCTTTTAATTTCTTTTCACAAGTTGAAAGCTCAGCTGGGTGGCATTTAGCATTAGGTTTTTCTTTAAAAACATTTTATCTCGTCTTCCGGCGACGGCCGGAGACCTCAGCTTGGGCCACAGGGCCCCACAGCTGATCAGCGCTGGGACAAAGATCCCTCGCTGGAGATCGCAGGACCCAGCGGAGGGCCAAAGACACGCCCCACAGCTCACCAGACCACAGAGACTGACCGCCAGCAGCTTCTGGTGACGGCAGGAGACCTCAGCTTGGGCCACAGGGCCCCACACCGGATCAGCGCCGGGACAAAGATCCCTCGCCGGAGATTGCAAGACCCAGCGGAGGGCCAAAGACACGCCCCACAGCTCACCAGACCACAGAGACTGACCGCCAGCAGCTTCCGGCGACGGCCGGAGACCTCAGCTTGGGCCACAGGGCCCCACAGCTGATCAGCGCTGGAA
>CM052720.1:20854158-20873717 GCA_028551405.1 Uromys caudimaculatus
AAAAAAAAAAAAAAAAAAAAAAAAAAAAAAAAAAAAAAAAAAAAAAAAAAAAAAAAAAACATTTTATCTCTTGAGCACTGGACATTAAATTTCCTGGTGCTCCTTAATTGTACGTTTTTGAGTTTTTCCTTGTTCACCTTTCTCCTTTTTATTATAGATCTGTATAAGAGTTTCCATTAATAATTACACAACATAATCAATACAAGGATGCCTTGAGATGCCCCCAATAATGCCATTAATCCAAAACTCTTCAATTTACTCTGGGGTAAATTTTTAGGGCAAGGGCAAAAAGAAGCCACTCTTTTTCTAATTTTTATTTTCTACCAAAACATCACAAGATGGTCTCTAGACCACTTACATTTACTATTATTATTCTTCCTTTCTGAGACTTCTTGAGCTGGGCCCACACAGTTGATTTTGTACTGAGCACCACTGTCTTCTATGGTCTCACCAGGATGGTTCATTAAGCAAGACTTACAGCTTCCAACAACTTTTCTACACCAAAGACCCAAAGCCTTCCATATTCCTCCAATAAACTAAATGGTCAGGCGTAACCCAGCAATTCCCAGTCCATGATACAAGTTATCTGTTAATCACTGTTCCACTGCTGTGAAGAGACAGCATGACCAAGACAATTCTTATAAAAGAAAACATTTAAGTTGGGGCTCACTTATAGTTTCATAGGTTTAATCCATTATCATCATGGCAGGGCACATGGCACTGTAACTATAGCTGAGAGCTATTTGAAGCAGAGAGACAGACAGACAGACAGACAGACAGACAGAGACAGAGACAGAGAGAGACTGGGCTTGGCATAGGCTTTTGAATCCCCAAAGCCCACCCTCAGTGACATGCTTCCTCCAACAAGGCCATATTTCCTAATCCTTCTAATTCTTTCAAATAGTGACATTCTCTGGTGACTAAGCATTCAAATATATGACACTATGTGGCTATTCTTATTCAAACTGCTACACATTCCTTTAGTGTCCTGCCCCACTCCCTCTCAAATTCATGATCTTTGTTTCATATATATATTTGTTGCCAGGAAAAACAATAGAGAAAAACTTAAAACTTAGCAAAGACAAGATTCTATAGTGAAACAAATACTGAAGCAATGGAACTGCAGGACAGAGGATCTAACACATTAGTATGGAGCCTATTAAGTCATTAGACAAGGTAATGTAAATATTGTTATCATTAAAGATTATTCAGCTAGTCAAAAAGGGAAAGTAGAGGCTTAGCAGGTAAGAGTACTTGCTGCTACATAAGGAAGCTTAGGACTTTGGTTGAAACTCTCAGTACCCACAGAAAGAGACAAGTAGCAATGTGGGCCTTGGGCATGGAACAGAAGGATAGCTGGAGCTTGCTGGCTGCCAATTCCAAGTCCAGTGTTTAAGAGTGGAATGTTGTGTATCATTCTTGACATCTAGGAATTCAAAACTAAGTGGGAATAGTAAGCCCAGAGAATGGTAGCTCAGATGACAGGAAAACTAAATAGAAACCAAGCTGTAATAGTAAGATACAAAGCCACTCAGTGGTTGTTAGACAAGGGAACATTATGGAACAGTTTTCAGGAAGACACCACCATGTACTGATTTCCGTTATAGAAAATAATGTTGACGTATTTATGTGAAAATTCACTTTAATGAAAGAATTCATTCCCGTGATATCCTTGGTATTGTGAAAAATAAAGTATTTTCTCATTCACTTGGCTCCAACAGCTGGCAATGAATGAATTTGTGTTTGCTTTGTCAATCCAGTGGCAAATGTCTATACTTAAACCTAACTATTAGACAGGTCATTAAGATTTATTTAGTTGGCCAAAATAGAATTTTCATTACCTTTGTTTCTGAAAAGAGAAAGTAGACTCAAATAAAAACCCTCAGTTCATTACATAAAGTTCATTTAAGGGTGGCCAAATGGATTTTGGAAAAAAAATCTAGGAAATTAACTACCAAAAAGGAAAAAAAAATCTCAAATTCACGTTTTCCCTCTCTCAATGCTGGGTGACAGTATGCTAGGACTACTCAGAATATAATATGCATTATGGCTTCATGGGCCATAGACTAACTTAATTAATTCTATGACTTAATCTTCCAGAAAAGAGAAGATATTCTGAGAAAACTTTGGAAGAGATCATAGTGCCATAGAGTATATACAAAGTGACATCGGCAAGCTACTTTTTTGAAGGCTGAATCAACAGCTATCTTATGGCCCTCAGTTTGGAAAACTAAATTAAACTAAACAAAACAACAACAAAACAGTAAAAGCACCTCCTAAAGTATCTTCCAGTGACTGACTAGAAGCAAAGATAATACAGAAATGCCACACTAGAAAAAGTTTCTGTAAATGTAACTTTTATTTCCTGAGATGAAGTGATGAGAACCATATCAAAGCTGTAACAGAGCATTTCCATTCTGTTCTAACTACCCCTAGTCCTAGGCCTGGAACCTTCTGGCCTCCATACAATCTAATCTTGTAAAAGTAACTGTTATTCACTAGATGTAGTTCTCATCACAGAGGCTTACTGCTGAATACGCTCACATTTTCTAATTTTACTGAACTATGGCTGGATGGTTCAACTTAGGTGTTCTGGCTCATACCAAGCTGACTGGTTCAATTTGGCTTCTCTTGGCTTCTCACTAAATTTCTTGCTTGGCCACAAACTGTTTCTTGTAATCTGTTCTAATTTTCTGACTCCTTCCGTTAGATGTCACTTTCAAATATGGTTGCTTCCTTTTATATACTAATCTTACTTTCATTGTTTGGGATTAAAGGTAGGTACTAAGTGCATGTCTGTATTCCAGCCAGATCATATTGCAATCCAGGAGTTGTCTGCATTTCAGCCAGATCACATGGATCTAGAAGGTCTTTGGATGTGATCCCTTGCCAGAGTAGCAATGTTACTGGATTAAAATTCCCCTCTACACATTTCCATCCATCCAACTTGAATGTGTCTGTTACTTAATGATCCCTTAACAGGTTTCAGTGTGCAAGCCAAGTATTGATGACAGACAAGAGATAAAAAATTAAGTCTTGAATTTGCATAGTTAGCATCACCATCCACAAAACTATGACCTAATTTCTATTTCAAAGACAAACATCTCCTTTTCAAGGATTAAATCACACCAGGAATCTCTGCTTCACATTTATCTTTGATTAATATAATCTAATGACCCAGGAATTATCTGAAAATATGAATAATAAGCACAGACAAGCAAGCCTTTAGTCTCACATAGAAAGACTAGAGCAGTGATTCTTAACCTATAAGCTGTAACACCTATGGAAGTCAAATGACCCTTTCACAGGGGTCACCTAAGCTCACCAGGAAACACATATGTTTACAATATGAGTCATAACAGTAGCAAAATTATAGCTATGAAGTAGCTACAAAAGTAATTTTATGGTTGGGGTCATCACAACATTAAGAACTGTATTAGAAAGTAGCAGCATTAGGAAGGTTGAGAGCTACTGCTCTATAGTTACCATTAATTTCCATGACTGTATTTCATTTTGCATTGTTCATTCTAATATTTTTGTGGGGTTTTGTTATTTAATTACCATGAGTAATATGGGAAGTTCAGTGAATGAACAAGAAGATAAAACAGCTGTTAATGAATTTATCACTGAATCTTTTTTTACCAGTGATAAATCTATTTACAAAGCTCACAGCTCCCAATGGATGTGTGAGTGGAAAAAATAATGATGTTTGAAAAGCAATACATATCTACTGCCCTACACACTCTACACTTGGCATGAAACAGGAGGAAAATGTTCTCAAAGTCAATAAATCCATCTTTACTGCTGAATCAAAATGATATATCCAAAAGGAAATTTTTTGATACAATACTAATTCTTCAATTAAAAGCAATAGTAATGGTGCTGATAGATATCATCAGAAACAGGATGTTGGGCTCAAATACAATCTAACATAACCATTCTTTCCTGGTAAAAGGTCATATACTACAAAGGATTTGTTGTTTCCAATGTGCATCAGACTTCATAATTCATATAATGTTCCTAATAATTCTGAAATTCAGTTGAATTTTGCAATGTTTATCATATGCTAAAGATGTAGAAGATATCAGGTAAACATGTTAAGAATTGTGAGCAGGCCAATCTGGTGACCAGGTGAATATCTTCAGAAACCTGAGCTGAGCTTGCAGTGGAAATAGCTTCTGTGGTGGAGAGGGAACATGAAGGAAGCAGCACATGGAAAGGGGAATGAAGCTGGCTTATGTGAGTCTCTGCTAAATTTTAAGTTTTTTCTCAACCAACATGTGTGTATTTGTGTGTCTGTTTATATAAGGTGTTTTGTTCTCTCTATCTTGAGGTCAAAGGAGTTCAGAATAACATGACAAGATTATTAAATCCACACTTAAATACGTGGCTAAAAATATTCTCAGGTCCAATAGCTTCTGCAATAAGTGCATAAGAAAATGGTGGACTAAAGAATTCAAAAGAAAGTATCTAATTCTACACTGCTTAGGTAAGGAAAAGAAACAATAGAAAGAAATTGAACTGTGTTCTCACAATGAAATGAACATTTTCCAGAACAAAAATATGAGTGGGCATTCCTTCTACCCTCTCTTCCTCCATGGACAACTGGTCACATTCCCTAAATCCATTTTTATGTTCTTCATTCCTTCCTCCCTCCCTGCCTCCCTTCCTTCTTTCCTTTCTCTGTCCCTCCTTCCTAATCCTTCCCTCCTTCCCTCCTTCCTTCTTTTTGAATTTTATTCAATTTATTAACTGTGTGTTTTTACATACAAATGGATCAACCTACTAAAGCAAACATTCACACTGGTTGCAAACACAGCCTCTGATCAGAAGCCAGCAACATAGTCCCCACCTGGAAAAGACACAATGAGTGAGTGAACCAAGCAAGGAAATATTTGGTAAAGTCAAGAAAAATGAGAGTGTGTGTGGTGGTTTGAATATGCTTGGCCCATGAGAAGTGGCACTATTGGGAGGTCTGTTTTTATTGGAGGAGGTGTAGCCTCATTAGAGGAAGTGTGTCTCTGTGGAGGCGGGGCTTTGAGTTCTCATATATATGCTCAAGTCTGGCCAGTGTGATCCTGAGTCTCCTCTTAGCTGCTGAAAACAATTCCCTTCTGCTGCCTGCAGATCAAGATGTAGTACTCTCAGCTCCATGTGTTCATGCTGCCATGCTTTCCAACATAATGGTAATGGACTGATCCTCTAAAACTGTAAGCCAACCCCAATTAAGTGTTTTCCTTTTAAGAGTTGCCTTGGTCATGGTGTCTCTTTACAGCAATGCAACCTTAAGACAGAGGGGGACTACAGTATTCATCTCATGGAAGTAAAAGAAGTAGGAGCTTTAGCCAAAATTTATATCCATGGACATGGAAATTAGAGAGTACCCTCAGACAAATTTCTCAACTGTGGAGCTGAGCATTTCTCTGACTTCTCATATTTCCTCCATGAACACTGTCTTAGGGTTACTATGACCAATTGCAACTTATGGAAGAAAGGATTTATTTCACTCACAGTTCCATATAAGTATTCATCATCAAAAGCAGTGAGGGCAGGAATTCAAACTGGAGGCAAGAGCTGATGCAAAAGCCATGACAGAGTACTGCCTACTGGCTTGCTTCCATTGGCTTTTTCACCCTGATTTCTTATAGCAAATCTGGGATCACAAGCCCATGACTAGTTCCACAATAGACTAGGCCCTCCCCCATCCATAACTAATTAAGAAAATACTCACAGGCTTACTTACGATTCAATCTTATGAAGGCATTTTCTCAATTGAGGTTCCCTCCTCTCTGATGCCTCTAGCTTGGGTCAAGTTGATATAAAACTAGCCAGCATATTTTCCTTTTATTTGTCTCCAACCATCTCATCACAGAGCTGCATAATGGGTGTAGCTCTACTAAAAATTAAAAGTAAATTAGCAAGCCTGTTGTGGCTTGCCAGTCTTCTCTCCATAGGAGTTCCAATTCTTAAGTTTCACAAGTGGGTATTTTTGATGAGTTCCATTTTATCCTGGTTGTTTTTCTGGACATATCTGGGGGCTGTGTAACCCCTGATTCCCCCTGAACAGTGCACAGCTATGACAATTAGCCCTGAATGCCTCAGCTTTCCCTGAACTGGTGCCAACTACCTCCCCAAACCTTTATTCAAAAATGTGTACCTATCATGCTTCCCACCTCTATCTCCATTTACCATGTTATATTAAACTGTCAGATCTGGAAACTACGCAGAATTGGATTTGAATCATTTTCATAAATTAGTAACTTAGAAACTTATGAAGGTTACACAATTGCTGCTCCAAAATTCCTTCCCATAGAAAATAGGAAAGGCAAGTGCTGTTCATAAATTAAATAACAGAATGTCTCCTGAGAAAACAAAGCATATGTGTATAGAAAGAAAGAAAGAAAGAAAGAAAGAAAGAAAGAAAGAAAGAAAGAAAGAAAGAAAGAAAGAATAAAATAAATAATAAAAATTAAAAATCTCCTGGTCCACCACTATGAAAAAGCTCTAGAACAAAGAACACAGTCTTTGAAAGTCTTTCAAAATCTCTTTGAAACAAGACTGTCCTGATGTGAACTCCAGCCTTTATACATGCTAGCTTTATCTTTTTGGGCTTCAGACTCTGATCTTCTGTTTTTTATTAGTAAAACTGAGATAATAAAATCAGCCTCAGAAAGTTTTGTGGATTAGACAAGCACCTCTCCTGTTGTCTGTCAACAGTAATTTCTCCACCTGGAATATTCTCTCTACACCTATGAGAATATGCTGACAATAGTACTTAACCTTCACATCCAATCCTGAACAACCCCTTCACCGTGAGTGATAGCATCACATATAAACTCAGGCAAAACACCCTATACTTCTATGAGTGTTTTATATGAGTGAGTATATGAAAGTACCCCACACATGTGTAGTACTCTCAGAGACTAGAAGAGGCCAACAGACACTATGGAACTAGAATTACAAATGGTTGGAATCCACCATATGGGTGGTGGATACTGAACTCAGATCTGCTGCAAAAGCAGCAAGTGCAAGGAACCACTGAGCCATCCCTCTAGCCCCAAGCATACCCATTCTTAACGAAATGTAACTGTGTCTTACAGTGCTTTAAAAGATATGCAGCATCATCAAAAGATGGAGGTGGAGTCATCTTTAAATAATTTTTGTGATTATCAAGGTGTAGTGTTACACCTATGATCTATTAATGCCAGCTCGGAGGCAGAGGCAGGGGGATTAGGAGGCCTAACTGAGCCTCACCTAAGTAAGGTGTATGAGACCAATCTGGGTTACATGAGATCTTGTCTCAAAAGACACACTCATGCAGAAGAGGGGAGGGCTGCTAGCGTACAATTTTTTCATATATGAGGACATCACATACTTTGCTGAATGCTGTACTGAACTGCCTACAGCTTTAAATGTTGAGATTTCGTCTGTTCCTTTGTATTGTAGTGCTAACGATGGGCCCCTAAGTTCTGATTGCCCCAGAGACTGTATATAGACCCAAGTGACACTATGTGACCTGGCCCTCCAAGTTATTTCTGATGGTAAATAAAGATTCCTACAGTCTATAACTGGGCAGAATTGAGATAGGTGGGACTTGGTGTTCCTAGCCAGGGAGTTGAAGAATACCACAAGGGAGAGTGAAGAAAGGGAGGAGGAAGAAAAAGATGCCATGGGTTAAGCGTCAAGAGAACCAGCTCTGAGGGCTAGCCAACTGGAGTTAAGAGCAGCCCAGATGAAACATAGTAAGTAATAACTCAGGGTTATCAATAGAAAAGCAGATTCTAATAGCATAAAGGGTAGATATCTGCCCTGCTCTAGTGTTTTCAATCCCATAAATGGAATCAGAGTTCTTTCCAGACCTGACTCCATCTTGTTACTGATGAGTCCAAATTTAGTAAATTCTTATAATTCTGAGACATTAATAGGTCAAAGACACCTTTGAAAACTGTGTGGTAATATTCAAGTAATTTACTTATAGACAAGGTGCAAGCTTTTATGTTACATCTGAATAAACAAATGTATGACTAAACATAGAAGCAACAGAGGTCTAAGGTGGTACACTAAAACATTATTGAAATGCTGTTTTTGACATTGAAGTTTACATAGAAAATTCTGTTTCATGATTAGATTATAATTGTTCATACAGGGAATGTTACATTGTTTTTAAACAGGAAAATCTATAGATGTGCTATCCCCTAGTTCATGACTAGTCATAAATCTATTTCTAGGAAGTAAGTATTTAAAAAAAAAAAAAAACTTAAACTAAGTAAAAGTGTGCTCTCTCGTGTTCTTTTGTTTTTCCCTATGAAAGATTCAACAATGGCTCCAGTCACTTGGAAGACCTTTGTGAGATCTACCTTTGCAAGTCTGGTTAGAAAATTTTCAACAATCCCACAAAAAAGCAACAAAACTGAAATCCATTGAATAACAGAATTCTTTCCCCAAATTATTTTTCCGAATCCTCTGCCAGAGCAAACACATGGTCTGTATTAGTCAGCTGGGTCCGCATCAGTGTGTCAGCTGTATGAGCTGCTTGGGGTCCTTTGCCAAATCTATTACACTAAATCCCACTGTTTTTAAACCTAACTCCAAACATCCTTTTAAGTTCACAGAACATTCTAAATGTAGCATAAATGTACAACATTCTAAACCGTCTCTATTTTGGAGGCATGAGACTGTTCCTCTTGAGTAAATCTCACCCTGTACTTCTTTAGGTACCTGCTGACAGAGAACAAAATCCATTGTCTTTTGGCACAATGGAGAGAGAAATGAGAAAGCTTCTTTCTTTCTTTCCTTCTTTCTTTCTTTCCTTCTTTCTTTCTTTCTTTCTTTCTTCTTTCTTTCTTTCTTTCTTTCTTTTGTTTTTTCTTTCTTTGTCAATATATTTTTCAAGTATTCCCTAAGGCAATGTGAGATATTAAAATAATTTGACAATAAATGTTATCAGATGCTTGAAATGTGTTATTTGAAAGCACAAGTATGTGTTTCATGTTTTCTTCCTCAGCCATGTCACTGAGGAAGTCAAAGAGCACCCATATCAGTCTAGCCCATGATGCTTTGACTCACATGCAAACAATAGTACATGAGGTAGAATATCTTATTTTCAAATATGAGGTTGATTGTGATCAAAAATGTCCTTATTTCTGAGAAAGAAGAAAAATATCTTCCATGTATATCAGCATTACTTTGACTATAATAAAACCAATGAAGCTAATTAACCATAATGTCAACCTACTACAAGCTCAAAAGGTCATTGCCTCATATTATGCCATATTTCAGGCATTAATTGAATAAGACAAAATATCTGTGGTTTCCCACTTACTTTAAATATTTATAGTTTCATGTAGCCATGCGTAAACATTTCACTTTCAGTGAGGGAGAACATCAGAGAAAACATCCACAAATAGTTAGGTATCATACACACACACACACACACACACACACACACACACACACACACACACACCTTTTCTACCTACTATATTTGATCTTGGGTTAAAACAGAAACTCTGCTCCTCTCTTTATCCATTGCTCCCAGCAAGCTCAGCATCTCCACTAAAACTCTGATCTTACCTGTTCTCTCCAACACCTAAGAATTATCTCCCACAACAAAATTTTTTCCTTAATTCTTCAAGGTTACTCCATTAACAAAAAAAAATGACTTTTATGAAAGTAGACATGGCTCAGTGGTTAAGAATATGTATTGCTCTGGAGGAGGTCCTGAGTTTGATTATCAACACACACATTAAACAGCATACAACATGGGTGCCTGAACTACACACACACACATACACACACACACAGAGAGACAGAGAGACAGAGAGAGAGAGAGAGAGAGAGAGAGAGAGAGAGAGAGAGAGAGAGAGAGAGAAAGGCAGACAGAAGTTACTCTGGTCTCCTGGATATTTGTACTTTTCTTCTCTCTCCTAGAATGCTTATTCCCTCACTAGCCATAACAAATAATCTTTGGCCCCTCTGAGTTTAAACTCAACATGTTACCTTCTCAGAATTGTTTCTCTTTGTGCCTTTTATAAAATTGCAACCCCTTCACCCTCTTCCTTTTGTCCCTGCTTTCTCTTTCATATCATAATCCATACCACAAAACTGTGTGCTTTCTCACTTGCAATTTCTGACAGGCTTTGTGTGGTTTCTTTGCTCCTGTAGAACCAGTATCTTCAATGTCTAGGAATGTCATAAGACCTTGGTAAGCACTTGTGATATAATTTCTCAAGTGTGAAGTGAAATCTTATGATCATTAACAGCACAGATGGCAGAGTGGGGAAGTCCTGAATGTAAGCCTTTCTCTTGCCTGAATGTGGCTCTTTCTCTTACTGATAAAGTAATTCTCTTTAGATAACTTATTTCTCTTATAAGGTGGGTGTAATGGTGCCTAGCTCTGAAAATGCTTTCTTACAAAACTGAATGGAAAAAAAAAAAAACCTGAATGGAAATAATAACATATAAATAATATTACACAAGAATTCTAGTTGCAGTGATTTGTCATCACCATTAGCAAAGAGTATTAAGATAAGATTTCCCAAATAGATATAGTAAAGTTTAATTTAGTAAGTAAGTTAATTACTTTAATCAATTCATATTTAATAAAAAATGACTTTTCATTATAGTGCTATTTGGTACTAATTAACAGATAATTAAGAAAATCACAGTATGAACTTCTAACTGGTGTTTAATTATATAATCTAATTTTCTAAATGAAATCTTATTATATAGATGTACTTTTTATAAGGAGTGTTGTGGGAAATATTTAAAAATGATCGGCATGGTTACCACACTATTGCCTTCAACTCTCTGCCCCTGCAGCCTGGCTGGCCATGTACTGGCGGGCAATGGTCTACCTGTTTTTATCTCATGGAGACTCTGACTCAGAACTCCTAAATTTCTCCACTCAGCTCACTAGATTACCACTGGTGTGTTGCTTCAATACCCCCACAGCCTTTGTGGTGCACTTCTTGCAAACCCACACTTTTCTGCCGTACCTTTCTCTCTGGAACCCAGTCAAATTGCCCTGAGAAGAAAAACACCACACAAACTTAACTCAGAAACAATGGTAACTCAATCTCTGGGCTCAACAGCTAGAATCTTAATCTTGTAAGCCTTATTAAAATCTGATTCCTCAGGTGGCAAATCCTTGCAGATCCACCATGATACTGGGAAACTCTAGCAGCTACATCTTGTCCTTATGCTATCCCCACTCCAAATGCCCCTAACTCTCTCCTCCTTCTTCTCTTCCTCCATCCAACCCAGAAGTCCTGCCTACTCACCCAGTGATTGGTCCATTTATTCATTAGGGGATTCACAAGAACTCACCTGAGTACCGGACTCACTCCTTGTCTGCAGTTCCCCCCAGGAGAGCGGAATTAGCATCAAAATGCAAACAGCACCAGGCCCATCCATGAAAAGGAGGTCTGTGGTTTTCACATATAAATATAGCACTCAAGAAAAGTTTTGTAAATAAAATGCATTCTTATATTAATTATTCTGATTATTAGGAAATATGTCAGCTTTTAAGTAGTAGACTTTGTTTTATCTGATAATTTCCAGCAATTCTTCTGTATGGTGGTTTGAATATGCTTGGCCCAGGGAGTAGCATTATTACGAGGCAGGGCTTTGTTTGAATAGGTGTGGCCTTGTTGGAGGAATTGTGTCACTGGGGGGTGGGCTTTGAGACCCTGCTCCTAGCTGCCTGAGGAGTCAGTCTTCTCCTGTTTGCCTTCAGAACAAGATGTAGAACTCTCGGCTCCTCCTGCACCATGCCTGCCTAGATGCTGCCATGCTCCAGCCTTGATGGTAGTGGACTGAACCTCTGAGCTTGTAAGCCAGTCCCTATTAAATGTTGTCCCTTATAAGAGTTGCCTTGGTCATGGTATCTCTTTACAGCAATGAAACCCTAACTAAGACAATCTGATATCAGAAAATCTAGCATTTTACTTTTTAATTATGTTATTCCTTTACTTAACCACTTCCATAGCTCAGGCAAAAAGATTATTGTGTTCAAAGTTTTTGGTGCATACATGATTTATTTATATATGTTCCATTTACACACTTTATAGACTAATATATAAGACTTCCCAGTGCCAAATGTATTATTTGTCTCACACAGAACACTCGGAATTATTTGTTTATCAAGGAGGAAAATTAAGTACACATTTGTAAATGAAGAATAAAACTATTGTTTCAAAAGGATATATTTTTATTTTCTTTAATTTGGTGAAGTTAGATTCCACTTAAACAAGAGAGAGAAAGATGTATATGGATAGATTAAACAACATTACAAAGTCAATGGAGAATAGTAATCAAATTTCACTGAAATTAAATACTCTAATACTCTAAAGGATTTGAAGGAATTTTGTGAGAAGTATAAAATTTGCCACTTCTTCCTTTCCCCTCCAACTGAGAAAGATTTCAAAAGATAAGCAGGCCAAAGAAGAATGTGGTCTCAGCACCTGTTATCATTCAGAAACAAAAGGCCAAAAAGTGTTAGGTCTTCCTTTTGAGAAAAGAGCTAAGAACTCTGGTATTGGATAGACCATCCAGCTCAAAAGAGACCTACCTTCTTCATCAAGCCACCCTGTTACATCTGGCTCTAGGGGCAGAAAGTCATCCTCTGTACCTGGTAGAAAGTACCTCCTTTAACTGACTAGTTCACAAGACCCTGGACCATCAAGCATCTACCTAGCATGCCTACAAATACAGTCCAGAGACATAGCATGAGAAGTTAAGGCCAAGAAAAAAGATGATGGTTAAAGGGACATCCCTACTGAGAAACAACCTATCCTTCAAGCAGAGGTTAGTACTATAACTATCTCAGTGGAGAACAAAAAGGCTCACTGGTGATGATTGCCCATGGCATAGATGCCATCGAACTTGTGGTCTTCCTGCCTTCTGAGATTGTAAGATTGGAGTCCCTTGCTACATCCACTAATATTATCGTCACACAGCTTAATACAGATGACAAAGGCACACTGGTTAAGCAGTTGGTAAATATCAGGACAAACTACAATGCTAGACATGAGAAGATCCACCCTCAGTAGGGAGATAAAGTCCTGTGCCCAAAATATGTGACTACGTTGCCAGGATAGGAAAGGCAAAAGCCAAAGAGCTTGCCACCCAATTGGGCTAAAAGAACTCTGCTGAGTTTTGTGTGTGTGTGTGTGTGTGTGTGTGTGTGTGTGTGTGTGTGTGTGTGTATGTATGTATATGTATGTATGTATGTATGTCTAATTCAAACATTGTCACTCAAAAAAAAGGTATATAAAACAAGACATTTGGGCTTTAACTTATTATGTGTATGGAAAAGTTTGCTGTACTTTCATAAGATAGGGTAGAAAAATATAGACTTTAATTTCAAAATGGAAAAAAAGACAAAATTGTCACTTAATGCAGGATGAATTTTGCCAAGAACCATCTAGGAGAAGCTAAAAACTAGCAGATAATCTTCCTGAGATGGTTCCACCATGGACTACATATAAAGTTAATGACAGATTTGCTCCCTTAGGCAAGGCCAAGGAAATTAAGTTTGAGGAAAGATTCCTGCTATTAATATGCTTTTCCTGTCATTATTAAATATATAACAATTACTAGATATTAGCCCACTCTTTTGAGCAGATCTCTGCAGAACAAGGAAGATGTACTGTCTTGTAGTGATGCTATATAGCCAAATAGATGATTTCTTAATTCTTAATGATGATCATCTAAGAATTCCTAAAATTATATTAGTAATTATTAAGATCTTTTATAATAGGAACTAATAATTCCTTTCCTATGTCAAAACTGTGATGAGAACTCTGCAAGCCTTCAAGTGTCACAAGTTAATTGCTTCTGAGACATCAAGCAGGTATCTACAACTTAGAGCACATTCCAAGAGGTTGTTAAACAATTAACCAAAGGTCATTAAAAGGGAACCAAAGATTTATCATAGATGCAAGGACAATAGATAAAATATTAGCTGTGTTTATCTTTACAAATCTCCAATAATACCTTAGCCCCCAAAATTATGGTATTTAACTTTCAATGTACCTGATGAGCTTGTGGCAGACAATAAATGTTTGCCAGATAATTACTCTTAATTGATATGCATGGAAACATTCTCTGTTGTAAACTTCTTATTCAATTTATGATTTTAATTTATGTGTAAACTTTTGGTGAACTTTTTACCATGTGATCATGTATTCCGAAAGATGTACAAGTGCTGAGGACAGAGAGAGAATTTTTTAAACAGAACTCAAGAAAGAATCTTTTAGAGAGAAGGTTTTAGAGAAAAACTTTCTTAGAGAACTTTCATAGAAAATTTTTAGAGTAAACTTAGAAATAAAGATTAAAATCACTTTTCAAAATGTCTCTTTTTCTTCCTGCAGCTTCAGCTAACAGGCTCAGAGTTGGAGCTTCACAGTTCCTGTAGAGGTAGAACAAAGGCTAATTTACTTAGTTCTACTATGAGGTGCTAAACACCAGAGACTGCAGTTTCTAGCCTCAGAGGAACTCAGGCAGGTCAGCTACAGCAGCAAAGTGATTTAGACTTAAGATAGATTAATGTTTTATTATTAAACAGCAACCTTAAGTATCTTACAAGACCAAATCTTGCCCCTGCTGATGCTCTTTCCCCTTAGCTTACCTCAGGAGAGAACAAGGGAAAAGTGCTTGGTCTGGCCCCCGGCAGAGTTTAAGGGAACAGAAATTGAAGTGTTCATAGAAAACATATGTTACCTGGAGTAAGACAAGCTTCTCTGTACACAATGAATATTAACAATGAGGTACACTCACTGAGATATAGAGGACCACCTCAACATGTGTGGAAGAAGTTTACATAATCAGGTCATCAAGATTACATCAATTCAAGGTGGAGTATACAAATGGAAACTGGGGAAGACATGAGTGATATTCAAATGAAATTAATGATGAGTAATGGTCTACACACTGAAAAAAAAAGAGCAGTAAAAGAAACTGTATGTGGTCAGTGGTGCCAAGTATCATCTCTAGCTTACGTAGGACAACATCTAGAAACATGCCTCTGGGTTTCACACGTCATAGCAGACTTCCTGGAAAAGACTTTGTTACAACTATTGTCATCTTCCTTTTCACTGTTTAACTGCAAAAGGAGCAGTCTCCTTACATTCCCAGACTCTACATCTTCAGGTGATCTCCATTCTTAAATTCATCCCAATGGTTTCTGTTTTCCTTAAACTTTTCCCTCATTCCCAATGCCTAATAAATAAAACACAAGAAAGTCATCAGAAAGATATTTGCCTGGATTCTTTCGTGTGTGTGTGTGTGTGTGTGTGTGTGTGTGTGTGTGTGTGTGTGTGTGTAAGCATTACCTATTAGTTTGTTTTCTCCTGTTTTAAAAGACTATCCATAGATGGTTTCAATATTAACAATCTGTAAACTACCAAGCTAGATATTGCTGCCACTTAAATATACTCATAAAAGCTGAATGCAGGGTGGGAATTACTGAAGGATGCAAGTAGTTAGAATGATGAGAATGGAGATCCTGAGTTAAAAATGAATTTACCTGAAGGAAAAGTATCTCAGTGTTCTTATATAATACTAACTTTGCTTTCTCTCTGTATATTTTAAATAAAAAAAGAAGTGTTCAAAATAAACATGTGAATTGTCATAAAATATTTTTAAATATATTATGGTTCATCATAATAGCAACACTATTCAAATGTGAAACGATAGATTAAATGTATAAATGCTTTATATAAATATAAATAAGTTAAATAATCACCATTGTTCACTATAAAATTTTTTCTTGTATTTACTTACTATGCATAAATGAAGAAAACAGGCATGTATGTCATGTTACAACTGCATACATGATAAATGCATACAATAAAGTTATATTTATAAATTGTATAAATAACATATAAAATACCAAAGACTTTTCCCTTTTAGACCTAAATAGTTTTTCTGTATGGCAGTCCAGGTTAAGTAAATTATATATTTCTAACTTGGCAGTTAACAACATAAGAATAAATGTATCCAGAGATTTTCAGTAACTGTAGAAGACAGAGCGTGGTTTATTAAAAAACACAGTGGGGGACATCTTGACAGAAACAAGCAAGCATCTTAAGCATTTGATTTAATAATAATGGATACTGTCTATGTTCTCAAGCATCTCTGTGAAAGCAAAGAGGTTTTTGCTTAATTTATTGAATGCTCATATTTTCACATACCACAAAGGATCTACTTTGTACAGTACACATCTAACAACAATAAGAACAACAACAAAAAATTCTCAGTAGTCATTCATTATCACTAAATTCAGCTTGCTAAATACCTTATCTCTAGAATGTTGACTATTTTTTTTCTCCTGTAGATAATTAAAGAGGAATATGTGTCTCACAATAGAGTTATATCAGTAAACTCTTATTTCATAACAAAAATAAATCATTGTAAAAAATGTTCCCCTTGATCTTAATAAGGTATTATTTGTAGTCTGGAAGAGGGGTTTGTGTCTTGCTGTTGTACAACGAGTTAATAATGTGTATTAGCAGCACGTTCAATACGATTATATAATTTTGAGCCTCTATGATGATTTTCTCTACCTTTACAAACTTTATACGCTGTGGGATTTTTTGAAGTATTATAGCCTGTTTTAAATTCCATAGTTAGAATTATACTTCCCCAGCACCTTGCACACATACCCTAACGACTCCAGGGCTATTGCATATTTATTATCTTGCAGTGTACAAGATGAAAAAGGAAAAAACAGAAAGTCTCTTATCACCATCAGAGTTCTATTTAGTAGAATAAATTACATTCTGCACATTGCTATCAAAACTCTATTTTGTCACAGTTCTTTAAATTCAATTCATGAACCCTCTAGCAATTTTAGGCAGGATTCAGAATTTAAACAAACATTCATTAAAATAAGATCATTTCCAATGGATCATCTGTAGGATAATATAGAACCTTCTTTGCACAAACATGAAGGAAATGTAAAGAAAAATTTTCCCAGGTATTCCAATCATTATAAAAACCTCAAAGTAATATGTTGGATGGTTAATACCAAGCCCGATGTTAATGAATAAAACTATTTTCAAAAGTCACGTTATGTGTAACGGCTGGTTGTAATAACATTACTGTGAATATACAAGTTTGAATGAACACACGAACACTCATTTCCTCTGATTAAGAGACACTAATTCATAGCGAGCAGTAACAACATGTATATGTATATATATGTGTGTGTGTGTGTGTATATATATACATGTATATATATGATATATATATCCTAAAATGTAACAATGTAACTTTGAAAAATTTATAATAATAGATTTACTAGGTAATAATTTTCATTTTAGTTTGAGTGGTCACTTTCTATAACTGTTTAAAGGTAGCTGACAGACACAAGCATTGCAGCAAATGTTTAGATTAATTTCTCGTTAGTTATGATAGATTTTTACTGAGTCAACAACAATCCCTTCCTTTCACCACTTTTTATAGATGGTGTGTGCATAGGACAGAGACAGGCAGAAGAGCTAGAGAGGGTGTTTGTGGTAACACAGACTATAGGTTGTTTCTCAAGGGGAGCAGCAGCATGCTTGGAAAAGGGTTTTGAATGTCAGCATATCTGTAATTTCTTAGTTTAATCATCTTCTCCCCAAAAGTCTTCAAATAGAGAAATGCAAAATTTAAACTGACCTTGATTGTTAGCCCTCTTGTGCTTATAGATGTGAAAATATTTTACATAAACATATGTTTCTGTAAGGAAATTAATACACAAAATCTACTAACTTACTATGAAAATATAACTTTAACCAGACACAATAAGAAAAGTTAGTGTTTTTCCTTCTGTATGAATCCAAAGAATTGTGTTTAATTTTTCAAGAAAATTTTAAAATATACTTGTAAGACAAAGAAAGAAAACTGCCTAGTATGAAATTAATTCATTGAAGTAGATGTGTAAAGATTAGATGGCATTGTTCTCTCCAGGAAATGATTGTTTAAGGGACAGCTGTATCTAAAATGTATTTGTGGTAGTGTTACAAAAAAAATAACTGTAAAGCTGAAGTTAATTAACAGTATTTATGTCTAAATTTATGT
Organism: Uromys caudimaculatus; assembly: GCA_028551405.1. NCBI lineage: Eukaryota > Metazoa > Chordata > Mammalia > Rodentia > Muridae > Uromys > Uromys caudimaculatus. Next base: position 20,872,228 of record CM052720.1, read on the forward strand.
TTTCATCTACATGTTTACTTTTGTTTGTATATTCACCATAATATTCAGATCTGTTTCAATAAAAATGATGAGTACATTCTAGCAGTTTCTTGTTTTTCCCCCATTGAAAGTGGATAACATTTAGCATTTTATAAAAGATAGTGAAATTTAAATGGTATAAGTTACAGTGACACTTCCAATTCTTTTATTATTCACAGGAATGTGAATTTTCTGAATTCTTATTTTCAAGTGTTCTTAGTAATTCACAGTTTTGCTTACAATAAAAAAGTTAACCTTGGAAAAAATAAGGGAAATTAAATTTCAAAATATCTATAAAGCTAGAAATGCTGTGATACATATATGCACATAGATATTACCACACAAATACACACACACATGTATATGACACATATATATAATATATATAGTCAGATATATTGTATGTAGTCACGAGAGGAAACCACAAGCTGTATTCTGTCAGTTGAAACTGATGCAGGTAAATGACAAAAGACCAAAAGAATGACAACTTAAGGTCAGATAGGCGTAATTTTTTCAGTGTCTATTCTATAGATGGTTTTTAGTGGTCATTCACAATCTAAATAGATCGATCTGAGTAGTCCTTTTTACAAGTGGACACTCTAGGACTTTCTAAGTGTTCATTCAGATTTAGAGAATGAGACTAAGGATTAATGTAAATGTTCTATAGGAAAAAATATATTTTCAAAGTGTTTGTACTCATGAATCTTCTTTTGCTTCTTCAAGAATATATGTACTTTATTTTATTTTTAAAATGTAAAGAAATCTAACACCACTGAATGAACAAAAGAAAAGTTTTAATTATGTCTCCAAAGGATTCACATTTGTATTCTACCATAAATAATTCACTTTGACATGTCTGTGTCCTTTGTGGCCTAGAACACATGAAGGGTTTTGAAAATGTGAATCATTAAAGAAAGCTAAAATGTGTACTCCTTAAGTGATTTGAGAATAAGCATTCCAAGAGATCAAATTTTTCTAATATGCCAAGTGTCTATGAAGCAAAACAATGAACACATGCAACCCATATTAAGGTCATTCAGGGATTCCAAATGTTTTAAAACATTTTGAAATTTCAAATCTAAGTCTAATCAGCAAGCTACATGTGAAGGTCCATCTCTGAAAGTCACCATTGTGACAGTCCTTCAGATGGTCTGTGGAAATCAAATCAAAGATACAAATTGTGTGTGTGTGTGTGTGTGTGTGTGTGTGTGTGTGTGTGTGTGTGTGTGCGTGTGCGTGCGCGCGCGCATGTCTGTGCATTTCTGTGCGTGTCTGTGTGTGCGTGTCTGTGTGTCTGTGAGTGTCTGTGTGTGTGTATCCAATCTTTACCAAGTGGTAGAAATCCTTTGAGAAAAATAAAAACTCTAATGTTTAATATGGACAACATAAACATTAGTTTACCCTCGAAACCAAGAGAAAAAAAAAAAAACAAAAAACTCAAAAAAACTCAGCCGGGCAGTGGTGGTGCACGC
>CM052720.1:20879602-20911636 GCA_028551405.1 Uromys caudimaculatus
TAAAGGTCTCTCTTGATCCAGAAGTGGTGGTTTTGCCTGTGCTCAAAGGTGTGTCAGCACTTCTGGGATTCCCTGTTCACGTGGAGCCTTGTGGCCCAGGCTGAGGTCCCCAGGCACCAGTGTAAATCGGAAAGTTCACAGTTTTTCTGTCCCTGGGTTCTCAGGCCCCGGATCCCGGCAGATCCGGGCGGGTCTGGGCGAGAAGTGCTGCTCCCCTCAACCCCACTCATGGCCTTTCCAGGCTCCTGGGAGGGCACCCCTCTCTGTTGCTTGTTGGCTACCGACTCCTGGCGGCACAGGCAGAGGTTTCCGCCCGCAAGTGAAATCCGAAAGTTTCGGAGTTTTTCTGTCCCCAGGTTCTTAGGCCCCGGAACCCGGCAGATCCAGGCGGGTCTGGGCGAGAGGTGCTGCTCCCCTCAACCCCACTCACGGCCCTTCCAAGTTCCTGGGAGGTTACCTTTCTATGGCGCTCGTTGGCTACCGACTCCTGGCGTCCCAGGCAGAGGTTTCCGCCTGCGAGTGAAATCCGGAAGTTTTGGAGTTTTTCTGTCTCCGGGTTCTCAGGCCCCAGATCCCGGTAGATCCGAGCGGGTCTGTGTTCAAAAATTTTTGTTATTTTTCACAGAACTAAAAATACCCCTGACACTTTTCATTGTTTAGTTACTGTTTAGTTTTCACTTTCATATTTATTTTCGATCTAATTATTGTATATATTTCTATAATTTCCTTGATGAACTTATGCTGCAAAATTTCTTATACGTAAAGGATGACATGTAGGCAGTTTATAGCCCTGCTTCTTCTTGACTCTTAATTTTAACCAAGGATCCATATTGCCCATTTCTTTGAATGCTACGTACTAAGTATTCATGATGTGCTCTGAGGACTGTTTGTTTTCTTTAACAGGTAGTTAACTCAGTGACAAATCACCTGATTCTGGGGATACTTAATTTATGGTCAGATATCTTTGTTATCATTTGTAGGCTGATATGCCTTACAAGGGATTTGAGGTAAAGAGATCCCCTTTAACTTGATCCAATTAAAAACTGCTTTCCAAATCTCTATTTTGGAAAACAGCAAGCAAATTCTCTACTTGATTTCTTCAGATCTCTACCCATACTCTAAAACTTAGAGCTGCCTCAAAGGTTTACTTGGTGTTTGCACACAAGGTTAGGCCAAACCTGCTGTGCCTGCTCCAAGCTAGGAGTTTTCTCTTTAATTTCTATGTAATTAACAACAACTTTGGTCTCTGATCCTTGGCCAAACAATACCGCCATTTTCTGTTTGAGATTTCTTTTTTCCTATCCATGTGTTATAGACACTAGGGAGTCTCCTTCAGAGTAAATACAATAAAAAATGGACTTTATTTTTGTGGGGATATAGATAAATTTTTTTTTTTACTTTGCTTCTTCCTTTTACATATGAAATACTGCATTCCAGTGAGACCCAAAGGATGTCTAAGGTCATAAAATTGGTGAAACCGGATGGGAATTGTGGCTCTAAACATGGCAGTTGTTACAATTTAACAATAATTAGATTACTTACTTTTCATGTTATTTCACATTTTTGTAGTGTGAAGACTTTCTTTTCTCTTAGGTTATATTTGTCTTGGAATTTGGAGAAGGACAAAAATTGTGGTTTCATTACATATTTTATTGCAAACTTAAGGTTTTTTTTGTTTCCACGTTAAACTTTGGCAATGATGCTAAATACACTAAGATCATAACTCCTTAGGGAGAAAAATGTCATTGGAAAAACAAGAGTCCAGATGATGACTGCACAGCTTGGAGCAATTCTCCTTGCAAGGCATGCTTGTTTTGAGTGGGTGCAGCTACTTTGCTCAGTGTTGGTAAAGAGCCACACTATCACTTGCTCTTTTAAATAGGTTATGTCAAAAAGGTTTCTTTTGGGCAATAATATCTCCAAGTGCAAGTGGAGGAAAGAACTTTGTGGTTTTAAGATAGATTTTAGAAACAACAATTAATGAGAAGTCCAAAGAACACTCAGTAGGAACTGAAGTGTCCAGTCCTGCTTGTCACCGATTTTCAGTGTTTATGTCACTAGCTTAAATTATGGCTCCCTCTAGTTACACATTTCCTTTACATTTTGTTCACAAGTAAAAATGAACACGTTCTCCTTATACAGATATGAAATTTACTTTAAGTATTCACTAATGACCCCTTCTCAGTTCAGCCCTTAATTCTACTTCCTAAATAGCTAAGATTGTGTTTGCTCACTATCTATTGGGCATAGTGCTTCACCACCACCAAAAACATTTGTTGACATTCAAAATGTTTTATATTAAATCAAAATAAAAGAGTATCAAAGAATAAAGCGAATAATTTTAGACAGTTGAAATATTACAACATTAAAGATAAAGGAAAACCAACATGAAGTATTTATTTACTTATTTATTTATTATCCTGACCCAGTTTTCCCTCCCTCCTCCCCTCTAAGTCCCTCCCTTACCTCCCATCTTCCCCACCCCCACCCCACTCTTTTTCTTTTCTCTTCAGTAAAGGCCAGGCTTCCCAAGGATATCAACCAGCCATGGCATATAAAGTTGAAGTAAGACTAGTACCTCCTCTCCTATTAAGGCTAGGTGAGACAACAATATGAGGAAAGGGTCCCAAAGGCAGACAACAGAGTCAGAGATGGCCCCTGTTCCCACTGTTAAGTGTCCCATGAGAAGACCAAGCTACATAACTGTAACATCTGTGCAGAGGGCTTAGATCAATCCCACCAACATAAATTTAAATAGCTTCAAAAATGAGTATATAACATTTAAATACCATTTCAACATTTTTTTCTTTTGATCCATGGTTTTCCTACACAGTCCTGGCTGTTCTGGCTGTTCTAGAGCTCACTATGTAGACCATGCTGGCCTTTTCTCCAGCCCCACCCCCCAAGTTCTGGGATAAAAGTCATGAACCACTATCACCATACCTGGATCATTTTAGCTCACTATGTAGACCATGCTGGCCTTTTCTCCAGCCCCACCCCCCAAGTTCTGGGATAAAAGCCATGAACCACTATCACCATACCTGGATCATTTTTACTTTCCAATGGGCATGGTTATATATTTTATTTAATTTTTTCCTAATGAGCATGGGCAGATATATTTTATTTACTACTAAATATTTAATCTATAATCTAATTTTAGCTAATAATAATAAAATGAGCCAACACATATTCACAGGTTTTATTTAACTTGTTTAATTGTCTTACAGTCTTGCATGCTTTATCATGTCAATTCTAATTTGGGTGGATTCGCATAAGAAGTGTGTTAGAACAAATTACTAATCACAGATACTTGAATATATTCGTTCAGATACATTTGCATACTGTAGCTCTTAACTTTCTATGAAATGACTTGTATTTTGAGTATAAAGCCACATTTGCTATTGAAGGTGATTTAAATTGGAAGCTAGGTGACTTCCAGTCTTTTTAGGGTTCCCTTCAGCTCTCTAGAGTCTATGCCAGTGTTCCAAGGCTCACTTAGGAGTGCCAGTGTGGTTGGCAGGGCCTTGTCTTTCATTATTGTTCTAGAAAAGGCATCTGTGCTCCAGAAAGATGATTCTTTTAGGATTGGTTATTCTTTGCCACACTTGGAAAAGGGGGGATCATTTGAAAGGCTACCACTCTACCCAGAAAATCATAAAGTCCTTTCTTTATCCTTGCTTATAAATATGTTCCTTCTTCTCTAACAAATGTCAAACTTCAATTTCCTTGTCTTTCCATCCTTTCTTCTTCTCTCATTCCCTCCTCTCTTCATCCCTTCTTTCCTTCCCTCCCTTTCTTCTCCTTGCCTTTCCTTTCTATTGGTTCTTAGGATGAGGTTGAATGTCTTGTCTACATAATTGGCATTGAGTTGTATACAGTAGTAATAGAGGAAAACTGGGATGGAGTGTTGGTTAATTATTTGCATCTTTCTCTTCTCAGTTCCTGCATCTTAACTAGTTCTACTAAGGTTGACAATACCTTGGACTAACTCTGAGGTTAAAGAAGAATAAACAAGTGGGAGAATGATCAAATTCCTAGGCACTAAAAGACAGAAAAAAGGATGAATGGAGGAAGAGAGGAAGTTCTCAGCTAACAGAACAGTGAGGGAAAAGGAATTCCCATTAAAGTGAAATTTAGGGCTTAGTTTTGAGAATGTGGATGGATCCAATGATTTCCTGTGTTGAAATATGTATACATGCACAATAAGTACAATCCTAGTAAAACATGGATTCCAACATGCTATTGATACCATTTCAAGTGTGCATGTGACTAATGAAATCTGGTATGTGGTGACTGAGTAAACACCAAATGGTCAGTGTTTCAGATGTTCTGCTTTCTTTAGTGTTGATGGAGATCATGTGAGGCTCTGTCAGGAACATCACAAGTCAAACCTATGCACTAGAGTGATAGGTCTGACCATTGCTTGCCCTTCCCGCTATATCTCCATGGGATGCTAGTAATAATGAATTGAGATATTGAGCATTTGAATTCCCAAGTCATCATTTGAGGTGTTTCCAAATTAATATTAGAAGATGACAACTTTATATGTAAAGCCAGTGACCTTGGGGACTTTATTTGATATTGTAGTATAGGTCACATCATTTAGACTAATATAGTTTAGAAAGGAAGATAAATATTATTGTTTTGAATTACCATTCTAGGACATGAACTGTATCTAAAAACTTCACTACAAAGCCTATTTTCTCTAAAAATGATATATCTTGGTGGATTTGTTTTAAAATTATAAATCATGTCCTGTATGACAAGTTCTTGAGAGGGAAACTAAGTACTAAATTGTTAGGTATGTCTTACAATGAAAAATGAGTTGGGATGAAAATGAAGTATAGTAGAATTATGTAGTAGTAAAGAAACATGTTACCATTAGAAAAAATAAAAGGTTCATTAATAACCTTTTTGTGGCATGACTGTGCCATAAAAAGAGGTTTCTCAAGGTTTGATGGTGACTCAGATAGAAGAGCCTTCTTGTAAGCAAAACTTGATATAAATCTCTGCTAGTTCCCTGCAGGTCCACACCCAGTATAGAGAGGTCCTATCTGAAAACTTACCTTATTTTTATTTGCTGTGACTGTTGTCTGTATCTGAAGAGTGATAGTTTAGGAGATCTCAGTACTTGTTGTTTTTTGTTTTGTTTTGTTTTCTACAGAGGCTTTAGATCCTTCAATCAATTTATAAGAGACAAGAATTATGCTAGGAATTGGTGCTTTGTTTTTCTGAAGAATAATTTAGAGGGGCTGGAGAGACCATACAGTTCTTAAGAGTACATAATATTCTTTCTAAGGTTGCTTTCCAGGTTGCTTTCCAAGCATTCATGTTGGATGGTTCACAATTGCCTGTAACTCCAGCTCCAGGGCATTCGATACATAAGCATCTATTGAGACTGCATTCACATACCAGTATCTATAGATAGTCCCACTCACGCACACCTCACCAGAACCACCATCACCAGCACCACCAGCACCACCATCACCACCACCATAACCACCATCACCACCACCAGAACCACTACCACCATCACCACCACCATCACCATCACCAACACCAGCAGCAGCACCACCACCAGCACTACCACCACCACCAGAACCACCACCATCATAATGAATTTAGACCCCGGCTTTCTCCATCCTTCTTTTACCCCTTTTTTTCTTACCTCTCATTCTTTCTACTTTAATCCCCAATTCTAGAATATTTTATTTATTCTTTTAATAATCAGTTGAATTGAAGATCCTACAAATCACCTTAAATATTTGGCATATATTCTTTATTGTCTTTGCAAATCCATTAAAAAATTTCCATTTACATGTAGAAACCTTAGAAGTAATTGCAGATTCCTTCCCAGCTTATCACTAATATTTCTGTCATCTTTATGTATTTATTGCTATTTTCCTCTTTCTTGCATACTATATTTTATTATGATATTTACAAATATCCCTGAAAATACACCATTAAGATTTATTCTTTACAAGTCTTTGAGGTATTCCTTCAAAAATACTGTGATTAGAATTTTGGGCATCAACCGCTGGACTGAGAGTGAGGTCCCAGATGGAGGAGTTGGAGAAAGGACTGAAGGAGTTGAGGGAGTTCGCAGCCCCATGGAGGGAGCAACAGCGCCAATGGACCTGACCCCCTCACCCCCGGTCATCCTGAAGTTTGGACCACCAACCAAAGAATACACATCTATGGACCCATGGTTCGGACCACATATGAGGCAGAGGACAACCTTGATGGCCATCAGGGAGAGAGGAGAGGCCCTTGGGCCTGAGGGTGTTAGAGGCACCAGTAAAGGGGAATGTCAAGGTGGGAATAGGGGCATGGGTGGGCGGGTGGGTGGGAGGTGGAATTCCCTCATAGAGGTAGGGATGGGGAGGGGATAGGGGGCTTCCAAAGAGGAGACCCAGAAAAGGAGAAACATTGGAAATGTAAATAAAGTATCAAAAATAAAATAAAATTAAAAAAAAAAAAGAATTTTGGGCATCCATGAGAAATAGTAAGGAATCTAAGAAATGTAGATGCTATATTTGTGTGAAGATAAATTAAGGATGGGAATATAAATTAAGTCACATACATACAGTATAGTATTAGAATTTTTTATTAATCATTTTATTTGTTTACACTTCAAATGATATCCCCCTTCCCAATTACCCCTCCACAAATGCCCCATCCCATCTCCCTTTCCCCCCTCCCCTTTGCCTCTGTGAAGGAGATCCTCCACTTAGTCACCCACTTCTACCTCAACACTCTAGCATTCCCCTTATGCTGGGGCATCAAGCCTCCACAGAACCAAGGACCTCCCCTCCCACTGATGTCAGATAAGGCCATCCTCTGATATGTATCTATCTGGAGCCATGGATCCCTCCATGTGTACTCTTTGGTTGATAGTTTAGTATCTGGAAGCTCTGGGTGGTCTGGTTAGTTGAAATTGTTCTTCCTATGGGGTTGAAACCCCTTCAGTTCCTTCAGTCCTTCCCTTAGCTTTTTCACTGTGGTCCCTGGGTTCAGTCTAATGGTTGGTTATGAGTATCTGCATCTGTATTGGTCAGGTGCACAGGGAACAGCCATATCAGGCTTCTGTCAGCAAGTGCTTCTGGGCATCAGCAATAGTGTCTAGGTTTGGTGTCCGCAGATGGAATGGATCCCTAGGTGGAGAGGTCTCTGGATGGCCTTTCCATAGTATTAGAATGTAAGACTTCTAAGTTTGATAGTGGTCTTCTTGTCACCACTATACTCTCTCCCTGTGTTCTCTTCTTGTCCTCTTCCCTCTCTCTCCTTTGCTTTTTGCCTTCGTCTTTCTCCTCCTTCTCTCCTGTCATTCACTCTATTTTGGACAAATACAATAGTTTTGTCTATAGTGTTACCTTGAGTATCAATATTTTAAGGCCAACAGAAAGATCCTTTTCCTGTGCAAGCAGAATACAGAGATTGTAGACTTTAGTAGCATTGATAAGCCACAATTTTCTTTTTTCTTTTCTTTTTTTTTCCAGAAACAGTAACTCAATCTCTGGGCACAACTAAAATCCTAATCCTGTAAGCCTTAATAAATCTAAGTCCTCTGGAGGTGAATCCTGAAGGATCTGCCATTGAAACTGAGAGACACCAGTAGCTACATCTTGTCCTCATGCTGTCCCTGTCCAAAAGGACCTAACTCTCTCCTTTCTTCCTCTCTTCCCCTATCCAACCTGCAAGTCCCTCCTACTTGCCCGTGATTGGCTCCTTTATTCACTAGGGGATTGGTTCACAAGAAGTCACCTGAGTACATGACTCACTCCTTGTCTGCAGCCCCTCCCAGGAGAGCAAGCCACAATTTTCATTGGTCCATTTCCTTTCACAAGCTGAGCTATGGCTGTGAGCTCAAAAGAAATGGGGAAGGTAGTTCATTCTTAACCTCTCCCTTTGGTTACTAGGCAGTTTGTCCAGAGATTTTGGTTGTGATTGTTCCAAAATGGATTGGGGTTGCCTTATGATCAGTGTGTGATGGACCATTGGTAGTTCAATATCCTACAAAGATCTGGCGTCTTGTCAATTTCAGTTTGATAGGGTTAGTTTATATGCCAACTACAGGTTGAAACACTGTGAATTCATTTTAAATTCTATGGAGCAGAAGCTAAGTCAACCATATTACAATTGGTATAATTAACATATGAGAAATCAATGGATAATGGTTTATATAACATTTTTATATGAATCTGTGTCAAGGAATTTTAGACCCACTGCTATGTTCTAAAATATGGAGGTAATTATTTTTAGGAGAAAACACATTCTCATCAACAAGGAATATTTATGGTAAGAAAGACAGTTTATTAAAAAGAAATAAGCACATATATGTTTGCACATTAAAATGTAGGAGGGTCTATTCTTTATAATCACTATCTTACATGTAACATAACAAAGCAAAATTCATATAAGACATGACTCTACATTGTTGATGGTCATGGCATCCTGCTCTATAGAATTTCTTAAAAGTAGCATCGTTAAAACCAACTTTAACACCCTGTCTTCTTCAAAGCAAAATTGACCTCAAGCTCTGGAAATTTTCTCATTGTTCTATATTTTTTCCATGTAGTTCTCATCACCTTATTATCTTCTGCTTCAGTGATAATTTTATATAACATACCATTATAGTAATATGTATCTTTTATCTTTCCATCATAAAATCTACCATAGCTATGAATAACATTTATTTTTGATGTTTTGATAAAAATTCTTTCCCTAGTAATCCAAGTACTCTGTGATGATATATTGCTATTTAGCCACATCTCCGTTAGCGCTGACACAATGGATAACCTGTAGCAGCTGCTTGGAAGTCTTAGTTAACAAATGGATAAAAATATTTAAAAGAAGGGTATTCTTTAATTTTAAACCTATTTATTGTGAGATTTTGTTAGTATTTTAAATGTTTGATCTCTTACAGTAAGGTGGGAACAAGATGAGTCTAAGTAATAAACTGAAGTCATCTCAATTTGAAAGTCTCTCTCCCTTCATTTAATCTGAATATTTGAATGGATAGCACTACCCTGGAAGTAGGGTTGTCAAGGTTTATGATCCTTATAAGAACACTTGCAGGAAAAAAAATAGAGTAGTTACTGTTAGCATTCTTTCTAGGCTCTGCTCCACAGTTACCTGTGACTCACTATAAAAGGGGCTGCTCTCCTTTCCTCCCTCTCTTGCTCTCTTCCCCTTCTGTTCCTTCTCTCCCCATTTCCCGCCCCCCCATGTGTTCATGGCTGGACTCTTTTCTTTCTCTCTCTCTCTCTCTCTCTCTCTCTCTCTCTCTCTCTCTCTCTCTCTCTGCCTTTCTCTGTTTCCAGTAGCCCCTGAACTCTCCTCCCTATGCCCTAAATAAACTCTATTCCTGTGACTGGTACCTCAGGGGGAAGGGATACCTCAGCATGGGCCTGTAGAGTCCCCCTCCCCCTGCACCATACCACTCCTCTACCAAACATATCCTTGGCTTCTTTTTCTTTTTTTATAAAACACAACAGTCACTGTCTTATGTAAAAGCACCTTGGGAATCAAGTTTGTTGGGTAGTGTTTGCTTTGAGGGTGATTTTCATGAGAGTTAAGCTAATTTAGGAATGAGATGGCAAGGTTCTTTCTCCCCTTGGGCTTAGGCTGGGGAGAGTACAATATCATCTAGTGATTCAAAGCATAGCTTCTGGGCTGAAGTATCTAGGCTTAGGATTTTCCTAACACCATTCACTTATTGTTGTAACCTGAGCAAGACTACAAATCCTAGAATAGAGTTGTTATCTGTAGCATAGAGATAAAGCTCCTATTTCATGTTTAATGATGGTTACATTAGCAACTGCATGCCAAACTTCTAGGTAACTGGCACGTATCATGTGTTAAGAAACACCAGCTCATTCCAGTATTGTTCTGTTTTCCTAGTGTTTACTTGTCCTTTGTATTAAGTTCTGGAAATAAGAATTCCATTCCTGCATAGAAATACTGGTACATTCTTTTTGCTGATATTTTTCAATGGTTTCATAAAAATGATTAGCTATAGGAGGCTCTGAAGTATGGGGCATGCTGTGGGGATAGTGTAGTGTCTTCTGTGGTTGGAATGACCTCAGCTACCCACAAACCACCTGCTCTCAGGCATATCTCTTAGCCTTTAATGACTCAGTTTCTCCACATGTGGAATGGAGATGACAGAAGTTCCCACTTTACAAGGTTTAATAAACAAAGGGTTATATAGACCTCAGATTGATTCCAAATATATGATGCTTGTTACTAGCAACTCATGACTTCTCAGTATATAGAAAGCACTTTGAAAGATGGACTGCAATGAATATGCCTGCTTTTGTGCTGAGCATATAGCAACTGTGCACTGCATATACGCTTGGTGACTTATGCGCTATTCAGCACGCCTAAGGAAGTCTTCATTATAAACCTGTAATCATTTATAGTTCAATAGCTTTTTCTCTGATTTGAGTTTATTAAATCTAGTATTCAGTACCTCAGTCAGATATGTTACATATTTTTGGTGATATAGTTTAATGGAAGAAAATTTGTATTCCTAAGTAGTCACCTAAATGTTAATAGCATATGCACCCCCAAATTTACTGTCTTTTCTTGAAGGCTAAACTAGAAAGCAAATCTCAGATGAGTGGTGACTCATGCCCAACTATATATTTTATAATCAAAGTAGATAATGTGCTTTGAAAAAAGATTAAAAATTTTGGGCAATCTTTAAAGAAAACTGCAATCTGTGTTTTTGGGAAGTCTCTTTCAAAGATGAAAAAACCCCCCATATAATTAGGAGATAGGATTCAATTTCCAGAAATAATCTTTAGTGACTGTTAGGTTGAAGAATTTAATTAATGAATGCATAATAATTTAAAATTACAATTTGCTTAATATTGGCTCTTTAGAACAAGCAGTGATTACCAGCTTATGTTCTAAATCCCACACAGCTGTTCCTTCACAGTCTGCTTAGGATCCAAGCCAAAAGTGTCTACTGCTAATTTCTTGAAAATGGTTCTGCATTTGTATATGTATCTATGCACAGCACACATGCAATTCAATGTTACATTTCCCATTTTTAAAATGAGCCAATACTCATAAAATTTAATTGAGGTTAGTATGCAAAATGTTTCCCTATAGAGATCTAAAAACCATGGCTACTTAGATATAATATAAATAATATACAGTAGAGAATATGACTGCTGTAACAGTCCAAATATTGCTAAACAATATTTTTAGTTTTGCACGGGAGGAAGCATATATAGCAGTTAAAAATTGAGGTTGACTAAAGAACATACACAGGATGGACCTAGGCCTCCCCGCACATGTGTAGCAGATGTGCAGCTTAGTCTTCATGTGGGTCTTGAAAAACTGGAGCGGGGACTATCCTAAAAGTTGTTGCCGTATATGTTCTTCTAGCTGGACTGCCTTGTCTGGCCTCAGTGGAAGAGGAAACACCTAGCCTCACAGAGATGTGAAGTGCCAGAGTGGGGGGATCCTCAGAGGGGGTCCCACAAAGTCAGAGGAGAAGGGAGGAGAAGATGAGGAAAGATTGTTGGAGGGATGACTGGAGACTGGGATCGGGGCAGTAAGCAGGATGTAAAGTGAATACGTAAAAATAAATAAAATTAAATTTTAAAAAATTGAGGTTGAAGAATTACACAAGCCTGGGCTGAACTCTGAATTGTGAGATATTAGACAATTTAGTTACTCTCATGTGTGTCAGCTTTATTATCTGAAAATGAAGATACATTGGGTTATTTCCTCTAAATATATAGTGTCTGTTGCACAGGACAATACTAGGCAAAATGCTTATCTCAGGTCTAGAGCACCATATACTTGAAATTATCACTATTATTAATTCTGTTACTACAATTCAGAAAGAAATTCAGAAATTCAAAAAGTCTTAGTGATTACTTGCATCAATATGAGTTCACTGGGCATCCATGTTTTTCCTGATATTCCTTTTTCTTTGCCATTTAAAAACATTATTTATAGGAATAGTATATTTAGAGATGGATCAAGTGGAGAGATGGCTGGAGGGTTAAAGGCAGTGGCTGCCTGTTCAGTGAAGTCACCAGAAGTCTGGTTTTCTTTCACTTTATTATCCCTGATCTCCCGGGATGATGTCTCCTACACGGACTACACCCATATTCTGGCTTTCAAGATAGTGAAGGCAGAGTCTAGTCGTCTGGACACTGGTTCACAAGTAGATCAGTAAATTTTAGCCCCATCCCTTTAATTATAGTGTAGAAACATGCACACACACATATCTCCAAGTAATGATGTCTAAATATGCAGCCATTTTCCAGAAGAATTTTCTGGGACAAGTAGTATTCCTAAGATAAAGGATGGCAGTTAGCAGTCAAAAAGAATGTAATATTGAATAAAACATTTCCTTTGACTGGGGCCAAGAGAACTGGGTTTATGTATTGGATAAATTTCAAGTAGTCATGTGACCTGACTGGGTCTTAGCTTTTTCTGAATCTCTTATTTCTTACCTCAGTGGAAACACATTCACCATGTAACTTACTAATAATGAACACTTATTGAGGCCTTGCCCTGTAGAGATACTAATCTCATTTTTACATGGATCATCTCACCTAAGTTTTTCTACACCTCTGTTAGGCAGACAGTACCATCTTTACTCTGTAGACAAGAAGATGAAGACATGGAATAGTTAAGAAACTTAGGCAGTTGAAATTTGATTCTAGATTTCTAAACTCCAGAGCTGTGTGTGTGTTCCTGTCAAAAGTTATAACTTGTTTCGTTCCTTTCCTGAACTACAGTGTTAGATTCCTGCCTCTGCATCTGCTGTAGCTCAGATTTGATGGTTTAGAAGTCTCAAATACATCTCACTGGGCTATGTCAGGATATAGCCAGGACTGATTTCTTTGAAGGATCCAGGCAAGAATTCAGTTCCTTTTCTTTCTCACTGTCAGAAGCTGTCTGCATTCTTTGCTTGTGGTCCAGCCAGAAATCACATAACCTCAAACATCACTTGCATCATCTAGTTACCTTCCGTCTGTCTCTTTCCTTCCCTTTTCACATGTGAGGGTCCAATTCACACAGTTTATCCATCTGTGAAGTCTCTTTTGTTATTTAAAGTGACAGATTCACAAGTTGCAAAGAATCAGAGGTGGACGTTGTAGTAGAGACCTTACTCTATCTGCCATAGTTGCTTTTCCTGAAGGATGCCAATAGCATATTAATTATCTTAGGGACTTCCTCAGGTTTTCCTACTTTTGACCTACATATTAGTAATCGAGATTCTGTATTGTATGCTCTCACTTTAAGCTATCACAACTTGTAATTTTCTAATTTTGCATGCCTGAATTAGCACCACTCTGACCAGTTATTTTATCTTTTTAATTTCCTTTCTTCTCTTTGCCTCTCTTAATGTTGATGTGTTTTAGGGACTTTTAAGAACCTCCATTCTACCCTTTATATGACATGGGTCACTGTTGCCCCTGATTTTATAACAGAATCTATAATTACTGTCCAAGTTTAAATCTGTTTTTGCTGTTGAATTTCAGTGTAGCATTTTAAACATGCTTGCTAAACTACCCCATGATAATTCTGATGCCTGCTGTTATGTGCTGAGATGACTGTCTGGTTTCCTATGTCCAGTTTTAATGTTTTTGTTTGTTTGTTTTAGTTTTTGCCTTTTGGTCTTGCCGGCAGCTTGCCTCATGGATTCAGGGTCCTCATACTCTTTCTCATTTGTTCTTCAAGATGAATAGAGTCTACTTATATATTAAGCTATCTAACTCCTTCTGTTTCCTCCGTTCATACTGTGATTTCTATGTCCATATCATTAGCATACCAATCTATTCCATGAATTGCTGTCTTTTAGTTCAAATACTCTTATTTATAAAATTACCTACTTTTCCAGATCCTTCATCATCTTCTTTCAAAATTGCTTTTTCAGACATGTGTGTATCTACTTCCGCTTCTGGCCCTTTTCATCTCCCCTTTCCCATCTCTGTCCTCCCTACTCAGCATTGCCTCATGCCTGGAACTCTTTTCTCATCCACCAAACATTTAAATGAACTCAATTCATTCTTAAATTCAATTTAGTCTTCTATGTCTACCTGGAAGCCTTGAAGTAACCTCTCTGTTTTGAATTATCAGATACTTTCCATCTTTTACTCAGCATAACACCTTTTATTCATTTATATACTTGTTTTGATGTGTTACTGAAGATGATTTGGTTCATCGTTCTCATTCAGTGTGTTTAAGAAAGATTCTTGTAGACATGGATCTGAAAATTGGATAGGTGCAAAGAATTTTAGTTTGGGAGTAAGAAAGGAGTCATAATCCCATGCTTGTGAGGTCGTTTTACAAGATATGTTACAGATTATAAAATACATAAAGGAATAAAAGAACTATTTTTAATATTTAAATATTAGCAGATGGCATGTTTCTGGTTGGTTATTACATCCATACATTGTAGTAAATCTTAGCCAAATCAAGCAATAGTTGGTAAGTTATTTAGCCTCCTTGTTCTTTATAGAAAAGATGAAAAGCTAACAACAGCCACTTAAAGTGCTCAGTAGACTAATAATATAATAGTAATAGACAGAATGGTATGTAGTATACAAGTCGAGAATTTAATCAGTTATATGCAATCAATATAGTTTCTTTAAAATATTTGATAATTACTACAATTATTTTTTAATAACATTTTAAAAACAATAAAACCTTTACTGATATTAGCCTATTTTTGTCAGTGGCATTCAGCTTATAAAAAATAAGGCACTGTGCAAAGCAATTATCTGGGAAAAATCATCTTGCATGTGAACCCAGCTCACAATTCTTCCAGTTCTTGGGGTTATTTTGCTTCTGCCTGTGAATATTTAGTTTACTAAATCACATGAAATGTGTCAAGTTACTACAATATAATGCTTTGTTGCTCATGTTGAAAAGCTTTTTTCTCCCTCCTGTATTTATAATTAGTTACTATGTTTAAAACTATTTCCTTGTTTAGTCTTTTTTTTGTCTAATTTTTTTTGTTAACTAGACTATGTGGGCCACATAAAGTTGAATTCTGCAGAAAAAGCAGAAAATTATTTGTTAGTGTTCTAAACATCTGTGCATTTCTCTATAAATAGCCAACTATTTCCCAAAATCCATTTTGACATTGAGGTTGCTACTGAAAAATTCTTGTTTAGCACTGTGTGCATATTCATAGTATTAATTGAGAATTTTGTCTTATCTGATATGCCAAAGCTGCTTTAGTTAACTTGGATTGTAGCCAAGATACATAAAACCTTTACAGCATCATGGTGCAGGCAGTGGGCAAGGGAACTTGGCTATCACATCATATCTATGTATGTACTTTTAAAATTAATAAAAATTTGCATGGATTTTATCATTTCAAGTCAGCTACAGACTCTCCAAACACCCTTTGCTTTAGAAAAATGCAACATGACCTTTTGGGAATACAGAATGTGATTTTTTTGTATGAGCCACTTCTCTGAATGTTGTGATGAAGTATTTCACAGGAACAACTTCAGGCAGGAGAAATATATTTTGACTCTCAGTTGAGAAGACACAGAGTGTAGTAGTAGTCCATGGTCTATTCACATCTTGGTGGGTTAGGATACAACGATAGCACCAGAAACCCAGTCTGCCTCTAGCCCTCCATGTCTGCGTCAACTTACTAAAGCATTGCCACCAGGTGGGGACCAAGTATTAAACCAATGAGCCTGAGGGAACATTTAATTTAAAAGGCAGTAAATGTTTGAATGTCTGTACATTTTGACTATAACAACTTATTTCCTTATACTTTCTTAATTGGTATGTCCTTACAGAAAACAAATGGATGCTTCATTCAGTTTTTGCTCAAGTTTTAATTAGAATTAGGCTAGACTAAAGAATCAGATACTCATGTCTCCCAGTTTTTCCAAATCCCAGAATGTGTAAAAATTCTCATTATGCATTCAGTTATAGAATTAGCACAAGTATTGTTATTAGTAGGTAGAAATAAATGCTATGTTTTTCTACCATTGGGAAAATCTGTTGATGTTTAGACAATGTTTTATTTTTCTGAGTATGTGCTTTGGACATCAATGTACTTGAAAGGGAACAGGATGACCCAAGGAAGAGCATCATCTACTCAAACATCACAACTAATTTCAACACATGATTGTAGCTGCAAAGCTTCATTAAGGTATTAGTTAGTCATATGCAATGAAAACATGCAACTAAATATCTAACACTGACTATCACATTTGGCCAAACATTAGATTCACCTAGGGATCTTTGTATAAAACTTCTGCCTGTTAACATCATAATGTCTTGGAGCAAACTTGCAGCACCATGATCTTCAATACTCTTGAGATTATTGGAATGCCTAATCAGGTTTGTGAGTTACATGCTTTTTTTCTGCCATATTCACCTATGGCATATATGTAGCACCTGTGCATATATGTAAGTGCTTATACACTCAGAGATAGTGAGATGTATTTAAGGTTTGCATTTGATAATTCTACTCTGATAATTATATTTATTGTCATAAAGCTAATTCAGTGAGAAGTACTACTCACTCTTACTGGCTGCCTTAATGTGTATTCCCTTGTTTAAGCCTCCCCATACTTACATAGTGTATTGTTTTGCCCGTTACAGTGGTAATGAATGAGAGCAAAGTGATGGCCCAATCCTTGCTTAGTGTCACACTACTGTGGACCTCATGCATGCTTTCCTACACAGTCTTCACAGTTCTCTAATTAAGTGGTAATAAGTAGGGGAAAGACCCCATTAGATAATGGTTAAGACTGCTGTGGAAATGCAGGTAAGGAAATCAGAGAAATCTACTTCTGTTTGTGCATTAACTGATATAATTTACTAAAGAATGCACTCTATGCTTTACCGTATTTTTGAAAGTCAAATAAATGTAACTCTCTGTAGAAAATAAAATCTGACTGTAGGCAGAAATCTCAGAGATGACTTGGCAGCTTCTGATAAACAAGGAGCATTCTTGGTTTAGGGAACATAGCTTGATACATCAAGTTTGCTTACCATAAGGTTCTTTGAATTCAGAAAAATGTTTAGATAGCTTGGATAATGTTCCACAGTTCCTGTAGATGGCAGCAGCTTTCTGTCATTGGGCCTTAGGTCTTGGTGACAAGCACTTTTGGTTGGCAATCTTCTGGAAATTGCACACAGGAAGGTAATCTGTGGTCGCCATGTACCAAGTGGAGGTATGTTTTCTATTTGCTTTCCACAAGCAATCTCCTGATATTGATTTTGAAAGACTACCCAGTTTCCTACATTTAAATAAGAATTTAATTGTATTTGTCTGGATCTAAAGAAAAAAGTTCAACCAAATTCAGGGCATTCTAAAGAAAAGTAGCATTTGTAAGCATTCCCTTATTATTCTTTGACATTGCAAAAGGCAGATGCATGTTCTTTTTTTTTTAAATAAAATGACTTGCATGGTTTATATGGAATTCCAAAAGCAATGATCTAATAAATTTACTAACAGTTCCAGTAAATTTGCTTCATGGATTCTGCATCCGATGATTGCCTTCTGCTCTTAGCCTTTTCTGCCTAATATACCATGTAATATGGTTCGAATTGAGGGTTTTATTTGTCAAATCATTCCCTGGAGCAGCTGGTGAAATCTTTTTCTGTGTGTTAAGACAAATCAAAGCCACTGGTGGTTCTGTCCATGTGGTTTTTGAAGCTTTATTAGTGTTATCAAAGGAAAAAAACCCCACCCGTGTTCTTAATGTCCTTTAAATACATCTACTTAAACCTCTTCAAAGTTCTGTATTTTATGTTAAATTACATAGGAGTATTCAGGTAGATGTAGCTGAGAGAACTTGTGAAGAATATAATTCTTGGATTGAATAACTGGTATTGAGAGGAGGAGATATTTTGATTAGTTATTTAAATACAGCTAGAACATTAACTCTCCAGGCTAAAACACTGGGAGCGTTCCCAGCCATGTTTGAGTTTAACGAAACAGAGAGAAGCACTTTGTGAATGTAATCCTTCATGGAACTTGTCCAAATACTACTCAAGACATTTTGTCTAAGCTATGTTATGGAAGCTGTTTTCTGATGTCTCTGAAAAAATTGTTAGTGGTCAAGAATCCACATAAATTTTGTGAATTAGAACACCTTGTGCAAAAGTTGACAAAAACAAAGAAACCGCTTCACTACGTCAATAGATGACAGATGCTTTTTTGTTCAAACGGATCAGAATTGAAGAAGCATCCCACTGTGTCGGCTGTACACCGCTGTACATCCCAGGCACCTACAGGACTGTCAGACTAATCACAGGGCAAATCTCTGGAGTGCCTTCATGTCCTCTTCCTTTTAGGATCAGTTATATGAATAAAGTTAGCTCCCGTGGACATGAGCTCTGGCCTCCTTTCCTCTTCTCTGGTCTTATGGATATGAATGTCCATTTTGTTTTGTCAACTTTTGAAAAGGGTCCCAAATTCCAGACTTCAGGCTTGTATGGCAGATGCTTTAATCACCGTGTCATTTCCCCAGCCTAAGAGCTGAAGTTTTTATAGGTTGGGACCCACAAAACATTATTATCATTTGTAATTAGCCATCAGTAACTTATAATTCATTGCATGGAATCTTTTCAATACACATTTCTGTGTCTACTTTATACAATGTGGTAGTTAATGAGAGATAGTTTCTTTGACCAAAAAAATTTAGGTTCTTTCAAGAAGAGTGAACTTACGCAACTTCTAACAACGACTTCCCAAATAGTTTTAAAAACATGAGCGCTAATTCCATAGAATAGCTATAATATTTATATTGAATGAAAGATATAAAACTCCAGTGTTTCATAACTTTTATATGATCTGTGATTTGGAAGAATAATTCTATAAAATTTATTTTATTGAAATTAAAATAAAAATTTGATATATGCATAATGATGAATGAAAGTTCCACTTTTACATACAGTGACCGTAGAATAATTCAAACACCAAAATAGGGAGGAAGTAGAAAAGTTGTCATGTTCTATAAGCATAAATATGGACATAGCTGTGCCATAAGCTTTTAAATCACTCACAAATGTGAGGTAGACATATCTATTTAAGTGGAGAAGATTTCTTTGTCTTTAGAAATTCACATATCTCCTGCTACTTAACTAACTTAAACCTTTACTTTATTGATAAACTACACCACAGAGTCATGAGACCGTATTATTTTCAAGAAAAGCATGGTGAGTATGAGTGAAACACAAGTTAGGAGGCTATAAGGTGTTCTGAATTGAGTCTAGGTTTGTTCGTAACTGTGAAAATGTTTCAACAGTACAGAGATGTCCATAGAATGTGCCAGTACTAAGCTGTTTTACAAAAGAGGCTGGGTGTCTGCAGATTTGGTGTTCATGGGGTCCCTACCTCCTATAAATACTGAATAACAACTGTACATTTTTAACTAAAGCCATTTACTGCATGTTTCTAAAAACTAGAAAAATAATTTAAAATAAAACAAATGTTTGAGGAGGTAAATGTTTCACTTCATTTGAACATTGTAACCCATTTGTACATGTTTCTGTGTGAGTTAAGATTGTTTAACACAAAATTACACCCACAAAACTTCTAGAAAATACACATTAACAAAGGAAAGTTATTTTAACTTTATTTTGTGTGTACTTCCCAGAGCTCTCTCTACAAGTATCTTTAAAAAGTTCCTTTGATATTTTATAGACAGGGGCCCGCACACACACACACATGCAGGATATACAAATGTTGGCTTAACATAGGCATATTTGAGACTCTTTTGTGCATATTAATGATGAGAAATATGCTTTCACTCATATTCATGCTGTATTGTCTGCTATAATGAAACATGATGCTACTGATGGTGTTGAATGAAACAAACAGTTTTGTTGCAATAAAGAAAATAATTATGAAAAGATTTACTGGATCTTTGAACCCATAAAACATTATTATTAGTATTATGCAAAGGAGAGAGACCATCTGTTCTTTGTCTTCACGGAAGCCAGAACATTAAGAAACAAACTACAGCGTGAGGTATTTAGGTTAGAATAATTGAGGAATTTTTTGACAGGATTGTTAAACAACGAAATGAATTAGAAAGAAAGGTTGTGAAATCCTTTTAGATTACTTTTATTCCCTTACTAAATGGTGTGATTTGTTTGCTGTCTGCTAGTTTCTCCCGAAGGCTGAAAGGCTTCTCAAGGTACAAACGTTTCTACATATGATTTCATGAAGATGTATTTCCAAATGCTAATGTCAGAGGGAGGCATGAAAAGCTAGTGATCAAATAACCATCAAGATTTGTTAAGCTTTATTGTGCAGTAAACTGTATGCAAAGGGATTTGCAAGCATTTTCTCATTTGAGTAAAGCACCGTGTCAGGCAATGCAGCCTTTAAGGATGTGCCGTACAGATTGTGTGGACAGATGGTGATGTCACACAGCAAATTGCCTATTGCTGGCAGCAGATTTTCACATTTCTTAAACTTTCTGAGAGGATTTACAGAAGAATCACCCCTTCAGCTATCCTTCTCTTATTGGGAGAAAATCAGAAATGTTGAGATGAGATTTGACCAAGTCTCTGTGCACATGGCAACATCATAGACAGCTTGACCCTTAGGGACCACTTGTTTGTAAGAGTCCATGCACACATTGATCATTATGGGTGAGCTTCCATTTACAGCATGATTTGGGACTTTCAGGAGGGTGAAGACCATGGCTCTTTCCTCCAGGTGGCTGAACACACTTGTACAAGAGAAGGAAGTACAGTGACTGGCTTATTCATATTCTGGAGGTGGCTAACCCATGTTTTTAATAGTTCTAAATTTCTGAATCCCCAAATACAAATGCCTGTATCCTTCTCATTATGTTCATTCTCTCTTTGTCTCTCTGTCTCTGTCTCTCTGTCTCTGTCCCTCTCCCATCCTCTATCTCCTCTTTCTCTCACACCAAACTCTTTACTTAGTGCCTTCATAATAGATAAATCCTAAGTGTTACCAGAGTTTGTCAGTCTTGACTGATGAAACTTTTTATTGCACTTGTTGTATGTGAGTTTTTTTTTTTAAACTGTAAACTTTATCAACAGGCATGGGCCTTGATTTCACAACCTTGTAAGCTTGCCCAGAATGTCACCAATGGGACATTCAGTAGATGCAGTGTAAGTCCAACAGAAAAAAAATATGGTGAAAATATGTAAGTTAGCCAAGAATTTGCTATAATCTTTTGAATTGATGAAAATAATGACTGCTTCTTTTCTTTCCTTCCTTTTTTATTTTCCTTCTTTTCCTTCCTTCTTTATTTTCCTTCTTTTCCTTCCTTCCTTCCTCCCTCTTTCCTCTCAGCTTTTCTTTGTTTCTCTTCTTTCTTCCTTCCTTCCCTCCCTCCTTTCCTTTCCTCCTTTCCTCCCTCCCTCCCTCCCTCCCTCCCTCTCTCTCTCTCTCTCTCTCTCTTTCTTTCTTCCTTTCTTTCTGTTTTTCTTTGATAAGGTTCCCAGATACACCTCCTTCTTCATTTGAGCTTCTTGAACCCCTGTGACTATTTCTATGAGTTCACTTTGAAGTCCCTAAAGGAAAGATCACTGAACAAGAAGTTTAGAACACTGAGTGCTAATCAGAGCTTTCCATTGAGTCACCAACACAGACCTCAAAGCCGAAACACATTTTATTCATGCTTTGAAGTTGTTTCAAACAATTCTTATTTCAAGTGAAGCAGTTAAAAACAACACAGAAACATCTCTAAAGCCAGATATTTCCATGGTTCGGGTAACTCACAGGATGCAAATTAAGCACCTTGTTAAAAAAAAAAAGGAATAAATAATTTCTAACTTTTATCACCATATTCTTGGCTTAGATTAACATTTGAAAAAAATTTAAAGATTGCCTCTAAAATTCTATCATTTTCATCTATGTGGACAAAAGGCCTTTTATCTTTTAAGGCAGTACTTTTGCAGTGAACACACTTGGGGGCCCTTTAGATAGGCTCAAGTACTAGCAACATGAGGTAGTTTTGTTTTATAACAGAGAGGTAGAATGGATGCTATAGATACTTCCTTTAGAATAACAGGATACACTGTAGTAGACTCTCCCTTGACAAATTCCAAGTGCTCTTAACTATCTAATCATGATGGGATCTACAAAGATCAGGTGCGACTACTCATGCATCAGCTTTTCAATTGTTAGCAATATGAATTGATAACTTTAGCAAAGCTTCAAGGAATTATGGATGAAACAAATGTAGGTATTTCTTTAAAAAAACCCCTTCACTTCTAATAGTTACGTTCCATTTAGAGATGTTTTCCATCAGCTTCCCAACTTAACGCCTTCTTCCAAAGTTTTCCTTTGAACACATCCTTCCTAAGCTCTCATTGGTTGTTTTTGGTGCCTGTCTACTCACAAGGAATATTTATATAAATGGTTTTCCTGTCCCTTCCAGTGAGTATTCTTTTTTTTTTTTTTTTTTTTTGGCTTTTCTAGACAGGGTTTCTCTGTGTAGCCCTGGCTGTCCTGGAACTCACTCTGTAGACCAGGCTGACCTTGAACTCAGAAATCCACCTGTCTCTGCTTCCCAAGTGCTGGGATTAAAGGTGTGTGCCACCACTGCCTGGTTCCCATGATTTATAATGTCAATAATATGTTAGAAATAGCTCAGCTTCATGCATTTAGTCTTTTAAAATCTTTGTAAAATAAAGATAGATGGAGTCTTAATGAATTACAGTAAATTTGGCTTTTTTAATCTGTAATTATGCTTTAAGATTTTGTTTTCTGCAAAGAGCTTGCTGCCCGCCTTGCCTTGGAGGGCCCTTCCAAGAAAGACTAGTGACTAGGTTCGAAGTTTCCGCCAGCGGGTGCTCTGTGCTGTAGAGAGAAACCGTCGGTAATGGAAAGAAGCAGGAAACAAAAGGATGCGTTGGAGCAAGACGAGATTCCGTTCAAGCTCCGAGACAATCTTTATTGTTACAATGATTTAAGCACATTAGGGTGGGAAATGGCAGTGGAGGGGAGAAACCACAATGCCACCAGACATCATATAATTATATGCCATAGTTGTCCCTGGGCTGAAGGCTGGACGTCTAATCCCTACCTGGGGGCAGTAACAATGGGGAGGAAACAAAGGGAGGTCTGCTGGAGCCAGAACACCTTGATTTGCTAATCAAGCCAAGCCTAAAAGTCAGGGCCCTAGATAATCTGATATCTGGCAGAAAGGAATCAAAGGAATGCTTGCTGAGAGATCCGAGACACTGTGGCTAGCAGACTAAGTCAAACCTGGGATCCTTCATCTAGCAGAATATGCCAAGGCCAAAGCCTTTGTCTCTGACAGTTTTCATGTTAATTTTATAAAAGCTTTAATTTGAAACCATATTAATTAACAGAAATGTTGTAAAGATGATACAGAGAATCCCCATGTGTTCATTATTCTCTTCACTATTTTATTTAGCCATGCTGAATGCGTCTCAAACAAGAAACTAATGTAGGTATGTAACCTAACTTCATTAACTGAATTTTAGATTTCAGGTTTACTCTCCTACTCCAGGATTCAACCATGGAATCAAGGCTCTTCTTAAGTATAGCTTAAGTGATTCATCTCCAGTGATGTGTGAAACAATTTCTGATTATCACCTTCAGGACTGGGTAGAAATCTACTCAGTTCACATTGAGCTGATTATTTCCTCCTGATAAGACTGTAACTAGGAGCTAGTGAGAGTATCACAATGATGGTTCCATTCTCATCATATGATATAGGGAAGAACTCACTATCAAGGACTTGCCACTATTGGTGAAGAACACAATTTCAGCAAATTAAATTTTAGGAGTGCTATTGGATTTTATTGGCTATTCATGAAATGAGGAGCATGCAGTCTAAAGATTAACAAGATACCAACAAGCTACATAGCAGATCAATTTTACAGGCAGGAGAAGGCAGGGGAAAGCAGTGATGACAAACAAGTTCCAAAATAGGGGTGTGTGCAAAATCCTGTTGGGTAAATGACTTATTTCTTATTGCTCCGGATTCCCAGCAAATGTTTCTCATGTATCAGAAGGACAAACCTCACAAACAAACAACTTATGTTTCTACTTGATGACACGGAATCTTATATTGAGTGCTTTTTAGTCCTATGTTGTTATTTTTTTCCTTCAACACAGTATATATTTTTACCTACATATGGTAACTGAATAAAGTTGAGTGGATCTGTGGATCTCTTGACCTTTGAGTCACATTTTCATGTTGCAATATAACATACATTCAGATAAGGGATAAGGAACTTTTATTTTCCTGTCCATCATTTAAAATGATATGATCCATAGAGCAATGATAGTGACCTCTCAGAGGCACTGAGCTAGGTGCTAAGGAAATGAACAAGTGTGTCCCACCATTATGCTGGCCAGGCACAGACCCAGAGCACATTTTATGGTCTGTTTATAGTAATCTTGAAGGACAGAAAATGGTTTGCCCAATGAATACAGTCTTTGGCCTAGATCTGAGAGCTATATTTCTCTACTATTATTTATTGTGTACTTTATATGTGCTAGAAGTGCTCAAATAGTTTTCATGTTTTATGGTGCTAATATAATAACTTCATAAAATGATTATTAAGATCCAAATTTAATAGGGGAACTGTAGCTTAAGAGTTTGATCATTCTCTTATTTAGGGTTTTATTGGTGTGAAGAGACACCATAACCACAGCAACTCTTATAAAGAAAAAAATGAATTGGGGCTGGCTTATGGTTTCAGAGGTTTAATCCATTATCATCATGGTGAGAAGCATGGAAGTGTGCATGCAGATGTGGTGCTGGAGAAGGGTGTGAGAGTTCTACAGCTTGATATGCAGACAGCAGAAGGAGACTGCCAGGATGGGTATGGCTTGAGCATATATGAGACCTCAAAGCCCACCTCTTCAGTGACACACTTTGTCCAACAAGGCCACACCTCCTAATAGTGCTATTCCTTCTGGGCCAAGCTTTATAACACATAAGTCTATGGGGGCTTTCCTATTCAAACCACTCAACTATACTAATAAGAGTCTCACCTGAGATTAGAATAAAAATTTTCTATCCTAAAGTATTTATACATACACATGTGAAATATACAATTTAAAAATTGTTCATAACAGCAAAATGTCTAGAAATGCAGACACATTGTAACAGTTGAGATGCACAGGTAAATCATTTGGACACAGAAGACAGGTGGCCATGATATCCCCAAGTCAAGTACATCCTCATAATACTATAGTGCCGAAAATTTCTAGGCAAATAACTGTTCATTACATGGAGAAGGCTGCAGCTGAGTTGCTGTTGGAAACAATCTTATTTCAATTTTCTCAGAGTACACACTTGAAGCTATTTTTTTTTAAATTGAGAATCAACATTAAAAACAAGTTTAGTCATGAAGGCAATATGGAAAATCAAATGAAAAAGTTTGTCTTGATTATTATTTGAAGGAATTTATTGTTTTAGTTATTTAGTTCTTATTTTCAAAGATACTAAAGATGCTATTAAAAGTCATTGAGTATGGAAAAATACATAAATTCCTGAGTAACTATATAAAATTATTTTCCTGAGAGCTGAGCAGAAGCCACCTGAACACATGCCCAAATATGCAGGGAAGTCCATCCCCATGTGCGTTTGGGTAGCTCTCTTAGCGTGAATAGAGGCCAGAAAAAATGGTTTGTTTTCTACTGCCTCAGCTTTTTCTGGAAATATTTTTATATAGTTTGACATTATTCAATCATGGGACTGCAGTGAAGTTTGCCATTCAAAGCTAACTTTCTATATTTTTGGTGTCATTCCAATACTATATTGCAACCACCTCTTTCTCTCTGTGTCTCATTCGCTCTGTCTCTCTCTGTCTCTCTTTGTCTGTCTCTCTGTCTCTCTCTCTCTCCTTTCTTCCCTCTCTGTTCTCTCCTAGATATTTCTCTCTCTTTTTCTTTTGATTTGCTACTTTTGTTACCATTTGTCTTCATCAATTACGTTGATCGTTATTCACGTCCTTTTGTCAAATGAAAGGGACCTAGTTTTTAGGACATTGTTGATAGTTTACTCATCAAATTCCTCTAAAGATTTCAATTTGAAATAGAAACCTTAGCAGGAGCCTAAATTAATACTACATTTTCATGTACATTAGTACTTTAGATAAGAATATTAAAATATACATCCTTTTGAAAATATATATTTACAATAAAAAGAACAGGTTAGTCGTTTAGTAATATCTACTGAGTAACAGTCAGTGGTAGACAGTAGAAATATTAGTGATTAAAACCAGTATCTCTGCTCTTATGGAGTATATATTCTAAATATGACAGTAATATGCATACACATACACACAAGTAAATAACAATGACTGGAAACAATTAAAATAGGAAATTATATGGTGTATGTACAAAGAGACATATTTTGTTCATGTATAATGACAGTAAGGAAAATATGAATGTTTTACATGCAGTAATGTGAGAAAAAGTTATAAAATCCACCGTATTTTTATAAACATATTAACACACTGAGGGAAAAGTCAGAGACTCAGTTTATGATGTGCTGTATTTTTTTTTATCGAATATTTTTAATATTCACATTTCAAATGTTATCCCCTTTCCTGGTTTTCCCCTCCCAGAAAGCCCCATCCTATTCCCCTTCCCCTGCTTCTGTGAGGGTGTTCCTCCACCCACCCACCCACTCCTGTCTCCGCTTCCCTTGATTCCCCTACACTGGGGCATCTGTGGAGCCTTCATAGGACCAAGGACCTCTCCTCCCATTGATGCCTGACAAGGCCATCCTCTGCTATATATGCAGCTGGAGCCATATGTACTCCTTGGTTGGTGGCTTAGTCTCTGGGAGCTCTGGGGGGTCTGGTTGGTTGATATTGTTGTTCTTCCTATGATATTACAAACTCCTTCAGCTCCTTCAGTCCTTTCTCTAACTCCTTCATTGGGGATCCTATGCTAAGTCCAATGGTTGGCTGTGAGCATCTGCCTCTATATTTGTCAGGCTCTGGCAAAGCCTCTCAAGAGACAGCTGTAACAGGCTTCTCTCAGCAAGCACTTCTTTGCATCCACAAGAGTGTCTGAGTTTGGTGTCTGTATATGGGATGGATCCCCAGGTGGGGCAGTCTCTGGATGGCCTTTTCTTAAGTCTCTGCTCCACACTTTGTCTCCATGTTTCCTCCCATGAGTATTTTGTTCCCCCTTCTAAGAAGGAGTGAAGCATCCACATTTTGGTCTTCCTTCTTCTTGAGCTTCATGTGGTCTGTGAATTGTATCTTGGGTATTTTCAGCTTTTGGGATAATATCCACTTATCAGTGAGTGCACACCATGTGTGTACTTTTGTGACTGGGTTACCTCACTCAGGATGATATTTTCTAGTTCATTTCATTTGCCTAAGAATTTCATGAAGTCATTGTTTTTAACAGCTGAGTAGTACTCCATTGTGTAAATGTACCACATTTTCTGTATTCATTCGTCTGTTGAAGGACAACTGGGTTCTTTCCACCTTCTGACTATTATAAATAAGACTGCTATGAACATAGTGGAGCATGTGTCCTTGTTAGATGTTGGAGCATCTTTTGGGTATATGCCCAGGAGTGGTATAGCTGGGTCCTCAGGCTGTATTATGTCCAATTTTCTGAGGGTCCTCCAAACTGATTTCCAGAGTGGTTGTACCAGCTTACAATCCCGCCAGCAATGGAGGAGAGTGTTCCTCTTTCTCCACATCCTCGCCAGCATCTGCTGTCACCTGAGTTTTTGATCTTAGCTATTCTGACTGGTATGAGGTGGAATCTCAGGGTTGTTTTGATTTGCATTTCCCTGATGACTAAGGATGTTGAACATTTCTTTAGATGCTTCTCAGCCATTTGATATTCCTCAGTTGAAAATTCTTTGTTTAGCTCTTTACCCCATTTTTAAATAAGGTTATTTGGTTCTCTGGAGTCTAACTTCTTGAGTTCTTTGTATATTAGACCTCTATCGGATGTAGAATTGGTAAAGATCTTTTCCCAATCTGTTGGTTGCCATTTTGTCCTATTGACAGTGTCCTTTGCCTTACAGAAGCTTTGCAATTTTATGAGGTCCCGTTTGTCGATTCTTGTTCTTAGAGCATAATGGCTACTCCAGCTTGTTTCTTGGGACCATTTGCTTGGAAAATTGTTTTCCAACCTTTTACTCTGAGGTGGTGTCTGTCTTTGTTACAAGGTGCATTTCCTGTATGCAGCAAAATGCTAGGGCCTGTTTACATATTTAGTCTGTTAGTCTATGTCTTTTTATTGGAGAATTGAGTCCATTGATGTTAAGAGATATTAAGGAAAAGTGATGGTTACTTCCTGTTATTTTTGTTTTAGAGGTGGAACTATGTTTGTGTGGCTATCTTCTTTTGGGTTAATGAAAGATTACTTTCTTGCTTTTTCTAGGGTGTAGTTTCCCTCCTTGTGTTGTTGTTTTCCACCTATTTGATATGCTGTATTGATATATGCTAGATTTCTTATGACAGGCAGTATAATCTGATGTATGTTATTTCATCCAATTTTCCTCATACCTATGAAGTGTAGTGAGGTCATAATGCCAGCATTTGTAGGATGATGTCTAGAAAAATTCAGGCTGAATAATGAATAACAGTGAATTAAGGTAGGAATGCTGTTGCGGGGTAGCACAGCTAAGGATGCTGGGAAAGTGATTTACTTTCCAACTCTTGCTGTCCTGACAGGCGTATAAGTAATAATAATGATGCCCACATTATAGCATCATTGATAAGCATTTGATATTACTATTTTTAAATTGTTGGTGTCATTATATTTACCATTTGATACAATTCTACCTAAGGGAAGGACTGGCAGTATTCATAGACACAATGCAGAAGGCATTGTGGAGCATGTAAAAATCTAGCATTGAAAAGGATTATTAGGGAAATGCAAATCAAAACAACCCTGAGATTCCACCTCACACCAGTCAGAATGGCTAAGATCAAAAACTCAGGTGACAGCAGATGCTGGCGAGGATGTGGAGAAAGAGGAACACTCCTCCATTGTTGGTGGGATTGCAAGCTGGTACAACCACTCTGGAAATCAGTCTGGTGGTTCTTCAGAAAATTAGACATAGCTGAGGACCCAGCTATACCACTCCTGAGCATATACCCAGAAGATGCTCCAATATACAACAAGGTCACATGGTTCACTATGTTCATAGCAGCCTTATTTATAATAGTCAGAAGCTGAAAATGACCCAAATGTCTTTTAACAGAGGAACGGATACAGAAAATGTGGTACATTTACACAATGGAGTACTACTCAGCTACCAAAAACAACGAATTCATGAAATTCTTAGGCAAATGGATGGAATAAAAAATATCATCCTGAGTGAGGTAATCCAGTCACAAAAGCACACACATAGTATGCACTTATTGATAAGTGGATATTAGCCTGAAAGATGGGAATAACCATGTGAAGCTCAAGAAGCAGGAAGACCAAAGTGTGGATGCTTCAGTTTTTCTTAGAAGGGGGAACAAAATACTCACAGGAGGAAATATAGAGACAAAGTGTGGAGCAGAGACTGAAGGAAATGTCATCCAGAGACTGCCCCACCAGTGAAGGCTCGATGCTCCAGTGTAGGGGAATGTCAGGGTGGGGAGGTGAGAGTGCGTGGTGGGTGTGTGAGCACGCTCATAAAAGCAGGGGGAGGAAGGATGTGATAGGGGGTTTCTGGAGGGGAAACGGGGGAAGGGGATAACATTTGAAATGTAATAAAATAAAATATCAAAACAAGAAAAAGAAAAAGAAAGAGAAAGAAAAGAAAAGGATTATTAAAGAACAAAAATGAAACACAGTGCACTTGGTGATTCCAGGCTAGACTTCAAAGCTCTTCTTAAATGCTGATGAAGAATCTAGAGAGTTAAGCTAGGATTTCTTTCAGAAGCATCATTCATGTATGGTATTTCCAGGAAACATGGCAAAGTGCTGTTATGTTCTTACCATGCTTTCCGTCTGTGTCAGAACATTAAGAGCCATACTTCAATTTTATGTGGAGATGAAATCTAGTTCTGCTCAAGGAAGTAGAAATAAAAATGGATTGGATTCCCAATACTTCCTTTTAAGTCCATTGGCTTAGATATATAAATCTGATAGATTTATTACCTTGATAAAATCACTTCAGCCTTCTTCTCTATAGAGATGAAATGGTAATACCTGTGTGACAGTGTTGTCATGAGGATAGAGTGTTATAAGAGGCTTAAGTGTCCTTTACAAGCAAAAGAAAATATAAAAAATTTCAACTAGATTTTTAGGCAGGTGACTGTATTGAACTAGGCAGGGATGTAAAAATTTTGTAAATTTGCCAACCCTTGAGCAAAAGAGGATGTATTGTAATCTCGTGTCTCCTGACATCACTTCTTACGAGGCCTATCTACTTTACAGGACTGATTCATCCCATGTTAATTCAGGTCTGTTCACTGTAATACAAAGCCCAAACACACTGGTTAAAACAATTTGTGAAACTGATTTGCTCACAAAACTAAAGGGCAAAGACAGTGAAGACTGAACCAGTGGGTTATTAAATGCAACTTAGGACTCAATTTATTTCCATCTTGTGTCTCTGCATTCCTAAGTAGCTCCCAAGACTCTCTATGTCCCAAGACTCTTATTCTTGTCATGTAGATAGAGTCCCTTCTAGTATTCTGGATGTAAAATACCAAACTTTCAGATTTTGTCATTTATCAACTGTTGTGTCACATGTCCAAAAAGAGATAAATGAATGAAGTTAGCTCATCTTTGGTCATACAGTCCATCCTTGGGCTTGATGTGGGAGCCATTTTCACCAGAGCCACTGTAAATTTAAATTAAAGGTCTTCAAGTGTGTCTAACCTTGTGGGGGAGCAGAGTCCTGAGTGAACATATATTGTTGGCATGAGGGTGGTCATGTGAAAGATGCCAAAACTTTAGATCTCTGTGAATGGTAGTGCTTCTCTGGTCAGAGTACAGATATTAACAGTGTGGAGAAAGGCATTGAACACAGTTTTCTTCTTCCAGATGGCTGCTACCTGAGACAACTATTCTATAAGGACCCCTACTGAGATGATCTAAGCAGCCTCTCAGCTCACCAGTATATAATAAACTCACACACTTGCTCATCAGTATATGATCAATGCTGTGCTGGTGCACCACATCTGAACACATGACCACCCAACTTCAACTTTTGCTACTCCTTAAGTTCCTTATATTAGTGTGTGTGTTTCTTTTATTGTTTCTAACTTAATGGTGTGGTTCTCCTATGAAAAAAATCTGTAGAAAACAATATTGTTTAGCATGGGCTATGAATGTCATTCATGCTATAGGCTGGGTACTCTTGGGTGATAAAGAGAACAACAAATTGGACCACTACAAAAATATGTTCTAAACTGAGTCCGTGGGAATGACTCTCTATGATAGAGTCACTGGGGTTAGTATAAATGCTATGGTGCAGCTTTCGGTGAGAGAGGTCTTATTGGGTATTTACAGTTCTCCTGTGTTCATGGTACAATAGAATCCATCATGATTGAGAGCTCAGTCCCTGTGCCAGGCTTTGGTTTGAAGCCTGCCCCTCTGACTAACCCTCTCTGTGAACTTCTTATACTCTAGAAGCCTGGATTTCCCCATCTGTAAAGGGGAACTTCACAGCAATAATATAAGTGATTATGTTTTGAAAAACAAATGAGAGAATTCAAGTAACTCTTGAAGCACACAGAAGTAAAGTAAATTTAATCATTACCAGAATTATTTTTATATTTTCTGTGGAAATCCCTTGAACATACACAGGGTAGAAAATTTAAGTGATATGCATGAAAATGTTTAGTACTGTATTCAGTTTGTGGCTATTTCTTTCTTATGTGACCAAATTATCTTTTTTTTTTTTTTTTTTTTTTCTTTTCTTTTTTTTTTTTTTATTTATTTTTTGATATTTTATTTACATTTCCGATGATTCCCCTTTTCTTTAGAAACCCCGTGTCCCCTCCCCCTCCCCGCCTCTGTGAGGGAATTCCTCCTCCCACCTACCCGCCCACCCATTCCCATATTCCCACCTTGACATTCCCTTTTACTGGGGCCACTAGCACCCTCAGGCCCAAAGTCCT
>CM052720.1:20924341-20931841 GCA_028551405.1 Uromys caudimaculatus
ACTGTAATGTGAAACTTGGGTATTCCAAACGTTTGGGCTAATATCCACTTATCAGTGAGTACATACCATGTTCGTTCTTTTGTGACTGAGTTACCTCGCTCAGGATGATATTTTCCAGTTCCATCCATTTGCCTGCAAATTTCATGAAGTCATCGTTTTTATAGCTGAGTAGTACTCCATTGTGTAAATGCATCACATTTTCTGTATCCATTCCTCTGCTGAGGGACATTTGGGTTGTCTCCAGCCTCTGGCTGTTATAATGTAGTGTCTTCTTATTACATGCATTTCTGTTCACGGTAGGGATACTGCTGTGGATGCACATCGATCACAATTTACCTCTTTCACAAAAGCTCGTCTACCCTCATTTTCTATCTACCCAATTTTGTGTTCCCTTTAAGAAAACGTCCGCACAAGACCAATTTGTGCTCCACAAATACTATTGAATGATATTACTGGATGTGTGGTCTTCCACTGAAGTGTGGTTGACTTTCCAGGGACGGCTTTTATCAATTTACCAAGAATTTCATACAATGTATTTTGATCATATTTGTCCCCAACTCCTCTTTGACAGCTACATCAATATCCACCTCCTAAGTTTGTGTCCTCCTTCTCTTTTAAAAAATTACCTCACCAAGTTCCATTTCTTCTTCCCATATGTTCCTGGATTGGAAAATAAATGGAAAATAGACAAGGCATTCTTACAGTGTAAGTTAAAATAGTTTTGGAATAGTTAGCATAAATCCTAATTATATCAAATCACATGAATTCTTTCATTTATTGACTTTTGCCTGTTTTTCCAATGTTACCCTTTTCCATGCTGACCATTAGACTAACAAGTTTCGCAAATAACCTCCTTTTCCACTCCTAGTAATGTTAGTCATAGTCACTTGTTTGTATTCTATACCAGTAGATATCAGTAGACTATTCCACCTAATAGCTGTAGTATACATACTCTTCTCATTAAAACTTGGATCATTTTCCAGAAATGATTACATATTAATCCATAAAACATGTTTCAATAAATTCTTAAAAAATTGAAATTATATAATGTGTTTTTTCCTTTATTACAATACAAAATTAAAAATAAACAAGAAACATCTCAGAAAAGATACAAATATATGGAATATACAATTTGCTCTTAAAATTGGAAGGAAAAGATACCATCCATGGAAGCAGGTAGGCTGATGGCAAATCTTCACCTTTTCCTCTCCTTCTCCAAATTCAGTCCCTTAGTCTTATCACGAGCTTTGTAGAAGACCAGCTATGGCTTCTCCTCAGTCTCTTCTCTCATTCCATGGGGATTAACTAAGCAGATCTTTTTGGAATACTCTGCTTTTCTCCCTCATGTGGACCTCTCAGCTCCCCTGCCCCTCCCTAGTCCATCCCCATTCCTAAGGGTTAGCTCCCAATACTCAGAAAGGCGTTCTGCCTGGAATCCCCGTGGCCATACCTATCAGGTTCTCAGAAGAATTTACTACCAGGCAAGAGAGGGCAAAGGAAATGAAGAAAAAAAACACCTACCCAACAATGACAGGACTCTAGTCAGCGTCTACAATTATAATCTTTCTAGAGACCAGTGTAAAAACACATTAACAGCCAGGACAACATGTCTCTGTTGGATCCCAACAATCCAACTGGAGCAGGCCCTGAGTATTCTAACATAGCTGAAGCACAAGACAAAGACCTTAAAATAGCTCTTATGAATATAATCAAGACCCTTAAAAAGGAATTGAATAAGTCCCTTAAAGAAATGTATACGCACATCAGTGAAACAGACAGTTCAGTACCTAAAACTAGAAATAGAATTAATAAAACACAAACTGAGGGAAATCTGGAAGTGAAAATCTTAGAAACTCAAACAGGAACTTCAGAGGCAAGCCTCACCAACACAATACAAGAGATAGAAGAGTGAATCTCAGGCTTAGAAGGCACGGTAGGAGAAATGCATGCATCAGTTGAAGAAAATGTTAAATCTCAAAAGTCTTGACACAAATCATCCAAGGTATAGAAATAGGAGAAGAAGAAACCCAGGTCAAAAGCACAGAAGAAATGTCAATAAATCCACAGAAGAAAAATCTTTCTATCATAATGAAGGACCTACCTATAAAAGTACAAGAAGCATACAGAACATCAAATAGACTGGACAAGAGAAGAAAATGACCCAGAACATAACCGTCAATATATAGAACAAAAAAGACTGCTAAATGTTCCAAGGAGAAAGACTAAGCTAGGGCAATTGAAGCATATAGCTTATGAGAATAACCAACCAGTGTATGATTTGACTTACGGCCACCTTAAGGAGATGGAGTCTGTACCCAACACTGCTTGTGTGACCAAGAACCAGAGAGCTTAGGGACCTAGGGTGAAACCAAACACTAATGTTCTAAAAACATAAGAGAACAGAAAACAACCAAACAAAACCAGCCACACAAAATAGCATCAAATGACTCTTAAGGACCTTCTAGTATACCTAGAGATCATTGTGCTACTCAGCCATCATCAGAGCAGCTTCCTTCTACTGCAGATGAGAATAAGTAGCAAACTTCATCATCAAACACTATGTGGAAAGTGAAAGAGCTTGAACACCGACATAAAGAGGATGTTTCTGTCAAATCTCTCCCCTCAGGACTCAGGGAACACTGCAGAAAAGGTGCAGAAAGAGTGGAAGAGGCAGAGGAAGTAGATGATACCAAGAAAAGACCCTAGAAATCAACATGACTGAGGCACATTCAAACTCACAGAGATTGATGCCATATATACAGGCCTGCACAGGTCTGCACCAGATGGGGCCCTATTGCTGAAAGGAGAAGTGGACACATGCTCCCATACCTAGCCCAGAAGCAATCTTCAATTGATAACTACTTGTAAATGAAAATTTAATTTTTTAAAAGGGAGTCTCGCTGGTAAACAAACTGCTCTTAAGGGAAGCCTGCATACCCTATAGTAGAAGGCAACAGAAAACAATCTCAATAGCATCTTTACAGATTCCTTGTCTCATAATGTTGTATCAAGGCTCTCTCGCTCTCTCTCTCTCTCTCTCTCTCTCTCTCTCTCTCTCTCTCCCTTCCTTTTTATATAATTTTTTTTTTCGAGATAGGGCTTCTCTGTGTAGCCCTGGCTGTCCTGGAACTCACTCTGTAGACCAGGCTGGCCTCAAACTCAGAAATCCACCTGCCTCTGCCTCCCAAGTGCTGGGATTAAAGGCGTGTGCCACCACTGCCCAACTCTTTTTTTCTTCTTTTTTTGTAATTTTATCTTAAATTATATTTTATTTTAATGTTATTTATATATGTTTTTATCTCTCTTTTAACCCTACACGGTCCTGTGTACTGTATTTTATCTTCCAGTTTAGTGCTTTTATGGGATTCCTATGTGTGCAATTGAATATTTTATTCTTGTGCCTTTTCATGGACTTTCTTCTGTTTGCTTGTTTTGTCCAATACCCATTAGTTAGTTTTTGTTTTATTTTATTATATTATATTTTATTATTATCCCTCAGAAGCCTTTTTGTTTTCTAATGAGCAACATAAAGGACTTGGCTCAAGATGAGAAGGAAATGAAGCAGGAACTGGGAGGAACAGAGGGAGGATAAACCTTAATAAGGGTATATTATGTGAGAAAAATATGTGAGAAAAATTTTTAATGAAATGAAACAAAGACAAAAGAAATGAAGGGAAAAGGGAAGAACTCAAGAATAGAATTAAATAAGTTTTAAATCAATGAAAGTGGAGACTACATCTATAGGATAGAGCAAAACAGTACTGAGGACCCTTTTAGCAAATCAAAGCTTACATCAAAATTCCAGAAAATCAATCAAACAGTCTGACACAGAGTCTCAGGAAACAAAGGTACAACAAACTACAAATTAAGAGAAGAAAACAAATACTGAAGAGGAGAAATAAATGAGAAATAAACAATGGCTGAAAATTATTGTAAAAATCCCAAAAAAACAAAATACACAAATCCTTACCCAGACTAAGACAAAGAAGAATCAAATTAGGGAAATCAGAGATGAAGAGATTAGAACAGACCTACAGAAGTTCAAAGCATCATTAGGCATTGTTATCAGTACTTATATTACAAAATGTTGATAACTTAGAAGATCAATAAATTCTAAGGTACATATACCTTAACAAGACTAAGTAATCAGAAAAAAAGAAACCATAGACCGACAAAAGATGAGTAACAATATTGAATAATAAAGTGTTTCCCATCAAACAAAAGTCCACAACCAGAGAATTTCACTGTGGAATGCTAGGAAACATTTAAAGAACTAATATTGATTCTCAATTGAAGAAAATAATCTTGCAAATACATTTGTTTAGATTCATGTTATGTTAACAACAATTGAGAGACAAATACACAATACATGGAAACTATATGCTGATACTTTTGAATAACATATATGCAACTCTTGCCCCAAACTGAAACCAAATCCAACAGCATATTAGAAATCTTGCAAGAGAAACAGAAAATGGACATTCAAATTAGGATAAAGAATTAAAATTGTCACTGCATGTGATATGATCTTAAATATTAAAACCCTAAACAATGCACCAAGAAAATCTTAGAACTGATGAATAAGCAAAGTTGCTGGATACAAAGTCCACATACAAGAATCATTAGTATTGCTGTATAGCATATGATCTGAAATAGAAAGAGGACAGGATTGAAGACATTATCTAGGAACACATTTAATGAACTAAGTGGAACACTTCTTCACTAAAAATTATAAAACATTGGTGAACCAGGCAGAGTCAACATGATGAGCTGGAGAGACATTTCATGTTTTTGGACTGAAAACAAATATTGATAAAATGCTCATAAACATTCAAACCGATTTCCATAAAATACCAGTGATGTTCTTCACAGAATCAAGAAAAAAAAATCCTAAAATTTGTGTGGAATTACAATCTAGCTCCACAATATTTAAATTCATCCCAATTAAAAATGCCAAATGGTAGTTTCAAATGGTGTCAAACATAGTACATCATCAAAATGGCATGGTGTTGACATAAATACAGACAGCCAAATCCAACACTCTAGCCCTGTAGAAATTAATATATGTTCATCATATAAAATATATTCAGTTTGTTCCAGTGTTCCTAAAATTTCATATTCCAACATAGCATCAAATCAGAATTCAAAATCTCATAAATAGTGTAAGTCAGTAAAGATGATGTTTATAGTATATTTTTATTCTATCTATTGATCCATGATGCTGAATAAACACTCATGTGCTCGTATCTTATGATGATATAAATGAACCAGATGGTGGTGATGAACCTCATTTTTAAAAATAGAGATCTAAAAAAAAAAGAAAAGAACCATTGGATCAAGGTTTTGAAATATAACCGGGAAGATCCCCCAGGGTATCGAAACCTAGGAATGTTTCCCTGTGACTCCTCAGCTCTTCTCTGAGCGTCTGGTTACACATTTTTGGAACCCATTCTCGACACTTCCTGCCAATAGTATTTTGTGAATCCAATAGCTTTTCATTTTTAACCTTTTTTAGAATGAATCCATGTTGCTAGTATTTCTGCAGTTATGGCTATATTAGAAATCTATGGTTGGTTCCCCCATAGCGCAAGGATTTAAGCCCTTAGGCAGATCCAAGCTCACATACTACATTGAGACAACCCTTATATCTTTCACTCCTGAAATAGCCGGTCCTCATTTTAAACTTCCTGAAGCTTGTCCTTTTTATTGCAATGATTTTTGAAGCAAACTTTTAATGTCTTGTGACTTAATATCCTGTCTTAATTTTCCCCACAATATTTGAACAAAACATTGACTCTTGCCACATTCCATTTATCCTGTCACATTTTTCAGAAGCAAGAGTAACTTTCACAGCTTTAACCACCACTGTGATAAACTGAGAGTTCTCTAAATCATCAAATTCTGGTTCTTTTTGGGTTTAAAATTTCTGCCACATTTTCCTGAAATGTCAAGTTGAAAACAGACAGCATTTTCAACAGCTTGCTTGGGAATATAAGACAAGTAGTTTCTTATTTACAAATTCTTCTTTCTATAAAAATTCAGCATACGTTTCTGATTTCTTCCATTAGAGAATAATTAAACTCTTCTCCGTTTTCAGAAATATGTTCCTGATTTTATTCTGAGTTTCCTGAACTATGTGCTTAACATCAATAGTTCAACTCACAATATTTTTAGGCAGTTTGTGTTTATCAGGTTCTTTAGACTTCTTCTTAAACATGTTGGAGCCTTACCTACTGCCTAACTTGTATATACTCACACTTTGTGTATGTGCTCTGTGTAGTACCTCACTCCTGGGACCAAAGTCTGCATCAGTTTTCTATTGCCTTGTAACAGACGCCACATATGAAATAGCTTTAGACAGCATGCATTAAGTTTTTGAAGAATAGAAGTCTGGGTAGCTGGAGTTTATGCTTAGGGTTTTCTAAATCTGAAATGAAGAGGTTACCTACATGGGATCATTTGGAGGAGCAGAAAACCCATTTTTAAGCAAATTCTTGTTGGTAGAATTAGTCGCTTGTAGCTGTAGAACTGAGGCTCTAATTTCCTCACTTCTTTTTATGTACAGTCTATTTCCTTTTCCTGAAGAATGTTTATAGTCACTTCCATTTTATCTTTTTATATTTAAGATGGCAACTAGGGGAAGAAATTACTTCAGGCTTAGATCTGTTGCATTAAAGGCTTCCCAGCCTTTCTCATCTGCTTGAAAAGGGCTTGTATGATTCTATCTTCTCTTTTGAAATATTCTGCCTATCCTAGGTCAAGTGATTTAGGTTTTAATGATATCTGCAAAGTCTTTCAAAATAGTATCTAGTTTATAAGAAAAGATTAGAGATGTGTGTGTGTGTGTGTGTGTGTGTGTGTGTATGTTTTGGGATATTTTTAGGTTTTGTCTCACTACAACTATTACTAGAGAATTTAAATAAATCAGTTTGGAACCAATCAAACTATGTAACCATTTTTACTGAGTACAACATCTTCAGTTTCTTAAGTATGATCATGGTGAGCATCACTAAGGAACACTTCTCTGTGGACATAAAATTAACGTCCTAAAATATCTTAAACAATGCTTTCCACCTCATTATAGGTTTTGTTTAAGTTTTTACATGTCCTTAATGTTTTCTAAGTTTTGGCCAAATTATCAATCTTTAATATCCACAATCATGACTCTATCCTCATTTGCCTATAATCTATAATATTGTGCAGACTACATCACCCCTACCCCTTTTTAATTATCTTTCTGAAAAATGGTATGCTGCTAAACCTTCCCATTGGTTTCACTATTCTCCTCGAAGGGCACCCATATGCACAATTTAAAGTTAGAAAAATGTGCCAGGAGTATTTTTTGGTCTGTTTTTAGATTCTACTTAATACTGTTATTGAGAAGGGTCTATGGTCAAAAGGAAAATTTGTATCAGAGTTTGTGGATTCTCTGCCGATTTTTGCGTGTTGATCTCAAGAAATTATCTAATAACATCAGTGAATGAAATAGATACTTATATA
>CM052720.1:20936841-20938767 GCA_028551405.1 Uromys caudimaculatus
CATCTATACACACACACACACACACACACACACACACACACACTCACACCCCCAAAAAGACACAAATTAGAAAACTTAATATGTAACAAAAGACCAGTAAGAGGGGAAAAAGCCCAAACAAAACATTATAAGATTTAAAAATTTCTCCAAGAATACCATTGAATACATTTTGTGTTGGCCATCTACTGCTGAACATGGAGCTTTTAAAAAATGTAGTTTGTCCACTTTCCCCCTTTTACCACTAGGACCCCATCTGGCTGGCTCTATGCATTCTGCCACAATCTCTATGAGCTCATATGTGCATCAGTCCGGCTGTGACTGGAGGATATAGTTTCCTTGGTGTAGTCTAACTTCTCTGGCTCTTTCAATATTTCTGATTTCTCTTCCACAGAGTTTCTGAGCCCTGAAGGGAGATGTTTGATAAAGGCATTCCATTAAGGACCAAGTATTCCAAGTTCTTTCACTCTTTGTATGCTTTCCAGTTGTGGGTCTCTGACTATTTACCATCTCCTGCCAGAGGAAGCTTCTCTCATGATGGCTATGCCAGGTACTGATCTATGCGGTTAGAGAATGTAATTAAGAGTCATTTTATTGCTATGTTCCTTTAGCAGAATAATAGTATTTGGTTTCTCCCTTAGGTTCCTGGTTTATCTAGTCTCACACTCTTGGCCACTTAAGGAGTGTGGGGCTATACTCCATCTCATGGAATAGGCCTTAAATCTCATCAGATATTTGTTTATCACTTCCACAACTTTTGTGCCATATCACACCAGTGTGGCACCATGCGGGTCGCCATTAGAAATCAAAGATATTGTGGCTGGATTAGTGTTTACCTTTCTTCTCTGGTAGCACACAGAGTACTTTCTAGTACCATGGACACTAGTCAGTGGGGGCGAAGGCTCTAGGTAGGCAGCGGCTCAACCTCTCTATGCTCAACGAGTCATGAGGCAATAGGGCCTAGCTATCAGTTATTGGAGCAGAAACCAGTAGTCTTGGCAATAGCCTCTTTGGGGGCTTTCCATGCAGCTCCTTTGGGTTTCAGCTCAATTAGGTGTAACCATTTCTCGCAATGGGGGTTTCTTTAGGTCTGGTTACTATGCCTGTTCTCCCATGATTGACTGCATTCCTCAAACTGTAAAGCAAAATTAATTTGTCATCCTATAACCTGTTTCTTGTCAAGTAATTGGTCATAGAAGCAACAAAAGTCATGTGGTGAAAACTCTTGTTTGGTGTTGTCTTTTTTTTTTTTTTTTTTCGTTTTCTTTTCTTTTTTTTATTATTATTTTATTTTATTTTTGATACTTTATTTACATTTCCAATGTTTCCCCTTTTCTGGGTCTCCTCTTTGGAAGCCCCCATCCCCTCCCCATCCCTACCTCTATGAGGGAATTCCACCTCCCACCCACCCGCCCACCCATGCCCCTATTCCCACCTTGACATTCCCCTTTACAGGTGCCTCTAACACCCTCAGGCCCAAGGGCCTCTCCTCTCTCCCTGATGGCCATCGAGGTCGTCCTCTGCCTCATATGTGGTCCGAACCATGGGTCAATAGATGTGTATTCTTTGGTTGGTGGTCCGAACTCCAGGACGACCGGGGGGTGGGGGTTCAGGCCCATTGACGCTCTTGCTCCCTCCATGGGGCTACAAATTCCCTCAGCTCCTTCAGACCTTTCTCCAACCCCTCCATCTGGTACCTCACTCTCACTCTAGCGGTTACTATTAAGTGAAACTTGGGCATTCTGAACTTTTGGGCTAATATCCGCTTATCAGTGAGTACATACCATGTTCCTTCTTTTGTGACTGAGTTACCTCGCTCAGGATGATATTTTCAAGTTCCATCCATTTGCCTACAAATTTCATGAAGTCATTGTTTTTAATAGTTGAGTAGTACTCCATTGTGTAAATGTACCACATTTTCTGTATCCA
>CM052720.1:20939267-20968561 GCA_028551405.1 Uromys caudimaculatus
TGAGAGGTGTTTGGGTTTGGGGAGCTGTGGCACCAGGTCTGATCTTGGTCCTGGAAGTTTCTTTGGCCCTCTCCTGGCTCTTGCGATCTGAGAGGGATCTTTGTCCTGGCGCTGATTAGCTGTGGAGCCCTGTGGCCCAAGCTGAGGTTCCCGGCCGCCGCCAGAAGCTGTTGACCGTCAGTCTCTGTGTCCCGCCCAATTTCAGCTTCTTAAAGGGCCTGGCAAAAAATTTAGTGAAATAGACTTAAGAATAAAAGTCCAAAGGGAACCTTTCACCTTTCTACTCCCCAAAATTTCCAGACCAATACCTTGAATATCATGGTCATAAACAGGTGGGATTGTTCACAACTGTCGTTCAACTTACATTTTGTGAATTCATTCACAAAATTGTGATTTGAATATGCTTGGCTCTGGGAGTGGCACTATTAGAAGGTGTGGCCTTGATGAAGGAAGTATGTCCATGTAGGGGTGGGCAAAGAGAGCTTCCTTCTAGCTGCCTGAGGATGCCAGTCTTCTTCTGATTGCCTTGATATCAAGATGTAGAACTCTCAGCTCCTCCTCCAGCACTGTGTTTGCCTGCTTGCCTGTTTTCTCTCCAGCACATGTTTCCTGCCATGATGCTAATGGACTGAACCTCTGAACTGTAAGCCAACACCAATTAAATGTTGTCGCTTATAAGAGTTGCCTTGGTCATAGTGTCTCTTTTCAACAATGGAAACCCTAAGTAACACAACTGTACTGTACAAGCTTTGTTGA
Organism: Uromys caudimaculatus; assembly: GCA_028551405.1. Taxonomy (NCBI): domain Eukaryota; kingdom Metazoa; phylum Chordata; class Mammalia; order Rodentia; family Muridae; genus Uromys; species Uromys caudimaculatus. The sequence goes on from CM052720.1 coordinate 20,940,024, forward strand.
TTTACCATATTAACAACCTTCACACATACACACACACACACACACACACACACACACACACACACAAAGATATAAAATGCATGATGTCTTATTCTCAGTGAATTTACATTGAAACCTTGTGATGTCACAGTTCTCTAAAATTCCTCTCAGGATTCACAATTTATTACCCCATCCACAAGTTTCGTAGAGAGAGATCAAGCCAACATTTTCAGGTCTTTTGCATCAGTGTTCCTTCTCTCTGTCTTAAGGAGCTTAACGACTGACTCTATGGCTCATCACTTTTCATCTACCTTTCTTTCCCTGCTTTCAAACTAGTAGAAATTAACTTTTTTCTATAGAAGCATGAATCCATTAATGTCAGATGAAAACACAGGCTTGTGGTAAGAGCAGAAAGGCTGCATAGCACATAGAGCTGGGGCTTTCAACTTTCTTTAAGTTCTCAGATGGTTTCTTCAAACTTACATATAAAACAGGTTCTAAAACTATTACAAACATGATAAACTTTTCCCTGGTTCTGACAAAAACAGAGCATTTCTCCTTTCCTTGGGGATGCATAAGAATCTCTCCTTAGTAGCTTGTCAAGCTGCAGGTCCTACATCAGTGTCAGTGTGTTAGGGCCCAAGGACATTTCAGGCAAGCTACTAGGCAATACTCATGCTCTGACTAGTAGATCACAGTTTGTGTGCTAGGACTTTCGTACCTCCTCCCAGCAGTCACAAACTGCCCAGAGAGTCAGTTACACTCCATAAGAGTTGATTTCCAGTTTCTTCTTCTTTTTTTTTTTTTTTTTTTTTTTACAATTTCATGTCATTATCTTTATACTAATCACAAACTTGTACTTCTACCAAAGATGTCTACATCTTAACTCCTAGAACCTAGGGATATGTTCTATTACATGACAAAAGGGATTTAACCTCAAAGATAAAGGTAAGGTAGCTAAAAATTGAACTATCATATGATCCAGCTATAATTCTCCCAGAATTCCCAGAATTCATCCCAAAAATCTAAGCACATCACAAAGATAAATCCCCATCTACATTTCTTGTTCACTAGTCATAATAACCAAGATATAAAACCAGCCTGAATGCCACCAATAGATAAAGGAAAATGCTGTGCATGTACACAGTAGAGTTTTATCCCAGTGAAAGAAGGGATTGCATCACATGTAGCTTGACCTGGAGACTGTCACACCAAGAACAAAAGACCTGACTCAGAATGACAAATATCATATGTTTGCTCACATGCAAAGAATATAGTTTTTTTTTTTTTAAATTACACACACAAGACATGAAATAGAAAGGAGAGCTATAAAGGTAGAGGTAAGAATCAAAGTGAAGAAGAAAAAGGGAGAGGAGACTGGAGGAGAAAAACACTGCATGCCATGTCATACCCAATATTCACAAGTCAGAAGTTGATGGAAGGAAATGAGAAGTAAGTGGGGGATGAGGAAGGAAAATACGAGAGGAAGAGCAAAGAGCAACAGTATACATATATGACAATGTCTTAGCTGATCATTTTATACACCATAAGTAAAAAAAAATAAAGTTTCTATTAAACTGGGGAAATTAAAGCCTGGGAGGTGGCTAAGTGATTCAAAACACATGCTATGTGTGGTGGTTTGAATAGGACTCACTCCATAGACCAATATATTTGAATAATTGGTCTTTAGGGAATCATGCTGCTTGACAGGGATTAGGAGGTGTGGCCATGTTGATAAACATGTGGTCTGGTTGGAGGAAGTGTGTCAGTGGGGGGTAGGCTCTGGGGTTTCAAATGCTCAATACAAGCCCAGTGTCTTTCTCTCTGCTTGCTGCCTACAGACCCAGATGTAGACCTCTGAGCTCCTTCTCCAGCACCATGTCTGTCTGCTTGGCACTGTGCTTCCCACCAAGATGACAATGGACTAAACCTTTGAAAATGTAAGAAAGCCCCCAATTAAATACTTTTATTTATAAGAATTGTTATGATCACAGTATCTCTTCATAGCATTAGAACACTGTGCAATCATGAGGACCCTGAGAGAGACCCTTTGAATTACAGACACACATACACATACATACACACACACATACACACACACACACACATACACACACACACACACATACACACACACACAAATGGGCAGTTAAGGAAGAACTGAAATATGACTCAGTAGATAAGGAGTTTCTTACTCAAGAACAAGACTGGAGTTCCGATCTCAAGTTCTCAGGTAAATTCTGGCCCCAGTGCAGCAGCCTGCCTATAATCTTAGCCTTAGAAGAAAGTCTCTGGAACAATTTGGCTAGCTTGACTAGTCCAATTGGCAAGCTGTGAATTCAAGTGAAAGACCCTGCCTCAACATATAAAATAGAGAGCAATAGAAGAAACTATGTAACATCAACTTCTGATCTCAACATGCATATGTGTTCATACTCCCTACACACATACAAACACAGTGCACACTACACACACATGTAAAATACAAAACCAGGGATATTATCTTTAAGTAGCCGTGTAGATCCAATATAATCACAGGATTCCTTAAAACTGGAAGAGTCATTATAGAGCATAGTAGCACTTGAAAGATGATCAGAGAGGTATACTTCTACTTCTCTGAAGATGGCGAGGAATATGGAAACCCAATGTGGAAAATGCACAGTTTCTCAAAGCTCAGAATGGCACACAAAATTAGGGGCTTCCAAAAGAAGCCTGGCTAACATCTTATTTTTTAACACAGTGGGGCTCATATCAAACTTCCAACCTAGAGATCTGTAGAATAATATAGTCTGTATGTTTCAAATAAATTCATGGAAACTGTCACAGCAGCAATAGAGAGCTAATTCATTCTCATGTTTTCACAGAATATGAGCCAACTCCAATGTTTTTTATGATATCATGAATTTCTTTTTAGAATAACATTTGATGGAGCTTTTGCCCATCTTTGAGTTGTTCCTTATTTTGAAACTATGAAATTCTGCCAGTAATGTAAGAGGTAGTGTTTCATATAGAGGTCAGTGAACCATGTATAAGACTCAGAGTATGTTTTATTGTTCTAAATCATCATCTGGATTTTTTTAACACTCAAAATCATTTTGTTGGGTTTCAAACAAGATTTGCTACTAATTGTCCACAGTCTGATTTTAAGTGTGATGCTTTTGGTTTTAGAATACAATGATGTGTTACTATTTCCAACTAAAAAATAATTGAAAACACATAAAATGATTTAGGGATTAGAATTGTTCTCCTTTTTTATTTTGAGAGATCATTGCCAAATTCTTTTTTCTTTTTCTTTTTTTTTTTTTTTTGATAATTTATTTACATTTCAAATGTTTCCCCCTTTCCAGATCTCCCCTTTGGAACCCCCTACATCACGCTCCCCTGCTTCTATGAGGGTACTCCCCAACCCACCCACCTACCCACTCTCATTTTCCCTCCTTGGCATTCCCTTTACTGGGGCATCTAACACCCTCATGCCCAAGGGCCTCTCCTCCCACTGATGGCTAACAAGACCCTATTCTGACGCATATGTGGCCAGCATCATGGGTCCCTCCATACGTCTTCTTTGTTTGGTGATCCAGTCTCTGGGAGTATCAGGAGGTCAGGCAAGTTGGCACGGTTGATCCCTCCCTTGGGCTGCAAACTCCCTCAGCTCCTTCAATCCCTTCTCCAACTCCTCCATCTGGGACCTCATGCTCAGCCCAATGGTTACTATGAAGCAAAACTTGGGTATTCCAAACTTTTGACTAATAACCACTTATCAGTGAATACATATCGTATTCATTCTTTTGTGACTGAATTACCTCACTCAGGATGATATTTTCAAGTTCCATCCATTTGCCTGCAAATTTCATGAAGTCATTGTTTTTAATAGCTGAGTAGTATTCCATTGTGTAAATGTACCATATTTTCTGTATCCATTCCTCTGATGAGGGACATCTGGGTTGTTTCCAGCTTCTGGCTATTATAAATATGGCTGCTATGAACATAGTGGAGCATGTGTCTATATTACATGTTGGAGCATCTTCTGGGTATATGCCCAGGAGTGGAATAGCTGGGTCCTCAGGTACTATTATGTCAATTTTTCTGAAGGTCCGCCAAACTGATTTCCAGAGTGGTTGTACCAGCTTGCAATCCCCACCAGCAGTGAAGGAATGTTCCTCTTTCTCTACATCCTCACCAGCACCTGCTGTAACCTGAGTTTTTGATCTTAGCCATTCTGACTGGTGTGAGGTGGAATCTCAGACTTGTTTTGATTTGCATTTCCCTGATGACTAAGGATGTTGAACATTTCTTTAGGTGCTTCTCAGCCCTTGCAGTTTCCTCAGTTGAGAACTCTCTGTTTAGCTCTGTTCCCCATTTTTTGATAGGGTTATTTGGTTTTCTGGAGTCTAACTTCTTGAGTTCTTTGTATATATTGGATATTAGCCCTCTATCAGACCTAGGGTTGGTAAAAATCTTTTCCCAATCTGTTGGTTGCCATTCTGTCCTATTTACAATGTCTTTTGCCTTACAGAAGCTTTGTAATTTCATGAGGTTGCATTTCTTGATTCTTGATCTTAGAGCATAAGCCATTGGTATTCTGTTCAGGAACCTTTCCCCCATGCCCATGTGTTTGAGACTTATCCCCACTTTCTCTTCTATTAGATTCAGTGTATCTGGTTTTATGTGGAGGTCTGAGATACACTTGGTCTTGAGCTTTGTACAGGGAGATAGGAATGGGTCAATTCGCATTCTTCTACATGTAGACCACCAGTTGAACCACCACCATTTGTTGAAAATGCTGTCTTTTTTCCACTGAGTGGTTTTAGCTCCTTTGTCAAAGATCAGGTGACCTTAAGTGCGTGGGTTCATTCTGGGTCCTCAATTCTATTCCAATGATCTACCTACCTGTCACTGTACCAATACCATGCAGTTTTTATCACTACTGCTCTGTAGTATAGCTTGAGGTCAGAGATGCTAATTCCCCCAGACGTTCTTTTGTTGTTGAGAATAGCTTTTGCTATCTTGGGTTTTTGGTTTTTCCATATGATTTTGAAAATTGCTCTTCCTAAGTCTATGAAGAATTGAGTTGGAATTTTAATGGGGATTACACTGAATCAGTAGATTGCTTTCAGCAGGACAGCCATTTTTACTATATTAATCCTGCCAATCCATGAGCATGGGAGATCTTTCCATCTTCTGAGGTCTTCTTCGATTGCTTTCTTCAGAGACTTGAAGTTCTTGTCATACAGATCTTTCACTTCTTTGGTTAGAGTCACACCAAGATACTTTATATTGTTTGTGACAATTGTGAAGGGTGTCATTTCCCTAATTTGTTTCTCAGCCTGTTTATCCTTCGAGTAAAGGAAGGTTACTGATTTGCTTGAGTTAATTTTGTAGCCGGTCACTTTGCTAAAGTTATCAGCTGTAGCATTGATCTGGTGGAGTTTTTCGGGTCACTTAAGTATACCATCATATTATCTGCAAATAGTGATATTTTGATTTCTTCCTTTCCAATTTGTATCCATTTGACCTCCTTTTGTTGTATAATTGCTCTAGCTAGAACTTTAAGTACAAATTGAATAGATAGGGAGAGAGAGAGCAGCCTTGTCTAGTCCCTGATTTTAGTGGGATTGCATTGAGTTTTGCTCCATTTAGTTTGATATTGGCCACTGGTTTGCTGTATATTGTTTTTACTATGTTTATATATGGTCCTTGAATTCCTGATCTTTCCAAGACTTTTATCATGAAGGGATGCTGAATTTTCTCAAATGCTTTTTCAGCATGTGGTTTTCTTCTTTGAGTTTGTTTATGTAGTGGATTACATTGATGGATTTCCGGGTATTGAACCATCCCTGCATCCCTGGGATGAAGCCTACTTGATCATGGTGAATGATCGTTTTTATGTGTTCTTGGATTTGGTTTGCGAGGATTTTATTGAGTATTTTTACATCGACATTCATATGGAAAATTGGTCTGAAGTTTTCTTTTATTGTTGGGTCTTTATGAGGTTTTGGTATCAGTATAACTGTGGCCTCATAGAAAGAATTGGGTAGCATTCCTTCTGTTTCTATTTTGTGGAATAGATGGAAGAGTATTGGTAATAGGTCTTCTTTGACAGTCTGATAGAATTCTACTGTGAACCCATCTGGTCCTGGGCATTTTTTTGGTTGGGAGACTTTTAATGACTGCTTCTATTTCTTTAGGGGTTACGGGACTGTTTGGGTGGTTTATCTGATCCTGACTTAACTTTGGTATTTGGTATCTGTCTAGAAACTTGTCCATTTCATCCAGATTTTCCAATTTTTTTGAGTATAGGCTTTTGTAGTAGGATCTGATGATTTTTTGAATGTCCTCAGAATCTGTTGCTATATCTCCCTTTTCATTTCTAATTTTGTTAATTTGGATACTGTCTCTGTGCACTCTGATTAGTCTGGCTAAGGATTTATCTATCTTGTTGATTTTCTCAAAGAACCAGCTCCTGGTTTTGTTGATTCTTTGTATAGTTCTTTTAGTTTCGACTTGGTTGATTTCAGCCCTTAATTTGATTATTTCCTGTCTTCTACTCCTCTTGGGTGTATTAGTTTCTTTTTGTTCTAGAGCTTTCAGGTGTGCTGTTAAGCTGCTAGTATATGCTCTCTCCAGTTTCTTTTTGGAGACATTCAGAGCTATGAGTTTTCCTCTTAACACTGCTTTCGTTGTGTCCCATAGGTTTGGATATGTTGTACTTTCATTTTCATTAAATTCTAGGAAATCTTTAAGTTCTTTCTTTCTTTATTGACCAAGTTATCATTGAATAGGGCATTGTTCAGCTTCCATGTGTATGTGGGCTTTAGGTTGTTGTTGTTGCTATTGAAGACCAGCCTTAATCCATAGTGATCTGATAGGAGGCATGGGATTATTTCAATCTTCTTATATCTGTTGAGGTTTGTTTTGTGACCAATTATATGATCAGTTTTAGAGAAGGTACCATGAGGTGCTCAGACAAAGGTATATTCTTTTGATTTAGGATGAAATGTTCTATAGATATCTCTTAAATTCATTTGGTTCATAACATCTGTTAGTTTCACTGTGTCTCTGTTTGGTTTGTGTTTCCAAGATCTGTCCATTGATAATAGTGGGGTGTTGAAGTCTCCCACTATTATTGTGTGAGGTGCAATGTGTGCTTTGAGCTTTAGTAAAGTTTCTATTATGAATGTGGGTGCCCTTGCATTCAGGGCATAGATGTTCAGAATTGAGAGTTCTTCCTGGGTAGACTTTTCCTTTGATGAGTATGAAGTGTCCCTCCTTATCTTTTTTGATGATTTTTGGGTGAAAGTCGATTTTATCCGATATTAGAATGGCTACTCCAGCCTGTTTCTTGGTACCATTTGGCTGGAAAATTGTTTTCCAGTCCTGTACTCTGAGGTAGTGTTTGTCTTTAACAGGGAGGTTGTTTCCTGGATGCAGCAAAATGCTGGGTCCTGTTTATGGATCCAGTCTGCTAGTCTATGTCTTTTTATTGGGGAACTGAGCCCATTGATGTTAAGAGATATTAAGGAATAGTGATTGTTGCTTCCTGCTATTTTTTTGTGTTATTTTTATATTTGTGTGGCTATCTTCATTTGAGTTTGTTGAAAGGTTACTTTCTTGCTTTTTCTAGGGTGTAGTTTCCCTCCTTGAGTTGACATTTACCATCTATTATCCTTTGTAGGGCTGGGTTTGTGGAAACATATTGTATAAATTTGGTTTTGTCATAGAATATTTTGGTCTCACTATCTATGATAATTGAGAGTTTTGCTGGGTATAGCAGCCTGGGGTGGCATTTGTGTTCTCTTAGGGTCTGTATGAGTTCTGCCCAGGATCTTTTAGCTTTCATAGTCTCTGGTGAGAAGTCTGGTGTAATTCTGATAGGTCTGCCTTTATATGTCACTTGACCTTTTACCCTTACTGCTTTTAATATTCTTTCCTTGTTTTGTGTATTTGGTGTTTTGACTATAATGTGACAGGAGGAATTTCTTTTCTGGTCCAATCTATTTGGAGTTCTGTAGGCTTCTTATATATTTATGTTCATCTCTTTCTTTAGGTTAGGGAAGTTTTCTTCTATAATTTTGTTGAAGATATTTACTGGTCCTTTAAGTTGGGAATCTTCACTCTCTTCTATACCTATTATCCTTAGGTTCTTTCTTCTCATTGTGTCCTGGATATCCTGAATGCTTTGGGTTAGGAGCTTTTTGCATTTTGCGTTTTCTTTGACTGCTCACTGACTTGTGTCAGTGTTGTCTATGGTATCTTCCGCACCTTAGTTTCTCTCTTCTATCTCTTGTATTCTGTTGGTGATGATTGCATATATGACTCCTGATCTCTTTCCTAAGTTTTCTAACTCCAGGATTGTCTCCCTTTGTGATTTCTTTATTGTTTCTATTTCTATTTTTAGTTCCTGGATGGTTTTGTTCATTTCCTTCATCTGTTTGATTGTGTTTTCCTGTAATTATTTAAGAGATTTTTGCGTTTCTTCTTTAAGGGCTTCTAGTTGTTTACCTGTGTTCTCTTGTATTTCTTTAAGGGAGTTATTTATTTCCTTCTTAAAATCTTCTATCATCATCATGAGATGTGATTTTAAATCTGAGTCTTGTTTTTCTTGTGTGTTGCAATATCCAGGGCTGGCTGTGGTGGGAGAGCTGGGTTCTGATGATGCCAAGTAGCCTTGGTTTCTGTTCCTTATGTTCTTTCCCTGGCCTTTCGCTGGCTGGTTATCTCTGGTGTTAACTGTTCTTACTCTCTCTGACTGTAGCTTGTCCCTCCTGCAAACCTCGGTGTCAATACTCCTTGAAGACCAATTCTCTCTGAGAGGAATTTGGGTTTGGAGAGCTGTGGTACAGGGTCAGCTCTGGGGTGCAAACAGAAACCAGAAGGATCTTGTCCCCAGCTGTATCTTGGTTCCTGTGTCCTTCCTGATGGCTCTGTAAGGGTCCCTCTTGATCCAGTGAATTTGAACAGAAGTGGTGGTCTTGCCCATGCTTGAAGGTGTGTCAGCACTCCTGGGATACCAGCTCTCTCCTGGCACTATTTGAGTATGGAGCCCTGTGTCACAGTATCTGCTCTCCGGCTACTGAAAGAAACCAGAAGACCACTCCTCAGTCCCTGTGTCCTGGGGATTCCAGGTGGGTCCCTCTGAGCAGACAGGCTTGCTGGGAGTCTAGCTCTCTCCCGGCACTATTTGGCTATGGAGCCCTGGTGGTCCAGGCAGAGGTCTCCAGCCACAGATGGAAACCCAAAGGCTCCTTCCCCCTACAGTTCCTCAGTCCCTGTGTCCCAAGGATTCCGGGCGAGTCCTGCTGAGCAGTGTTGCTCATCTTACTCCCACTCACAGGCTTTTCCACACTCCTGGGTGGCTAGTTTTCTCCCAGCACTATTTGGCTATGGAGCCCTGGTGGCCCACCCAGGCAGAGGTCTCCCACCACAGATGGAAACCAGAAGGGCTCTTCCCCTGGCTGTCAATCATTGCCAAATTTATCACCAAATAATTTTAAATCCCAGCATATTAACTTTTTCATAAATTTTAAATTAAAAGGAATTTGGGTTGGAAGAAACCTACACACATGCCAGGATGAAAAATATCTAGCATTAGGTCTCTTTCATGAGCAGTTTTTAATCTACTAGTAAGGGAGAGAATGAATGTCAATAAAATTAAAATGTGTTGGGGTTTTGTTTCTCTAAGCAACTGAAGCTTCATCATAGAAGGGTTTAACTAAGGAAATAAGCTAAGCATACAATATTTGAGGAGAAAATATTATATCAAGTAGTAAAATTACTAAATATATTCATATCATTGGATGAACTTTCGTCTATTCAGATACGGTGGAATTTTGTTTGTTGTATTCAACAACCTATTAAAGACGAAGTTGCTTCTCAGTATCAGCAGGCCTAGTTCTTAATATTACATGTGTGATAACTGGAACCTAAAAGTGGAGGCTTGGGGAAAGAGGACGTAACATGAGAAAGGCTTCAAAGAGACCCTTCAAGAGAAGGACAATCAAGGCAAAGATTCAATATGACAATGAAATATAGACGTTAGAGGAGTGTGGTACCCTTATCAATCAGGGCTTGCAGCTGCAAGCAACAGCAACCAGCAATGGTTTTATTTGGTAAGATGTTGAAGAGCTGTTCACAGTTCTTTGATCCTTGGGCACATGAAAATGAAAGCAAGAAACCTGGGAAGAGGAATTTTATCCATCACACTGGTCTGTGGGCATATTTGTGAGGCATTTTTTTATTGTTAATTTACCTAGGAGGATTCAGTCCACTTTGGGCAATACCACCTTTGAGCAGATGGGCCTGGGCTATATAACAAAGGTAGCTGAGGAAGCCAGAAAATAGTCTCACTCTATGGTCTCTGCTTGACTTTCTGTTTCTAGGTTCATACCTTAGCTTCCCAGGATAGCAGACTATAAACTATAGACTAAAATAAATCTTTTCCTCCCCAAGTTGGATTTGATTGTGATGTTTATCAAGACAGCAGAAAGGAAAGCAGAGCAACTTTTTTAAAAGACTTATTTATTTTATGAGTACCCTGTCACTCTTTTCAGACAGACCAGAAGAGGGCATCAGATGTCATTACAGATGGTTGTAAGCCACCATGTGGTTGCTGGGAATTGAACTCAGGACCTCTAGAAGAGCACTCAGTGCTCTTAACTGATGAGCCATCTCTCCAGCCTGCAGAGCAACTTTTTATCTCTCAAATTGCCAACTTTCTTTTCAAGGACTAAGGATAACCACAAATGTTGTTTATCTATTCTGGATGTGTGAACAATAATTAATGATATTAAATTACTATTCAGAATCATGTAGTACATAATGTTGACTCCAATCCTGCTGTCTTCATGGAGCTCTACCAAGGACAAACAAGAGATTTCATGAATCAGTAGCCATTATCCCACACAGCTTAAAACTAATGCAAGAGAGATTATGAAGAGCCCATAGGCATTATACAACAAAGGTCTCAAAAATCCTTGAATACTGTTCAGCACATAAGAAGCTTAAAGAAGGTAGGGGTAGACACTCTGGTACCAATGGTGGGTGTAGAGATTAACAGATGAGTGGTGCCTACATGCACATTTTGCATGAATTTCAAGACACAAATATTTTATTTACCTTGTTACCAATTTTATTATCCCTAGCAATAAATCCCTTAAAGAAAAACTATGGCAGTGATAAATCCTCAGTTGCTACACCTACTTTGGCTCTAGTGAATATGAGGACTTGATTTTCTTTTGTCTCCTACTTCTCTTGCTCCTCAGTATAAATATTTTGTTCTTGACATGTTACACTCAAAATTCAGTAACTGGCTAATGTCTTGACAGATGATGCCTGTATGATGCTATCTCAAGAACGAATTAGTGGTTAAACAAATAATTGAATCAAATACAGAAACATATCATTTGCTGAGTAATATTGCCTGTAGCTGGATAGATACACATACCAATAGACATCTGTTTCAATCTATCCTACTAGATATAATTGAGTAATTTGACCTATTCTTGCATAGATACTAACTGTAATCAAACCACTGTCTGGCAAATTATACAAGAATCATTGAGGAAAAATATAGTATCTACTAGAGGCTATTGAAATCAACAGAAGAGGTGTATATCTCAAGTGCAGAATTAGCTATGCCAAAAGGCTTTTGTTATCATTGTAGAAACAATACTTTTAACACAAAACAATGAATTCTGTTATTTTCTATCATGTCATCTTGGTTTTTTTTAATGAAACAATATTGTTCTTATTATCAGAAATTTATTGTTGGCCTCTTTCAAAACACGATTTAATATTTAATACTTTTGATTTACTAACAATCTTATCCAGCAAGTACTATCTCTAATTTAATAATGAACATAACAAGAAAAATATGACAGAAATCACCTAACAGAAAGTTGGACATTAAATATTTTTATTCTATGACTATATGAGTTAGTGAAAAGCTGGGCATATTTCAAACTGTGACATGCATTTTTTAGTTAGGTAAATATATATGTGTGTGTGTGTGTATGTGTGTGTATATGTGTGTGTGTGTGTATATATATATATACACACACACACACACACATATATATATATATGTATTCTAAAGATAGATGAAGCATATCAAGGAAGAAGGAGTAGTCCATGCCGGAATTCCTTTAATCTTTGGTACCAGCCAAGATTTCATTCCTGAGAGATAGTGTGCATAGAGAAACTGTCCTAAATTCTTCCAGCAGTGTACCACCTAGTAGATCCAAGTAATACATCTTGTCCTCATACGTGAGAAAGTGTTTAGTAAAACCAGATGGCCAACTATTTTCGTGTCCTGAGGCTCTAAAACTGGGAAGAATAGATTCTATGCCAAAAAAAAGTTTAGATCTAATAACATGAGCAAACTCACCCATAATTAGATTACTTCATTTATTCTCCATCCAACTCCTATTAAGTCACATTTTTATCTGAAAAATATTATTCTGACATACATAGTTCTCAAATATCCTCTATGCCCCCCCTCAACCTTTGTGAAAATGTACTCAAGACCTACATTGTCACTTGAAACACTAAGAAACCAAGGGAGAAATATAAGTGGATTCTCAGATTCTTATTTAATCAGCTCACATTTATTAGCAGATATTTAAATGTCTCTCCTGAATATTTAACTCAGAGAACTAAAGGAAAGCGACTCTCCTAGGTCTAGGCTTCACAGACCAATCACCTAGAGATCTTGACAGTGCAGAGAGGGAGTTGGACCAACATTGCTTATGAGCTCCCAGATGATATCAAACCTGATGCACTGTGTGATGTTTTGAGTAACAACTTCCCAGAGCCCAAGGAAATTCGGAATTCTATCCCTAGCCTTTTTCCTAGCTTCTCTCATGATCTGTCCCTCTGAACCCTCCTCCTCCACATCCGTGATACCCTGATTCAGCCAAGGTTTCTTCCACTTTCTACTGAAGCAGCCATGTACTTTGCATCTGGGATCTCCATTTTCCATGTTTCTCCACTACCATGACAACTTCCTTTGGTATTTGCCCTGTCACTCTGTGTGCTTCTCATGTCCAAATAAAGAGAGGGTAGTGAAGGAAAACTCCAAAGTGCCAAGAGGAAAATAATACAAGATAACAATGATGCCTTCAAAGATCTTTGAGGCGAGCAGATAATTAACTGGAAAAAAAATGTTAACAAAGTAATATGTCTGATATATATAATATGTATACACATTATATATAATATGTACTAAATATAATTGAAATTTGTTGCGGGAAGTATTAAAAAAAGAAGGAAAGTATGGCACATGTTCCCGTATTATGCCCTGGTTCTCTCATCCCTGGCAGGCTGGCCAGCCATGCACTGGCTGGCAATGGCCGACCTGCTTTCATCTCATGGAGCGCTGACTGAAGAGCTCCACAATCTCTCCACCCAGCTTACTAGGTTCTCACTGGCAGGTCACTACCATGCCAGCCCCATGCTTCAATACCCCCATGGCCTCTGTGGTGCACATCAGGCAAACCCACACTTTGCTGCTGTACCTTTCTCTCTTGAACCCAGATGAGCCGCCGCATGAAGGAAAATGCAACACAAAATTAGTTCAGAAACAACGATAACTCAGTCTCTAGGCGCATCAACTAAAACCTAATCTTGTAAACCTTATCAAAGTCTGATTCCTCTGGTGGCAAATCCTTGTGGATCGCCATGATACCAGGAGACTCTACTAGCTACATCTTACCTACTACATGCTGTCCAGGTTCCAAAAGGCACCTCTCTCTCCTCCTCCTCCTCCTTCTCTCTTCTCTGCTCCAACCCAGAAGTCTCTCCTATGAACCCAGTGATTGACTCCTTTATTCATTAGGGAATTGGTTCACAAGAAGTCACAAGTGTAACTCACTCCATGTCTGAAGCCCCTCACAGGAAGGCAGAATTAGCATCAAATTACAATCAGCCCCAGGGCTATCCACAACAGAAATGTATTAATATAAATCAAAGAAGCTTGGTCAAAAATACAAAGGATAAATTCTACATTAGAAGTTGTAACAGAACTGGTCATGGTGACACACACAATAATCCCAGGACTTGGAAGGTAGAAGCAGGCAGATCTTTGTGAACTCAAGGTCAGCCTGCTATACATAGTGAGTTCCAGGACTACACAGTAAAAAAAGAAAAGACAAAATGTTATAAGGGAATTGAATAAGAGAAGTCTGCAGGATCACTCTGGGGAAAGGAAACAACATAAACAGAGATACAAGTATAAAAATGTTTTATTCAAAGAATGTAAAGGGATAGTCCTCAAAGAGAGTCTGAAAGTTAATATGAATTTCCTGCATGCCAAACTAAGAAAACAAACAAAACCCTACTTCTATTTTTAGGAGGTAAAAGACTCCATGCTGATAGCAGGATGTGAGATAAGGAAGATGATTCTACTTCCCAGCTTTCCCTGGCACAATTCCAATTTGTACTACGTCCACCTATAATTATAATTAATTATTAATATACTTTCACTATCCTAAGTGATCTAGTTAGAACAATAAATTGTATGGTCTCCCTGAACATAATAAAATCCATATTTTCCTCCTATAGATAAATAGTGGCACACAGCCCATAGTATCAAAATATCTGAATCACAAAAGGATCAAATTTTATCATAGTTATATATTATATTCCTTGGAATTAAACAAAGTTTCAGATCAGCTTACAAATGCAGTTCATCACTATAATGTTCAAAAAATAGGTTCAATGTTAAAAAACTAAAAAAAAAAATAAGATTTATTGAAATGCTGAAAATTAATAAAGGGAGGTGTTAAAATTAGAGGGAATTTTAATGACTCTAATGTGTTGAAAATGAGTTAAGGCAGAGCAGGAGGTGTGAGGAAACTTGGGTAGCAACAGGCATGTAAAGAAAGTAGGTGCTACTAGATATACTGTCGATGCAGAATCTACCAGGCTTAGAATCCTACTGGTCTCAAAAGGCTAGTGAAAGAAAGGCACCAAGGATGAATTTTGAATCTTGAGCTTGTATGCTTAAAAGAACTAAGAAATGCACGAGGAATGTCAGACTAAAAGCAAGGGCAGGTAGCTGGATGGTGTTGATTCCTATGGCCATGCCCAACCTGTACCTCATTAATCATTTTGTCCGGTGAAAGTCCTCCTTCACTTTCATGTCTCATTCATAAAAATTATATCTACATTCTCTGATATCTCTGACACAGAGATAGATACAGGGGAAAATTCAAGAAGTCTTTCTTCTATGGTTATAGATATGTCCGATTTATAATTTATATCTCTAGTTTCAGAGTCATGGAGTCTCAAAACATTGATGTTACTTAATACAGCCTTTTAAGACGTAAGTGATCATAACCAAGACAAGTACCCATTTAAGTAATGGTTCCCTCTATTGGACATTGCATATCAATTTCTGTTCAGATTTGATGGCACTCAAAATATGATCATCATTAAAAATCATAAATGAAAGACAGTGCTGCTTTGATTTTGAAAGATAAATTTGCTGTCTCAGCCTAGATTCAATATATTTACTCTTTCCTGCATCGGTTCCTGGCCAAGTGTGTGAGGGATCGGCTAGGCCATGATCACCCCAACCACGAAGCTTTTGTGGGCTCCAGGTCATGTGCTTGTCTACAGGCTTTATCATGCTGGCTTTCAGCAGGCTCTAAGCAGAGACAGCTCGGGTTTCAGCCCTTCTCATGGGCATCATCTTGACTCTATCCCCGTACCTCATTTCCAGTTTGAAGCACACCCTGACATTTATGTTAGTCCTTGTTTCTAACATCATTTTGAAACTTAAAGCTTTGTACTCATGATGCTCCTGGACTGCTCACCAGTTTGAAACATAATGATCATTTAACCTAAACCCTAACATGAAGTACCAAGAAGAAAAGAAAAACAATTAAAAACTTTGGAATACAATAATTTTATTGGTAACAAAACTAAGCCCAGATATATTCATGAGTCATAGTCATAAAGCAAATTTATAAGCATATTTAAGACCAAATAGTGTGTCTTTTAGTTCATAATGTTTGAAAATTTCATTTTTTTCATTGCTGTGGGTCCAAAACTAAATTCAGCAATAATCATAGTTTAGTTATAAGCATACAGATTGCCCCAGGCTCTTACTAGGCTACATTTACAAAGTACAGCTAATTCATTTTCTCCTGAAAAAATTGAGATATTTCTAGGGTGAAATACAATAACTACTGAAGCAAAATACTGAAAACAAATTAGATTCAACTAACAGAGAAGTATCATATATCCAGTTTGAAAGAACATCATGGGAAATCTAAATTATGCTGAGCAGTTACCCAGATTCAAAAACAGATTTTGCTTACATACACTGCCCCTCAGCAGGACTCCTCGGAAAGGCTGTCAAGAAGTTTCATGGGTGGTTGTTGTGGCCATGCCATTAATTTCAGCACTCGGGAGGCAGAGGCAAGCAGATCTTTATGAGGCCAGCCTGGTCTACACAGTGAGTTTCAAGACAGCCAGAGACCCTGTGAGACCCTGTCTCAAAAAATAACAACAACAACAAAAAGAAGTTTCATAGGATTTCATCAGAAGTTATAAATTAAAGACTTCCCAAAGCACAGAACTAATTAATTTGTGCAGTACCAACAAAGGTACAAAGGAACAGCTTTATATTCTCAATTGCCAATGTCAGTGTCTAATAAACTGAAAACTCATTTGTCTACAGACTCCACTTCTTTCTTTTTAAGATGAATTAAACGATGACACATTCACCATGTGCCAACTCTGACAGTTGCTACAAAAATGCAGAAGGGAAAGAAAAAAATCACAGAATTCCAAATTCTCAAAGGCACGTCTTGTTCCAGAACAACCCACATAACCCTTCTCCACTGAAAGCCAAAACATTAATTTAAGTGCTTGGTTTAAAGCTAGCATGGCTTTGTATGAAACATTTATCTGATGCTCGGCACAGAAAGAAATAAAAAAAAAAATGATGAAAAAGAGAGAACACGGAAAAATAAAGATTCAGAGTCTAGGTCAATGTATTCTACTCCTCTGCCTTTTCTATTTTCCATGACAAGTCCCAAAGCAGGAGAATAGGCATAAATAATAAAGCAGGGAAAATTAAAAAAAAAAAAATGGAGCTTCTGACCTGCCAAACTCTCAATGGAAATATATCAATGGAAAATAAAAATAAAAATTGAGGATGGCTTGGACTCTCAGGTTGAATGGTGTTTGCTTGGAAGCTTGTGTGTGTGCACTTTAAAATGAACTAGGGACATTAGTAACAATGTTTTCTATAAAACACCTTTAGAAAGTTAACAGAATAAATGTAAGCAGTGGACTTTAGCTTAGCAGAGGCTTAGGACGGGGCATTTGTTTGTTTGTTTTGAGAAGAGTCAACAGAGTCCTCTCTATCACTGAGGAGATCATTTCCCTTTTAGCCAACATCTTCACGCCTCCACTACACATTGTCTCCATCAGTAATGTTGGAGTGGCTGCTCTTCTATCTTCAAGTTGCAAACACTCCAGTATTCAAGACAATGACAATGAAAAGGTTGAACACAGATCAATCCTCTTTACAGCACTTATACAAACCTCAAGAGGAAACGCAACCTTATTGATTGAACAAGTCCTACATCCCTGTTCTGATGCTAAGGATGCAAAGTATAACATTTACAGCATCGTTAGAAAGCTAACATTACTGCCCTTCTATTACTGAAGAGATGAGAACTGGTCAAACAATGTACAGTAAAGGAATGAGCAGCCAGATCTGAGCTTTCCTCACCAAAACCATTTCTCTCTTCAATACTGCACTGTACTGCCTTTAGAAATAAATGCAACGATACATTTAGAAAAATTGCAAATGATGATCTGGGTATGTCAAAGATGGCTCAGCAATAAGGAGCACTGATTGCTCTTCCAGAAGAACAGGGTTCAAGTTTAAACACCCAAATGGTGGCTACCAACTGTAATTGTAGCTCCAGGAAACCAAATGACTTCGCTGTTCTCTACAGGCACTACATGAATGCTGTAAGGTACCCATACACCAAGATGTTTTTAAATTAATAAATCTTTTATAAATGAAAGAGAATTATTTTTACATATAAAATCCATGTTATTTAATTTACTGTGATCTATAGAGATAATACTTGCAGATTAAAGGGCGCTCCCACGAAGGGGCCATGTTTATTTTCATGATAATATCATAAATACACTCACAACTAATACCCTCTTCTAAGCAATACAGGGGTGGGAGAAGCTGAAATTATTCAATGTACCACGCTCCTGAAATATACATTTAATTTCCATCTCGTTTTTCTCCACATTTCCCTACTAGAGGGGATAATTAGTGGTAAGATAATTTCATAGGTGAAATTCCACACAACGGACACAAGATGCAACTTTGAGTCGATTTCTATTAATAGATGTCTGCCCCAACCTTCAATTTTGAGCAAGTATGCAGGGAACAGCTAACCAGAGGTTTGAGTACAACTTGAGGCCAGGAACACTGTGTGCTTCTTCATGACAGTAATACTAGCTTCTAGAGGGCTAAGTCATGTTGCCTTCATTGAAAGGAATCTATCCTCCAGGCCATTCTCTTCACAAACCCGAGTCCTATATTCAGTTACCAAACCCCTCAGTAAACAAACACAAAACTGTTAGCAAAGTCTTTCAAATGTACCTTCCTCAGAATTACATTCTGACCTATAAGTAGGAGGAAAAAAAAAAGAATCATTGGCTCCCTAATCTCTAAAATAGCAGCAACTACAGGATACTCAATGATCAGAAGGTTCTTGAAATGAAGCCTTCATCTTAAGATGATGAACTTTGCTTCACTCCAAAAAGGAGTGTCTGGAATTAGGGCCATCTCCCTCAAAGCCACATTACTGTTAAGCAGAATTTTTTAAAATGAAGTTCTTTAGCATGGTCGCCTTCTAAACCATGTTTCTCGGTGGTTATCACAGACCATGCCTTGGGTGGCTATGGTAAGGCCCCAGGCCAAAAGGAAAAGGGACTCACAGTACAGCATAAATCAACTAGAAACCATTTTGCTTGGCTTTCATACCATTGTTATGAAATGGAAGTACTAGAGACTAATAAAGAATAATCTGCCAAGGCTGACCCCTTCCTGTGCCTTTACCACAGATTCACAGCAGACTTTGGGTTGGAAGGAGTGTGGCATGTGATAGAAACCATTCATCAAATTCTCTAGCTTTAAAAGGAAATTCTATACCTTGAACCTAGGTCTCTGTCACTCTAGGAAGTAAATTACCTATTGATTGATGCATGAAAAGCATCAGCCTCAAAGAATTTCTATAGAAGGTGCCCTGGCTGGTTTTGTGTCAACTTGACACAAGCTAGAGTCATCAGAGAAGGTGTGACAGTTGAGGAAATGCCCCCACGAGATCCACATGTAAGGCATTTTCTCAATTAAGGATCAATGGGCAGGGGGCAGCCTATTGTGGGTGGCACCACCCTTGGGCTGGTGGTCCTGGGTTCTATGAGAACAAAGGGTGCGCAATCCATGAGGAGCATACCAGGAAGTAGCACTCACCCGTGGCCTCTCCATCAGCTCCTGCCTCTAGATTCCTTCCCTGTTTGAGGTCCTTTCCTGACTTCCTTCGGTGATGTAGAAGTGTAAGCTGAATAAATCGTTTCCTCCCCAACTTACTTTTTAGTCATGGTGTTTTGTTCCAGCAATAAAAACCCTAAAACAGCCGGACAGTGGTGGCGCACGCCTTTAATCCCAGCACTTGGGAGGCAGAGGCAGGCGGATTTCTGAGTTCGAGGCCAGCCTGGTCTACAGAGTGAGCTCCAGGACAGCCAGAGCTATACAGAGAAACCCTGTCTCAAAAAACCAAAAAAAAAAAAAAAAAGAAAATATAACTATAAAAACAATAAAATGTCTACTTCAAGTCTGTAAGTTTGTAATATAATAAAGTAACTAAAAATAAATATATGCATTATAATGTAGAAGAATCTAAAACATAGATCTTATAATCTTGATATTGGAAAAAAAACTTTAAAATTTTGCACATATGATCTTGGCCAGAAGGCTGGAAAGCAATGAAATAAACTTGTTATTCAAAATACATAACAATTTTTCTGCTGTAAAGAACAAATTTATGTCATTTTCAGGAAAACGTAAACAAATGGAGATAGTTTTATTAAGTGACTTAAATCAGTATCAGAAAACACCGCACATGTTTCTCACTTATGGATCCTAGGTTTTATATAAATATATAAAATCGTAGATGTACAGATGATGTGAACATAGAAGCAAGTATGTGTGGAGGAACAGAGGGAACTATCAAAAGGGGGAACGATGGAGGGAGAGAAAAGAGGATTGGTGGTGTGGAGGGAGAATATACTAACATACACAGTATATATGAGCACGTGTAACGCAGTATAATGAAATTTTAAGTTAAATAACAATACTGCATGGGAAGGTTAAAAACACCAGACTCTTTCTCTGGACTCTACACAAGGCCAAAGACTGAAAGACGCTCTTAGTTCATCTGAAGGCCTGCATCAAGGACTCATTTTAATTCATCTAACCTTGGATGTTTTATTAAGTTTTTTATTTATTATATGTGTAGAGGGGTGTGTGTGTGTGTGTGTGTGTGTGTGTGACTGTAGATACCAAGATAGGCCAGAAATGTAGTGTAGAGTCTCCACAAGCTGGAGATCCAGGGGATCGTGAAGCACCTGGCATGGATACTGAGGGTCACACTTAAGTTTCTCTGCAAGAGCAGCATGTGCTATTAACCACTGAGCCATCTTTCCTGCCCCTGCCTTTGAATCCTTTGAAGCTTTGGCCAAAGAAAGTTCTATTGTTTTTAAAATCCAGAAATTTTTATTTTACAAACAAAAAACAAAAAAATAAAAAACACTCTTTCATTTTACATGGAAAAAGAGACAAACTCTATTAGTGGTGGTTAAACTATCATAAATTGGACTGTAAAATATTTGTTACTCAAGGGATAATAAAGAGTATCTGATGGTTTCTTTCACATGTCAATTTCATGTCTCTTAAGTTAGTAACGTTATATTGTGGGTGAGTCTGTGAGTGTTTCCAGAAGAGATAGGAATTTTAGAATTTGAATCAGATGACTTCTTAGAAAGATCCACCCAGTGAGAGTGGGTACCATCCAGCATTCTGAATGCTTGAATGCAACAAAAGAGAGAAGGGACTGAGTCTACACTCCTCTCGAGCTGGGATGTTTGTTCATCTTTTCCTTACCCTGGCCTTCTTTCTCCTGTGTCAGACCCTCAAGCTTGACCTAAAATTAGCTTCCATTGGTTCCCTAGTTCTTTGGTCTTCAAAAACTTGGACTTTGGAATTTTAACTGAATTTTACCACCACTGGTTCTCCAGCTAATAGACAGAAAGTGATGAGACTTCTCCAGCAGTTTATGTACTTTTTGGCTGCATTCTACAAAGTGCCCTAATTCAGAGAACAAAAGGGAAATACTCAGAGCTATAGGAAACAGTTACAAAATATAATAAGGGATAGTATTCAGAATATATAAAGAGCACACAGAACTCAATAAGAAAATGACAACCATCTCAAAGGAATTAGAGTAAAGACTTGTAAAGTCACTTCACAAAGGAAGACAAACAAAAGATCAGTAAGCATATGAAAAGATGCTTACTTCCATTTGTTATTTAAAAATGAAACTTTGAACTACAGAGAGCCAGAGCTAGGTGACTTGGTCCAAGCATTCCAGAAGAAAAGGACAGTGGTAAGTTCCCTACCACCTAGATCTGCATAGTGATTTCCAGCCATCCAGGGCTACTTAAGGAGACATTGTGTGATGTGATTGTTACCTGCTGACTTGATTTGGATCTGGAATTACTTAAAGACAAGCTAAACAGCACATCTGCAGGGGGTTATTTTGACTAGGTTCATTAAGGTGGAAAGGTCCACAGTAAACGGAGGCAGTGCCAATCTCTGGGTTTGAGTCCTGAGGAATGTATAAAGGAGAAAGCAAGCTAAGACCATCACTCCCTGATTCATGACTGAAGATGCAGAGTAACCAGGTCCCTCTAGCTCACACCCCTGTGACCTCTGTGCCATGATGGAACCGTGAGTCACAACAAACCCTTCCTTAAATTTCATTTGTCCAAAAAAACCAAAAAAAAAAAAAAAAATTCATTTGTCCAGCTGTTTTATCATAGTAACAGGAAACAATATAAAAATAGTCTCAAAAATAAAAAAAACATACAAAAATTCAAATAAATATAACTATAATGAAATGACACACATGTATTAGCATAGTCAAATTTTAATAAAATTAACATATAAAACGGAACAGATATGTAGATGTCAAAGTATGTATAACATGAAACATTTGTGTACTGCTAGTTGTTTCCTACTCTACAGTCAATGGGGCCTGGGAGAATGAAGCAGATAAATTAAGCAGACTAAAGTTTCATGCACTAGCCAACTTTATTCAGAACATCAGACTTTTATACTCTGACAGTTAAGAGGAGTCACATGAGTAAAGTGTACAATCTCAGGGACAAGTTGCATTCGGTAAATAAGCCACACATGGCAAAAGCTTGTTTTCCCATAGAGGTATGTAAACAAATAACAATAGCCAATTTTAATGAATAATCTGAAGGAAACTCTCTCCTATGTGCTACACCCCAGAGGAGCACAAGCATAATCCAAGAGCAAACCCTTATCTTTGAAGAAACTGAGATCACAAGACTCTTGCCTTATTTTTTTAGAGTTTTCTCATAAGTGCTCAGAATTCTCCTCGCATGGCTCCATTTTTGGACTGTGTCCCAACAGCTAATAGGAGTCAAATTTAGTGTAAAATCTTAGGAAACTAAGTAATATCAGAACCTAATCTATATGAACTTTGTGGCCAGAAATTCAATTACTGTTTGGACACACCCAACAGAAACACAAATAATTGTTTACCAAAAGAGATGTTTGAGAAACAGCCCAGTGGGAAAGAGCACTTGCTCTATAATCATGAGGACTTGAGTTAAAATCTCCAGAACTTCAATCAAAAACTAGGCATAGCAAAGTACTTGTAATCCTACCATTGCAGAGCAGAAACTGGTGGATCTCGAGATCTTGCTGGCCAGCTAACTTAGAGGAAATGGTGAGCTTCTGGTTCTGTGAGAGCAATAGAAGAAGACATCTCATGCCCTGCTCTGGCTTCCCTCTCAGTATACATGAGCACAGGTACCTACAAACATTTATCTGCTACATCATACAGAGAGAGAGAGAGACAGAGAGACAGAGACACACACACACACCTTGAGCAGTTGCTACATTCCCCAGCACAAGTAAAAGGGCTCACCCTTCATGGGACATTGACTAGAGTATCTGAAAAAGTTGTGCCTTAGTATTTGCAGTAAATAAGGTGAATCTTAAGTTGTTCTGGTTCCATGTAAGAAATTTTACAAGCAAGCCATGAAGGTCTCCAAATGTATGCTGGGAGCTTAACGACAGCTCAGGAGTTATTGGCTTTCATCCTCCTTATCTCCCTTGGTTCATAGCTATTTAACAGCCCATGGCCTGTCCACTTTTCTTTAAAATTTCACCTTAGTGAAACAATATTAGAAGTCCATGTTTTCTGCAACAGCAATCTCAACTCGATTAGCAGCTGGTTTCCCACCAGGCTCTCACATTCATTCATCTAGTGACACAAAGCACTGGCCCTTCCTTCTAGAAGAATGTCCTTCATGAGCAGAGGCCCTGGCGTGTGCTTTGGGGTGTGGAAGATATAGATATTATCTTCCTCTGAAGCCACAATGACTGATATTTCCTACCATACTCCTTTTGAATACAGTAAGACCTAAACAAGAGCTAGCTCACTGTGGGTGAGAAGGAAAGGGGGTCCATGGTGAAAACTGCAGGTTAGTCACAAAGGTGAAATAGATGCTAGCGTTACACAAAATGTAAAGCTGAAATGATAAGAATGAGAAGATTAAAAAGATAAGTAAGAGAGAGTGCTTGCAGTTGGATATGAGCAGACTGGCCGAGAGATAAGAATTGGAGCTCTAGGAAGTAGGGTCAATGTTAGTAGCCCGCCAGCACTTCTATAGCCGTTGGAACATGTGCAAGGCACTGTTCTGCTTCTATATATCCTTGCTTCTAATTCTAATGTAATTAAATGGAACCAATTAAACTGTGGGTAAGGATGGCCTCTAACAAATTTCCACCTGGTTCACCCACCTCCAGACCACCCCACAGACAAGAAACTAGACAAGAGGTGACCAAAAAGGACTGCCAACTAAATGTAGCTATGAAAGTGTTAACCCACCACATACATATCCTGATAAAAGGAGAAGCTGATTGTGTAAATAAGAGAACAAAGAATGGATAGTTTATCAACAGCCAGAAATACCCTGTCAAGGTCTATGGTGGGAACACTGCCCAGGGATAACAGATAACAGTCAAGGTCAGAAGCTAACAAGACACATGTCAGAGCGAGACTGAAGAGACGTCAGCCTCCCTAGCTGGATGGTCAACTGGCATGCAGAGCACCAACATCTCCTCCTAATGTTTACATTCTCTTTCTGTTCTGTGATGTCTGTATTTTTACTCTTCATCAGAGTAAGACAATAAACTTGAGAGCCACTATCTTGAGTTGAATTTTGATGGCTACTGAGTGTCTAACACTGTAAGTCACTGGGTCACATGCATCCTAAGAGAGACAGGACCATCACTCTGAAAACTCTGTAACAAGACCTACTGTATACACAAGCATCATCTGGCCCTCTGTGTAAAACTCTAAATGCTTAGGACTCAGAGGAACTAGACCAATAATTTATCCTGGCATTCTTGTTGTAAAGCTCTGAGCTTGTACTGCAGTTTCCAATTTGATGCTAGCCTCCATTGAAACTATAGACCACGTTTTTAGCTAGAAAACAAAGTAAATTCCCAGTTTTTGAAAATTAGAATCATTTGAGGAGACGTTTTTCAAACACCATTGTTCAAGTTCTGTCTGTATCAATGAACTCAGAATCTCTGGCAGAAAACTCTGGCATTGGTTCTTTTAAAAGTCCCCAGGCAATCCTAGGGGGCAGGCTTGTTACAGCAGCCCACAGAGAGAGTTTGGACCTGAAGCTCTCAAATCTGACTGAAGCTTATTTTTCAATCTTCTTTTCTTGGAAGAAAATAAAAACAAGAAAAGAAATCAACCAAGAAAAAAAGAGAAACATTTCCACCAAAAAGCAACTCAAGTGTAGAAGACAAGGTAGACCGACAAAGGGTGGGGAGATCAGTTCTCAGCCTTCCTAATGCTGAGAAACCTTAATACAGTTCCGGATGTTGTGGTGACCCCCAACCAGAACAATTTTTTGTTGCTCCTTCATAACTCCAATGTTGCTACTGTTACAAATCACAATGTAAGTGTATGATATTCAGGATACCTAATATGTGATCCTCAAGGGGGTCTTGACCCACATTAATAACAGAAAAAATGTGGCACGATCTTAAAAGGCAGAAGAGAAATTTCTTCAAGGTGTCCAGGATCCTGCAAACTGTGAAGGGTACCTTCTCCAGCTGCAAACACAGAATTCCTTGTCATAGTAGTTAGAGAAGAGTGGCTTGCAGTTCCAACAGTTCCAATAAAATTTAAATGTGTATAACTTGGAGGGGTCTGTATAGTCCAAGAACTTCAGGGTGAGTGTCGGAGTACCCGGAGCCCTGGAAGCATATGCCAGAGCAAGGATGGAATTAGGGATGAAAGGAGGTCAAAGGAAAGGTGAGACATGAAAATGGATCCAGACAATGGATGAAGCAATCTTGATTAAGTGTTGGTCTCTTCAGAGAATATGGAATGTGGGATCATCAAAGTGCTTGACTTGGACAAGATGGACTGGCAAGCCTATGTACTGGTGGTTCGAGAATACATCACTATCAGCATCAATTAGTAGAATGTAAAGAAGTCCCCAGAACAAAAAGCAAATACACTGAGTGAACAGCACTGGAGATGGACAGGTAACAGCTTATGAAAGCTTCTGAAAGTCAGCATCTCTGAAGGAGAAAGTCAAAGAGTGAGGGACAAGGATTGCGGGTGTAGCTCAGTAGTAGAGAGCTTGCAGAGCAAGAGCATTCCTGGTTTTAGTTCCACAGAGAAAGGACATTGCTACACAAACAGCACAGGAGGAAACAACTTCAAACAGAAGCCCTTAAGGAGCACAGGTTTCAGAACAATCAAAAGGAATTCTGATTCTTAAATCTATGAAGAACTATTGTTACATTGATGCTGAGGGAAATTTACCTTCTAGCAGGTTTCTAGACTTAGGTACTTTGTATTAAACTTAGAGAAAATATAGGCATTTGGGCCATAGTACAAAGGTGAGAGATAACTGGCTCATGCTTAGATTAAAGCTTTGGGGAACAGGAGTTGACTGTGAAAAGCTGACATTCCTCCTCCTGCCTTCTTTTCATGATCAATCATCCTGAGGCTACACATTCTTCTCTATCCTACCACTACTAATAATTTACAAGTCTGACTTCTTGAAAGTGGTCTTCCATAGTCCAGATAGGCTCCTGGTTGACCAAATCTGACTGTTTATGGGGTTCAGTATCTTTGCCATAGACCCGGTCAAGTGTCCCAAGAGCCTCAGCAGGAAAAGAACTAATACTCAGGTCATCCACCAGCTAGATATTTTGTTCATTGCAACTCAACTGGAACCAAGAGAAAGGATTTAGAGCAATGTTATGCACTGTTCCTTCTCGAACTCTCAATCTCTTCCATCTTGAAGCCCAAGCTCACTGGACTGCCTCACAGCAGAGGGCCATCCTAACCCAAGTAGACATTTAAAAGGAGCCCTTGAACTGAGGCAATTATAATAGGAGCATAGTATTTTTCTGAGTAAGTGTGGATGGGATTTGGTAAGAGATCAGAATGTTATGCAGGCCAGAACAACCTTAAAAATGATAATGCCACTGTGACCCATGAGAAAAAGGGAACACAGAACTGGTCATAGTTATCAGGACTCCTACAGTGTTACAAACGTTAGTGTGGTATGAGGTACCAAACGCTGTGTTGTGAGTTAATGGTGCACACATGAAAGGGGGCACTTTGCCACATACCGCATTGTGCCTTGCCAATCAACACCAGCAACTGGAACAGTGACACATTACATACAGTAGAATACAAGTCTTGGCTCCAAATTCCTTGCTTAAGCTTGCTGAATACTATAAAGAAGAAATCCAGATGCATGGTCCACAACGACAGCAATGCCACCACTGTCTCTGGTATCTTTCTACTCCCCAATTTTCAGGAATGTCTAATGCACAATCTCCTGGTTTCTAATCCCAAATTCTTGTTTCTTCCTTCTCCATGCTTCCTCCTTTGTCTTCATTTCCCTCTACACCTGATCTTTGCTCCTAACCTGGCCCGTGAGTTCTGACTCACGGAATGAAATCAGCCCGCCATCTATCCTTCCCACATCTCCATTTTTCTTCCTGACCTGATATCACAAACAATCTAAACTCCTTTCTAGAAATGCCAAAACTTTTCAGAAAGTGATGGATTGAACAAGGCTAAATGAGCAGGGAAAGAATTCTTTTCAGGAGAAACTACAAGCAAAGCTAGGAACTCTTATGCAGTATTTTCAATCATGATTATAACAGAAATGATGGATATGTATTGTATACACAAGGACCTGTCTTCAATGTTTTCCCACAGTCCACTCCTTTAACTCCAAGGAGGCTTGTGTGTATGTTGGGTTTTGTTTTAAAAATTACTATTATCATTCCTGGGGTTTAAAGGAAGAAACTAAGGCTTAGTGGATAAATATTACACATAAAGAAATGAAGATAAAACTAGGTCTTGGGTTTCTCTGAGTTGAGAATCCTAAACACTTTTATGTATTAAAGAATACATAATTTGCCTATATACAAACTCTGAAAGACTCAATTTAAAAATCTATATTTATTTTGTTTTTAATTAGGTATGTGTGTAAGAGGTATATGCATATGAGTGTGGATGGCCTAGAGGACAAAGGTGTC
This sequence comes from Uromys caudimaculatus, assembly GCA_028551405.1. Classification (NCBI taxonomy): domain Eukaryota; kingdom Metazoa; phylum Chordata; class Mammalia; order Rodentia; family Muridae; genus Uromys; species Uromys caudimaculatus. The sequence continues at coordinate 20,967,955 of CM052720.1, forward strand.
AGAGACCCTGACATTGGAGTTCTAGGCAGTCATGAGTAGAGTGGCACTGGGGCTGGAAACCAAAGTCAGGTCCTCTACAGGAGCAGTACTGTTCCTAACCACTGAGCTATCTTTCCATCCTTGTCCCGCACGCTATTTGGTCTCGCCAGCAAGAACCCACGCGGACACACGGATCCTTCTGCACCAAAGCGTTTATTGGATGATGAAAAGAGGAAGACCCGGGCCCCAAAATGGCGCTGCTTATATAGCCCTGAGGCAGCGTGTCCTCCACTGATTGGCGCGCCCCGGGAGTGGGCGGTGATTAGTCATGTACACTCTTAATGCGCAAGCACTTCGGGTGAGTCACCCCGCGCTATCCATAAGTTTCCTTAGAGCGACAGCGGAAGTCAGCGCCATCTTGTAATGGCTAATACTCTAACCGCTCTCTACATCTCCCCCCATTCTTTCAAGTAAGAAGGAGAGGGGGGTCAGCTGGGTTAATAGGGCCACACCTCCCTACAGTGGTATCAAAACACAGAACCAGGCTCGATCAAGCGAATTCGGTCATGAGTGAATAGGCGATCAAAGGCCAATATTCTGAGAGCATTCCATCCTTACCCTTCCAGGT
>CM052720.1:20969061-21050058 GCA_028551405.1 Uromys caudimaculatus
GCGAGTGTGGCCGATATGATAAAGATAGCTTCTATCACGTCAGCCGATTGTGGAAGGAAGTGAGGGAAAAGCTCGCGGACAGACATGCCTCTCAGAGCTTACCTTTAGTCCTGCAGTTCTGAATCCACTCCACAGAAGCGGAGGGTCTCCTCGGTGCCGGCGAAGATGAAGTCGCTACGTTCCCGGGTTTCGGCACCAGTTGTCCCGCGCGCTATTTGGTCTCGCCAGCAAGAACCCACGCAGACACACGGATCCTTCTGCAGCAAAGCGTTTATTGGATGATGAAAAGAGGAAGACCCCGGGCCCCAAAATGGCACTGCTTATATAGCCCTGAGGCAGTGTGTCCTCCACTGATTGGCAAGCCCCGGGAGTGGGCGGTGATTAGTCATGTACACTCTTAATGCGCAAGCGCTTCGGGTGAGTCACCCCGCGCTATCCATAAGTTTCCTTAGAGCGACAGCGGAAGTCAGCTCCATCTTGTAATGGCTAATACTCTAACGGCTCTCTACACATCCTTATCCCTTTTCCAGTGAATGTTTTCTTACGGGTAATATCAGGAGTTTTAAGATACTTCAGGATGTACACACAAACACACACACACACACACGCCCATATAAATGGCAACAACATATTGTCAGCACCCCTACAAAATTTACTTATTTAACGTACAAGAGAAGCATGCCTCCAATTTTCCCAATCTGCTTTTCTTACTTCTGTGAAGTATGGGATTCCCCTCACTCCAGCCAAGACCGCAACATCAACGCAGAATTCACTGTCTTTCACGCAATCTGCTAGGCCTTTGAGATATTCCTTACTACTGCGACTCTCATTCACATGATGACTACCACAACTATCCTACTGTCTCACCATTTCAGACCTGGAAGCATCACTTGAGCGTCGTAACTCCCCTCCCACAGTCACAGCTCCCACAGTCACAGCGGCTGCCATCTGACCTCTGCACACACACCATGACACAGGCAAACCCACACACGGGCATGCAAGTAAGTAACCATAGAAAGTATAAAAAGCTATTTTACACACATGATTTTTTTAAAAACTTATTGTCAACATTCAGTAGTAAAAAGGAAGTTGTTACATAGTTATATACATTCATATCTCACCCCTAAAAATATATAAATGTTATGAGATGAAACATGAAGAACAAAATCCATTAATAAGTGTTACTTTCATGGAAGATAATGAGGAAAGCAGTTGGCCACGCTAGGAAAAGTTTACGTCCTTCATTTTCTGCTACACGTTTCTTTTTCTTTCTTATTTTTTGAGATAGGGTCTCCTGTACTTGCTATATAATCAAGGATGACCTTGAACTTCACAGTCCATCCTCTTGCATCTCCAGACTCCAGATTGTGGCATGCCCCTTGATGTAGTGCTGGGATCAAACCCAGGGCTCCATGCGTGCTAGACAAGCACTCTACCAAGAAAGGTACATCCCCACACCATACGTAATATATTTCTGTACCATTTGGCACTCTTCGTATTAGCATGCATTTCTTTTAATAATTAAAATTGATAGAAGCATCAAGAAGCAGAATCTGAAAGGAGAAAGAAATATAAGAAGAGAAATGTGGTAAAAGGCCCTTTGCCATCCCCACGGGTGAGATTTAGAGACTTGTAGTGTTAGATGTAGACTCCAGGGTGCTTTACTTTCTGGCACATGTAGCTGTGGTTTAGGTAGTCACCAATGTATTAAACCGTAGGACACTAGGTTATTAAGATCTGTTTTGATAATGTAGTAATGATAATGCAGACTAGTTATTCTCAGAAAATCAAGTTACTATGAATTATTAAAGCCTTCATATTAATTCATATTACTGAATAGATAAATGATTCTATCCTACTGCCTTATTCCTGAACCAATTAAGTCACAGCTTTATCAGATCCTACGCAACACTGTGCTGCCCTCGTGTGGTGGCTTTTGTGCATGGCACCAAGCATCCTGTACAATAGTCACAGTAAACGAAGGGAATCATCAAACTTTCCGTGTGGTTGAGGCATCTCACTCTACTCCAAAAAATTATTGCATACATTCAAATTTCCCAGATATATGACATACTGTCACATCAACTGTCAAATTATGAAAATATAGAAATATATTTTATTTTATTTTATTTTATTTAGTTTCAGATTACAATATAAAAATCTCCTTTCTCCTACTGTGCTTTCTGCGCCGCCTACAGGAAATGTGTAGAACTTTTATTAAGCATAAGCAAGTGAATGCCTCACATAGACGAAATGAACAAGGTCATCATTACTACATTTATAACACCACTTCATCTCCTAAGAGAGTTCTCATGCAGTCTTCTGGAATATTGTCTTGAATTTTACATAAATGAAGTCAGATGTTGTCCTAGTTAGAGTCACTACTGCTTTGGTGAAACACCATGACCAAAGCAGGTACAGCCTTGGCTACCCCTACATCACAGCTTCTGGGTGCTGACTCTCAGGAAACACTTCCCAGAAGATATCACCTCAGTGAGAAAATGCCTCCATGAGATCCTCACCCATATCCCTTGAATGCTACTTTGTTACATTTGTCCATTATAATTTTTAAGATTCATATATTTATTTTTAAACAAACTTCACTATAAAATCACTTGCAAAGCTGGGCAGTGGTGGCGCACGCCTTTAATCCCAGCACTTGGGAGGCAGAGGCAGGTGGATTTCTGAGTTCGAGGCCAGCCTGGTCTACAGAGTGAGTTCCAGGACAGCCAGGGCTACACAGAGAAACCCTGTCTCGAAAAAAAAAAAAAAATCACTTGCAAAAACATCAGCCTAAACCTAAAGCCTATACAACTTAATGCACTTATATACAATTAGAATTGGCATTCGAAACGGAAACTGTAAAGTTTCACATTAATTTTTACATTTTCAGTATTGAATACATTTTATGCACTTATAAACTACCAATTGTATGCGTACAGTGAATGCACACATGTAGATATGTGCATCACATGAGTGGTGCCACAGGAGCCAGCAGAGGGACTTGGATCCGGTGGAACTGGAGTTACACAGTGTTGATAACCCGCCTTGTGGGTACTGGGAATCAAACCTGGCTCCTCTGGAAGACCAGCAACTGATCTTAACAGTTGAGCCATTTCTTCAGCACCTTATCCATTACTCTTAAATAAAAGTGTAGCCTTCAGTCTCTGCATTCTTGTAACAATTTTTTTTACTCTAGTATCCATATAAATTCAACTTATTAAATGTCATAAATATAATACAATATTCTAATTCCCAGTATCTCAAAGGTGGCTACAATTTTCAAGTTAGGAGATGCATTTTTTAAAATATCTACACTACAAGAATATTTTGAAATTCCATTCCTGAATATGAGTTGTGAGCATGAAACATCACCTAGGTAGCTTTTGTAAAACCGTACCTTCCAAGAAAAATGCATGATATGTGTTTGCATTTATCATTATGCACAAGGAAACTGGCATAAGGGGAGAACGATTTTGATCTCAGAAAGCACAAATCCCTAAATTACCTTCTAAACATAACTTTCATGAGAACATGAAATTCTGGGAGAGTTAAAATTAAGGAATTAATCAGATTAAGCGCCATATTAGTGCATCTGATATCGAAACGCAGATTACTTAGCACAGGTGCTTTTTCTGTACGCATTGATGGGTTACAGCAGTAACATAATATGGACAGTAGGGGGAGCGAGAGGCCAAGCCATCCAGTGTTCACAAGCTTTCGTAGTGCCTTCCAGAACCCAGTCACACCCAGATTTAACCACCCGAGGATAACCACGAGGGAGGAGATACCATATTGTGGGAAATAGCAGGTTTCTACATTCTCCGTAGTATGAAGATGTCACTCTGTCTATGAGAGCCCGTTCTTGCCAAATATAGTAAGGTAAATGTGCTTAGGGAAAGATAGGATATATATGTAAGCACATCTTGAAAACGCTATTTTTCACCATCTCTGTAGTTCCTTTTACAAGTCTACCACCAACGAGCACAAAGAAGGGAAGGGGTGTGAGACACCTCTGCTTTCCTGCAGACTTGTAAGGAGCCCCTGCCACAGGCGGTCCACCTCAGATAAGGCAATGCTCTTATCTCTGCTTGCTTCCACTTTCCTACTGGCGCACTTTCTCAAATCTTCATATATCACAGTTGCCTTCTTACTGTTTTTCTTTAAATATATTTTCACCAACAAACCTTCAGCCAAACTAACTAAAAGGCAGAGAGAGATGATCCAAATTAACAACATTAGAGATAACACCAGAAAAATCCCGAGAATCATAAGGACATACTTTAAAAACCTGTAGACCGGCCGGGCAGTGGTGGCGCACGCCTTTAATCCCAGCACTCAGAGGCAGGTGGATTTCTGAGCTCGAGGCCAGCCTGGTCTATAGAGTGAGTTCCAGGACAGTCAGAGCTACACAGAGAAACCCTGTCTTTAAAAAACAACAAAAAATAAATAAAAATAAAAATAAAATAAAAACCTGTAGGCCACCAAATTGGAAAATCTAAAGAAATGGGTAAATTTCTCGATACAGGCCACCTAATAAAGTTAAATCAAGATCAGATAAGCAACTTAAACAGACCTGTAACCCTAATGAAATGGAAGCAGTAAATAAGTCTTTCAAGCTAAAAAAAAAAAAAAAAAAAAAAAAAAAAAAAAAAAAAAAAAAAAAAAAAAAAAAAAAAAAAAAAAAAAAAAAAAAAAAAAAAAAAAAAAAAAAAAAAAAAAAAAAAAAAAAAAAAAAAAAAAAAAAAAAAAAGTCCAAGGCCAGATAATTTGAGCACAGGACTTTCAAAGGAGAGGTAATTCCAATATTCCTTAAATTCTTCCACAAAATAGGAACCGGAGGAACACAGCCCAATTCATTTTAAGAGAACAAAATTACCCTGATGCCTAAGCCACATAAAGATACAACAAAGAGAACTGTGGGAAAATTTCCCAAATGTAAATATTCTTAATAAAACACTTATAAACTGGATCCAAAAACATATCAAAAAGATCATCCACCATGATCAGGTAGGCTTCATCCCAGAGATACGGGGATGGTTCAACAAACGTAAGTTGATAAATGCAATCCACCATATAAATAATGTGAAAAGTTTTAAAAAGCCTACAATCATCTGTCTCATTAGATGCAGAAAAGGCCTTTGACAAAACCTAACACCCCTTCATGACAAAAATCGTGGAGAGATTAGGGATACAAGGGACATTCTCAACATAATAAAGGCAGTTTATTTCACTCCATAGTCAATATCAACTTAAAGAGAGCAAAATTTAAAGCGATTCCACTAAAATTAAGAACAAGACAAAGTTTCATCAGGGCAATAACACAACTGAGGGCAATCAAGGGGATACAAATAGAAAGGGGAAAAAAAATCACAGAATCTTTATTCACAGATGACTTCATAATATACTGAAGTGGCCCTAAAAATTCCACCAGGAGCTTATCTCTTTCTCTTGCCTCTCTCTTACATCTCTTATCTCTTTCTCTTGCTTCTCTCTTATATCTCTTATCTCTTACCTCTCCCCATTCCCTTCCCCCTCTCTCCACGTGGGCATGGCCGGCCTCCACCTCTCTACTTCTCTACTCTCTCCCTCTCTCTGCATTCCTCTGCCTCTACTACCCTCTTAACTCCCTTCCCCATGCCCTAAATAAACTCTATTTCTATATTTAAAAAAAAAAAAAAATTCCACCAGGAAACTCCTCCAGCTGATAAATACTTTCAGCGAAGTAGCTGGATACACGATTAACTCACAAAAATCAGTTGCCTTCCTAAATACAAACGGCAAAGAGACTGAGAAGGAAATCAGGATAACATGTTTCACATCAGTCTAAATGTGTGTGTGTGTGTGTATGTGTGTGTGTGTGCGCGCACGCATACGCACATGTGTATGTATATGTATATAATATTTTGGGGTAACTCTAACCAAGCAAGTGAAAGACTTTGGTGATAAAACTTTAAGATACGGAAAACAGAGATTAAAGACAATGTTTGTGGTGATTTGGATATATTTGAATGCTTAGTCACCAGGGAGTGAAACTCGGATAGAAGAAGAATTAAGGGGTGTGGCCTTGTTGGAGAAAGTGTGTCACTTGGAGTGAACACCCAGCCCAGTGTTTTTCTTTACCTCAGCCTACAGATGGCTACTTCTCCAACGCCATGCCTGCCCAGCTGCTGCCATGCTCTCTGCCGTAATAAAGAACTAAGTCTCTGAAACTTTAAGGAAGCCGCTGCATTAGTCAGGGTTCTCTAGAGTCACAGAACTTATGGGTAGTCTCTATATAGTAAGGGAATTTGTTGATGACTTACAGTCTGTAGTCCAACTCCCCAACAATGGTGAGCAGCAGCTGTGAATGAAAGTCTGAGGATCTAGCAGTTGCTTAATCCCACAAGGCAGGCAAAAAAAGAGCAAATCTTCCTTCTTCCAATGTCCTTATGTAGGTCCCCAGCAGCAGGTGTGGCCCAGATTAAAGGTGTGTACTACCACACCTGAAACTTGTGTCTTCCAGACTCAAGATCTGGATCGCAGGTGAGCCTTCTAATTCTGGATTGTAGTTCACTCCAGATATAGTCAAGTTGACAATCAGGAAGAGTCACTACAGCCCCCAACTAAATGCTTTCCTTTGTAAGAGTTTGCCATAGTCATGATGATAAAACTAAGATGATATCAGAAGACAGAAAGATCCCCCATGCTCTTGGATCAGAAGGATTAATAGAGTAAAAAGAAACATCTTACAAAAACCAATATACAAATTCAATACAATCTTGTCACATTTCCAATTAGAATCAATCTACCTCAAGATGCAAATGTATGACTTATATCCAAAGGACACTTAGTCCTACCAGAAAAACACTTGCTCAAATTATACCCATTGCTGTTCTATTCATAATATTCAGAAACTGGAAACAACCTAGATTGCCATCAACTAATAATAAAGAAAATGTGGTATAATAGAATATCACACAGCCATCAAAAATGAAATCAAGAAATTTGCAGATAAATGCAGATAATGGACATCCATTTATCTACTATGGCCATGGAGTCTACCCTTAAGAATGGTTTGTATCCTCATTGAGACTCAGTTGGAGAGAACTAATATTTGTGAGTGGTTATCAATTGGAAATAGCTTCTGGACTAAGGATATGAACTTGTACCCATTTCTCCTCTCATTCTAGGACCCCATGTGACCCAGGCCATTGTAGGCCCTGTATCATGCTGTATCAATCTCTGAGTTCATATGTGTATTTGTCTTAATGTGTTAAAAAGCGTCTTGTTTCCCAGGTCTCCCCCATCCCCTCTGGCTCTTACGCGCTCCACCTCCTCTTCTTCAGGGATTTGAAGGAGACATCCAGTTTAGGACTGAATGGTCAAAGGTCTATTTTGTCAGATATTAAGATAGCTATTTCACCTTGCTTTATGGGAAAATCTTTTTCCAGACTTTTACCCTGAGGTAATGTCTATCCTTTATGTTAAGATAATGTTTTGGATGCAGCAGAAAAGATGGCTCTTAATTTAAATTCCAATCTGTTAGCCTACGTCTTTTCACTGGGCAACTGAGATCATTGATGTTATGCCATCAACCAATGAACAGTGGTTGTTGACTCCTGTTATTTTCTTATGGTTTAGGTTTTTCCTCCTCCCTTTTTTGATTTGCTGGCCTGGGATGATTTATTCCTTGTGTTTTCTTGGGTGTGGTTAACCTGTTCAGGTTGAAATTTTCATTTTAGAACCTTCTGTAGAAGTGGATGCTGTAGTTGGATAGTGCTTAAATTTGGTTTTATTGTGGAATGTCTCCATCTTTTCGGATTTAATTATTTGTTCAGTGTAGTAGTCTGAGCTGGCATCTGTGGTCTTTTAGGGTTTGGGGAACACAAAGCAAGCCCTTCTTGCTTTTAGAGTCTCCATTGGAAAGTCAAGTATTAGTATTATTCTAATAGGTCTGCCTTTGAAAGTTACCTGCCCTTTTTTCCTTACAGGTTTCAACATTCTTTGTCCCTTACATTGTTTGGATTATTGTCATTTGTAATTTCTCTTCTGGGCCAGTCTCTGGTGTTCTGGGTGCTTCTTGTACCTCCTAATGGGTAACTCCTTCTCTAGCTTTCTCAACTTCTATGATTCTGTGGAAACTTTCTGTGCCTTTGACCAAGGCGTCTTCTCCCTCCTCTATTCCTATTCATAGATTTGTTATTGTCATAGTGTCTCAGATTTCCTGGATGTTTTGTTATTGATTTTGCTGTTGTCGTTGTTGATTAAGCATATTGACTGGGGAAACCACTTCTATTTTTCTTCAATGCCTGAAATTGTCTCCTACACCTATTGTATTCTGTTGCAAAGGCTTGCTTTTGAGGTCTTGGTTGAAGTTCTTAAATTTTTCATCTCTAGTTCTGCCTCTGTTTGAGTTTTTAACTCCACTTTAATTGCAACTCAATTTCATTTTAACTCTCATGTCTTGAACTGTCTTGTCTTCTTCTACTCCTGCTTCTGTGTTTTCATAGATTTCAGTTAGTGGATTTACTCAGATCCTCTTTAAGGTCCTTGAACCTAATCATAATAGCCTTTTAAAGTCCTTGTCTTGTGCTTCCGCCATGTTGCATTTTCAGAGCTTGCTGTATGTAGTAGCTGCTGAGCTCTAGTGGTGATGCATGTTTTGTTCATGTTTTTACTCTGGCATTTGAGTTTAGAATGATTGTCATTTTATCGTACTAAGATCTGGTCTTATCTTTGTTGGATGAACATTCTATTGGTCTCTGTGGTAGGGAATGCTTCTAAGAGACTGCCATGCATGACCACTGGGGGGGTCAGCATAGAACGTATGTCTAGGTATTGGGAGCTGACACTAAGGAATTGGGATGGGATCTTTGTGTGTCCAGAGGCTCTGTGGCAATGGGGAAGAGAGGAAGGAGAGGCTTCAGCTGCTACAAAGCTGAGGATAACACCCAGGGAATAGAACTGCAGGCCCGCAAGGAGTGTGAAAGTATCCATGACTCCTGGGTGTATTGGCTTGGAGGGCCTTTGGAGGTGGAGCTGAGACAACAGGAACACTCCACATTCTTGATCAGTGACATTTTTTTCCATTGTCCAAATTATACACTTATATATAATTTAAATGTTATCTTCAAGTATATTTATATGATATTTGGGATGTCTAAAAACATATTCAATATTAAATGTTGCAGATGTGATCAGTGACTTTTATCCATTTGCCATCCCACTTATATATTTCTCCTGTGCTGAAGCTATCAAATCTAAAAATGCATTTCCCTCATGTTTATTAGAAAGAGACTGTCCTTTTGTAAAAAACAAAAGTCTATTTCTCTCTGTTCATTGATTTACTTTGTAAATGTTGATCTACTGCCACGTGTAGTACAGCATACATCTGTAGTATGCTAGGATGTGCACCAGGCACTGTGATTGGTGTATATAAATACAAAATAAATAAGGCAGATGAAAAATGAACAGAGAATGATTATCTCTAAATCTTATAGTAAATAAGAAGAAATTGTAATTAAAGCACTACCATACAGCACCCACAAAATACATATTTGACATTGCCATAAGAACTCTTATCAGAGGAAAGATGGTGAAAGGTGAGGAACCTTAGCCAACGAGCATTATGGATGATATTGAATAAGAAAATGAATGAGCGTAGTGGAGAAAGTAAGGTGACGGCCATTTTCAGGCTGAAAGGTGTTGATAAAAAGATAGCATGCAGGCCTCGCTGAGCCGCATGTACACTGTGTGCAGCAAGGACGATGCTTACACAACATTCACATGAGATACAGCAATAAGGAAACCCCTCTCACCTTCTGCAGTCTCAGTGGAAAAGACCGGAAATCCTGATTACCACAACTAGTCCTTTCTTGCTTCCTTTGAAAAGATCAAAATTAGTACTTTCTTTTTTTTGTTGTTTTTGTTTTTGTTTGTTTGTTTGTTTGTTTTGTTTTTGAGACAGGGTTTCTCTGTGTAGCCCTGGCTGTCCTGGAACTCACTCTGTAGACCAGGCTGGCCTCGAACTCAGAAATCCGCCTGTCTCTGCCTCCCAAGTGCTGGGATTAAAGGCGTGCGCCACCACTGCCTGGCAAAATTAGTACTTTCTTCTTAGGAACTTGGTGAGAATTTTCAAAGTTAGCAAGCATAAATTACTCATAACTGTTCTTACAGCATACTAAATGTTGTGACAGTGTTTCTGACTGCTGATGTTGGTCTTATACTAAAGGTTATTTGTCAGGGACTCTTAGAGTCTCTCCAACTCACTCGGCTCTTTTCTTTCAGTGTACTCCTTCCTAGTCAGTGCTGGATAACATTTTATTATTCTCTAATTATGTTGTGTGTTTTCCTTTTTGTGTCTTCACTGGATGGTGTGCTCCTCTTGAACAGTAAGTAACCTACTGGCATGCGTATTTAACTTTCTGTAGAACGAATACAACTCAGGATATACGGTAGCTAATGCACTCATGGAGCAGCAATGTTCCAAGAGGTGAGCAGCAGGAGCTGCAAGCCTGTATATTGGTTAGTGGAAGTGGAAATACCACATAAGCTTTGAAGAGGGCTGGGAAACACTAACCTTCCAGACAGATTTTCCTGTTTCAAGGTTGCTCAGCTATAATGGAAACCTTTGCTTGACATCTACTATTAAATATTTATCTACACAGAATTTATCACTATAAATTGTGTGACAGCCTTGCAGGTTTTGTAAGAGAATGAGATTCACAGAGGTTCTCAATCATAACGTTATCAATAATGGAGGGACTAAGATCCATATCTACATCTATAAACTAAGTGTGTACTCTTTCCTGTAAGCGTCTTCCATCGATATTGTTGTGCAGGGAAATGTTAGTGATTCCCAAAAACACACACAGGAGCCAATCTGACGCAACTCACAGCAGGGTCTTTATTTTATTCGAGCTATCTACGCCCCCCCCCCCAACACACCACCGTCACGCAGGATGGTTTTGGTGGTGGGAGAGCCCCAAATGTCCATAGGGACAAAGCTTTATAGTAAGCAGCAAGCAGGGAATACGTGTGCAAGCATCTAATTGGAAAGCTGCTGTGGCCTTTAACATAATGGGCTAGTACTGGGAGTCAAACCATAAACTTAACTTCTGCTCTCCTCTGCATTGGTGGTCGTTAGGCAGGGCTTGTAACCTGGGGTATAGGTTTATAGACTAAGCCAATGTGTAAGGCAGAACAATTATTAAATGAATGTAACATAAAAATGAAGAAAAGGGTGTACTTACAGAGTTATTTGAGGAAATATTAGGGGAGTTATGAACACAAATAAAATGATTAATTAGGGTAGAAATTCTTATTTGTCAAAAGTTCCAAAACATATCAACACTGACATTTTTCAATGGCACAACACACTTTCTCACATGTGATATCAACACTCATTTTTGAGAGAATCAAAGCTCTGAGAACAACAAAGCATTTGATTACTTATGTCATCTTTCAAGAATCAGCATCTGCCGGGCAGTGATGGCGCACGCCTTTAATCCCAGCACTTGGGAGGCAGAGGCAGGCGGATTTCTGAGTTCGAGGCCAGCCTGGTCTACAGAGTGAGTTCCAGGACAGCCAGGGCTACACAGAGAAACCCTGTCTCGAAAAAAAAAAAAAAAAGACTAGCCTGGGTAATTTAGCAAGACCTTATTTCAAAATAAAAATTGAAAAAAGGGCTGGGGCTGTACCTCAGGAGTTAAGTGCTTGTCTAGCATCTGTGAGGGCGTGGGTTCAAGCCCTCGAACAACAACAGCAGCAACAAAAACAAACAACAAATAAACACATAAATAACAAAGCCAAAACAAAGAAGAAAATGGCCCATCATCCAAAACACCAAGTTATTCTCTTAGATATGAAAATGTGTCGAAGAGTTTATAGTACTTAACAAATATTGAATAATTAACCTTAATTTTAACTTAATTGAAAATGCTTTGCTTATACAGGCAGAATAGTGCTTTCTCATCAATTTTCAGTTATTAAAATGAAAATACTAACGATCTTCCCATGTTTTCAGCCAGTAGAAATCAAATATCTTAGTAAAATGTGCTAGAGTTGCTTTCACATGCAGAGCAGCTGGCCTTTCAGGGTGACCAGAAGTTTTGATTTAAGTGAAGGAAGCAACCCTCTCATGGAGCACTTGTTAGTAGTTTCAGATTCAGAAGATCAGATCTCGGAAGAGTAAACTTATATAACCAGTGTCAGAGAAGGAGCTGCTACAGAATAGCAGAGAGTAGATGGCCAGAAAATCCAGTTGCCGTATCCAGAGGGCATACTGAACTCTCTCTGAGACTGATACCTAAGACAGGGAGGTTGAAGGTAGCTGAACTGCTCCATTGCTCACCTGATATTTATGCATTTGGACTGTCACCATAATTACCACTATGTGTACTAAACATTGTTTCCACATATCTGGCTTCTTTGGAGATATCGTGTTGTGGCTTTGGATATTGTTGCTGGTTTTGGGTCGGCACATTGTGCCCCTCCGTCCAGACTGCATCAGCCTCCTAGGTCTTTTGAGAGGATATCTACCACATTGGATCAGGCGCTCCCACGCTGCCTCAACTGCTTTACATACATGTCCTATAGGCCCTGTCTGCACTACAGTCACACTCTGAGGTTCTAAGGAAGATTTCCTCCTGAAGGGGGCAACCAAAGGAGTCTGTAATGCCTACTTTCAGGATCTAAGAGATCTAGCTGGTAAAACAAGACTCAGGGTTGGGATACTCAGTTTATTTACATTCAAGATAGACACAGGGACCAGAACATGGTTTTTGTTCGGGTAAGGAGTGGATTTGTTTGTTGCAGATTTTGAAATTTTATAAATCATTAAACTGAAACCATTGAGGGGAAAGTAGAATCTTACTATAGTTTCTTATATAGTCTTAATTTTCGAGTGGTCTTTCAGATCTTCAAGTACAATCATTTACCAGCCCATGATTAAGAGACAAGAAAGCTGCCCAGCCAAGTGGATAGGTCTGGATGCCCGGATAGCACGTTGCATGGAAAATGGAGTACAAATTAGAAAAATAAGTTTGAGAGGAGGCAAAAAGAGAGGCTTGAATGGAAAACAGCATCGTAAGCCTCATTTCAGATGCATTGACTACAACAGACCTGGAATATGAAGTTCTTTGAATTCCTTTAGAACTAGAGGGGATAAATCATAAAGTAGTAGGAAGACATGCTCTGACACTGCACACACAAATACATATACAATGATGGCGAACCAAAGAGAATTCTATAAACATCTTTATGGATACTTGTTTACTTCCTTTTGATCTCCAGCTGAGTGGAACCAAAAGAGATATGTGTGGAGATTATAAATTAATGAAAACTACAGCAATGCAAAATTACATAGTCAGCAACCAATGTCCAGCATGTTACAAGTAATAAAATTTAGTTATTGGCAATGCAATAATGTCATATTAAAATAACAAAGAAGCAAAGTACTTTCTTTCATTTCTAGCCAGTGATGAACTCTCCCCTGAACTCTCATTATTAGATTCATTTTTGTGAAGCTTAAATATTTGTTATTGCCAGAGAAGCATGCTGTTGGCATTTCTGGTTGGTAGGCACATCGCATCCTTGGAAGCATATGTAATAACAGCATTCTGTTGGCTCAAACGGAAGGCTTTCTCATCAGCGGGATTCTGGTTTTGCCTGCTCTACAATATTAGATTTACCACTCAAATTATACACAAAAACCTAAATCCACTAATGCGGAGAAACATACGTATTTAAAGACTATTACTTAGGTATAAGTAATATAAGTATAGCTGTGTCAGCTTGAAAGAATTTCTACCATGTGCAGTCAAGAGAGAACAACAAAATACAGCAAGCTTTGTATATTCGTCAATGTTCATAACCTATTATTTACAACAGTCAAAAATGGGGAGCAACTAATGTCCAGCATAGGCAAACTGTATATATGCTCCCAAAGTGATCTAATCCTACCTTAAATGTGACGGAAAGTCTGACCAATGCCACAAGATAAATGAATCCTAAGAGCACTGTGCTAAAGGAAATAAGTCACTCAAAAAGAGAAAGAAAGAAAAGTAGTGTGTGATTATAGTGGGACTGTCTAGGACCGCCGGCGATATAAATAATGAACCCAAAGGCTTATTAATATTTTAAAGCTTAGGTCTTTTTCTGGGCAGTCTCATGCCTGACTAATCCTGGCACTATGTCCCACCATGTGGCCTCTCCCCTCTCCTTCCTCTCTCCCCCTCTCCCTCCCCTCCTCCTTATCCTCACCCTCTCCCCCTCAAAGTTCCGCCCTCCACTTCCTGCTCAACTATTGGCAGTAAGATCTTAATTACAGCCAATGAGAAGTGAGGCAATCTCTGATGCCTCTAGATTGCCTTAGGCAGGTAAAAAAGAATGAATATTTAATGGGCCATAGAAATGACAATACCGGAATCCCTTCAGCATTTAGCTGCTCTCGCCCAAACAGAGTAGACAATTGGATACAAAGAGACACACCTTCACACAACGTACCCCAGCTTCTGTATAGAAGAGGTGGCTAGAATACCCAAATTGTCAAAGTCAGACAGTAAAATGCTCTTTGTCAGGAATAGGTAGGAAGAGAAAAGTGGTTGTTTCACGAGCACGGATTTTCATAGCTTTGAGTTTTCCAGATAAAAGGAGATCTGTAGCTTTGCTGCACAATTTGAATGTATTTAACGCTATTAAACCTTGCACTTAAAACAGTTAACATAAACTGGGTGTGATAGTACATCAGCGACCTCGAACTCAGGAAGCAGAGGCAGGAAAATCAGTAATTCCAGGGCATCTTCAACTACATAGGGAGTTCACCAAAGTCAGCCTGGGGACTGGAGACCCTGTCTCAAACAAAAACAGAAACACCGCCACAGAAGAACACAGAATATTTCACTATACTAAAATTAAGTTCAAAATGTAAGCCTCTGGGGAGTCTTAACTTACCGAAGACCCTCCGAATGGACACACGGAGTCGGGGATTGATGCAAAACACAAGAGAAGTGTCCGCGACCCCGTCAAGCATGTTCAGGGTAGGATTTTAGAGCACCGGTCCACAATTAGGTACAATGTGATTGGCAGAACAGTGTAACTTTTAAACTGATTGGTCTTTAGGGAATGAGGTAGCAGGGGCTTAATCAGCCCCTCCCTTCCAGCCTACGTGCTTTCTAACCTGTTTCTTCCATGTGCTCGGAAGGGGGAGGGGACCCTGGTGGAACATCTCAAAGTTCCGAACTGACCTCTCTCAAAGGTAAACCTTAAGAAGCTTAGAAAGGCCGGGCAGTGGTGGCACACGCCTCTAACCCCAGCACTTGGGAGGCAGAGGCAGGTGGATTTCTGAGTTCGAGGCCAGCCTGGTCTCCAGAGTGAGTTCCAGGACAGCCAGGGCTACACAGAGAAACCCTGTCTGTCTCGAAAAACCAAAAAAAAAAAAAAGAAAGATACAACAGCACATGCTTGTAGACCCAGTTACTCTGAGGCAAGAGGCTCAACTGAGCCCAGGAATCAAGACAAGCCTGTAGCCCTAGCCACCCTTTATGTGTATGTATAAACATACATAAACACATACACATATGTTTATAAACATACATAACCTGTATTACTTACATAAACATGTAGCTTCCCTGATGTAGAATTGTCATTTATGCAGAAAAGCTGGAACGCTGACACCAGGTTGTCAAATGAGTCTCCTTGTGGAAATGCTTGATAATGGACAACAGCTGTTCTATCTAGTACATCAAGAAAATATGTGATACATGATCTCTATGGAAAGAATGGGAGGTCATCACACAGTAAACCTGCCTGTGTAATGGTTGGTAAGATCTCGGAAGATATTCCTAACCACTAAGAGGCCCTGTAAAGTCACCTGTCACGAACTGTACAAGCCAGCACTGCAGCCCAGCACCCTAGTCGAACTCACAGTTAAGACCGTTCTGTCCCACAAGTCTAGAAAACTTTGTCGCATTTCCAGTCAGAAGAATGAAACTCAACTAATTTCATATTAACAATGACTGGATATTTTTGGTCGCTTCCAAAGAATTACTGTTAGGGAAAGGTCCAGTTGTTCTTCCGCAATCATACGATAATGTGGAATGTTACCAGACACATAAATCTCAGTTGGAATTCTTCCACACATACAAAGATGAGTCAACCAGAGGGCACAAAAAAGTCGTTTACCATGGTTATGAACCCGATGAAGTGTGTTGCCTAGAAGACGTACAGTGACTACAAGTGTTCTTCCAAGACAAAAGACAGCAGGCAAAAGGGAACTACTACCTTCTGTGGTGGTATGACCTCCAAGGGCTTCCTTATTTGAATACTTAGTCCCCATCTGGTGGCACTGTTTGGGTAAATTTAGAGGGTGTGGCCTTGCTAGAGAAAGCATGTCACCAGGGACAAGCTTTCAAAGTGTTGCACTATTCCCAGTATATTCTCTCTCTCTGCGGAGCAAGATGTGATAAGCCCTCGGCTTACAGCTCTAGCTGCCATCTGCTGTGGCACCGTGAAGTCCCGTCTCTCTAGAACAGTAAACCGATGCATACTCTATATTCTGTATGCACTCTTGCTTCATGGTGCTTTTCAGAGCAATAGAAATATGATGACTACACCTTCATACTATGGAAAGCTGGGTCTCTGCAGGATTTAGAAAATATCAAAGCCACATATGAACAATTAACAAATCACTCAATAAAACTTTAAAGCATATTAAGAAACAAATGGATACCTTTTACTACTTGAGATCCAACACCTAGTATTAACAACCTGGAACACTCTGTACCACTTCAGTAATGGAGGACTCCAGGAAAATTCTTGAGTTTCAAATGCCTTGATACAAAGATTGCAGGCTATGCAATCTGCAGCTGTCAGACACAGAGTGGCTTCAGTATAAGGAAAGAATTTACTTCTTTAAATATTTAATAGAATTTAATTGTATTACAAAAACAAGTTTAAAATATCAATTTTATGCAGATCATTTTATTTTAAAATTTGAAGTTATTAATTTTATTTATATTTAGTTTAAAATTTTATAATTCTGAATTTTTATTCACATGAACATAACTTTATAATTTTCAGTGTCGAATATTTACTTTTATATTTTAGGAAGATGCAATCACTTTTTGGTGCTTTGAAAATACTGAGCTTTTAATAATTTAATAATAATTTAATAGTTATAATAATTAAGATAGCCAACAAACACCAGTTCTGTGTTAACTTTAATAAGGACAAACCAACCAATGGCTGTACTGAAATAAAGATTTATAGCAATAATTATAATCCTATGACCATAGAACAACAAGCTATAGTTATATAATTTAAATTATATGGTTGGTAATTATCACAGACAGGTATGATGGAGAATGCCCATAATCCCAGCACCCAGGAAGCTCAGGTAAAAATCCCAAGTTCCAGGCCAGCTTGTTCTACATAGTGAGTTCCAGACCAACCAAAGCTACATAGAAAGAAAGATCCTGTCAGAAAGAAAGAAAGAAAGAAAGAAAGAAAGAAAGAAAGAAAGAAAGAAAGAAAGAAAGAAAGAGTTTTTATGAGTAATCATAAAAACCACCTTAAAACATCAGGCAATGTGGGCTGGAGAGATGGCTCGGAGATTAAGAGCACTGACTGCTCTTCCAGAGGTCGTGAGTTCAAATCCCAGCAACCACATGGTGGCTGACAACCATCTGTAATGGGATCTGATGCCCTCTCCTGGTGTGTCTGAGGACAGCTACAGTGTATTCACATATAATAAATAAATAAATCTTTAAAAAAAACAAAAGCATCAGGCAATAATACCTGGTGTGCTCACCTTGTAAATTCATCTTAGAAAAACTCTATACATCTTTTCCTCTGTTTTTATGAATATGAATTCAACAAGGTATTTAATTGACCAATTGGTCAATTTGATTCATGGGCTTTAAGTGCTCTAAGAAGAGTGTGTAGCCCTCTGTGTTTCACTTTGGCCTCAAGCTACTCAGTTCTTTAGCAGAATTTACGAAAATCCAAAGGTGTGGCTGTCACCACAAGGTCATGGGTTGCCACTCAAGACATTTGACTCCCAACTGGGCCAACGATTCAAAAGAAAACACAGTTTTTAGTTGATATAAATACTTCAAACTTTATTTGGACTACCAAAACGTAAAAATTCATTTCTACATCGATCATCAGAAGTAACAAAACTTCTGATATTCCTTAAAAAGGAAGAAAACTTAAGATAAGCTTTCATATGACAGCATTTGATCTGTCTTGTTAATGCTAGTTAACTGACTGCAAAGTATGCATCCATCATTCCAACATTTCAAATCTTAGCTTACACAAGAGTACAGATTACTACAACGAGCCCTTAAACTCCACAATATTATTTAAATGGTATTTTACATTAAATTCGAGTAGCTGTAACAGCCATCATAGAGATAAAACCTGAAGATTTCTATTATTTAGCAATTATTTCTCATGTCCTACAAGGTCATGATTAAGACAGTATCAAACTCTGATTTGATGGCTGCCATTATGGCTAAATAGCAAAGCGTTAGACAGATTCCCATCAACGTTACCCTTCCGTAAACACCTCTCAGATCATGACAGATCCACGAAAAGAGCTGCATCTTCCAGAAGCCAATATTTACATTTTAATCTAGTATTCAAATTAAGAGTATACTTCTGAGCTCAGTCCATACACAAATCATCTACTATTTGAGGTGGTTCAAATAGCTCTGTTTTCAGAGATATCTGTGATAAGATTATTTGGAATAAAAAAATCACTTAAATCCCATTATTTAGGAAGATGAACTACAAATTTCTTTATCTTCACCTGCACCTTCAATTAGAAAGATCTGGAATGGAAATTGTAGCCTTAGTCTGATTCTATCCTGGTGAAAATAACAGAAGGCTTAGGGTTCAAGTCACTTAATTAAACCATCTAACTACCTTTTTCTGAGGCTTCCAGACCTTTCACTTGTCTGAACCTGTTCTCTTTCTAATCAGCAAACCTCTATCAGGACTTTAAGTAGGACATGGAGATTTCATCTATTTATCTGCAGTCCACAGAAATGTCTGTCAAAGCACACCACCCCTCTGTTTCCAAAAAGGCTAAATAAAGCCTGTGTTCTACTAGGTTTCTGTTCCTGTAATAATCACTATCACCCAAAGCAACTCAGGGTTGGAAAGGGTTCATCTGGATTACAGGTTACAGTTGGTCATTAAAGGAAGCCAAGGCAGGAATTTAGGACAACAACCATGGATTCCTTACAGAATCCAGGACTGCCTGCCCAGGGCTAGCCCTGGTCACAGTGGGCTAGTGAAGTAATCAAGAAAATGCCTGACAGACATGCCCACAGGCCCATGTGACGGAGGCGTGTCTCAGGTGAAGTTCTCTCCTCCCAGGTGACTCTGGCAGTCCATATTAAAGTGTTTATAGCATCTATCCACACTAGATGCTTAACTTGCCAAATTTTGCTGTCTGTCCAGCGTCAATAACCGGAAGAGGGGGCTGGAGAGATGGCTCAGGGGTTAAGAGCACTGACTGCTCTTCCAGAGGTCCTGAGTTCAATTCCCAGCACCCACATGGTGGCTCACAACCATCTGTAATGGGATCTGATGCCCTCTTTGGGTGTGTGACAGTGACAGTGTACTCATACAAATACAATAAACAATTTTTTTGTTTTGTTTTGTTGTGTTTTTGTTTTTCGAGACAGGGTTTCTCTGGGTAGCCCTGGCTGTCCTGGAACTCACTCTGTAGACCAGGCTGGCCTCGAACTCAGAAATCCACCTGCCTCTGCCTCCCAAGTGCTGGGAATAAACAAATCTTTAAAAAAAAAAGTAACTGGAAGAGATTAGAGCAGAGGTGACTAACCATTCTGATTTATTTGGGGCATAGGACTTTCAACATTAGCGTTCTGTCTAAACTCCACCCCACAGTTACCTGGCAACAGCCAGGTATGCTCCTCCCCACAGTTGCCTGGCAACAGCCAGGTGGGCCTGGCCCATTATAAAAGGGGCTGCTTGCCCCTCCTCTCCCTCTTATCTCTTTCTCTTGCTTCTCTCTTACAGCTCTTATCTCTTACCTCTCCCCATTCCCTTCCCCCCCCCTCTCCAGGTGGTCATGGCCGGTCTCCACCTCTCTACTTCTCTACTCTCTTCTCTCTGCCTTTCTCTGCCTCTACTACCCTCTTAACTCCCCTCCCCATGCCCTGAATAAACTCTATTCTATACTATACCTTCCCATGTGTCTAGTCCCTCAGGGGGAAGGGATGCCTGGGCTTGGGCCTGCACACCCTTCCCCCACACCTCCCTCCCCATATACCTCCATAACATCTCTCTCTATATATTTTTATGAACACATCGTTCAATACTAAGATACGGTCTACACAAGCCTAGAGCACATCACTGCCCAAACTGGAAAGTCAGCTGGATCCTAACAAATTCAACACAATATGGCATTTTAAACCCATGTCTGCTGCAAACCACACTAACACCTTCCCTACCACATCTCTGTGTGTCTGTCACAGACAAGTTGTGGCCTTTGGAGAAAAGGAGGTTGCTCAGATGTGCTAGTCAGTGCTTCGGTCACCTTGAGTCTGAGAAGAACCACCCCAGTCAATGCCTCCCAAGGATTGCCTGTAGCTTACTATGTGCGTAGCCCTTCCTGGGCTAGCCTGAGCATGCCATAGGAGCACATGAGTAAGCAGGACTTCTCCATGGCCTGTTTCCAGGTTCTTGCTTTGAAATTCCTGCCCTCACTTCTATTCTTTTTCCTCCTGAAGTTGCTTTTGGTCATGATGTTTAATCACAGAGCAGGGGACGACTTGACAGATCTGGCCAGTGCTCCTAGGGGAGGCTTGTGGAAGGAGTTTGAACTCTCTCCGGCTGGCAAAAACAATGAGTGGGTGAGTGTTTAGGGATTAATGAACTGTTGCGGAGACTTGGAAGATAACTGTGAGAACAGGACATTGTCTTGGAGACAATGGAGGCCTGGCCTGGGACACTTCAGAGGGAAGTTTGAGAGTCCCTTAACGTTTCTATAGGAGCCATTTGTGTGATGTTTTGTATTAAGAATCTAGTGTTTCAAGTGTGGAGCAGAGACTGAAGGAAAGGTCATCCAGAGACTGGGGATCCATCCCATATACAGCCACCAAACCTGCAATTGTGGATGCCAGGAAGTGCTTGCTGATGGAAGTCTGATATGGCTGTCTCCTGAGAGGCTCTGCCAGAGCCTGACAAATACAGAGGCGGATGCTCACAGCCAAACACTGAACTGAGCACAGGTGTCCCCAATGGAGGAATTGAGAAGGGACTGAAGGAGCTGAGGGTGTTTGCAGTCCCATGGAGGGAGCAACAGTGTCTACAGGCCAGATCCCCCTGGAGCTCCCGGGGACTGAACCGCCAACCAAAGAATACACATGGAGCGACCCATGAAGTGCTGGCTGCATATATGACAGAGGAGGGCCTTGTGGAACATCAGTGGGAGGAGAGGCCCTTGGGCCTGAGGGTGTTAGATGTCTCTGGGAATGCCAGGGCAGGAAGACGGGAGTGTGGGAGGGGACCCTCATAGAGGCAGGGGGAGGGGGCATAGGATAGGGGGTTTCCTAAGGGGAAAACATTTGAAATGTAAATAAAGAAAATATCCACACACACACAAAAAAAGAAAAAAGGATCTGGTGTTTCTTGTCAGCTGGAGCTGGAGGTAAAGAATCAGCTGGGGTTAAGAAGAGCCCAATACCACTGAAGTGAAACTTTTACTGGAACAAGTGACTCAGGTTAGCGGGGCTTAAGCCAGCTGTGTGATTAAGAAGATACCAGCATTCACCAGCATCATTGAAGCTGAGTTTTCCGGAAGTATTTTCTCCTGGTCTGCACAGAGAAGCTGTGGTCCAGACAGGGCCAAGGCTAAAATTCACGCTGTCAGGTGGATTTGGTACCGTGTAAAAGTCTTCCAGTTTTGAAGGCACGAAAAGATCCTGGAGAGTAGCTGAGGCTTGGCACTGTGAGAGGTTGGGGTGGGTACTGATGAAGGTGCAACCTCAGTTACAGTGGCAATCCCAGGATTTAAGGGGTCAGAGAGAGGAGCTGAGGCTTGGCACCATGTGGCAGGTTCAGAGTCCCCAGAGAGGGCCCAGGAGAGACTATTAGTGAAAGTTCAGCTCTGGTGCAGTGCAGATCCAAACATACTGGAGATGGCAGGACCATGGGATGACTGCCAAGAAAAGCAGCAAGTGTAGAATGGTGTTGGCCTGTTACAAGAGAAGCCACATGCTCTGTGAATGGCAGACTCTGAGAGGGGGAGCTGCCCAAGCTCTTTGAAGCCCAGAATATCATAAGGAATCCCTAGGTGCAAGACACCGAGCTATAGGATTTGATTTACACCACTGAAGCTTGCTTTGACTTTAATTTGATTGTGACTGAGACTTTGATTCTTCCCTCTTCAAATAAGAAGATGTCTAACTTCTTTTGGATTTTCAGGCACCCACAATTAATAAACTTCGAATATTTTAAAGAGATTGAACTTTTGGTTTTTTGGGTTTTTTTTTTTTTTTTTTTTTTTTTTCAAAACAGGGTTTCTCTGTGTAGCCCTGGCTGTCCTGGAACTCACTCTGTAGACCAGTCTGGCCTTGAACTCAGAAATTCGCCTGCCTCTGCCTCCCGAGTGCTGGGATTAAAGGCATGTGCCACCACTGCCCGGCGAGATTGAACTTTTAAAATGTTTGAATTTTTTTAAACACTGTGGGACTTTTATAAGTTGGAATGTTTATATTATTATTTTGATATTAATATGGGATCTTAGGGATAAACAAAAAAGGAGAGATTACTATCTAATAGAGTTGTGCTGACGTGCCAACTTGACAAGGGGCCAATCACCCTGGTTAGTTTTTTTGACAACTTGACACGTTAGAATTAACAGGGAAGAGGCATTATCAGCGGAAAAAATGCCTCCATTGGACTGCCTGTAGGCACGTCTGTAGGGTATTTTCTTGATTAATGATTAATGTGGGAGGGCCCAGCTCACTGGGTAAATGGCCACCTCTGAACAGGTGCTCCTGGGCTCTCTAAGAAAGCAGGCTGAACAAGCTGTGAGGAGCAAGCCAGTGAGCAGCACTCCTCCGTGGCCCCTGCTTTGGTTCCAGCCTCCAGGTTCCTACACTGAGCTCCTGCCCTGACTACACTTCATGATGGACTACAACTGTAAGCTGAAATAAACTATTTTCTCCCAAAGTTGCTTTTGGTCACAGTGTGTTATCACAGCGACAGAAAGCAAAGTGAAGCATCAGCCTTCTTGAAAGTTTGTAGTGAACTTTTCTAGTCTTCTTTTGAGTTCATTGCTTATAGAAATGCCCCCCTAAGGGTGCTTAAGCATTTTGCTACTGGTATTTGTTTTGATGTCATAGATGACCTCAAACCTAGGTTTCAATGACATTCCAATATTATCTGGCCTTTTCAAGAATCTGATGTTTTCTCAGTGCTAATAGCTTCTTAGCCATATAACTCCAATTTGAACTAATCTTACCCCTGCCCCCACCACCAGTTTCTTCTTTAGTCCACAAAAAGATTTGTACTGACTGACAGTAAATTAAAAGGGCTTTTCTGATGATTAGGTAGACTACATCTTATCCAAATGACTTCTTTTTTTTTTTTTTTTTTCTTTTTTTTTTTGAGACAGGGTTTCTCTGTGTAGCCCTGGCTGTCCTGAACTCACTCTGTAGACCAGGCTGGCCTCGAACTCAGAAATCTGCCTGCCTCTGCCTCCCAAGTGCTGGGATTAAAGGCGTGCACCACCACTGCCCGGCCCAAATGACTTCTTAAGGCTGAAATTATTCATGTGATAAATATTTATCGAGTAGTTCCTATGTTCTTAGCACTGTGCTTAGTGCTAAATATACAGGCTGCATAAGGTAAGCAGTCTACCAGACTAATGAGGGCGCTGGGGAGTAAATGAGCAGCTGCAGTATGATAAATTTTATGAAGTCAGAGTTCCACACACTATGGGAGCCCACGGGAAGAACAACTAATCCAGAGTTGGAGGTCATGGAAGACTAAGCAGACGGTTAGCATTTGTCTGTTATGTATTCCTTGATTTATTTAACAAATATTAGAGAGGTGAATATACATAAGGCATATGGACACTATGTTTCTATTAAATATTTTCATAATCTAGTGTAAATCTGATAAATTCTTATAATCTAGCATGAAAAGTATATGAACAAAAATGTGCTGTTATGTTAAATGGGATAATACCAACATTAAGGAAAGTTTTACAAAAACATGTATTCTGTATTAGTCAGGGTTCTCTAGAGAAATAGAATTGATAAAATGAGTACATATATTCATTTTATATACTTTATACATCACCGTATATATATTATATTATATATGATTTATGTATGTATTTATGTATATATTATGCACACAGCATACATATGGGATTAATTAGAGTGGCTTACAGGCTGTGGTCCAGCGAGTCCAACAATGGCTGCCTACCTCTGTGAAGCCCAAGAACTCATTAGCTGTTCAGTCGTTGAAGCTGTTCTTCACTTTATTTTGGAATCCAAGGTATGAAGTTGCCAGCAAGAGCAAGCAGGGAAAACAGCAAGTGCTTCCTTCTTTCATATTCTATTCAGGCTGCCAGCAAAAGTTTTGGCCCAGATTTAAGGTGGATCTTCCTGCTTCAAAATATCTGGATTTAGGGTGCATCTTTCCACCTCAGATTATTCAATCAAGAAAACCTCCTCATTGGTGTGCCCAGCCATTTGGGTTTTTATTAAAATTTCAGATGTAGTCAAGTTGACAACCTAAGAAGAATCATCATAAATTCTGTGTGGAATTCTGCTTGACCCTGCAGGCTAAGAAGTAACATGACAGAGCTAACAGCATGCTAAAATTATATAGAGACGTGAAAGACTATGAAGAGTTCCTGCAGTACAGCTATTATGTGAGAGGAAGACATGAACAGAAATTGACAATGAATGGACTAGAAGGTGGAAATGGGCTCACAAAAGATCTTCCGAGCCATTTTAACAGGGCAGGACTTATTCGGGAAGGCATGGAAAGCCACTGGGTGGTTTCCAGTCTGGAAGTGTCTGTTCAGATTTGTGTTTCAAAAACATATTTGTAAGCATGCAGTGATGGACCAGAAGAAGAAACACTTTCTTAGGGCTTAACCTTGTTTTGTAACTGTATCAGGATTTTCACTGGCATTTTAACTGTGAGGCTCTGGGACTGAAAATATTCCCAAACTGAGGGAAATCAACACATTATCACATTGGAGCGTAGCTGGAAACTTCTAGCCAATCTACTCTGGGAATCTGGTTACAGAGTTGGTTCCAATTAGCTTTGTGTAATTGGTTAAATAGAATTTGTACCAACCTGCATCAGATCCTTTGAAGCTTCCTCTTTGGGTTGCTATGAGGATTAAATATGAAAAGACATGTAAAGCCCTAGTCAAATAAGATCTCAAGTATTAGTCTTTTTATCACAGCTACCCCATCATATATCTATCTGATTTTTATGTAGCAAACAGGACTGGATATGACTATGTTCAGTATATGCTTACTGAAAAAGTTGTACATGTGTATATATATATATATATATATATATATATATATATATATATATATATATATACTGTACCTGTACTGGGGGTAACTATTCCTCAGCCTCCAGAGTGCTTGACTTACAGATTCTGGACACTATAATCAGCTATAAAGTAACAAACAAAACAAAAACCGTTAAAAAAAAAATCTTTTTTCAGATATCCACATTATTACAGCTACTCCTCATACGTAGAAAGTTTACTGTCAATGGAGAAATGGGAAATTGCCCTAAAGCTGTTCCAAATCACATTTTGCCTGAGGAAACCTCTGTGAGGTACATGCAAGATCAATTTTTTTTTTTTTTTTTTTTTTGGTTTTTCGAGACAGGGTTTCTCTGTATAGCCCTGGCTGTCCTGGAACTCACTCTGTAGACCAGGCTGGCCTCGAACTCAGAAATCCGCCTGTCTCTGCCTCCCAAGTGCTGAGATTAAAAGCATGAGCCACCACTGCCCAGCTTTGAACTGGGTTTATGGCAGGCACTTGATGCCTGCTGAATTGAGAACAGCATGTAAGATGCTCTTAACAGACGCAGGCTTCTAAATAGTATATATAATAGCAAGTGCTTCGCAAATAGGGAGCTATTATTGATGCTTCAGGTTTTGATAAAAGTGTCTTTAAGTCTTTTTTTTTTTAAAGATGTATTTATTTTATGCACATGAGTACACCGTCGCTGTCTTCAGACACACCAGAAGAGGGCATCCGACCCCATTACAGATGGTTGTGAGCCACCATGTGGTTGCTGAGAATTGAACTCAGGTCCTCCGGAAGAGCAGTCTGTGCTCTTAACCACTGAGCCATCTCTCCAGCCCCAAAAGTGTCTTTAAATGAGCCATTTTCTCCCAATGAAACCCATGTATTAAAAAAGCTCATCTGATCCGAGCAGTGGTGGCGCACGCCTTTAATCCCAGCACTTGGGAGGCAGAGGCAGGCGGATTTCTGAGTTCGAGGCCAGCCTGGTCTACAGAGTGAGTTCCAGAACAGCCAGGGCTACACAGAGAAACCCTGTCTCGAAAAACCAAAAAAAAAAAAAAAAAAAAGATAGTTTCAACCAGGGGCCTAGCACATCTTGCTCACAAACAGCTCCCTGCCCCATGTGATGTATTCCTTCCTTTAGACTGGAGCAAATTACTCTTCACCGGCCAAACTTATGAGTCAACTGCCCTTGGGCGTTTCTGCACTCTGCCAGCCTTGCCCGTGCACCCAAACAAACCCTTTCCCTGTGATTCCACTAAACAGGGTATCCCTGGACCCAACATCATTCTCTTAACAGAGGTGCCTGCCTAAAAGGTAACAGAGAAGGCTGAACCACTCCTGGACCCACCCCTCCTGGCGGCGGCAGCCAATCGCTTTGCTCCGTGGTGCATCCGAAGCCTTGGATTGGACTTGCAGAGGCCGGGCGCGGGAGCAGAGCGCAGGGGTGGAGCGCGAAGCCTTGTCCATCACGTGCGGCCGCGGGGTCTCCCCGCCTCCACCGCGCGCCCCGCGGCGCCGAGGGGGCGGAGCCCGGGACCCGCCGCGCCTGCGTGGTGTGCGTTCCCGGGAGCAGCAGCTGCTGCCACCGCCGCTGCTGCCGCCGCCGCCGCCGCCGCCGCCGCCGCCGCCGCGACCTCCGCGTTCGGGAGTAGAATTCGGAATCCCTGCGCCCGGCTAACAATGAAGCAGAGTTCCAATGTACCGGCTTTTCTCAGCAAGCTGTGGACGCTCGTGGAGGAAACCCACACCAACGAGTTCATCACCTGGAGCCAGGTATGGTCGGGGACGCGGTGGCCTCGGGTCCCCCTTGTCGAACCGACTCGGCTCGGCTCGACTGGCTGGGCTGGGCTGGGCTGGGCAGGGCAGGGCACAGCGGCTCCCGCGGCCTGCGGTGGCGCGCGGCCTCCCCACCTCGCGTGGACCCCCGGCTTTGTGTGCGCGGCGAGCCGGGCCCGGCAGGCTCCCCTCGCCTCGGGCCGCGCGCCGTGGGGGAGGGGCGCCCTGGTAACGGTCCCGCCGGCTCCGGGAGCTCGGAACCGGCCCCGGCCGCGCGTTCTGCACACTCATCCTCCGTCGTCTGCTCGCCTCGGGGCGCGGAGGTGCAGAGCCCTGAGCGGGCGAGCACGGGGCTTATCTAAAGAAATCACCTCCGCGGGGATTGCTTGTCCCCGCGTCTGGGATCTTTTATGATGGTAAAGGGAAAATGTGCAGACTCAGACTGCTTTTACCGTGAGCTTTTTAATTTTAGTTATGTAGTTTATTTATGTAGTTTTAACATAGAAATTTTCCAGTTATTGTTTGGAGGCTGGGTCATTTATTTAATCGTTTCTTAAAAATAATTATTCAAGTAAAAGTGCCTGTAGACCGTGCTAAGTAACTTAGCGGCGGGGAGTTAAAAACGAGTCGGTAAATTTCACAGAATTGTTGCTGGCAGAGTGGTGTGGTTGCCTTGATCGGTTTGATCCAGATTCTCCTTATAAATAAAGATGACCTTAATAGAGCCCCGTATCTTGCCTGGTCAAGTTATGCGTTAGATGGATGCGTTGCCTAGGTGACTCGAGTCCCCCTCCCCCCAGTTCCACACAAAGATTCTTTGCAGAGTGATTATATCACTTGTGCTTTACTAGACGCGAAATTCTTGGATTGTTCAAATGACTTCATGAAGGGGATCGGCTCCTCTTACTGGAGTATTTTCATGTTCAGTTTTTGAGATGAATGAGAAATAACTAGCTATGTGTCAAATAAATGTTATCTCCTCGGTTTCTTTTGTGTTCTTTTCTGTTGTTAAAACTAGTTTTCAGCCTTGGGTGCTTTTAATAGCTAACAGCAATAGAATATTCCTGATATTTGGACAACTATGTCACTGAATTTTGCTCAGTATTAGTGCCAATTTTTCAAAATTTCTTTTCTAGGATTTAATTTTCCTGTGTATTGTCACACAGGTGCCCCACCCCCTGCTGGTTGTGTAGACTAAGCAATTGATTAATTTGATACATTGGTACAAAGGAGTGAAAATAAGAAAGGCAGCTACCAGCTTGGACTTAAAATAAACAGACGGCTCATGCTTTTCATCAGTCAGAAGGATTAAAGGTTGACGAGGCTGGATCAGTCCAGACTGCTTCTCAGCTGTCTTTTAACATTAGAAACTGGACTGAATTATATTCTTTCTCCCAACCAAGCTGAGTTTACTGAACTTCTTGAGCTTGCAAAAGGCAATTTATTTGTACTGTCTAAAAGTTCTACACAAATGTATTGGCAATTGATTCTAATTAAACAGTATTGTATAGTGACCTCATAACTTCAAATTACCCAAAACATTTAAATAGCTTTCTTGCTTTTGATCGATGCGGACTATGGAGAATTTAGACTGGTACATAAGTGTGAAATCGTATTAATCATAAATGAAGCAAGCTACTTAATTACCTTTATTGTATTAAGTCTCAGTTTGTATTTTTAATTGCCCATTTCTAATACACCAATAGGACAGTCAAAATGTAAACTCAGTGGGGTACTAGGTCTAGAGACACAGTTGGTGTCTTAATGTTTGAGTCACTGAAACTGTTGCAAAATGTAATGGGTTTGATTGGAATGGAGTAACAGGTGTTCTGAGATAGCTATGAATGTGGTCCAAAACATTTGTGGGTAGCAAAGTCATATTGTAATGTCAAAGGTTGGACACCCCAGATGGAATGCCAATACTGAAAGAGACAATTTTAAGCTGATGTTGATGCAAAACCAAAATAAGATTTTTTTTTTTTGTCTCTTTAAAAAGATTTTAATTTGCCGGGCAGTGGTGGCGCACGCTTTTAATCCCAGCACTTGGGAGGCAGAGGCAGGCAGATTTCTGAGTTCGAGGCCAGCCTGGTCTACAGAGTGAGTTCCAGGACAGCCAGGGCTACACAGAGAAACCCTGTCTCGAAAAAAACAAAAAAAACAAAAAAAAAACCAACAAAAAAAAAGATTTTATTTTTAATCGTGTTCTTGTCTGTGTGTGCATATGCATATTTGAATGAGGGCAGAAGAGGGAGCCAGACTTTCGAGTTTTGAACATTGGGCCCGTTATGAGCCTACCCACATGAGTGGTAGAAACCAAACTGGGGTTCTCTCTGAGAGCAGTAACTCTCTCTTAACTGCTGAGCTTTCTCTCCAGCCCTACTGTGATCTACAAGTTTCTATTTGTGTGCCTAGCTTCCTTTAACTTTGTATTCAATTATAGAGGTGATTTTTGCATTTACACTAGCTCAGTGGCTATCACTTTAAGGCCTTTTAAAAGCAGAAGCTCTGAGGACTAAGCAAACTTTTATGCAACCCCTAACTTCTACAGTGGTTGAAAATCATAATCCATTAGCTTGAGTATAAACCAAGGAAAGAAACCTTTTCACCTGTATTCTGGACTTCTTGGCTTAATAGTCCTA
This sequence comes from Uromys caudimaculatus, assembly GCA_028551405.1. Taxonomy (NCBI): domain Eukaryota; kingdom Metazoa; phylum Chordata; class Mammalia; order Rodentia; family Muridae; genus Uromys; species Uromys caudimaculatus. The sequence continues at coordinate 20,999,015 of CM052720.1, forward strand.
CAGGTCTATGTAAGTTAACTTTTCCTAGAAATTTGTTATGTGACAAAATTGAAAAAAAATTCTTATCCTTAAATACAAAAATATGGTAGTCTGAGCTATGGATATTTATATTGAATGAGTTATCAAGTCAGAATAGAAGTTATTAGATCCAGGCTATCTTTTTTTTAAAAAATGATTATTTCAGTCTTCCCCAACAAAGTTTCTTTTATGGTATTTGTTTTTAATATTTCCTGTAGTTTCAGAGTTTTACATAGCTGTTTTTTGCTTTGGTAAACAGAATCCAGGACAGAGCTAATACTTTTTTTTAGACCCCTTGAGGATGTTTTAGTGTAGCATTGTCCCAAAGAGAGCACATTTTTAGCGTGGAAACAAGTTGAGAAACTTGATACAGAAAAAGGTTTATGAAAGTTAAATAGAAATTCTTATTGATAAAGAAGAGCTTTTATTTTTATTAACATTTGCTAATCATTGTATGTTTAAGTGAAGCACTCTGAAAGAAAGTAATGAAATCTTGGGTTGTAATAAGTAGGAAAAAAGGAAAATAAAGCAGGGTAAACATAGTATTCGCAATGAAGATACAGTCACTTCCTAGAAGTCATGTATTTTCAACAGTAGACGTTTAATAGAATTACCTACAACATCAAGCAAGTGGAAATAGCAAACTCAAAAGAGTATAAGACTAGTTAGAAAGAGCAGCCACTGTTGCGAGAGGTAAGACCCCTTCTCACAAGGATGCAAACTGTGGGGGAAGTATGTTCATGTGTTACTGAGTGACAAGAAGAAAATCACTTCTGTAATGCAGCTGGAACTAACTGGAAATCTACAAAACAGTGGGGTTGATAGACTAGCTTGCAGGCTTGTTTCCTTGCTTGGTTTCTACTGCTCTGATGATCAAAGGCAGCTTATGGAGAGGATTTGTTTGGCTTGTGTATCTCAGGTTCTGTGCATGTCCCACAATGGCCCAGGAACACAGACAGGCACCTGAGGTGGGAACTGAGGCTGAATGCAGCCTTATAGAAACACTGCTTACTGGCCTGCTCTCTGTGGCTTCCTCATCGTGCTCTCTTCAACAGTCAGGGCTATCTGTCTGTCCAGCAGAGGCATTGTCCTCAGTAAACTGGGCCCTTCCACTTCAAAGCTCAACCAAGAATGCCAAACAAGCTTGCCTAGAGGTCATTCGAGGGCATTTTTTAAAATTGAGGCTCCCCTGTCACGGTAAAAAAACACAAAAACCAGAAAACTAGCCAACACTCTTGTCATCTGCCTGATGAGTACAATTTAACTGGGATATGCCTCTGCCCATTTGTTTGTACTATTATTTTTGTGGTGCTGGGAATGCTAGGGCTGCTAAGCAACCACTTTGCCTTTAAGCCGTATCCTTCGTCCGCCTCATGACCAAATATGTTCACATACTGTCCTAGCTGATTTTTGGATAGAAGTAGGATCATGGACTTTGGGGGTTAGCAAGTCTGAAATACTGATTTGATGTTGAGAAGTTTGCCATTCTCCATCTTAGAGCATCCCAGAAAACATTGAGGAGGTGCCTTCTTAGAAACATGGCTTTGAAACCTCCCAAGGGAGAGAGGCTGACAGAAAAGATGCTGTTTTAGCGCCTCTTAACCATACATGGCCCTATTTGCGTTACAGGAGACTCTCCCAAACACATGGAACCAAGAAGAACCCACTCTTTTTGAGTGTATCATTAGTATCCCCTACGGACTCAAGGGTTAGAGTGTGACTAAAAAGATATGTAAGAGATTCTGTTGTTTGCAGATCGGACAGTATGAATGAGTTTACAGCAAGAAGTTGACAACTTGGCACATAAGCTGAGTGGGAACTGTGGATACTTTAGGAAAGGTAAGGGAAAGACCAGTCTAAAAGAGCATTGAAGTAGAGACCAGGTTGGTTAGAACAGATGGGTGAGACCGAAGTATTGAAAACAAGACTTGCCACTATGCCCTACTGGGGGAAGCAGATAGGTTTGTGGGTGTCCTGTTTTTAGGAAGAAGATGAGGTTGTGGTGGGCAGAGACATTAGGGCCTTAAGGAGGACCTTTCTGTGTCTGAAGGAGACTGGAGATAAGGGAACCAGTTAGAGACAATCACAGTTTTTCAGACTAGCTGAGTAGTTGGAGAGAGAAGTTCTTTGATTGAATACCTATTGTAAAGGCAAGGCTTCAGAGATTGGTGGGGAAGTCCCTGGAGAAGAGACGGGACAGAATTAAGAGTGGCTCATGAGGAAGGGTGTAGCTCAGTAGTAAAGGGGCTTGCATGGCTGCTTTAGACTGGATTTCATTCTCAACACCATCTTTTACTTCCCTACTTCTAGAAAGAAAGGGAGGGAAGAAAGTCAGAAGGGAAGGGGTACTCAGATTTGGCCTACCCTGAGATAGTGGACGATTAGGAGACATGTTAGTTGCAGATTGTGTATGGTCACATTTTATGTTTGAAATTAAAAGAGATCACTATAGTGTAGAACAATTATGCCTTCTCTGGAATCTGAACTAGTTCATGTATTATAAACTAATTAGGTATTTTTGGAATATGGCTGTTGAACTGGAGAGGTTTTACAAATGTTTGAAACTCTTCTGATCTCAAACATTTTGGAGAAGGTATACCAACCCATATTAGAGAATTGTTTTATTCTGCTTACATTTGGTTAGCCACCTTTAGTCATATGCATATTCCTAGTATCATAAGGAGTGGAGATACTACTAGGAGCAGAAATATTTCTGAACAGTATGTACTTCTGTACTTGCGAACATCCCAGTAGAAGCAGTGGATAGGTTGTTAGGTGCAGCTTTGGCATTGGGAATCCTGTAGAGCCTTTGAGGATAAAGTCCTGGGATTGAAAGAAAGTACTTGGGAAGACAAAGACAAAAGATGTAGTGTATAGTTTTGTCTATACTGTTTTGAATTCCTGGTGAGTCGCATGCACCTGCCCAGGGGCTATCTCAGATCCACAGATAAAAGACACACACTCATTGCTCATTTTTAACCTGCCTTATGGCTCAGTGGCTGAGCCTCCCACAGCTAGTGTGGGTCAGTGACTGGGCTTTTCTAAGTCTCCCTCAGGATAGCGTGCCTTTTCTTTTACTCCTTGCTCATCACCCTACATCTGCTCTCAGCTTAGTTGTGCTTAGTTGTGTTTCTAATCTTCCGCCTTGGGGAAGTGGCCAATGGCCACTCAACCCAAGATGTCACATAGCTGGTGACTCTCTCTCCCTCGGAAGCACGGCGAATTCCCCTCCTCCTGTGTCTTCTAGCCTGCCTGTGGGAACCTGGAAGTCCCGCCTCTTCTGCCCAGCCATTGGCCACTGGCATCTTTATTGGTCGCTCAAGAACCAACCCCTACAAAAAGAAACTAAATTTAAAAAAAGAAAAAAGAAACTAAATGATTTGATATTTAAATAGAAATAGGGAAAAGCCAATTAATTAGACCAGAAGGAGCAGGGAAAATGAGTAATCACGAGAGTGAGACCTTAGAAGTTAGGTCACATGCTGCTATCAAATGTTTCAAATTTCTGGTGTATATAAACAATTTGAGTTACTGGAAAATAAGATGTTGATAATTTAACCACAGATTGTATACGTTGCTTTCCAAAGACATCAAATCAGCTTTTTTTCTTGATAGTTGTGCATGAGACGTTCAGTTTCTTCACCTCTTTAAAGAGGTTACCAGTGGAGTAAATAGAAAATATTACCTCAAAAAGGCTTTGCTTTCATTTCTATTTCTGTATAGTAATTATTGAATTCTAAAGTTCTCTTTTGTTATTAGCTACATAGCTTCCTGTTCTGTGGAAAATTTGTATTGTAGACTTTTTAATCAACATTTTTATTATTTATAGCAATTCCTTATAGTAATTATTTAATTACCTACTATTTGTTGCAATTGCATTTCACCATCTTTAACACTCTTGAAAATTAAGACAATTTAAAGTTAAAACAGTTTCATGCATTGGTTGGTTAAAGGAGAACAAGTGGCTTTACAGTGTTAAATTTATTTTCCTTAGAAAATAAATTTATTTATTTAGATCCTTTTATCTTAATACTTAATTAAAGGTCTTGTGTGTTTTGATACTTTATTATTGGGACATTTTACTCTATTGTAGTTTCAAATTGTCTTCATGTTTTATGGAGACAAATGTGCTTTTTCTTTTCTCTGTCTTAAGTCAATGTGAGAAAAACTTTTGTGGGTGGTTTGATGGACCATCCCACTTGTTTATTTACTTAGTTGTTCAGCATCTTTATTAAATAATCCTGTTCTGGATGATGTATACTGCCACCGCTGTGGATTGTTTGTTTTTGTTTTGTAAAATAACACATTTTACCAATGACATCAAATTAATCATTTTAGCTATTTTTAAGTGTATACTTGAATTACACTATGGTTTATCTTTTCAGACTGAAATTGTGTCTTAACTTCTATTGCTGTGATGCAATACCATGACCAGGGCAACTTAGAGAAGAAAGAGTCCATTTGAGGCTTATAGTTAAGAAGGTGACTCCATGACCATCAGGATGGGGATCATGGCAGGCAGGCAGGCAGGCATTGAGTAGCTAGACATTTATGTCGAATCTACAAGCCAGAGGCAGGGAGCGTACGTGAAAATGGTGACGACTTGAAACAAGCTGGTCTCTAGGGATAAACCCTTCTAACAAGGCCACACATTCTAATCCTTCCCAAACAGTTCCACCAACTGGGGAGCAATCACTCAAGTCTATGAGCCATTTTTATTCAAACAGCTACAAAGCGCCTGCCTGTTAGCAGCAGCAGTCACCTCTCATCCTGAACTACCCACACTCCCATTCTACTTACCTAAGAAATTGGCTTTTAAAAATTCTTTATGTGAGGCTGGAGAGATGGTACAGCAGTTAAGAGCATTGGATGCTCTTCCAGAGGTCCTGAGTTCAAATCCCAGCAACCACATGGTGGCTCACAACCATCCGTAATATCTGATGCCCTCTTCTGGGGTGTCTGAGAACAGCTACAGTGTACTTACATATAAATAAATAAATCTTTTAAAAAAATTCTTTATGTAGATAGAATCTTGGACTGGCTTATTCCACATAGCATAATGTCTTTACCTACCGTTCATCCATGTCAAATGAATCTGAATATTTCAGTGTATGTGTATACCACATTTTATTTATCCATTGATCAGATGATGAACACTTAAGTTGCTTTTACTTTTTGGCTTTGTGACTTATATTACAGGGATCATGTGGTACCCATATCTCTTCAGGCTTTCTGTTTTATAGTGTTTATACAGAATAGGAATTATTGACTAATTTAGTAATTATTTAATTTTTGTGTGTTTGTTTTTAGCAACCTTTGTACTATTGTTGCACATGGTTAAGAGCACTTTGGTTCTTAGAGTGCACATGCTGGCATACATGTATGTAACTCCAGTTCTAGGTGATCTGAAACATTTTTTTCACCTCCATGGACGGCAGGACATATATGTGGTCTACAGACAGACAGACAAAATACTTGCCTATAATTAAGGAAATTTTATTTTAGAAATTAAAAAGCAGACTAGAGATATATTTCAGTAGGTAAGTGCTTGCCTAGCTCTAAATTCAGGTCCCTGTACCACACTCTACTGAATCAATTAATCTTGTAACCAGAAAACTTTCCGAATTCTTTTATAGTTTCTCAGTGTCATGTACTAAAATGTAGTTGCATATGTTATGGATAGTGATAAAGTAGTGATTTACCAATTTATTTTTGTCTGTTTACTTTAGCTTTAAAATAACTTGTACTGGCTAACATATTAAGGCCTTTTGCTTTCCTCATAGAAATTCTTCTAATATTTCATCACAGAATATGCTGAAGCTTTTGGTTTGAAGCCAACACCAAAAAACATTCTTGTAATTTGACTTGCATTTGTAGAGATTTTAGTTGGTTTGTTTTGTTTTTCCATTATCAGAAAGAGTGTTGGTCTGGAGGTATCTAGGAACACTTACCAGAGCTGATTTAGATTTTTGTCGGAGGACCTTAACTAATCGACATTTCTGGGCTTTGTTTGACTTTTAGAATGGACAAAGTTTTCTGGTCTTGGATGAGCAAAGATTTGCAAAGGAAATTCTTCCCAAGTACTTCAAACACAATAACATGGCAAGCTTTGTGAGACAACTAAATATGTGTGAGTATGACCAGGATTTACTTGAAGAGCCGGTACTGATAAGCCCGGTCTTCTCATGAAAATAACAGTGTGTTTCTGTATTACCTTCTGTCTAATGTTCGTCATTACATTTGAATCTTTGTCAGATGGCTTCCGCAAAGTAGTACATATCGAATCTGGAATTGTCAAACAGGAAAGAGATGGCCCTGTTGAATTTCAACATCCTTATTTCAAACAAGGCCAGGATGACTTGTTGGAGAACATTAAAAGGAAGGTGAGCTTCTGCTGCTGACATGAACTTATTAGGTTATAGATGAGAGGCATGACTTCTTCTTAAGCCACTGAATTTAAATTAAAAGTGTACAGAAAAGGCCGGGTGTGGTGGTGCACACCTGTAATCCCAGCACTCGGAAGCAGAGGCAGGAGGATCACTTCAAGTTTGAGTCCAGCTTGGACTAAATAGTGAGTTCCAGCCTAGCCTGGACTATGGAGTGAGACCCTGTCTCAGTAACTCCCAGTAATAACAAATACATAAATAATGAAAATGTATGGAAATACAGCACTATTCCTTACTGAGACAAACTAGATGGACAAAGTGTTGACAAGTCGTCTGCTCTTTCCACCACTTATTTTCTACGCTCAGTGGTGCTGAGAGTGGTACAGTCTTCACTTTAACAAGGGAAGGGAAATGTTTACTGTGTTGAGCCAGAGAGTGGCTACGAATCTTAATGGGGGAGCTTACTCCTGAGCTACCTGAGGGGAAAAGTCAAAACCAAGTATCTTCTGCTGAAATGACTGTCTTTACTAAATCCATAAAAGGTGGATAGAAAGAACAGGGATACAGTCCATTAGTAGGACACTTGACCCTGGCTTCAGTTCCCATCACCAACAAGTGGGAGGTGGTGGTGAGGGGAACAAAGGAATGCATATCTGTCTAGCTCAGTGGCTAAAATCCCTAAGTCTCATCTAACATGCACAGATCCTCCACTTCAATCCTAAATACTACAAAATACTAACAAACAGTGAAGAGCCCAGGGAAGAAGGATACCTACTGTGCAACTATATTACTGCATACTTTGAATTAAATGTGGAATATGATAATAAAGAGGCTTGGAAATGATAGGGAATTTGGCCGAGGAAATAAACAAAGAGCCTTGTATTCCTGCTTCTCCAATTATAATGAGATGGCTTCTTCCTAAATAAGCTAGGGAAAATAAAGTGATCATTGCTTGCTTGCTTTTGTATTGAGCTATGAAGTGTATTCTTGTTTCAAATTTATCTAGACATTTGTAGTCACATCTCACCTCTTTAAGTAAGACTACAGAGACTACAGAGACTTCTTATAACAAGAAGTTTTGATTTATAATCACAGGGGCTTAGTATATATTTAATTTTCTAAATTTGTATTTTGGAAGGTTTCATCTTCAAAACCAGAGGAAAGCAAAATTCGTCAGGAAGATTTAACAAAAATTATTAGTAGTGCTCAGAAGGTTCAAATAAAACAAGAAACTATTGAGTCCAGGCTTTCAGAATTAAAAAGGTAAAAATATTTCCAAATATAATCTTATTATTATGGAGATTGGGATATGTGTGTTGGGGTTTGGAGATTGTCTGGTGTTTTATTTTAAGTAGTCTTCAGTAGCCAAGATCAGTGGGCTTTTGTTGTTGTTTGTTTGTTTGTTTTGCCTGTGTTAGTGAGCTTTACCTTTAGTTTGTAGCTGTAGACTTTGTCCTAATGGTACGTTTTAATTATGGTTGTCAGAAGAGTATATAAATCTAGCCATGAAGCCCATCTTACTTATTGTCTTTAAGATAGTGTAGTAAATTATACATAGATTAGTTTTCATGTGGTCTTCATGTGTAAATGACTTTGTTAAAATGCATGTCTCTCTGTGGCTTAGGAAGAAGTAGTAGGGCATGGGAAATAAAAATTAAAAAAATACACACAGGAGAAGCTGTCTTACTTGATCCTGACAGAGATGCAGGAGAGGACTATACCATATATACTATATATCTTCAAAAGCATGTTTTATCTTGTTTTCACTCCATTACTTAGCATTTTCTTAACTGCCATACTAATAATGTATATAGAATAGATATGTTTTATTCTTACATTTCTGGGGTTTTTCCCTTAATTACAGCCTGAGAATAGTTACTTTTATTTTACACATTCTATCTTATATTTTTGCTGTTAGTTTTTAATTCAAATATATTCGTGATGAGTGACTTTGGTCTTTGATTCCTTGTTTGAAAAAGCCTTAAACTCTCCACTTTTGTTTAACTGTGTTAACTGGCTAGCTAACTAGCTGTGTTATTTGCTCTATTTGTCTTCTTTTTTTTTTTTTTTTTTTTTTTTTTTGGTTTTTCGAAACAGGGTTTCTCTGTATAGCCCTGGCTGACCTGTAGACCAGGCTGGCCTCAAACTCAGAAATCCGCCTGCCTCTGCCTCGCTCTATTTGTCTTCTGTCAGCAGTGTCCTTTAACCTAATTCAAGAATTCAACCATTTAATCATTCTTTAACTCTTAGTGGCAACCGGCTTCTATCTTGGTAGACAGCTAGCAGCATTTTTAAGTTTGATTTTGAAAACAGTGATTATTTAGTAAGTACTTAGAACAGTTAACTTTTCTGATACCTCTATTTGTGAGCCTGCCATCTTTTTAAATAGTAGTACAGATTGAGGGGCTAACTTTTACAAGGTAAATAGGAATCCATATAAGTATTTGATAGTTGGCTTATCCTTCTATATTAACTCTGCTAATATTTACATATTACGACTTCAGTTTTACAAGGCAAGAAAGAAGTGAAAGGAATTATGCCTATTAGATAAATTACTGAATTTCCTTTAAAAACGTGTTCCTTTGCTTCCTTTGAGGGTTTGAGATAGACCTTCAGATAGCTGTAGGGTCTAACAGACTTTTGGATCACTCTAATAGTTGTAGATTTATCTCAGTGATAGAGGGCAAAGTCTCTTCTGTCCATTCGTCAGTGTCTTCATCTATACAGTGAAGAGCATGGTTCTCTGCTTGGCTGTGCTTATGGAAGTTAGTGAATCATACATGTAAGATGCTAAGCACAGTGCCTGGAGAACATGCAATGCTAGTCGGTGTTACTTTCCTTTGTTTCCTGAAGCAATTAACAAGTCTGAAGATACTTGCTATCCTGTTGAAACTTAGTATATGTTTAAGCAAATAGTAACAAACCCAGTTATCAAAAGGAGTAAATTACCTACTATTATATACATGTAAGTATGTATCTTTTTTTCCCTCTGTATTGTTGTGACTAGTAGATAATACAGTTAAAAAATGATTATAGTATAGTTATCCAGTATTTGTTCCTTTCTTTAGACAAGGTCTCACTGTATAGCCTAAGTTTATCTTTAACCTGTAGCTCTCCTACCTCCTCTGCCTGCCTCCTCCTACCTGTGAGTTCAAGTTCTTTGGCTAAAAGTTCTTGACTAAAAGCTTTTGAGGCTTGATCTTCTGACCCAATCTTTTTTGGTTTTTGTTCTTAAATAAATGTTAATACAGTGAGAATGAATCTCTTTGGAAGGAGGTGTCAGAATTAAGAGCAAAGCATGCACAGCAGCAACAAGTTATTCGAAAGGTAAGAAGCTCCCAGCCTGTCCTGTACTCTGCATTTGCTTGTTTGTGTTTGACTGTTCGTTGGACTTTTCTTGTTGCTTTTTACTCTGATAGGTATAGTTAATTTTTAAGTCATTTGGCCCAACTAGGAGTTCAATGGTGCTTTTTTCAGAGTATGCTACAATGGGCTTAGTAAATAAGTAGTTAAAATAAAGTAATAAAATAATTCAGCATGCTGAACTGAGTCAAAGGAAGACTTCGAATCTGCCCACGGTATTGTGTCCTTGTCAGTCCATCTTTACATTCCAACTTCCATTTGTTATTAAGAAAAGAAACATGAGAGCAATAAAGGGATCTATTTTCTGCTTATGAGTAAACTAGGCTCATAGCAACAGGTTCTCTTGAGGGGAGGCTGGGGAGCGGTGAATCTCCTTCTTGCCAGAAAAGGCACTTGAGCTAAAAATAAGTTGATGACTGGCAGGGTTTGGGTGTAGTGAACCAGCCTTAAGGCAGAGACCAAGAACACTTGTCACATGTGGCCTGTGATCAAAACAGTGTACTCGTGTTATAAAATAAAATAACATTAAGGGTAAATATAATTGAATTCAGTTCTCAGTGTTTCATTCAGTGTGTGTGTGTGTATACAGGCCTTAGTTGTTAAAGAGAGTTAAAATAACAGGTGTTCTTAATTTTGTACTTGATGAAAAGACTCTGTTACTATTTTTCACCAGACAGCATTTTGGTTAAATATTAACTACTTAATCTCCATTTTTTTTTTCCCCCAAAAAACAAAGATAGTTAGTGAAGTTACAACAGGACTTCAGTTTTTGACCGGCACTTTTCCTGTTCAACTTCGAAGTTTGAATATGATGTATAATGTAATAGACTTAGTTGATATAGTCTATTTTAATAATTTAATTAAATTTCATAAAGCATATAAAACCCTACAGAGTCTGAATGGTCCTTCAACTACTTTGGCCTTTTTCAGACACCAGAGCACTTTGGTCATTATTACTCACAGGATTTGCTTCTCTTTGGCATCCCTGGTAGGAAGCTGACAATAAAATTTCAAGTCATACTGTAAGCCACAGTGACCCTCATAAAGGTTAACTGGAAGGTTCCTAAACACCTGGTTAACACATAAGGTTGCTGGACTCCATCAGAATTCAGATTGAGCAGTTCTGTAGTGAGGCTGAGGATTAAATGTCTAAGAATATACTGGATCAGCACAGCTAGACATGTGTCTTACATAAAGAAATAAGCCTATAAAATAAGAAGGGTTAGTTATGCCTATTTGTTTAATAATTTTTCCTCTAAATTTAGCAGCTATTTAAAATATGCTATGTCTGCAGCTTGGGTAAGCTTCCATGGATTTTTGATGTTTTAAGTTAGTAATTCCTTTTGCGTCTAATTATATTGCTTTTATTAGAAAATGTTTATCAAACACCAGTTTATCTTTTTTGCATCTCAGTGCTGTCTTCCTGAAAAAGCAAATCTCGTATGTTAGATTGTGGGAAATATAATGACGTAGCATTATTTATGTGTGTTTAGAGTCATTTATTGAGCACACTGCAATAGGGCAGAAAGTGTAACTAATGTGATTTAATATAATTCGCACAGTCTTTGATGAAAGAATTTTATTTACATTTTCGTCTCAGATTGTCCAGTTTATTGTTACATTGGTTCAGAATAATCAACTTGTGAGTTTAAAACGTAAAAGGTAAGGTTTTTTGAGTTTTGGCTTACAAACGTTTTAGTTGAATCATGAATACCTGTTTGCTGAGTGTATGCCTGGCACCAAAGAGCAGCTTTCCCTCATTAATTTATGTTAGCATTGCAAGAGCAATCTTAACAGGATAAGGACCCCTACCATAATACTTAGGATAGTAGAAATATTTGAGAATTTTTTTTTTCAGATTTGAGATATTTGCAAACCTATGAGTTACTCTTGATGAAATTTATATTTATTTATATATTTATACTTATAAATTTATATATTTATTTTGTGTGCATGCAGTTGGAAAATAATTATATATAATATCTTTAATAGTTTTGTACATGAGGTAGTTTAGTCAGATAGCTAAAAGGGCTCAGAAGATTTTTCTTTCTTTTTTTTTTTTTAGATTTATTTATTATTTTATTTATATGAGTACACTGTAGCTGCCTTCAGAAGAGGGCATCAGATCCCATTACAGATGGCTGTGAGCCACCATGTGGTTGCTGGGAATTGAACTCAGGACCTCTGGGAGAGCAGTCAGTGCTCTTAACCGCTGAGCCATCTCTCCAGCCCCAGATTTTTCATCTCATAGGCCCATAGTTCACCATGGCCCATCACATAAGTATGGGTGAATTTCCCATTTGTGCTGTATCAATGTAATAAAGTTACATGTTTTAGATATATGCAACCCATTTATCCTGTCATTGTCATCCTTGTGATGATCTGTTGTCCCCTCCTCCCGCCTTCCTTCCTTCAGATAGTCTCACTATTGTCCTAGTCTGCCTTCTGAGTACTGGGGTTGCAGATAGGCACCAAAGCGCTCAGTTTCCTGCTTATGGCTTTGAGTAAGGATAGGCCACATGGTCACTTGGCCTTGCATGTGTTACTAACTGATTTTTCATTCATGTTAGCAGTTTCAAGTAGCATGAAGATGCCCCAGTGAGAACTCTTTTAAATAATGTTGTGAAGAAGGGAAGAGAATCAAGTGTTATTTGCTAATTTAAATTCGGTAATTTGGTAATTTAAAACCTTAAAGATAGGTTGTAATGCATATAAATATATTAGCTCTTGGTGTCATTGTCAAATCTGAACTAGAAGAATAATTGACAAAAGGCATGGATGGAAGGAGAAGAAGATAAGCTGTAAGGCCAAGATTTTGATAGTTTATATATAAAAGTCTTGCTTTAATTCTACTGCCTTTTATTCTGTGATACTACTTTTTAAACTAAGTATACTTTGTATGGAGCTAAATAGTTCTAAGGAATTTCTGTTGTATCCTTATTGAAAGTTTTCATTTACTATTGAAGTAAGTATGATGTATGAGTAAATTATTAGAAACCTTTTATTCTTTCATTTTCAGAGTGGAACTAAATAAGTGTTACAATTATTATTTACAGGCCTCTACTTCTAAACACAAATGGAGCCCCAAAGAAGAATCTATTTCAGCACATAGTCAAAGAACCAACTGATAATCACCATCATAAAGTAAATTTTAATGTATTTTATGTTTATTGTCTCAAACTAAATTTTATTATGGCCGTGTCCATGCAGCCATGGCATTTAGTGAGTAACAGTGTGCGTGCCCACTGCCCAGCCCTGTCACGTCGGGACATTTTCACTATTGCCTTAGAGTATTTGAGGAAGCATCATTACAAAGCAGTTGCTGATGTCCAAGCTTTCGTATTTGTCACTGCCATGGCTGGCTTACGTGGTGAATTTAGAAATAGTGCTGTTAGTTTGCATCTATCTAAACTTGATAGAGATGATGCTGTTTAGTACTGTGCAGTGTGGGCTGCATGGAGTTTACCTTAACAGTGTGGCCTCTTTTTTTTGAAATTGAGAAATGTAGTTTTTGTGATGCTGTGTAAGTTGAAGAGTGTGATGATGTCATCGTAGTGTAACGTGATGATGGAATTTTCTGTTACTTTCTCTTTTCATCTTTCATGATAATTAATGTGCCAATTAGAGTGCTTTTCTCTAGCAATTTCAGAGTATTTTGCATGCTTTTGCTTCTGCTGTAGACTTTATAATTTGTCGGTCTCAACATCTAACTGCACATTAGTCTACCATCTAACTAGTTGAAGCCTTTTTGAATGAGACTGCTCCTCATTGAAAATCCGGTTTGTTTGGGGTTTTGTTGTTGTTGTTTTTGGGTTTTTTTGTTTGTTTGTTTTTTTGGGGTTTTTTTTGATGTGCTAGAGATCAGAGTTTTTGCACAGCAAGGCAAATGTTGTCCTACTGAATTACTGTTGTTATTTTGAATTGTTAGATTTTCAAATACTACGTCAGATTTACTGTTCACCTGTTAAGTTTTATCTGTTAAATTTTTCTCCCTGGGACAGTGTTAACTTCATCATGTCTCACTGTTCACCCCCTTCCTCTTTCTAAACCAAGTATATATTGTAAACCTGTGTAGTGTGAGTGTTGGATTGCAAGCTTATATAAGTAGATAAAGGTTTTAGTTTAACTGAAATTTATATATTTTTAAAGTGTTTCATATATTTTAGATTTTTTTGTTTAACTAGAATTTATATATTTAAAACATTTTACTTCTTACCTGCATCATCTATTGTTGAAACTTAAATTTTTTTTTTTTGCATTATGATAACGACTAACTTGCTTTTGAGAATTGAACTTCTTAATGTAACTGACCTGAATGTACCTATATATTTTATTTTTATTTTGGTGTTCCTGGGTATCAATCCTAGGGTCCAGTGCTTGCTAAGTAAGCATTGTACACTGAATTCTCTCCCTAGCTACCTTTTTTCATTTTGTGATGGGATCCCACAAGCTGTCTAGGCTGTTCTTGAACACACTCTGTAGCCCAGGCGGGCATTGAACTCGACATTTTCCTGTTTAGCCTCTTGAGTAATTGAGATTACAGGCCTGCACCGTCAGACCTGTGTGTCTACATCGTTAACATTAAAACAAACGGGCTAGCCAGGCAGTGGTGGCGCACGCCTTTAATCCCAGCACTTGGGAGGCAGAGGCAGGCGGATTTCTGAGTTCGAGGACAGCCTGGTCTACAGAGTGAGTTCCAGGACAGCCAGGGCTACACAGAGAAACCCTGTCTTGAAAAACCAAAAAAAAAAAAAAAAAAAAAACCAAACCAGCTGTCTATAAAATGCCAGTGGCCTCTAAATATGGAAATGTTGAAGTGCTGTATTTCTCTCAGTGAAGGTCTTAATGAGCAAGAATAAAACCTCTTCAGACACAGCAGGTTCAAATAGAATAATCACTACCAGTGCAGTGGCTGTGCAATTATGATTAAAATTTCTGAAGGCCTGAACTTGTTTATTGTTTATCTATAAAAAAAATAAATACTTTAGAATTTGAACATCTCCATAGAAAAACACACTTTGGGCATGTCATTCATCTTCGGGGTCTCTTACAATAAAGTAATTTGTTAAGTAGAATATGGGTATATACTTAACAGATCTGTAAGATGATATTATAAGTCATAAAGAATATGAACCCCAGAAGGACGGAGAACAAAGCTGTTTTGTTTACTATTGAATCCTCAGCGTCTAGTAGTAAGTAGGATGCGTCCATTTTATTTTACTGATATATTTTGTAGTAGTCCATATGTTTTGTTTTCTCCTTATTCTTTAGGTTCCACACAGCAGGACTGAAGGTTTAAAGTCAAGAGAGCGGATTTCAGATGACATAATTATTTACGATGTGACTGATGATAATGTGGAAGAAGAAAATATCCCAGTTATTCCAGAATCAAATGAGGATGTTGTGGTTGATCCCTCCAAGTAAGGAATCAGGAGATAAAATATGGGAAAATATTGGCCATTTTTTCTTACGAAATAATAGAAAAGCTCTGTTTTTGTTTGTTTTGCTTTTTTAAAAAGCTAATCCTTTTCTCATATTTCGTTTGAAGTACTAATCTTTTTCACATATTTGGAATTATTAAACCAGATAAACCTACCTTAAAAAAAAAAAAAAAAGAATGAAAATTGATGACTTTTATTTGGAGTTAAACCTTTTTTCTTGGTTCTCTGTGGTTTTCTATCTTATGAGTTGTCAAATTTTGTGCTTATGCTACTTACTCCAGTAAAGGAAACCTTTTAATAGCTTTGGGGATCCTCCAGAGAATGAAGACCACTTTACCTTGTCTAAAGCTATGGTTTGGTTTTGTTTTTCTCATCTTGCTGATATGGCTGTAGCCAGTATCCTGACATTGTCATTGTTGAAGATGACAACGAGGATGAGTATGCTCCTGTCATTCAGAGTGGAGAGCAGAGTGAACCAGCTAGAGAATCCTTACGTGTGGGGAGTGCTGGCACCAGCAGCCCCCTCATGTCGAGTGCTGTCCAGCTAAATGGCTCGTCCAGTCTGACCTCAGAAGACCCTGTGACCATGATGGATTCCATTCTGAATGACAACATTAACCTGTTAGGGAAGTGAGTGTACACACAGATGTTTTACATTGCTTTCTTATATTCAGTTCAATAATAAACCTAAAGTAATGTTTAAATTTCTATAAAGTAACAATAGTAGCTTAATTGGTACAGAAAACTTCCTTTTAGATGTAGACTCTTTGTGTTGATCAAAGGTCAACTCTAGTGAATGAGATTTAATTGTCCATGAGTAGTCTTGGAACTTTGGTGGGCAGCTCTTTAGATTTTTAAAATAAAATTATTGTTTTAACTGTTAAGATAGTCTTGATTTTAACTACCAGTTATATATAGTGGTAAAGTTTCTATTAAGGGACACATTGTATTAAAATGCAGTAATTGATAGTATGAAGTAATCTGATTATTAGTTTTAGAGTAGTGAGGTCATACAGAAGAAGAAGGCAAAGCGCACTGTTACTGCAGCACGTCTTTTCTGAAGGTAATAAATTTGTGTAAAGGTTGAGTTTGTCAATTTTCAGAAATTCCAAATCTTAAGTGGGATGTTTTAAGAACTCTTAAGGACTTTGGACTCACCAAGATTATTTTGTAGCACTAGCTAGGTTGCCAACAGTGGTTTGAAAGGTAAGAATGAGAATACCTAATGAATGTGAAATTGTTACTTCTTTTTTCTTTAGGGTTGAGCTGTTGGATTACCTTGACAGTATTGACTGCAGTTTAGAAGACTTCCAAGCTATGCTCTCAGGAAGACAGTTTAGCATAGATCCAGATCTTCTGGTTGACGTAGGTATTCTGGATACTCTTGACTGTACTGGTGGTTTGTGTACTTACATGTGTCATTTAAAATCAATCCTCCTTGTTTTCCACACGTCCTGTATTTTACTTAATGATTTTCCTGTGAAGCATAGGCAGACAGGGACCGGACACTGGCGTGAGGAGAGGCTGCTCCTACAGCAGTATGCCACTCTTAAACAGTACTGCTACTGCATACAGGTTTAGTCTGGGCTTGCTGTATGTATGTTACTGTATGTATGTTTTTCTCTAGGATAAATTGAATAAAGACCTTTGGAAATTAGTAATAGACGTGGGAATAGCATAAAGACACTTCTTAATACTTAGGGAATTAATGTTTTTCTAGCAAATACATTTCATTTTATTTGATATATTTTTAATGTCGAGTCTGATTCCCTGTCTTAGTCTCTGTCCCCAGCTGTGTGACCTGAACTCCAGTGTTGTCTACGCCATGTGATCTTTGGGTCATTTCAGTTCCACTTTGAACATTTACTAAATTGCTATTCAAAGCTGAGAATAATTCACTCTGCTTACCAGTCCTGTCACACTGTAGCAGCTTTGTATCCTTTCTTGGAGGTAATCCTTAACTGCCTCCTTATACCCAATTCAAATTTCGATCCTTGGGGATTCTTGGGAGGTGTGTCTACGTCTGTCTACCTCTCTTCTTCTCTGTCTCAAACTCTACTCTGGGCATTTGGGCTATCCTACTTTTATCTGCAAGTCCTTAGATTATTTAAAGTCAGCGCCTGTGTATAGCATTTCCCTCTCTGCTTCCAGTCTCTTTAGACATGGACTCCTTTCTTTAAAGACCACAGCTGTCATAGAAGTCTCCTTGGCTCTCTTTCCATTTCATTTCCCTCTCTTTTCATATCACCCACTGGCCACTGAAGAGGAACGAAGCTCATGTATATACCAGACTCACTTTGCTTTTCTTATCTCACCATTAGGTACTTTTCAAAATAACATTGACAAACCACCCTCATTTTGTATTTTCACTTCTCTCATCTAAGACTTATATCACCCATGAATTAGACTGAAGTGTCATAAAATTTAAAATCTAGCCCTGGCTTACCTTATTCTCTGAAATGGTGAAGATACTCAAGATATAAACCAAGTGCATTGAGAATTCTGGCTGCACTTTATAATATCCAGTTCTTTCTGTATCAGGGTGGAGTCAGCAGGGGGGTTTTGGGCCTTGGAACTTAAGTTGCATCAGTTCCTTACATGTGAATTGGTTGTGTATGTTTTCCCCGGCTACCTTCTGGGAGTATGTTAAGAGATGCTCCCAAGTCTGAATAAGATGCTGAGGCAAAAAAGGGAGAAGGAAGCTTGCTTGCGTTGTTGGCCCCACTCAGGTATAGAATTGCATCAGGGTTCTCTGAAGTAGTAACAGGCTGAATCAGCATACAGGTAGTATTCGTCTACCACCAAGGATTGGAGCTCCGTCCCTCTTCAGCAGCCAGTGGGCGATAAGAAAAGAGGAAAATGGAGAGAGCCAGGATACTTCTATGACAACTGTGGCCTTTAAGGAAAGGAGTCCGTGTCTAAAGAGACTGGAAGCAGAAGGAACTAACCTCTACATCTCCTTGTTTTCTTGCTTTGCTCATTCTCTCTCTTTTTTTTTTTTGTTTTTTTGTTTTTTGTGACAGAGTTTGGAACTCTGTAGACCAGGCTGGCCTCAAACTCAGAAATCCGCCTGCCTCTGCCCCCCAAGTGCTGGGATTAAAGGCGTGCGCTACCACTGCCCGGCTGCTTTGCTCATTCTTATCCAATGCAAACCTACAGTCTGTTTCAGTGCTTAGACTGTTCTCAGAGGTCTAAACTAAGCCTGATTGGGTGGGGCCTGGACCACACATGGCTTTGCTCAGCTTTTCTTTTTGTTTTGTTTTAACTATTGTATATAACTGTATAAGTTAGAACTTCTGTTATTTGGATTGGTCTTAACCGTTTCTAGAATATGCTCTACCTTCTTGGTGTTACTATTCCTAAGTACTTGTCTACCTTCCAAATTCCTATTCTCTCAGATTGAGGATGCGTAGCACCTAGCTTTATTACGGCCCCTTTGTTTCATCCTATGTCTGCCTGTGTTCATGCTTTCCTCTCCTCTCGGTCTCCAAACTCCTTAGTGCTTTTAAGCTCTATAATTGTAAAACTGGATTGTATATGAATATAAGTTGCCTATTTAATGTCCATATCATCTTTTAGATTGTAAGCTCCTGGAGAGCAGAAATAAATGTTGTTATGGTGATTTGTCACAAGCCTTACCCTGTGGAAGGGATTTGCTAGGATTTTGAAGCTTATAACTTGAAGGTTGTATTTATAAATTGGCCGGACTATGAGTACAGCTCATTGGCATTGTCTTAACGTTTACTAACTTCCTTTGCTACATAGGAAATAAAGTAGGTACGCCATATTGTCTGAGGCCCCACTTGATATGGTTCCCCACTAGGTTCCACTGTCAGTAGATTGGATGAATTTGTCACATAATCAATAGGTATTCAATAAATGCTTAGTGTCAAGACATGGGACTCGGCCTTTGGTGCTACATATGGCCAAGAACAAACATGGGGGGGGAGAAGATATTAAATTGGATGGAGAGTGATGAACAGATAAGAATTATGGGGAACTGTTTACCCCACTGTGGAGAGATCGAGTGCATGGGCCAGCTTGCTCTGCCTTTGTTTTCCTTTTTGCTTTCTTGCTTTTCCAAATTTGATTGAATCTGTAGAAACTTCCTCATGTAGGAGTGACATCTCTTCACTCACCATGATTGTATAAAAGTTTTTAACACACAAATCTTTTTTAAATATTTTTTAAACTTATCGTCTTTCTTGTTTGGTCTTTCAGCTTTTCACTAGTTCTGTGCAGATGAATCCCACAGATTACAGCAATAATACAAAAGTAAGTTTTAATCTGTTGCTCAGGACCCATAGCTACATAAATATCAAAGAGTCCTCTTAACCACCCATAGAAAGCAGTCTCACTCTCAGTTACAGAAAGCAGTTCCCATTCTTCCCTGATGTGTGTGGCTGAGGTAGTACACCGCTAGATGGAGAGTTAGCAGTTGGTTATGGGGTCAGGCTTTCTTTGCCCAGTTCTCCTGGCACAGGTGGGATTTATTCTCAGTATGAAACCAGCCGCTTACTGCTGGGAAATCACCTAGCCTTGACTTGTTCACGTATTTCTTTAAAATAAAAATGATTCAAATATAATTTCTGCATTGTATATTTTTTCTTTCCACAATTTCTCAATTTAAGTTGAAAATAACTGGTCCCTATTACCTCTGTAAGTTCCTTCACTTTGCTAGCATTAAAAGCAGTAACTAAAGGAAGGGTCAGTTGTATTTTCCCTGTTTTAAGCTATAAGAATTTTTTCAACAAATAGGATCCAGTTGGACTGAGCAAGTTGACCGGAGATTCTTCGGGCAGTCTGTAATAGCAGATGCTTATAAAACACTTGTTACTTTTGTCCTAACTTACTCCTGTATCTAAGATGTATACCAAATTGTTTAATCCTTATTTTTATTACTTACAAAATAAAGTTCAATTTCTGGATTAGTGAAGTCAGTTACAAGCTTGTCCTTTGTAATCTAAAAATAAGACATCTCAAGTGAATGGGAAAGATGAGTCGATGAGTTGGCATTTCCTGTTGTCATGTGTAGGAGACGGCGTGGCCAGTGAAGTTCACCTTCGCCGACTCAGAACTTTATGAATTTGTAGAGTAGGAAGTTCGTTGTGCATTGTTGGATTATTGGCACATGTACACTATTTCTCTAAACGGCCAAATGTAAATATTTTTGGTTTTATAAGCTGTATGTCCCAATGGTGAATGGTGTTAATTGTAGATTAAGCAGATATGGATAATACATAAAATAATGTGTGGCTGTGTTTTGATAGACATTTTTAATAAACAGGTAGTAAGCTGAATTTCACCATTATTTACCTATGTTTATTACTAAAACTGACTCATTGTTCTTTGATTATGCTCTTTATTCTAGAAACCAATAACTTAAGAATTTTCAAAAATACCAGTAACACAAAAAAATGACATATTGCTTTCTGAACTTATAAAAAATATATTTAAGGGTGATGCTTTATTACAGTTCTGAGATTTAAAAATTATTGGTATTTTTATCTCTTTTTCATGATAAGCATATATAACATATATCTATTTTCTTAGTCTAGATACCTTATAGTGTAGCTATAGTGGCCACTAGTAATGAACAAGAACATACATAGGGAAAATGCATTCATAGTCTCATGTTTAGAATATCAACAGTAGCATTCTTGGGAAATTCCTATTTTAAAGTTTATAAAAATATATTAACGTTTATGTATTATAACTTCTAAGTGGTGAATTCTTTTTCCTGAATTTGGAATGATTTACTTTTCATCTGGGGTCATTATCTTTCTAGAATCTTGAACTTTCGCTGCTTCACTTATGACAGCTGTCAGAGGACTCTAGGATTTACACAGATGTTCACTATCCCATACATACTAGAGCAACATGTAGGAATGCGGTAGTTGACGGTATCAGACACGTGGGGTATCGTCTGAAACAGTTGAGCCTGGTCTGCACCGCAGAGTCCGGGCGCTGCCCAGCTCACTGCCATGTCAACAGGATTGTGGATTTCATTCCACATGGTAACCAGAAGGAAAGAAAGAAGACTGTGGCTGAGGAATCCACCGAAATGAAGTAAAAGATCAAAGGAGTTACAGAAAGGACCAGAAGAAACCATCAGAATTGAGGCTTCCAAGAGCAGGGGCTAGAGGTGTCCCCATGTTATCCCTGGCTACATGAGCATGTTCATCTCCGTAGGCTGTCCTGTTCATGAGCAGTGTGTGATGCGTTTCTAATCAGGACTGTTTAAACTGGATTTAATTATATCTTCACTAGCATGTGAAACCACGTGTCTGGTCTACTCCCCTCTCTCTGACAGCTCTGTCTGTCCCCTGCCTCTGACAGCTCTGTCTGTCCCCTGCCTCTGACAGCTCTGTCTGTCCCCTACCTCTGACAGCTCTGTCTGTCCCCTGCCTCTGACAGCTCTGTCTGTCCCCTCTCTCTGACAGCTCCGTCTGTCCTGTTATGGAACGCCTTTTGCTACTGAAATGGCCTTTCCTTTATCCTACTTTGGGAACTTTATTCTGGCCTTGAGGACAAGTTTCTTAGCCAGTCTGGCTGATTCCAGTGAGATTTCTCTTCCGGTTCCTCTTTTCTGATGTTTCCCTTTCTAAATAGTTCAGATGTGTTGAAGTTACTCTATCAGTTTTTAATTATTTGATACTTTTAAGGAATGTAAAATAGTAATTTTACATAATTTTTCTTTTTTAGTCTGAGAATAAGGGATTAGAAGCTACCAAGAACAGTGTTGTTCAACAAGTTTCAGAAGAAGGAAGAAAATCTAAATCCAAACCAGGTAGGAATGGAAGTAGTCTTCATTTCTTTAGGTTTTTCTTTTAAGAATTTTAGTATAGAATTCAATGAAAAGCATGGAAAAAATTGTCATACTCACCAGCTAGATGGACTGGG
Organism: Uromys caudimaculatus; assembly: GCA_028551405.1. Classification (NCBI taxonomy): domain Eukaryota; kingdom Metazoa; phylum Chordata; class Mammalia; order Rodentia; family Muridae; genus Uromys; species Uromys caudimaculatus. The sequence continues at coordinate 21,021,126 of CM052720.1, forward strand.
CTCTGGCATAGCATGTGTAGAGAGCTCTGGGCTCAGCCCCAGTGTTACAAACCCATATAAACAAATGAGAGCTGACTAGGCTCCGTGGATGGTGTCTCAAGCTTCTAGAACTTAATTTAAACTTACATGGTAAAGTAACGGTTCTTATTACAGTTTCCCCTTAATTTAACATTAAAAGATGAATCTCACAGTTAAATTGTTGAAGTGGAAGGCTAGCTTTCCTTACTTGTTTTAAAATGTAGTGACAGAGAATATATAATTTATTTGGGTTAATAATCGTATTCTTTTGCTCTTTATAGATAAACAACTTATCCAGTATACTGCCTTTCCACTTCTCGCATTCCTTGACGGGAACTCTGCATCTGCTGTTGAACAGGGGACAACTGCGTCATCAGAAGTTGTACCCTCTGTAGAGAAACCCATAGAGGTTGATGAGCTCCTGGAGAACAGCCTGGACCCCGAACCCACCCAGAGTAAGCTTGTCCGCCTGGAACCATTGACTGAAGCCGAAGCTAGTGAAGCCACACTGTTCTATCTATGTGAACTGGCTCCTGTGCCTCTGGATAGTGACATGCCACTTTTAGATAGTTAAACTCCCAAGTGGACACTGTAGATATTCATCAAAATGATGAAGTATTTATTTTAAAGTATCATTTGGTACTTTGTTTTGTAAATTACTTTTTGTTTAATCAGATACTGTGGAATAAAAGCACCTTTTGCTTTTCTCTCTAACCATACTCTTACAAAGCTTTCAGATGGTACTCGGCTGCCTAGGCATATACATTTTAATGCACATTGTTGGCACATCTTAAGTTGAATTCAAATGACCATTTTCTCCAGTTGTAATTGGATTTTTTTTTTTTTTTTTTTTAACAAATATGACCCATTAATCCAAGCTAAATTTATTTTCAATTGAGTTTCAGTGTCTAGAATAAAGTAGAAAAACTCTGGCCCAGTTACTTTTATTAAATATTTTTCACTTGGCTTATTTCTAAAACTGGGAACATAAAGTGCCTGTATCTTGTAATATTTCATGTCTTTGTTGGTTCAGAGAAATTTTTTTATGTTCAGAGAAATTTATTCATGTTAACAGAAAAGGCAAAGTGTACACGAGTAATCAGTCCCTCTGATGTGGTACTAGCTCCATATACATAGAAAGAATGTGGAGACGAGTGTGGCTAACTCCACCCATTTAGACTAGTTTAAGTACGTCCTCTGGTTTGTGTTCTTTGAACCATGGTATTTAGTAAAATAAATATGATGGATGTCGAGTACTATTATTTGTTGAGTCATCTTTGGAAGTGGTGCCCACAAGAAGTGATTTTTCCTTCTCATAGGAAGAAGGTGGCTTTAAATTGTGTTGTCCATTATCACACTGCGAGTCACATCAGGGTCTTTGTGCTTTACCTAAAAAAAAAAAAAACTGTATTGCAGTATAAGAGAGATGTGATGCTTCTGACCTTAATGTGTTTTAATGTTCTTTGTTTAAAAAGTATACTGGTGCCGGGCAGTGGTGTGGCGCACGCCTTTAATCCCAGCACCCGGGGGGCAGAAGGCAGGTGGATTTCTGAGTTTGAGGCCAGCCTGGTCTACAGAGTGAGTTCCAGGACAGCCAGGCCAGGGCTATACAGAGAAACCCTGTCTCGACAAAAAAAAAAAAAAGTATACTGGTTTCTAATAAAGAACCAAGAGAAAAATTCCTCTCATTGTTGCAAATAAGATGAGAACATTACCACTGGATGCCACTAAATGCCAACATTTTTTGCTGCAATATAGGACAAGAGAATCAAATTGTCCCTTTTCAAGAACTGAAGAGGCTTTAAAGCCAGGGTACTTTAAAACTTGGAGAAGTCTCCATTCTGGCAGAGGGCTAGAAGCAGTGTGGTTAATACCTAAATTGTACATTTATGCAGCAAGGCATTTCAAGAATGCTTCTTTGGGCCATATTGGGCCCTAGATATTAGAATTTTTCTTCTAAGTGGTAAATTAGAGTTCTAATAAGTTTGCAAGAGAAATAAAGACAAGCATTCCTGACTCTTCTGACCTTCCTCATGAAGTCCTCCAGTCTATATTCCTTCATTGGCTTCCTTCCTTCCTTGACTGGAGAAGTACACACCTTCTAAATATACATTCACAAAAGGAACTGACTTGACTTTCGAAATCAGCTTATAGGAGAGCCACCCATCCCTCCTGCATACCTTAATCATCTTGATTATGAGCTCTCTAGGTTGGTCTGTTAAAGCCTTTAGTGCTCGTTGGTACAGAATAATCAGAATTATGTGAGTTGTTAATTTTTTTTCCACAAATACATCTTTTACTGGGATAAAAAAGTTTAATAATGGCTCTTGAGCATCAGTTTTGATCTTGTTATCACAAACATTAATATATAATAAATTTTATTGTAGTAAATATTAATTCTTTTAAGTCTTTCATAGTTCTGTATTAAAATTCAGCTATTCATCAGGTTACGTTTAATTTTTCTGAAAGGAAAACATCAGAAAGATACAGACATGTGAAGAGTAACAGACAAGAAATGAAACTAACCCTTGGTGCCATCTATCCAAGTCTGTGCCTGATTTGTTCAGAAGAGTTCAGATCTTTCCTACTGTATAAAGATCACTATTGAACACCCAGAATGTGAGGTACAAGTTGGAGAGTGAGTGTCCTTTCCAAGTGACTCCAAGTTGATCTAAACCTCTTTTTTTTTTTTTTTTTGGCTTTTCGAGACAGGGTTCCTCTGTGTAGCCCTAGCTGTCCTGGAGCTACGCTCTGTAGACCAGGCTGGCCTCGAACTCAGAAATCTGCCTGCCTCTGCCTCCCAAGTGCTGGAATTAAAGGCGTGCACCACCACTGCCCGGCTGATCTAAACCTCTTAAATCAGCTTAGCTGGTTTCTACTTCCAGGCAGCTGGGGTGTATTTGATCAGATAATCTTTGAAACTGGACTCCCTTTTAATTAGTTGCTCTGGCAGGAACAGGCCCACTGAGTCTAGTCAGTTTCAGGAACTTCCTGAAGCTATTTTGAGTTTTCCTTCTACTTAAGAACTTCCTGCTAGAGGATGCAATATTTTGATCTCTGAGGAAACTGTTTATACTATAAAATATGTATTTGTGGAAAAAAAAACCTCACATAATGAAGAGTGTTGCTTTCAACTCTAGTTGCTTCCAGCAAAATAATCTTTGATCTAGCCACTACATCTTATATACATGTATGATACTGTGATTCAAGGGATGAATTGTCCACAAAGGAAAAGTTGGGAATGTGGTACATATCAATGGGTACCAAAGCATAGTAAAATTGATTACACTCTTTATTAAAAGTTAATCTTAAACTGGCTTGGTAAACATTGTGTGATCAGAATGAGTACATGGCTCTAAATGTTCTCAAAGTCTATTGTTAAGTTGGCCACAGGTTAAAGTTTGGTTTGTAAAGGCAAGCTACAAGTAGTAGTATTTTAGACAAGCCATTTCCACATTTCATGACTATTTTTCACTAACCCAGAATTTGAGTTATCTATTTCCTTACTACTTAGCTTATACCCCATATTTAATCATTCACCCACTGAAAGACATCCATTGTCTAGGTTTGGCTATATTACAAGCAGTTGTAATGGCTAGTTCTCATCAAGCAGTCCACTAGCTCTAGGTACTCCAGTGCCCTCTGGCCTGTCTGTCTCTCTCATACACCCACACCCAAATTGCTTGCCTAAATACTCTAGAAACTCTAAAGAATTTACAAATAAAATATACCAAAGTTTGGCAACTGCTAGAACTGGATGTCAAATGTTCCCATGTTGACAGTGTGTTTGTTCCTAGGAAACTTCAGAAGGTGGGACCTTGTGGGTAGGCCCTTGAAAATTATATAATCTTAGTCCATTGTGAGGGCTGAAGAGTCCAGAATCTTGCTTAGCTATGGATTCTCACTGGTATGATACCTTGACATTCCAAAGAAATAAGGACACTTGTGTGTACTGGAATCTTCAGACTTATGAGACAAAATAAACTTACAAGTCTTCTCATGTGTTTCATTCTAGAGACCAAAAGTTAATGTAGTGATTCATGGATAAGAGTATTTTATCAAATAGGCTGGAGTCTTTTGGGAATAGGTCTCAATTGAGAACATGTCCCAGTTATATTGGCTAGTAGGCAAGCCTGATGATCATTTTCTTAAATCTCTCAGCCAATTGAGGTGGTGTCATCCCCTTGCCCCCAAGCCCTGTGGTTCTGGAATGGTATATAAAACCAGGCTGACCAAGTCATAAGCAACAAGCCAATAAGCAGCACTCCTCTGAGGCCCTACATTATTCCTGCCCTGACTTCCCTGGATGGTGGACTTCAAACTGTAAGATGAAATAAACCCTTTCTTTCCCAATTACTTATGACCACTGTTTTATCACAGCAATAGAAATTCTGAGACAAATTGTTGGCCAGAGAAAAAAGCTGACCATAACCTTAAAAAAAATTAAATTTAAAAAAAGGGCTGGTGGAACAAAGAAAGAATCTGAGTTTTAAATCCACCTAAATTTGTAATGCTAAAAGAGCTAACAACACACATTTTCTTTGAATTTGTTTATTTAAGAGATAGAACACAGCCATTCAAAATTGTGAAACAAAGTATTAACAGAATAAGGTTGGAAAATTAAGATGAATTGCTATATACCATTTGCACAATAAATATTTTTAAAGAAGCATGTAGATCGTTAAAAGCTTTTAAACTAGATACTAACATAAATAACTAAGCATTTTTATCTAAATGAAGTGGCATACTGATTTTCAAGTTGAATTGTTGTATCAATTGCATGGCAGTAAACACAAACATTTTAAACATGGTTAATGTGTAGTATAATGTAAGTTGTCTATTCCTCAAGTTAATTATCCTCCTGGCTTGTGTTTGGATAAAAAAAAAAAAAGCATGCTGGACAGCAGCAATACATTTTACACAAATTATCTACCATTAATAATTTATAAAGTGAATTGTATATTTTGAATACAAAGTTGTATGTCATAGTGTTGGCTATTTTTGGTATCCAACTTTGTCACTAACTAGCCTTTGAGCTAGTTGACTTTTAAAGTAAGAACTGGACTAGAAAGTACCTAACCCAAGCCTAATATTTTATATCCTGTAAGGTTTCCCATTTTGTTTGGGAAACTTGTTTCAAATTTTTCTAACCCAATATCCTTTTCAAAACCTTGTCTAAGAGAAGTTATTAACATCTCCATGAAATCCATAATTGTGTGTTCACAAAGAGCAAACCAATTTTTTGGTGAAGGCCAAGCCATACTATCTTAGAGAGAAAATCATGATCTAAGTACTTGCTTGAAACCCCATTGCCAGTGACTGTCTGTGAAGGCGCTTGTCTAGTGTTTGTCTTCCCTCCACTTCCTACACTGTTTTCCACTGAACATGGAATAGCCTGGGCCTAGTAAAGAGAAAATTCTGACAAAATTAAAGTGACTTACAGTTTTCAAACAACTAGCTTGTGACTTATTTACATAATTTTAAACAGCTATTTGCTTTGTATTTGTAGTCCTCTGTAAGGCAACAACACACCAAGTATTTCAAAAGGCAGCCATACACCTAATTAATGTTTCTAAAGTAGCATAAGTTCTAACACAATTTTGAAACCCAATTGTCAAGAATTTTTGTTTTCAGGTTTAATACTATATGTACAGAGCAGATGATATGCCTATCAATGTCTGCCTTTCCTAATTTGCCACCATATTCAAAATTCTCCCTTTGCAATTCATATCATCAATACACTTAGCAAGAACATGAATAAAATGGCAGAGTAAATCTATTTCATGCAAGAGAAAAAACAGTGTTACACAACAGCACATACAACTTTACAAAAATTGGGAATACTGTTACTGTCAAATAAACAATGGCCAAAATGGGACTCATGCCAGATGTCCCATTCAGTCAAAATCTCGATTTGTAAGAACAAGTGGTGCCACCAGTGTCCACACATACAGCACAATGCCAATCCAACTGGAAGAGATTTTCACCCAGACTGCTGTCCACTGACTCTTCATCTCACGAGAAGGCTCATACCTGCAATGTGAGAAAAAGGCAAGGTGACGGGCAGTCATTGGTATTCCTAAGCCCGCAAGCTCTGAGGCCCTGTAACAACAAAGCTTCCTCTACGGAGTTTGTGATAGCATGTGCAGGAGCTCAGACCAACGGTGCTGCCGTAGCCTCCATACTGCTCCAGCAGACGTTTTGCATAGTGTGAGGCGCAGCATGCCATCTGTACGTGCTATTAAATAGGAGTAAGGCCTCATCCGACTATTCTCTACATAGTTGGATGCTTATGGGCCTCTCTTCTCTACCTCACCTCCCTCCCCTTCTCAGATTTGACAGGTAGGGAAGGAAATAGATCCTGAAGATAACTGATTTTTTTTTTTTATATATATATACACACACACACACACCTTCATTTTTATTTTTGTTTTTTCGACACATGTATTTCTCTGTGTAGTCACAGCTCTCCTGGAATTCACTCTATAGATCAGGCTGCCTCTGCCTCCCAAGTGCTGGGATTAAAGGTGTGCTCCACTACTGCCTGGCTTAGATCTAAATTTTCAATATTTGCCATATAGTAAATAAGTTATAAATTACTGATAACTACTTAATTAGTAATTTTATAAAATATTCTTTCATAATAAAAATGAGTAAATACTAGCATCAGATACATCAGAAAAGAATGTTTTTCTCCATCTTTTGCTGGTTCTATAACTAATATTTAAAGACATGTATAAGAAATAAATCCAACCATACAGGTCAATATCAACCTTGTATAGATTCTTTTGGCAGTCATTTTAGTTAAAGTCATTTTAAAAGAAAATTATAAAGTTACTTTTATCAGGAAAATATTTATTTTGAAGGGATTAACAAAAATTATAGTTAATAGCTTGGTCCTCTTATAGGACTCAAAAGTGGGAGCAGGGGCTGTCTCTGACTCTTTTGCTTGCTTTAAGAACCTTTTCTTCCTCCTGGGTTATCCAGCCTCACTATGAAGGGAGGTGCCTAGTCTTACTATAATGATATGCCATGGTTGGTTGATACCCTTTTTCTGGAGAGAAAGAGGGGAGTGGACTGGAGAGGTGGGGGATGGGAACTAGAGTAAGAGGAAGGGGGGAAACTGGGATGTTTAAAAAAAAAAACAACCAAAAAACAGAAAATAAATTTATATAAAAAAAAGTTCTAAAAATCAACTCACATTAACATATCTGCATCAAATATTTTCATATACCTTTTTTAAATTTTTGTTTTATGTGTTATATGGCTATTTTGCTTCTATGTTATGTCTGTGCATTCTATATATGTCTATGCTTATAGTGCCATTGTCTAGACAAGGTATCAGATGCTCTGGAAATGGAGTTACAAAATTGTGAGGTATCATATGGGTGCTGAAAATTAAACCAGGGTCTTTTGGAAAAGTAGCCAGTGCTCTTAACCAGAGTCATCTACTTCTCCAGCTCAGCTTTCCAGATCTTTTAATAATGTCGTTAAAAAAATCCTCTTTTAAACAACTATATGAAACAACTATATGCTGTTGTTATGGTATATTAGGAAAAAATTTACAGTATTAAAAAAATGAAAAAACTAAACAGTATGTTAAATCAACTTAACATTCATTTCTATTAAAATGTGCTTAGTGAAGTTTTCCATTTAAGCTTCTTCAAGATTTGGAACAACTATGTTTGTGTAATTATCAAAGAAGTCTGTACTTCTCAGAATTCATTAACTACAGAAATACATCAGAGAACTAAAAAGTCCTTTGGAGCTCAAGAAATAGCAGAGGGGGTAAAGTACTTGCCTTGCAAACATCAGGACTGAAGTCTGATCCCCAGAACCCACATTTTTAAAAAGCCAGGTACAGTGGCATGGGAGAGGTGTGAACAGAAGAATCACTAGAGTGTGCTAGCTAGCTACTTAGGGCTCCAGAGCAGTGGGGGAAACGGTCATAGTGCCTGAAGAATACAGACGAGTTCTCCGGCCTTCACATACCAGGCACGCACACACCTACACACACACATGCATACTCAAGGAGTGCCATAGATCATGAAAACTCCACAAGAATTATCTGAAGTTAAGAAATGTAAGCACCTGTACCAGTTGGTGAGGGTCATCATGATGTACAGCGAAGCCAGGAAGAGCATGAAGTGAAAGAAGGAGTAACTGTAAGTGACACCGTCCCTCTCGTTATCTACAGCTCGGGGGACGCCATCGCCATCATCCAGTGACCCGTCACTTCTGCCATTCCCGTCCTCTATTAATGTGGACTCATCACTTGTTAGAGTCAGCTTATTAACCTGACTGTTGTTGGAGGTACGGATGCTGCATGAAGAAATTCAGGGACAGAGAGAGTTTTTAAATGATTCCTTAGTCTATATAAATACACTTGCTGTAGAAGTGGATTCACAGCCTGTCTTACCTCGAGTAAAACACACACAGCAGGAAGAGAACGAGTCCTATGACCCCTTGAGGATGCCACCACTGAACAGACTGCCCGTCCCTTGGGATGGGGCTCGTGGTATTGAAGCCAATGATGCTTAGTAGACTTGGATTGCAATTTGTTTCTATAAAGTACAGTAAAGTCATTAAATGTTATAGTAATATAAATATTAGGACATATTTAACCCTTGGAACCTCCAAAAGAGTTTAAAAAAGCACAAATTAACAAAATATTTAAACATAATTTGTATGTATTAATGAGACTTTAGAAAAATGTTTAGAAAACTAAAAATCACTTTCTTTCCAATCTTATCTTAGAGCCAAGATATCTTGGTGAACAAATGAGTAAAATTTAGATACCTTATCCAAAGTTAATGCATTTAGAAATACAATGCAAGCAAGTTGTTACAGTCATTTTAGTATCTAACAAAATAGGCTTCAAACCAAAATTAATCAAGAGATAGGGAAGGACACTACATACTCAAAGGAAAAATCCACTAAGGGAACATTCAGTCCTTAACAGCTATGCCCCAAATACAAGGGCACCCTAGTTTGTAAAAGAAATCCTACTGCAGCTTAAATCACATACTGACCCTCACAGACTCATGGGAAACTTACGTACACCACCCTAACCAACAGATGGCCATTCAGCTACAAAGTAAACAGAAGCACTGTAGCTAACAGACGCTACAGTCCAAACGGACAAAGTAAAACTGTCTTAAACAAAACATAAAACATTTGAAAATATTTTATTTCTCCCATATTCAACTATCTTAGATAACTGTAAAAATGAAATATATGATTTTTTGGAGCCATATCATTTTGTTAGTAGAGAAAGAAACGAAGTGAAAAGAAAAAAATAGCAATGCCTCCAAGATGAACTGGTACTACCTACATGCTTTACTCCTCTACTAGAAATGACAAGTTTTGAATAAAAAACCAACACTGCATGACTCATTATAAATAAAACATACCTGGTTCATTGGTCATAGCAGACCATGTCAAATACATTGTGTAGACTGTAATTACTGAAGACTGTAACAAGCCAGATCTTGGTTGTGATTCCTACAAACAAAATATTAAGCAATGCAGATAAAAGTCTGACATCACTCTGATGTGTGAAATTTACAAAGTGAAGGCTGTATAGAAATGAGCGGCAGGAGGTGCATACTTGGATCTTGGGCAGAATCGACATGACAGATGCACCTACGCAGAGGAGCATGTTGACGCTGATGAACGCCTTGTTTTCTGCACAGCTGGCTGGGTGAGTGTAGTAGACAAAGAACAGGACGATGGCAACTAAAGACAGCAGATAATTCAGAGCTGTAGCTGACAACAGGGCTGTGAAAGAAATTGAATTATTAGAGTTTATAAAAATATTAGGAATTCAGCATGGCACTTGGTTCTAAATACATCTTACATTTTATGTAACTAATCAGTCCAAGCTTCTTGTTGTAATTATACTACCACAGAACTCCCTTAGCTGTCAGGCATCCTTTATGTTTTTATATAGTGTTCCAAAGTACTTGTTTGTACTGCACATTGCTGCTGACCAAGTACACAACTCTCTATTTATTTCTAGTAGTCTTCCCTTTAAACTTTGAATGTACTGGGAAATTTGGGTGCAAAAATAAAGCTTTAAGAAATGGACTCTGAACGTTGTTTTGGCTATTCAAGGGTTTTTGGTTTCTTTACTGGTCCCTGGATAAATTCCTAGTTACTAAGTACAAAAGTTTCAAGAAGTTGCTGATACAGTCACTCCTAAACTTCAACTGAAAACCTCTTCAGAGGACACTGGAACACAAAAATCCTAAGTGATTTGCCGGCAGCCTATTCTGTTCTCACAACCTTCACTATACTGAAGAGAGAAGAAACCAAAGCTTACCTGCATACCAACATCTTGAGTTCCCTTCTTCCATTTTTTCAACCCACGATTCATTCCAAGAATGGGCAAAATCAATAAGTAAGACTAGTTGTATAAGGATGAAACAAAAGGCGCCTGCCATGCCCACATAAAACCAGACTGAAAAGAAAAACAGTGCATTTTAAGCTAAGGAATGGCTGCTTTCGTTTTTATTATTTTTCTTAGTAATCTTAATAAAAAAGGGGGAAACAAAATTATACGTAAATTGATTTTGCAACTGGGGTAAAAAAGGAAATACCAAACAAGAAAAAGTTAGAACTCCAGGTAGCAGTTACTATGGTTTCCTATAGAAAACAAAAGATGATCACAGAATTTTTAAAAACTCCTCACCAGTTGTAAAAGTGCCTTCTGGGATGAAAAATGCGCCAATAATAATTGCAACTGCTGTAGCAAATTTAAAGAACCAGAACCTAAGACAGAAACAAATGTAGTAAGAATCCAAAACATACTCAGATACTAAAGCTTCTGAGAACCACTTAAAAAAGTTACACTTTAGAGGTCCAAGCACAGAGTGAAGATAAAAACATCATTATGTAGGCTATTGTTAAAATGGTTGTAAGAAAGATGTGCCACCAATTCATTTAAGAATACTGGCTTCATTTCAAAGCACTAAGCTGCATGATACGTGTATATACAAAGTACAATTTCATTATACGAGTGAATAGCTTTAATAAATTATGACAAATGCCTATTATCCAAAATAGTAATTTAAGACAGTTAATGACTAAAATTGTAAAAACCTGTTATAGAACAATTTTTATTATCCTAATATTACATTTTTACTCCCTGTCTTTGGCGTAGCATGTCAACAAACAATAGAACATACTAAGAAAAACTAATTTATAAGAAGAAACAGATAAAATTCAAATCACTCAAATAAAATACCAGATGACCTAATCAATATTAAAGGAGACTGATTAAATTAGCCCTTCTGTTTTCTTTCTAGATTGTGGAAAACAATCATGTAGAAAAGCAATATCTGTTCAGTAATAATGTTTCTTTCTAGCTGGCTGCCTTGCGGATCTAGAATGCAGAGTTCTATACAATAGGACTGGTTCACCAAGAGCTAAAAGAAGGGGCGCCAATACTCCTTTAACCACACATACAGCCTCCTTTGAAATTAAATACATGATCAGACCTCATGCCAATAAGCGACCTACCACTATTATTTAATATCCAAAACAACACTTTCTCTAGTAAAATCAACAGTTTTTAAAACTTTTTTAATGAAAAAGATAAATCTGCTTTGAAATTTCTTTAGGTAAAATAAATTTCCTGGGAGGAAAAGATGATATAGATGTTCTCTCCCATAATCAAAGCTTACCCGTTGTGGACCGCGGCTCTAGGGTCACTGCTGCTTTTCACTTTGATCATTAGTAAAGACAGGAGAAGATAGAACATGGCCAGGCCAAAGCACAGGCGATACACAGCTTTGTAGCCAACCAGGATATTACAAGGGACAACACCTTTCTCATGCTCACAGAACCCAGGAATCTAGAAAAACAAAATGGGTTATGATCAATACTTTTCATGAACTAAAAGTTCCATGTAAACTGTAATCTGTTTTACAGGCCATAACACACACAGACACACACAGAGACAGACAGACAGAGAAACACATGCACAAACACTCAATATAAGTGTTTTAATCAGATAAAATGGCAGGTGGCAGGGAAGTTAGGGCCAGGCATGGTGGCATGGGCATTTATTTAATCCTAGCATTTGGGGAGGCAGAAGTAGGCAGAGCTCTGTGATTTTTAAAGTCAACCTGGTCTACACATAGATCCAAGCCAACAGACATACACACATTAAAACTTCCAGGCAAGCAAATAATAAACTAACAATGGCCAAGTCTAAGATGGATGATTACTTTGAGCTAAAGATTTATTTTTATTCTTTAAATATGTATTTTAAGTTACACAAAACCACAATTGTACATATTTATACTGTTAATTCTAAATTTCCCAAGACTTGCATTCTACTGTGGTATGCTGAATTATATATGTAAAATAGGTGGGAAGAAGTAAACAAAAGCTTAAAGAATTACATAAAACAGTCATGGCTAAGACATAGACAATCAAAAAGTGGCTTTTTAAATCCAACGTTATTTATATCGATTTTGAGTATAAGACCTTTAAATGTTATTTGTGATAAGATTATTGACTTAACTTGAGCTGACAATATATTCATATTGTAACTGAGAATGTTGAGAAACGGCAGGAACCACTTCAGAAAGCTGTAATCAGGGTAGAGGGGCACAGTAGTAGCACCATTGCCAGGCAACACGGGTAAGGCCTAGGGCTTGATCTGCATCTCCACCAACACACTCACAGACAGAAACTCACATTGAACTCAGAATACAAAGGAGAAACACTTGTGAGGTAAGTGGCAGTACTATTTAGAACTACATATACTGTTCATATGTATAAAAATAAACTATTTCTCCCACACCTAATCGCAGTACTCCAAGAATACTGCACTTCAGATTCCAGTTTTGTAGCACTTATATCCAGCAGCTGTTTAGGCCCACCTTCTTTAATCCTTGGTATACTGACAGTCTTTCCTACAATTTTATCTAAAGCCTGTATTCTTGTGGTTTTCCTCATTGCTTCCTCTTGAGAGCTGTTGATCATGTTCTAGCACTGCTGACACTGAGTCATTTTCTAGGACACACACACACACACACACACACACACACATACACATCTTATATAGTTATTAATCTATTAAGTATAAAAATAATTTATTTTTGATTATGTGTATGTGTGTGGATATGTACACATGACTACAGGTGCCCACGGAGGCCATCAGATCTCTACGTAGTCGAGTTCTGGCAGCTGTGAGCCACCCAACAATGGATAAGAACCAAATTCTGGTCCTCAGGAAGAACGGCAAGCACTGAACCGACTCGCCAGCCCTTGTTTCTAGGATAAAAGTAGCACATTCCCCTTAGTTACTACAACACCCATAAAAGCCACTTGAGGGCTACCCCCATGATCTTATCACTGCAACAGCCTCTGTATCTACGTGCTTGACTTCTGTCTTTACCAAGGCAATCTTCAGATATAATTTGTGCCAGGCAGTGGTGGTGCACGCCTTTAATCCCAGCACTCGGGAGGCAGAGGCAGGTGGATTTCTGAGTTCGAGGCCAGCCTGGTCTACAGAGTCAGTTCCAGGGCAGCCAGGGCTACACAGAGAAACCCTGTCTTGAAAAACCAAAAACAAACAAACAAACAAAAAATAAAAATAAAAAAAAGACCAGATATAATTTGCTCAAAACCTTTCCTAATCATTACTGTTTCATTTTCAGGCACTACACTTATATTTTATTTATTTTTAAAATGTCCCCCTTTCAGGGACAAAAAACACACAAAACGCCTGCTGTCCTGTTACAATGACATTATCAAAGTACAGTCTCTCCACTTTTGTACTGATATACACTAACACATGATGGCCTCCATCATGACACTTTTGTACTCTGATCATATTCACCCCCTCATCCTTCCGTACTCCCTCCCACTCCTGTTGATCCCTGTCCTCTTCCTATTTGCCGTTTCTTTTTTCCTTTGACCCAATGATACTTTCATTAAAGTTGCTTCCAGAAGGGTTGTTTACAGGACCACAGGCACTTTACCACGGGCTACACTACTAAAGAAATTCTTTCCTCCCCCAGCAACTACCTAATTACATGTGAATTCTAAGAAGCAGAGCCCTGTGAGAGCCTCCCTTCTCAGTCACTGATGTTAATGGGTCCAATTTTGTGTACTTCATAGATGCTTTGAGTTTGCAAGTAGAATGTTATGCCTGAAAGCCAGGATTTGACACCATTCTTCATTTTCCTCTGGCTCTGACATTCTTTCTATACCTACATAAACAATGTTCCTGAGCCCTGGATGCAGTGGCACAGATAACCCATTTACGGCTGAGTATTCAACCATCAAATTATTTTCTACACTCTAACTAGTGTCTAGGCCCCTGTAGGTACTGGTGTCCACTGTAAAACACAAGCTTCTCTAACCATTGCTAAATATCACTGAGCTGTATACCTGAAGAACAGTTATTTAGAAGGAAATCTCATGGGCAGTCCATTTAGTGAAATAGGAGCAGTAGTATCCTGAGTAGGCCCAACACTCTCTAGTCCAGGCTTTTGATGAAGCTTATAGTAGGGTTTACAATAACAGAAGTAAATTCCTTCCAGTATAGGGGCCTCTCTAACAGGCTTGTCACCATTGTACCGTTGGATACATCTTGCCTGGCTAGTTGGTACTGTTATGTGCAGAGTCAACAACTGAGTAAGACTGCTGATGCCAATTTTCCCCAACAGCCTGCAAAGCAACTACTGAGGGCCAGTCGCAGGAAGGACGTGTCCAGACCACTTCCAGCCTGATTTCTTTTTGGCCTAAGACTAAAGCATGTTGTGTCTTCAGTAATGGAATCTACCAACAATCATAGAAACTGCAAAAGAACATTCTCTGTGCTGTCATTGTAAGACTATAATCTACTAAAACTGGGGCTGCATATTACTGTACTTTTCTATTACTTATAATACCCCTAAAGTTATTTTATGCATATTCTACAAGTTTAGTTCATCAATATTAAAACAAAAGCCTGACCTTATTCAGTTGTTCTTCCATTCCTGGTATTAACATTACACAAGCTACACATACTCCCACGAGCAAGAAAAGTGCGTAGATCAGTCTAGTCACGGTGGAGTTGTTCCCACTAGGGCAGCATCGGCACAGCAAACACGGGGCACTGCCACATAAACACGGAATCTGGGAAAAATATTAAACATAGGCACAGTTTAAAATAGTTCAATAAAATGCATTCTCTTTGTTGAAGGGATAAACAGTTCACAAAGCTTAAAGTATTTGGCTCACATATATCATCTACATGTTCTAAAACCTAAGGCAAAGATGGAACAAGGTCAAATAAGAAATAGCCTTTGGGGGCTGGAGAGATGGCTCAGCGGTTAAAAGCTCCGACTGCTCTTCTGAAGGTCGTGAGTTCAAATCCCAGCAACCACATGGTGGCTCACAACCATCCGTAATGAGATCTGATACCCTCTTCTGGGGTGTCTGAAGACAGCTACAGTGTACTTACATATGATAAATTAAAAAAAAAAAAAAAAAAAAAAGAAATAGCCTTTGTCCTCTACATCAAGTAAAATTATTTAAAAACATGGGAAATAACCATCAGCAGCCAAGGCTTATCTAAGAAATGGAAGATTCATCAATAGCACAGCTACTAAAGCTCATCTCCAAGCCCCACCTCCCAGATAAGAGTACGGCCATAGAATTCTGGGAATTCTCAACCCTAGCAGGTAGGTGGGGGCGCTCGAATGATCTATCACAACAAGGAAGTGAATTGGTATTCTTATTTTTTTCCTTTTCCACCTTTTTTGTTAATAGCAATACAACTATCACTAGAACAAGGTTTTTATTTTTGGGGGTTTTTTGTTTGTTTGTTTGTTTTGTTTAAGGGTAAGCCAACAACTGGTTAGCAACTAGCTAACTTACTCTAATATACTCTTTGCTAAACTACGAAATGAGTACGCTTTTGACCACAGCTTAATATGTATAGGCATTAATAATGAGTATCTCAAAAAGGCAAAGTTTAAGTATTCTCACAAGGGTTGGCATAGCCTGGACTGAACTCCATCAGTCAGACTTCAGGTTGGATGTACCAGGGCATTCCAGCTCTGGGGAAAAGAACCACAGATACTCCAGGGAAACAGTGTTGTAGTAGACAAATTTCTATAGCAAATATATCTAAGACGTACACAAAGCAGCTGAACATTATGTTTCAGGAACAGAAACTGATGGCATAGCGATTATGCAAACATACATAGAAGAACTCTATAACTACAAAATAAAAAAAATAAGACATTTACATAAAAATAACTCAGTGAGAAAAGGACAAATCCTGCCAAAGCACTTCATGTGAGCTAGAAAAACAAACGCCAGAGACAGAGGGAAGGGTGGGGTTGAGGGAAGGGCAAGAGGAGAGGCGCCTGGAGGGCAGGAGGGACAGAGACTAAGAGGCTAGCTCAGAAATGAAAGGAGAAAATAGCAGATCAGGATAAGAAAGGAATCACAGGGATAATGAAAGAAAAGAAAAGGCAAACACAAAAGAACAAGCATGCTATCCAGGACCAAAAAGACACTGCTGACAACAGAATTTCAGACGGGGAATGAATGTACTTGGGATAATTACCTAAATGCAGGCCAAGATGAAGTAACCGTGATCAGACTTACTTTTGCCTTAACAGTGGAAAAATAATCAAGCAATTATTTCATATACAGTATGAACTAATAAAACTGGAAGAAGAAATACAAGGTAGTGTTCTGGAAAGCAGGTGGTGTAGACCCTAGAAGCTGCCCATCTTTCTAACTAGGGGAGTATCTCAGCACAGCAGCCTACCTGAGGAGACAGACCTGGGGATCCACAGTGGGGTAGAATCCCAGCAGTCTAAAACAGGCTGGACTCATCTTACTTCTAAGCAAGCATCAAAGACATAACCATCTCTAAATAATTCACCCATATCCAAGGACACATCCCCCAAGAATAGTTTTTAAGCATGGAAGTATATCCAGCCTTCATCAAGGTAAAACCTGTATCTGACATCTAACAGAGACTCAGAAGACAGGCAGAAGAACAGGAAAATACGACCCATGAGGGAGGACCAAGTAGTCAAAACCAATCTGGAAGGTAACGTACAAACATCCTTTAATACTGTCAACTACATTTTACACAGTCAAGCCAGTAGAGGGAGATCAGGGTATGGAAAGGAGACCTGGGAGATAATTTAAAAGAACCTATTAATATTTGGAGATGAAAACAAGATATGTCAACTCAATACCATACAACAGAAAGACTACCCCATGAAACAAGGCAAGCATGGGTTCTCTCATTTTTATACTGAGGAACTTAGCCAACACCAGAAACAGGAATAAAGGAAATAAAACTCAGAGCGGAAGACAAACTGAAGAGAATAAAACAAGGCTCTTGACAGATGACCAGCAAGTAGAGTCGACACTTCACCACACTGGGCTCCCCAAATATCCTATCCAGACAGGAACCTGAAAGTTTTCTCTAGGTGCACCTACAGCCTCAGATGAGCTTTCTGCTGCAAATGGTGAAACAGATCAGTTCATTATAAAGTCAAAGCTGGCAAGTCCTACCAAACTGTTCTGTGTCTCATAGCAACCAGGAATAATTTCTTTTAAAAAAAAAAAAAAAAAAAGACCACTGCATTACAAAACAAATCTGGAGCAGAGCTTGGCAATGAAGTGGGGATTTGGTAATTCCTACTTCTTTCCTCTTAATTACTTAACTACATTAACTATTTTGAGTAAACAAATGATTGTGATTGTTTACAAGGTCTAGTTATAAAAAAAAAAAATCTATTCAGAACACCAATGTTGACCCTATACTGGGGAAAGGTATGCTAGCGGCTGGAAGTATTTGTAGACTTACAGTTAGATAAAAGGTCTAGAGCCAGGCGGTGGTGACGCACGCCTTTAATCCCAGCACTTGGGAGGCGGAGGCAGGTGGATTTCTGAGTTCGAGGCCAGCCTGGTCTACAGAGTGAGTTCCAGGACAGCCAGGGCTACACAGAGAAACCCTGTCTCGAAAAAACCAAAAACCAAAAAAAAAAGGTCTAGAGATGCCAGGCAGTGGTAGCGCATGCCTTTAATCTCAGCACTTGGGAGGCAGAGGCAGGTGGATTTCTGAGTTCGAGGCCAGCCTGGTCTACAGAGTGAATTTTAGGGCAGCCAGGGCTATACAGAGAAACTCTGTCTTGAAAAACAAACAAACAAAAAAGGTCCAGAGATGTCCACATGTAATTTTTCTTTTATACATTTTTGTAGTTCAGAAATAATGTCCTGTAGTTATTTTATGAACAGGAAGGAAAGTGTTACTAAATGTGACTAAGTCTTCAAAAATCTGTTTAAAATGCAAGTCTTTAAATTATAGATTACTTGATGTAATTTAACAGATTTCAATTGTAGGAATAGTTGGATAAAATTTCACTTTATCAATGCTCCCAAGCAAGTAAGTATATTAACTTAGGAACGTGGAAAAAATGGATTTATACCTCATAATACAAATTCTACTTACAGATATGCACTGAAATTTAATACAGAGCACACAGAGCAAAAGGGATGATTCAAGCTCCACACTAGGAACCTCCAGATGAGTCATAAGAAAGGAGCATCCTGATGAACAAGTTACCCCTTTAGCTTCAGTCACACTTAACCCTGCTATTGTTTCGACCTGTTCAGTGTACCTAGGTATAATTAAATGATTCTGGCAAGTTAGCACCAGTTTCATCAAAGACATTTTTTAGTGAACCAAAGTGTTAATCTAAGTTGTAGATATAGTAATGTAATTTATCCAATGGTGTTCTCCAAAGCTATTTTGACTTAAAATACACATATATATAAGTTCCTTAATCCTAAAAAAGAAAAGAAATATTGAAATACTGATCTTGAGACCAAAAAAAGGTGCTCATAACTGAACTGAAAAATAATAAAATGGAGAATTCATATCCCTCTAACTCTATGATCTCAATGGAACTGCTGTGTGCCCACACCACAACCAAGCTAATTCTAGTATTACAAATTAAATAATATCCTAACTCAAAACAAAACAAGGAAACATTTTTATAATAACTACTTACAATTTTTATGTCCATGCATGCATTCGTGCATGCATGTGTGGGAGTATGCCCATGGGAGCCAAGTCAGTGGAGAGCAGAAGGGGATGTCAGATTCCTTGGAGCTGAAGTTACAAGCAGTTGTGAACTGCCGAATGTGTAGGTGCTGGGAACTAAACTCCATAATCTAGCAAGAGCTACAAACTCAATCATCTTCTCAGCTCCTATTTATTAATTTTTATTACACTAAATTTTGCCTTCTGTATAAACGGGTCAACAGATTCAATTAGGCTCTCTTATCTCTGAGTTCGTTTCCATATCCAACCGCAAACAGAAAAATATAAGGGAATAGCTCATTGGACTTCCACACAGTATTAGATCAAAACTAAGCATTTATAATTCAAGTCATACCAAAGCATTTTTCAAGAGATGAGGCATGTAAACTAGCCAATACATTGGTATATGCAATTGGATGATTTGATTAGTCAGAAAATTGTTATGAGTTAAACTTAGAAATCATAGCCCAAAGAATAAAATTTGAATTCAAATACCTCACCCAAAGCAATGAAGCTCTTTATTATAAACTGCACTGCCAATGTTTTGTCTATTAGAGAATGGGCTCGTCTGTGCCATCTGGGTTACAAAATCTTGCCACTGTTCTAAAGAGGATTTTACTGTCTCACGAAAACGCAACATACCCTTTCTATAGCATCGACTTTCAGACTGCACGCTCACGTTTTACGTCAAAAAATATTCAGTACCACAGACCTGAACACCTTTTCTAGAAACATAAATTTGGAAATATGAGAATCAAAGCAACCGAAACCGAAGAAGGTAGGTAGTAAGGGAATTTAGACTACTGTATTAAACACACACACACACAAGAAGACTACATCGACACTTGTCAAGATGTCCCAAATAATAAGCCCGATTCCCTGGCGGCTGCGTGTCAGAAAAAAAAGAGGCCTCCGGGAATGACAGTGCCGCAGTGTGAGGTCGCCGGAATCGGAATGACAACGAGAAACGCGGTGCCCGCGGGAGGAAGGAGCTGGAACGGGGACCGCCGAGGCTCACACCAGAGGGAAAGCCATTGCTCGGGAGACGCCCCGCTCCGCCCGGCCTCGCCCTCACTAGGCTCCAGCCCCGAAGCGGAGCCGCACAGACCGTAGGAGGGCGAATAAACCCAGCTCGCACGGGCCACGAGCCCCAGGCCGCCTTACCCAGCTCGCTACGGAGCACAGCCCCAAAACGCTCCCCATCGCCGCCGCGTCGACAGCCCAGCGTGCGAGGACAAGATGGAGACAGCTTCTTTCCACCTTTTTCTGGGCTTATTTACAGTCTGGCAGGCACTTCCGGCGCAGACGCACCCGCCCCTCAGTTTCGCGTGCGTCACTTCCGCTCAGACTTGGACTGGGGAGACTGCTGCTGGGTGTGCACAGTGCGCCTGCCCGGAGGAAGGGCGTGGTCTTCAGCGATGCAACCTCCGAGTACCACGGCAAAAAATAGATTTGTGCCTTTGTGGAGTGGCCCTACTTCACCAAGTAAAGAAGACTGTGTAGGGAAGACCCGTGCTTACCATTATCTTGAATTTGGACATTGGAAGAGCTCTGAACTGTTACTGTTTTTTGCGACGTTGATTCCTCTTAGGATTTAGCCATCTCATTTCCACTTAAGTCCCTTTTCTAGTTTTGTGTTCTTTTGTTGTTGTTCTACTCACATAAAGATTTTGTGCCTGCAGCCACTATGTGGAACAAGTTTCGCTGGTATATACACATGCATATTATTTTCCCCAATTATGGTCCTTTCAGTTCTTTTGTTTACTATTGATGCACGTTTTAACTTCTTTTTCTAGTAAGATTTTCCAAGTACATGGTTTGTACTTGAAAAATGCTTCACTTAGTTAAGACATTTATTGTAGTATAGGGGTTTTATTGACAGCTGTCCGGACTTATGATTGACATCCTTGTTTTGATGTGTCTGTTTGGGATGTGCCCACAGGAAAGTGTTGATTCTTACTTTTCTGTAATTTGCCCTTGAAAATATTCTGTGAGAAGAGTTTGGCACAGAGACATCACTTTGGAATACCCATTACTATAAATATTTTTAAAATAAAGATGTATCATAAAATTGACAAAAATCACATATAGAGGGGTGGAGTAACCCTTATCAATCTGGCAGAACTACAACTGTTAACTAACACAGACCAAAAAGTAGAGATGAAATTGCAAACAAAAAAATAATCAGCGTGTTTTGAGCATGCCAATCTGTAAAGTCTCTGGAATGAGTCCCCTAGTATTTGGAAATTTAAGCTTGAAAAAAAAAAAAAAAAGGCTACAAAATGTATAGTAGTTCCTTTTGTAGTTGAAGATACATATGGAAGATGGTCACCATTGGGAAACATTGTAGTTAAAAGAGTCCTGAAAATAGAGCCCAACATTTCAAGACATAACCATCACATAGGGACTGTTATTTTCTACCTCCTTTGGTTGATAATATGACCTCTATACCCCCTCTTACCCAAGTGTCAAACTCTGTTTTTAGTATAATTTATGAAGACACTAGCTGGTTTTTTTTTTTTTTCTTTTTTTTCTTTTTTTGTTTTGTTTTGTTTTCCCGAGACAGGGTTTCTCTGTGGAGCCCTGGCTGTCCTGGAACTCAATTCTGTAGATCAGGTGGGCCTCGAACTTAGAAATCTGCCTGCCTCTGCCTCCCAAGTGCTGGGATTAAAGGCGTGTGCCACCACTGCCCAGCTACACTAGCTGTTATAGTTAGTATTGTCAACTTGACAGAATCTAGATTCATCTCTGGTCATGCCTATGTGGGATCATCTTCATTATTCTAATTGATATAGGCCTTAATTGTGAACGGAGCTGTGACAGGCTATAACCTGGAGCTATGAGCTAAAATAAGCCCTTACTCTCTAAACTTCTTTGGTAAGAGTATTCCATCTCTGCAACAACAGAAAGAAGGAAGGAAAGAAGGAAAAGAGTAAAGGAGGGAGGGAAGGAGGGAGAAAGGAAAATCAAGACACCATTAGTAAGATACTTGATTTCTCAAAAGCTTGGTGTCTTCATTAATACTATTCAGGTATGAAAATCAACTATAGAATTGTAAGGGTTAAATGATATGATACATGTTCTTACAAATGCAAATGCTAGCACCATATATGGGAATCCATAAATAATCAACACAGGTTATTTTCCCTACTTTCTTCCCTACTAAAACTACTAACGTCTGTGATTTGCCAACCTAGGCTGGATACAACCTCCACCCAGTGGGTTGTATCAGTTTTTCAGGTGATGTCTCCTTTTCTTGTCTATATCTATGGGATGGATATAATCAACTATCTTATAAAAGGGAAGTTTTCTTCCTAGACATTTGATACTCTTATGAAGAAGACCCAGATATCAATTAATATTTGTTGATCATGTAGATGAAATTTCTGGTCTTAGGCATGTCTTTTCCTCAGACATATAATAATTTATGTGAGAACATTGCTTGCTATATCTGATAATAGAGTGATATGTTAATTATAAAAAGCATGACTTCTATGAACAAATTTTGGAGAATCTGCAATTATGTGGTACAAGGAGAGTGGTAGCAGGGGAGAGACTGGTGGTATGAGAATTTATTTTTTCAAGAAAGAACTTTACACACACAAAATGATTCATATTGATGCCTACCAGATACTTAAATGTGCCATATCAAAAAGAGGAAATTATGTGTTACTAAAAAAACTAAACATTTTCAAAATATTTTAGAAGCATAGTAAAATTAGAAATGCCATGGCCATTAACTCATTCTGTCCTCAAGAAATAAAACATTACAAATAGGGTTGTTCCTGGTTGTATTTATGCCCACTCTCTGGTTAGAAATGAAGACAGCAGCCGGGCAGTGGTGGCGCATGCCTTTAATCCCAGCACTTGGGAGGCAGAGGCAGGCGGATTTCTGAGTTCGAGGCCAGCCTGGTCTACAGAGTGAGTTCCAGGACAGCCAGGGGTATACAGAGAAACCCTGTTTCGAAAAACCAAAAAAAAAAAAAA
Source organism: Uromys caudimaculatus (assembly GCA_028551405.1). Classification (NCBI taxonomy): domain Eukaryota; kingdom Metazoa; phylum Chordata; class Mammalia; order Rodentia; family Muridae; genus Uromys; species Uromys caudimaculatus. The sequence continues at coordinate 21,044,212 of CM052720.1, forward strand.
AAAAAGAAAGAAATGAAGACAACTAGTGTACAGCCAACAATCTATGCTGCCATCACATTGCAAATTGTACTTAAAATTAGCTTTCTCAAAGCACTTTTTCTTCACTTGTGTTTGTGTTGCCCTGCTGATGGTTAATATGAATTTATCACATTTACTATGGAAAAGATAAAACCTTTTATGCTGTCCATTGACACGCTTGATCACTGATAATGTTCAAAACTTTTCTTTGCTTATTGAACAATGAGATATACTCTTCTAGATAAAGTTCCTTTTCAAGTCTTTACCTATTTTTATTGATTTGTGGATGGCCTTGTATAAATTTTAAATATGAAAAATTATAGTGAGAAACTGTCATTTCTTGGTCTGAGCTTACTTTATTTTCACGTTGGAAAATACCATTCTTCAGTCACTACCATGACATAATTTTAAAGTCATTTTAAGTGTCATAATTAGCATATTTGTTCTTTGAGTTACATGACTTTATTTATTGTTCAAAACTTATTTCAAATCCCAAGATTTAGAAGACATTTTCCTCTGTATATTTGCTTCTAAGTCTTGATTTTTAGTTTTCACACTTAAAGGTTTAAACCATCCATGTATGATGTAAGCTAGAAATTCCACCAGTGATATGCTGGTAACCCCACCCACCCCAGAGAGTGGGAATGTCTTGGTCACCAACAGTCAGCTGACAGTTCTCCAGGGAGGCAGAAGGATTAAAAGAAAAAAAGGCAAAAAAAGAAAGAAACAAAGAAAGAAAGAAACAAACAAACAAAGCAATTCTGAGGCTGAAGTGGGTTTATTTTTTTCTATTTTGCTTTTATATCATTCTAAGTACATGCAAAGAATACGGTCAGTCCCAAGTCATAAGCAAAGTAGTTAGGGAACCAACAAAGAATAGGTGGAAGTTTCCAATTACTATATTCAGGGTCTTAACAAGACCTATCAAGATACAAAGAACACATTCCTCAGCTGTATTCATCTTGAGCCTACTTCTGAGTCCTAGCCCAAAGTCAAATTCCTGCCTGAGTCTACTTCTGTATCCTAGCCCAAAATCAAATTCCTGCCAAATTCCTAGAAGGCAGCCCGAAAAGCTCTCCACAACTTCGTATGTAGTGTTTACTGTTTTCCATTGTATACACCCTTTCACTCGATTAGTTCAAGGTGCCAGTGGTTTACCAATATGTTTTTGAAATTCTTCAATATTTAGCATGTGGTGAGCAGAAGGTACTTCTGGTATATGCCTAAGTAAAATTATATTTTAGTTTTTCATATAGATAATACATTTTCTTACTAAAATTTATAGAATATATAGCTTCGTGTCACACCTGCAATGCCTCTACTGTGATATGTAATGTATATAGCCATACTAATCATGAGGCTTTGCTTATATTTTAGAAGTATGTCATAAGTATCCGTACGAGCTTCTTCATGGTTAATAAGTTTCTCCATGACAATACTTAATTTTTGGCTGTATAGTACTTTATTAAGTGAGGCTGAATTTCTACTGGACAAGTTGGTGAGAAACCTTGAATTTCATCACTATTATTACCCATTCTTAAGTTATTATTATTAGTCACTCCTAATTATGATAAAATCAATGAGACAATCTTGCTTCTGTTTATTAGTGGTTTAGAATCAGTTGAAGGAAAACTACTCTTAATGTTTTAATTGCAGGAGAATATTATTTCCAGTACTAAAAATGTGCTAGGTGTCAAAAATGCAATAGAAAACATTCATATACTAGTAATTTTAGGGCCTCAAAGAATAATCGATTAGGAGAAAGACAGGTCATTGGAAATTTAAGATTTGTGTCTTTTGCTGTGTGCAAGAAGATCCCCTATTTATTTGTAAGTTTTTAAAGTTTCTTTCTGAGATATTTATCAATGCTAAAGATTTAATTTTAATTCTCCAGGAGTACACAAAACACTTTAGTTCATTTACTTTATCAGCTGTAATATGGAATGGAATTTTATTTAAATAGTTGTACACTAAATAATTTAAATAATTGAACACAATAATCCCAAGCTGAATGATGTAATAGAGTTACACAGAATTGGGCTGAGTCATAGGGTACTAGAGATGAACTTTTCCTCAGAAGACATTCTGGATCCCACTCACACAACCATAAATAAAGAACCCAGCAACCATGTAGAGTATGGGTATAATGATTTGAGCCTGAGAACAATAGAAAATAAAAATAATCTGGTTTGAAAAGTATTGCACACATGCACTGGAATTTCATACTGCACCATCAAATGTATAAAGCTATTAAGGTTTAATAAGGTGTTGACAGATACGTAAATATTACGTTTTATGGTAATACTAAAGGTTTCAATAATAGATTTTTTTTTTTTTTTTTTTTTTTTTTAGTTTTTCGAGACAGGGTTTCTCTGTGTAGCCCTGGCTGTCCTGGAACTCACTCCATAGACCAGGCTGGCCTCGAACTCAGAAATCCGCCTGCCTCTGCCTCCCAAGTGCTGGGATTAAAGGCGTGTGCCACCACTGCCCGGCTTCAATAATAGATTTGTAAAGAACAATATTAACCAGTTTTTCCCAGTATGAGTGGAGTTACTATATTCAATTTCTGTAGCTAATAATTTCATCTGAAATGTGAACTTTTTGTGCTCCAGTTGTTTAATTGTTGGGGAATATTTACCCAAAACAATTTCTTGTCCATCCTCACAAAAATGCTTTAAAAAAAAACAAACAAACCTTAGTACATGAATTAGATCTTTAAAAACTTAATACAAAAGTTATTCTTCTTAGGTCTCCTAATCCACCCATCTTTATATGAACCTCTCATCAGCTTTAAAAGAAAGTTTTAAATGGACTGTCTGTTTTACTCAAAGTTCTATTGCTGTGAAGAGCTACTGTGACATTATAAAAGACACCATAACTCTTATAAAATGAAGCATTTAATTGGGAGTGACTTACAGTTCAGAGATTAGTTCATTGCCAGAGAGAGACACTGGGCCTAGCTTGAACATTTGAAACCCCAAAGCCCACCCCAGCAGCACACTTTCTCCATACCTGTCTCAACCAGGACACATGTCCTGCTAGTGCCACTCTCTGGGCCTGTGCCTATGCCTATGGGGACTGCTCCTATTTAGACCACCATAAATAGAAGAAGCAATGTGGAAATAGAAGATTTTTAGCAAATCTGAGCTGCATTTATTTTTGGTTTTGAGCCTAGCCTTTAATAACTGAGTCATCTCTCCAGCCCAGGTTCCATTTTATATGGAAATTATAAATTAGACTGCATAATCCCATAATTCTAAAAAAAGCAAAAGACACCTTGGCTTCTAAAAATAAAATGTCTGAATTTGAATAAAATCTGAAAATAGTTTCTGCTGAGATGGCTCAGTGGTTAAGAGCACTTCTTGCTGTTGCAGAGGATCCAGGTTCGATTCCCAGCACCCACAGTGGTTTATAGCCATCTGTAACTAAATTCAGATCCAGGAATCTAATGTTCACATATGACCTCGACAGGCATCAAGCACACACACACGGTTCACAAATGTACATATAGGCTAAACACTCATACACAAAAATTAAAATGAGCTTCCGGTTTCCATCTGTGGCGGGAGACCTGTGCCTGGGCCACCAGGGTTCCATAGCCGAGTAGGGCCAGGAGAAAGCTACCCTCCCAGGAGTGTGGAAAAGACATGAGTGGAGTTAACACGAGCACCACTGCTCACCGGGATGCGCCCGGAACCTGCTGGACACAGGAGCTGAGGTAAAGTCGGGGACAGGAAACTTCCAGTTTCCATCTGTGGCTGGGGACCTCAGCTTGTGCCACAGGGCTCCATAGCCAATTAGCTCCGGGAGAAAGCTAGCCTCCCAGGCACTCAGGGCACAGAGACTGGGGAGGAAAAGTCAGGGACAGGAACCTTCTGGTTTCCATCTGTGGCGGGAGACCTGTGCCTGGGTCACCAGGGTTTCATAGTCAAGTAGCTCTGGAAGAAAGTTATCCTCCCAGGAGCGTGGAAAAGCAGTGAGTGGGGATAAGACAAGCACCACTGCTCACCAGGACTTGGGGAACTCAGCCTGGGCCACAGGGCTCCAGGAGAGAACTGGTATCCCAGGAGTGCTGACACGCCTTCAAGCATAGGCAAAACCATCAATTCTGTTCAAACTCACTGGATCAAGAGGGACCCTTGCAGAGCCATCAGGGCACAGGAATCAAGGGACAGCTGGGGACAAGATCCTTCTGGCTTCCGTCTGCACCCCAGAGCTGACCCTGTGCCACAGCTCTCCAAACCCAAACACCTCTCAGAGAGAGCTGGTCTTCAAGGAGTATTGATACAGAGGCCTGCAGGAGGGACAAACCACAGCCAGAGTAAGATCAGCTAACATCAGAGTTAACAAGATGGCACAAGGCAAGGGCAAGAAGATAAGGAACAGAAACCAAGGCAACTTGGCAACATCAGAACGCAGCTCTCCCACCACAGCAAGCCCTGGATACCCCAACACACCAGATTTAAAATCAGTTCTCATAATGATGATAGAAGACTTTAAGAAAGAAATTAACACCCTTAAAGAAATACAAGAGAACAGAGGTAAACAACTCGAAGCCCTTAAAAAGGGAACACAGAAATCCATTAAAGAATTACAAGAAAACTCAATCAAACAGACAAAGGAAATGAACAAAACTATCAAGGAGTTAAAAATAGAAATAGAAACAATAAAGAAATCATAAAAAGAGACAACCCTGGAGTTAGAATACCTAGGAAAGAGATCAGGAGTCATAGATGCAAGCATAACCAACAGAATACAAGAAATAGAAGAGAGAATTTCAGGAGCAGAAGATACCATAGATAACATCGACAAAACTGTAAAAGAACATACAAAATGCAAAAAGCTCCTAACCCAAAACATCCATGAAATCCAGGACACAATGAGAAGACAGAACCTAAGGATAATAGGTATAGAAGAGAGTGAAGATTCCCAACTTAAAGGACCAGTAAATATCTTCAACAAAATTATAGAAGAAAACTTCCCTAACTTAAAGAAAGAGATGAACGGCACAGGAGTGGTGGTGCACGCCTTTAATCCCAGCACTTGGGAGAAAGACAGGCGGATGTCTGAGTTCGAGGCCAGCCTGGTCTCCAGAGTGAGTTCCAGGACAGCCAGGGCTACACAGAGAAACCCTGTCTCAAAAAACAAAAAAAAAAAAAAACAAAAAAAAAAAAGAGAGAGATGAACGTAAATATACAAGAATCTTACAGAACTCCAAATAGATTGGACCAGAAAAGAAATCGTCCCATCACATTATAGTGAAAACACCAAATACACAAAACAAGGAAAGAATATTAAAAGCAGTAAGGGAAAAAGGTCAAGTCACATATAAAGGCAGACCTATCAGAATTACACCAGACTTCTCACCAGAGACTATGAAAGCTAGAAGATTCTGGGCAGAACTCATACAGACCCTAAGAGAACACAACTGCCAGCCCAGGCTGCTATAACCAGGAAACCTCTCAATTAACAAGGACGATGAAACCAAAATATTCTATGACAAAACCAAATTTACACAATATGTTTCCACAAACTCAGCTCTACAAAGGATAATAGATGGTAAACCTCAACTCAAGGAGAGAAGCCACACCCTAGAAAAATCAAGAAAGTAATCTTTCAACAAACTGAAAGGAAAATAGCCACACAAACCTAAAAGTAACATCAAAAATAACAGGAACCAACAATCACTATTCCTTAATATCTCTTAACATCAATGGACTCAATTCCCCAATAAAAAGACATAGACTGACAAACTGGATCCATAAAGAGGACCCAGCATTTTGCTGCATTCAGGAAACACACCTCCGGGATAAAGACAAACACCACCTC
>CM052720.1:21057455-21089764 GCA_028551405.1 Uromys caudimaculatus
CAAAAAAAAAAAAAAAAAAAAAAAAAAAAGGAATTTGAACTGGAGGCTTGTAGTGTGGCTGTGTGGAAGAGTGCTGCTTAGCCTTCATGAGTGTTAGGCTGGAACCCCTGGTCTTGCCTGGAGAAGCTGGGAAACCCCATCTGTCCCTCTCTCTTCCCTCAATCCCACACACAGAGAAAACTCCCCTACTCTCTTGGAGAAAACTCTGGGCTAATTAATGTCATCAGTCCTTGTCTCTGCTTTTCCGGCAAGCCATCCAAGAGTGCCTGCCACAATCCCGGCTCCTAGCTGACAGTCATCACTCCTTGCCTAAGATCTATAAAACCACCTTGCTTTAGCCCAGATACATGACTTCACTGATTTCCACTTGTGAGAGCAGTGAACCCACTCCAGAGCTGCTTCCTAATAAACATGCCTTTACCTACTTTTAATCTGGTCTGTGTCACCGAGGGAGAGAAAATGTCTATCAGTGAGAATCTGGATTGGATCACCAGCACTAATTTTTAAATGTTGTATCTTCTTTGGAAACCAGAGCCCACTTTACATCTTAACCACCAATCAGTTTCCTCAGTTCTTGAACTTTGGATCATGATAAGGTATGATTTGATTTAATTTGTGAGCGGTCTACGAGGAACTATTTCAGCAAATGAAATAGAATTTATTATTTACATTTGTTAACAGGAGAATCCTGACATAGGAGAACAGTCCTTGGGGGGGGGGGTGAGGTAGGGGGGGGAGGGGGAATCAAACCCTGTCATTTATCACACAGGAGTGGAATAATCCAGAAAGAGAAAGAAAACTGCCTCCTGATCTCACCGATACATGGAATATGAGACAGCCGAGGGTGAGGGGAGATAGTTAGTTGTCTCCAGGACTGGGAGAGTAGGCATGCAGGAGAACTGGGAAATATGGCTACTGACTTACAGTTTAAGTAGGAAAATTAATTTCTGATATGCTGCTGCACAGTGGAGTGAGTTCACATCACCAAAGCTGTGGGTGCGTGCATTTGCATGTGCCTCTGGAGGCTACAGTGGTGTTACTCAGTTTCCCTTCACCTTATTCTTTGGAGCAAGGCCTCTCCTAAACTTAGATCTCATTAATTAGACTGGGCTGACATTGCCATGGGCTTCATGGATCCTTCTATCTCTGCCACACACTGGCTTGACCATGGTTACAACGATCTGAACTTAAATTCTCGTTCTTGTGTAGTGAGCAGTTTACCGACTAGACCATCTCCCCAGGTGATACTGTATATATTTTTTAAAAGAAAGTATTTTTAGTGTTTTTGTCATAATAAATATTTGAATAGATATATTTGCTTTGATTTATACATTATCCAATTTACATTTGTATTAAAAGTCATATGGGGCTGTATAAATATGTATTTTGTACACTGATTTAAAAAGATATTTAATTTCAAAAATAAAATGTGAATTAGAAAAACTAATAAAAAATGAGAACAGTCTCAAGTCGATCTTTCTCAGGTAAGATTGGTAATTTCCTATTAGAAATTCATAATACAGAGTACTTTATAAAGACTTTCAGAAATTCTAACAGGAATAAGCCTAGTTAACATTGTTTAATCCAGTGTTCCCTAAATTTATATAAGTTCAACACTTTCTGTTCCCTGAAATAAAATAAACATATGTCACGTTCCATGAGTCATGATTTGGGAGCACTCTTAAAATATATGATTTCCCCGCGTACGGTGTCTAGGTCCTCTGTATTTCTACTGAGACCAGAATAAAACAATAGGGAAAATGAATCCACCTATTTAACAGACTATAAAGGTCAAATGATAGTCTGCAGAATAAAAGGACTTCCTATTAGAAGGATTAGGCTGTGGCTCGATGGTAGAGCTCTCATCCGCTCGCCTGAGGACCTAGATTTGATCCCTAGCATTACCAAAATAATAATGATATAACAACAACAACAACAACAACAACAACAACAGGGAAGAAAAGAGAGCTATATCTCATTTTAAATAGAACAGAAAAAATTATATTTACGTTTGTTTTTGGACTTAGATTAAAATATTAGGACAGACTTCACCATGGATCTGAAGCTGGTCCTAGATTTTCAGTGATCTTCCTCCATCAGCCCCCTGAGAATTGATATATAGGCAGGTGTAGCCACTCTTTATATAGGACAATTGTTTAGGCTAATAAGGAATGGATCAGCAACAAAAACAGTAAATCCCATGGAATACTAAGGCACGAGAAAAAATATCAATAGTTTGGATTTAGTGAGATTGACATCAGCTTTCAAGGGGTCTGAAACTACAGCTATCATGCTTTCAGCATCCACATTAGCTGCTGAGCCTGATGCTGAGCTCAGTGGTCCAGGTGCTGCTTAGCCCACTGCAAATACAGCGTGCCTCACTGGATCCCTAGCCTTTCCCGGGAGTCAAGGCCCTCACTCTCTGAGCCAAAGTGGGTTGTGTCGTTAAGCAAATTGTCTGTGCAGACATTATGATGCAGTCACTCAGTCGAAAGGATTAATAAACAGGAGGCAGAGAGAAGACAGAACTGGAATGTGGAAATGAGTATGCAGGAGAAGCACACAGCAACCTAGTAACATGAGAAAGCAGTTAGTGTGCTTCCGAGTCTCCAGGAGAAGACAGTGGGCTCAGAAGATGTTCAGGTTTGTGAGCGGAAGCCTGGAGATAGAAGCCGGTCACAGCCGACCAGTGGATTGCACATCACAGTTGCTGGTGTGTCAGGGATCAGCCATACACACTGGGGTAGCCTGGGTTGAGCTGAGTGCTTCTCAACCTGTGAGTCATGACCCTTGGTGACCTTTTAAAGGGGTCACGCAACACGGGAACTTACAGTACAGGTGATTACGTTGTGATTCATAACAGCAGCAAAAGTACAGTTATGAAGTAGTAATGAAAACCATTTTGTGGTTGAGCGTCACCACAGCATGAGGAGCTGTAGTAACAGGTTTCAGCGTTAAGAAGGTTGAGAACTGCTGTTTATAGCCTGGCATTTGGATCACTTGTATACTGTAAGTTTTAGTTTTTCAAAGCCTATTTTAATGATGGTTCAGTTTCCTTCTAGCCCACCACCCACCAGAGGTAGTGGAAAAGAAATGTTACCATGAGACGGGCGAGCGAGCTTGTTTAGGGATGGATCTTTGGAGCAAATTCCATCTGTGTTGTCAGGAAATCAGCAGTTACTCCACAGGTCAGCAGTGGCAGCTCGATCCACCTCAAACACTTCACGGATATCCCAGTAGTTCAGATCAGTAGTGTCAGGATAGCAGCAGCAGTGGCAGGGCAGAACAGGGACAGCCAGGCCTCAGCCGAATGGGCGTGAGTCAGCAGGAGGAATTAGGACTAGCCGGGACATCAGGAGTTCTCTGCCATGCCTCTCTCAGTGAAGAGGTGAGACCAAGAAGTGTTGCAGAGCTCGCTCTACCAGCAAGCCCCTTCACAGAGTCCTGTTTATACTCCTTCCCAAAGTCACATGTCCGCCATGGGATAGCCTCAGCATGAGTGAGTCTTGCCTCCACACACTAGTCTGTCTTAGCAAAACTCCTTGTGAGTCTGTATCAACTGACATCACTCGGCCCATCGGCCTGAGTCCCAGGAAGCAGCTAGAACTTGCAGAACCTTTTGAGAAGTTTTTTTTTTTTGGTGCATTTCTCTCTGTGGAGTCACAACCAATGGAGTTCATTAACACATGAAAGGCAGACCAATACAGGGGTGTTGTTAGCAAAGAATCCTTTATCATGCGTCCTTTGGAGTGCTTGCTTTACCAAAACATCCTTGTCTGCTTCAGCAAAAGCTTTCTTCATGAGTTTGCCTTAGTGAAACGTCCTTTTGTTTGTGTCCACTTCAGCGAAATATTCCTTCCCATGTTCCCCCCAGAAAAACACCGTCCAGCACAACTGATTTTCCACTGAATCTTTACGTTTCCACTTCAGTATACAACTCGCCTTTTGAAGTCTTTTTGTAGGTTACCCACCATTAATGGTGACTATTGGTCACCAAACATTGTCTCTCTTCAACTTTTGTGTCCCAAATTACTTTCCCCAGAGGACAACTTTTGTGGTTGAGTCCCTTGATAATGATAGAATGGGCCTGAGTAGAATGTAGGTGATAAATGAAACAGCTGAATAAACGACGAACTTTTTTATTTATATGTTTATATTTTGTGTGAATGTATACCAGGCATGTGTGAGTGACTGCGGCCAGAAGAAGGGGTTGGAACCCCCTGGAACTGGAGTTCCAGGGGGTCATGAGCCACTTGCTGTGGGTGCTTGAAATCCAAACGCAGCTCTTTTGGCAGAGCAGGAAGTGTTTCTAACTTAAGCCATCTCTTCAGCTCTAGTAATATTTTTAGGGACTGTTTTCTACCTTTGTCCCTGTGACCCTGTGAGTGGTTTTATGCGGTTACATTCATAGCTGTCACATGTTGGGCTCCCAAAGGCCTGTGAGATAAAATTTAGCACGAAGATATTGGCAAAAAGAGAACCTTTGGCTCAATACCTGAGGGGGGTGAGGGAGGACCCAGACGCACGGCAGAGTGGGTCCAGGTACAGCTGCAGGCTCACCTGCCTGCCTGCCTGCTGTAGAGTGACAAGAATCCTTTAGAGTGGCCTCTGTGGCAAGATGAGGCCTTCACCCACAGGCATTTACTTATCACAAATGTAGGATTCTAGAAGGTTCATGCTTTGCTGAAAAGTTGGCTATGCGTACGTAGACTGCACCTGGCTCATTGGGAACATTCAGTCCTTTCTTGATCATGGATCCAGGAAGCATAACACAGTGTCCTGGTAGCTGCCCTCTGAAAATGCATACTTTCAGTTTTATAGTATTTTAGAACTATTTATGAATAATAATAATAATAAAAACCGCCATGAATCTTTGAACAACTGGGAGAGTTTCAGTAAGTCAAACATTTTTATTTAGAAAACCAAGGTTAATCTAGAAAATACGAAACTGAAATGGAGTTGATTTCTGAAACGACTTAGTAAAACCTATACATGCTGCTTTTTACAATGAGCCAGTTTTATTTATCTCTGTGTGATGTTTAGGAGTACTAAAATTCTTGGCGATTATGTCGCTAAAAGCTTAGATCGCCTTAAAAGCAAGTCCCAGTGTCTGAAGGAATTCTGTCTACAACCAAGAGGAGGCAGCAGAGAGCCACAGCGCAGGAGCGATATATGTGACCAAGTCAGCTGAGTCTTGGACATCCAGATCAATAAAGTTTCACTTGTTGGTGCTAAGAAGCAGACACTTGGATTTAAATTTAATAAACACTGGATGAATTACCAATTGTTTATGGGCAGTGTTTGAGAGCAAAAAACAAAACCAACCAACCAACCAACCAAATCTAAAGAGAATGAAAATAAGCAGATTACAGGTTTTGGGACATCCTGAGCTAGCTGTGGAGAGTGAGCCTTTAGGATCCACAATGACTCCAGATTCCTCAGTATTCAAGTAGTCAGGGAACCATGTTGAGACAAAAGGGAGCTTTAGCAAAATTTGCATAAGTCTATATTTTTTCTGACTAATTCCTTTTTATTTATCAGATACATTTCTTCACAATTTATAGACTTGGCTTTATTTTTTTGTTGTCCTAACATTTTGTTTTATTTCTTAAAAGGTGTTTGTCATTTCCTTATCAAGTTTTAAAATGCTTATTTCCTTTATCAAGTAATTTTAAATATAAGAAGATGAGTTTGCCTAAGAATAATTGCTACATATTATATACATTTTAATAGAAAAAGTTTTTACTTTGATTTTTTTCCTACAGATTGTTTATTTGGAGACATGTGCATATTCATAGAGAATGAAATTTATCCAACTCTATATCTTTTCTACACTATATCTACACTGGTTTATACTTAATTCTTTGTTTGAAAGTGTTTTGTTGATTCATATTTAGTCTAAATATAAAATTTGCTGAAAACTTGAGGTCTACAGAATTAAGAAAACAGACATGTATCTTTAGGCTGTTGAATAAGGAGCACCTGTCTGCTGGTTTGAAGTCTATTGGCTGTGTGATTCACTAAAGCCATTCAACCTCTCTGGACCTCTGTTTCCTTTGTGGAAACTGGGATTGAGCCAGCCGGTGGCACCACATGGTGTCTGATTCCAATGGGCAGTTGGAAACACATGGCTCTATATTTGTTATTATAATATCAAAATATGGGGCAAGAACGTTAACTGTTCTCTAATACACGCTGCAGTGTGGTGAAACAAGAGAATGATCTAAGCCACGGGACTTTTGCAATCCCGTTGGAAGCATGACAGATAATGGATAAGCTCCTCAGAAATGTTTTGGTTTCTTTTGACTCAGAACATACTGCAAAGGAATAGAGAAAAATTGCCTCTAAGAAAAATCTCATTTCTATTTTGGTGTGAAGAAAACACTGAGAACAGGAGATATTAGCATTTAATGTTTTTAAAAATGTCCAAGAATGTCCTCCATGAAAGCTCCTTTCCCAACACTTAGTTTTCTTTTAAATAAATTTCAAAAACTTTAGAATAGTATGGTTTTAAAGATTTTAAAGATAGCCCAAAGGAAGTAATGTGTACCCTGCTTTTAATTTTAACTATTTTAAGTATTTTCTTCAGAGTGATAGGGTGAACGCGTGAGACTACGATGAAATACTCCGACTTAAAGGATGGCTCTCAGCCTACGTCCCTAGATGCGTGGCTGCATACAGCCGATCCTTCCGATCCTGTGCCCACAAGTGAATCTGAACTATGGTGCGTTTACTGAGAGGGCACTTGGATTGGCCCTGTGAGAATGCTTTCTTCAACAATCTGTTTAGTACTAAGTAGTTGGCTATCCGATGAGACAGTGAAAATGATGAATTCCTAGTTGGAATAGACTAAGTTATACTGTGTTTTATTTTCAATATACAATATACAGCAGGGGCTTAATAAGTCCTAATAAAAATTAACCGTGCCCTTAAAATATTGCCTATTAAACATGTCCTTGTAGGTAAATTTTTTAGTGCAACCAGTTCACACAGTTAGTACAAGAAATGTTTTTTTTTTTCTTTTATATCACTGATGTGAAAGGTTTACGCTAGGCAATTGAAATTTATACAGAGATGTTTGCCATCTGTGGCTGCTCTTAGAATACTTGTGACTGTTTTAGACAGGCAATATGAGCATACATATCTGGATACGGCTGATTTCCACAGAATAATTAGGCATTGTATTTTTTACACATGGGAAAGTTTATGTTGTCACGTGGTACGGATCAAACATAGCTTTTATGCTTTTGCAGTAAAAAGTAGAATTTCTTTTCTGTCTCTTCACTACAGAGTATCAAGTGTGTTGATCCTGGGAAGCACAGGTAACAACATGGATAATAATCTGAACTGTCTTTTCAGTGAAATGCTTGTTCCTTCCTCTTTCCTCATTCTGCTCCTTGTGTATTAATCCTCGCCATTGATTAACTGCTTGTATGTGTGGACAGACAATTCACTTAACTATAAAATCCACTCTATCTCAGAGTGTGAGGGTCTTGACTACCTGGAAAGGCTAGAGATTCCGTGGGGCTTTGCTTTGGTTGCAGTGGTCCAAACAGCACCTGTGCTGCAGCCCTCAGACGCTATTCGTGGATGTGAAAACATGCCAGCTGTACTTCCAGATCCCTTGAAGGTTGATGTCAATCACTGAGTGCATTTTGAGTCTAATTTTACCTTTTTTTTTTTTTAGAAGTACCTGAATGCTCAGAGATAGTTTTTTCTGATAGCTTGAATAATGATATAACACAATTGCACTGTACTTTCTGGCTTAAAACTGTATTTATTATTATTGTTGGTGGTGTTACTGTTGTTGTTGTGTTATTATTCTTTGTGGGATTTTTGTTTTGTTTTGTTTTGGTTTTGGTTTTCGTTTTGAGACAGGGTGTCTCTGTCATGGCTGTCCTGGAACTCACTCTGTAGACTAGGTTGATCTCAAGCTCACTGAAATCCGACCCCCTCTGCCTCCTGAGTGCTAGGATTAAAGATGCCACCACCCGACCTTAAACTATTATTAAAAAGTAAAAATTTAACATGTATAATGGTTAGTGTTCATGGCCACCATAACTGACTTTAGAAACATCTAGAAACACACAAAAGGCAGACCTTTGAAAGCATTTAAAGGCAGGATTAACTGAGACAAGTAAGATCCACTCTGAGCCAGGCAGTGGTGGCTCACGCCTTTAATCCCAGCACTTGGGAGGCAGAAGCAGGTGGATTTCTGAGTTCGAAGCCAGCCTGGTCTACAGAGTGAGTTCCAGGACAGCCAGGGCTACACAGAAAAACCCTGTCTCAAAAAACAAAAACAAAAACAAACCCCAAACAAACAAACAAAAAGATCCACTCTGAATGTGGGTGGTCCCATCCAATGGCTGTGGTCCAGTTTTGAAGGAGATAGGAAGCTTGAGAGTAAGCTAGCAGAACAACTGCAACCTGTTTTGTTTTCTGTTTCTTGCTGCACTACAGTTCCCTTCTCAGATCCCCTCCCTCCCCCCCCCTCTCTCTCTCTCACACACACACACACACACACACACACACACACACACACACACACAGATGCTCCAAGTTCAGAGAAAACATATTTATCTGAAGGTTAGCAGTGTTGAAACTGGCTTGGATCTAGAATTACATATGAGGTATAGTTCCAGGCACAGTTGCATCTTCCAGGAAACCTTTAGATTTGGTTAACTCCTGTGCATGCCTGTGGAGAAAAATCTTGACTTGTTGAAGAAATATCTTGGCCACTTGAAGTGGGAAGACCAACCCTAAAGGGAGACACCTATTCCCTGAGCTTCCAAATGGTTAAATAAACCAGAGAAATCATCAGTAGTAGACAAAGTTCCTCCTTGAAATTGTTCAACAAGTCACCTCTCTGGTTTGGTGTAGAATTTACTTGCCCAGTATGCTTGGGATAAAATTCTCATACTATTATTGTGGGATCAAGACTGAAAGACCACTCAGCAGGGCTGAAGTCTGAATTAGCTGGTGAGCAACTGCTTAGAGAAAAACAATGTTATAGAGCTGCGAAGAGCTAACTTTCCCTTCCTTCCCGGGGGGGGGGGGGGCCCTCCCAGGAGGCTATCGACCACGGGTCCACACCTGAGGAGAGAAACTGCCGTCGGTGGAAAGAGGCAGGAGACAAAGAATGTGTTGAGGGCAAGATGGTGTTCCGATCAAGCCCCAAAAATGGCTTTATTGCTACGTATATATAAACACTTTAGGGTGGGAAGTGGCAGAGGAAGGGGGATTCCAGATGTCACATATAGCTATAAATCAGGATGACAGTCATTGTTGTCTTGATGCTGCAGGTCACTTCAAACAGGATGTCTTATCACTTGCTGGAGGCAGTGGGAATGGGAAGAAATCAAAGGAATGCCCGCTGTGGTGCCCGGGACACTTTGATTTGCTAATTAAGCCAAGCCTGGGACACTCTGGCTATCTGATTAAGAGCAAGGCCTTAGATTCAAACAAGGCCGTTTGGTCTCCGGCATCTCCTCCCTTTCTATTTTCTTTAAAGCCGAATAATCAGGAACCTGTTTAAAAACAGGTGGGCCTTAATGGGGGGGTGGGGGAGTAGAGGCTCGATCCTCGTTATTATTATGATACCCTTTGCCGAGGAAAGGAGAAAGGCCCGCCCATTGGGCGGAGCCTCATTGGCATCGACCTCTCTGCAATTGAGCATGCTCCTCAAGAAACCCAGAGCCAGCGCATAGTGTCTTTTCCTTTGCAATGCCTCAGCTCTGCACCCTGCTGATACCCACACTAACCCGTAGGTCAGCATGCATAAATCTGGGTTTTATGCAGCTCCTAAAGGAGAATTATCGGCTTCAGGCACCATAATTGCACAGATCAAGGCAGTGATAATGAGCCTGTAAAGGTAGGGATGTCACCGAGTCAATCTGCTGTGTGATGAATCTTCTAATCTTGTTAAAAATGAAAGGTCCCAGGCTGACCAGAAGTAAAAGGCTAATTATTGGTCCAACAAGAGGCATAGGAGGGAAAACTTAGATGAATGCCATCAGGAATCAGCATCAGATGAAAATTTCTGTTTCTTAAGGGAAAAGCTGATTTCATGAAGTTTTCTATCTCAGTAATAACCCACTATCCTCTTGCCTCTGTTTTAGATCTGACTCACTTCTTCCAGTACTTGCAAGCCTTTTCTAGAATATCAAGGTCCTGTAACTCACAGGCAATAGAACAAAAGCTAGTTGATAGACCATAACAGACATGTCAGACTTCAACGCTCTTAACATAGTTGAAAAAGGTGTACAATCAATACAACTTACATTAAATTTAACATGACCAATAAATAAAAAATTGGGAGCCTTAACACATGTACTAATACTTGTTCAAAATACAGATCTTGTTCCAACTTTATCTCTTGCTAACATAACATCAGAGAACTGCAGCTAACTTTCAAATATGTCTTTGAGAATGTCCAGAAGCAGTTTCTACAGTCTATATTTTCTCTGTTGCACAAGGTCGAAATCTTGAGGTAAGGCAGCTTATCCAATCTGGGATATAAGCAATCAAAGGTAGGTCAGGAGCAAATGTCCAATACAGCTTTTCTGTCACCATTGTCAGGGCTCTCAGCAAGCTCACGGTCAGCATCATTCTCTGTCCCAGCATCAACATGTCTTATCACTCTGGCAGCCAGCATGCTCCTTTAGCATCCTGTAGAAAAAACACAAATATGCCCTCTTCCCCATATTAAATACCTGATCTGGATCATGCCATGTGTCTGAATGGATCCTTCTATATCACCTAGGCATAAATGTGCCTATTTGTAGAGTGCCATAAACACTTAGCAGAAAATCACTGGCATCCAAATTTTAAAATTTTAATTTTTTGTGTTGTAGGGGATATGATTCCCCCTTTTTTGTTTTTATATATAAAAGATATTGTTTTAATGTTCCATGGGCCTGTTCTACAATACCTTGTCCTTAAGAAAAATAAGGAATTTTAGTAATATGACTAATATAAAATTGGTAACAAAACGTCTAAAACGCCTGACTGCAATAGCCAGTTCTATTATCTGTTTTAATCTGGTTGGGAACACCAACCATAGAAAAACAATGTAGGCAATGACTGATCATAATTTTAGTTGATTCTCCTGTCAAAGCAGTTGTAACTAGAAAGCCTGAAAGGGTGTCAATAGTTACATGTACATATTCCAATAACATCCATTTGATATAATTGGTTAGGTATAAGTCCTCTAGGAAAAACATCATTATGTGGTACAGGTAGAAACTGAGGACACAGGACAAGCCTCATGCTCTATCAACTGAGCTATCAGGGCTCTAATGCCTACATGAGTTCCATAGCCTTATGAACCTTTTATAAATCTTAATTTTGAGTTTTGTTTTGAATTAATGGAATAACCAATCTCTTGGAGATGAGTACATCAGCTCCAATGTCTATTAATCCTTCAAAACTTTCTGCAATTATTAATTTAAGGTTAAGTTTCTTATTAGTAATTGAGCTCAGTACACATCAGGAAAACTAAGCAAGTCCTTTGTTAAAAAAAAAAAGCAGCCAAAATTCTTTATGACACCTAGATAAGCAGCCTGCTGTGTGTGCCTTGGGATCTGAGGCTGACCCCTCCTTCTTGAGGAAAGACCAAGCACTTCTGTAAGGAATTTCACACTAGCTTCTGCAGAGGTTGTTCTGAAGTTTGCATTAACTCAAATGCAAATGTTTCTTAATTGGGCCTATATCCTGAGGTCTGGCCCAAGGACAGTTTCCTGGGGGCTCGACTTGATGTCTGCTCCAGCCTCTGTTCTTGGAGAAATCACTTTTAAAATGACCCAAACCTCCGTATTAAACCTTTTTTATTCCTTCATTTCTGTAGAAGCATCGTTTGCACAGTTGTTCCTTATACGTCAGCAAGCC
The DNA here is from genome assembly GCA_028551405.1 of Uromys caudimaculatus. Classification (NCBI taxonomy): domain Eukaryota; kingdom Metazoa; phylum Chordata; class Mammalia; order Rodentia; family Muridae; genus Uromys; species Uromys caudimaculatus. The sequence goes on from CM052720.1 coordinate 21,069,342, forward strand.
ATAGGCAGACCCTGATCGTATGAGGGTCTGGTTTCTGTACAAAGTTGGATATATCTAGCTAAGTTTCTCCCTGTCCTGCATGGCTTAAAGGCAGCAGGCTGCATTAGCATTTTCACAAGCCAATTGAATAGCAAAGGGAACTCTTGCTGGAGTATCTCAAAAGATTTTATCTGCTTTTTTCTTTTGAGGCTGTGACAGAGCTGTAAGCTGCAGTCAATGGAACACTGGCAGTTTAGCTATAATTTTTAAGTTATCTTGTAACATTAAAGCACAATCATAACTTTGGAAAACAAACTCAGTTTTAAACAATAAAATCAATACCAAGAGTATTACTATCACTTTACAAAGTTTGGCAGCCAGTTTTTATATCTGAATGCTTGACCGTACAACTTTAAATACCTTAAAAAAATATTGTTCTGATTTCTAGGATAAGAATTATATAAAATATTACCCAATTTTAAACGTACCTTTAAAAACTTGTTCCCTGGGTTGGCTCAAGTCGAGTTTTCTGTTGTCTAGAATGACTCAACCTAAGTTAACCCTAAGTTAACCATTTTAAATCCCACCTTTTGTCACCAAAATTACACATTTTTAATCATACGCAATAATTTATACGCCAATACTCAATAATCAAGGCATGTAGAATGTTTTTATACTTTTAAAACCAATCAGAAGCAAAAATGAAGTAACCACACATTTACTTATTTAGACCAGACAAAATTTAACCTTTTCTAATGGTAATTTTAAGAGAGGAACACCTTGTTATTTGTTGGATCCAACAATCAGAGAAAGTTTCTAGGAGAAACAGCCATCAGCTCCCTTACCATATAAGCCGAAAAGCTGTGGTCCCTTTAAGAGTGGCTTTGCATACAATTAAGCCTCTGGCAGCTCTTCTCCTACTGTGCTTGACTCCAAGGGTCAATTGAGACTGCTTTTTAAAACAAGTCAAACTAAATTGAGAGGTAGATAGCTAGCCAGAATAGAGTTTTAACCAATTTTTCTTTTCTTTTCAACATAAAACACAGGACAACTTCCATTCATATGACACAGACAACATGAAACAGTCAGTTTTGACACATGGACAGATTGGTGCACCAAGAACATACAATAGAGAGGAAAGAGAATTAGATGTCCCAAAGGGACTCAGTTGTCCTACCTAAAAGACACAAAACTAAGCATTTGTCCCATAGGGACCAGAGAGAAAGTAGGATGTCTCCTATTTTCCTCCTGTCCCTAGGAGAGCTCTGAAACAGCTTACCTTCATTTTTCTTCCCCTGATAGTCGGGGAGGTTTGCTTTTCTTGAATCCATTTTCTCATAGTTAGGGTATAAACCATCTCTAGTCAAAGACTAGAGGCACCTATGAGAATTATCTTTGCTTCCCTAGATTTTAGCATAACTCTAAACACCTTCATAAAACACATTTTACTGTTATTTGGAAACACATGCACAGAACACATTTTACCATTACCTTGTCCTTCAGTAAGGTTTATTTACTGCTTTCACAAAAATATCTACACAATTATTACTTTAGTCCCCCTAGTCTTGAGAGACTCTGTAATTCTCTGTAAAAAGGCTTCATGGTCACTTAACGTTTGTCCCATGATTCTGTACTATTTTATATAACTTTAACTCAACTTTTTTTTTTTCACTCTATATCTTACCCTAACACTATATTTAACTTTATCTCACTCTATACAATTCTCACATAATAAAATATCTCTGTTTTCTCTTAACTTATACACTTCCACCTTTTCACAGCGGAAGATCTATTTTTGTTTGCCTTTGTTACTAAAATTCGCAAAGACTCTACTCTACATAAACATCTTTTACTATGAGTCTGTATTACTTCCCGTCCGTTTTCATATAGACCCATCGATCTGTGATACTGATTCACAGTTTTCTCACAGATAAGCCTCTATCACCCGAGCATTCCTTGTCCTGGAGGAAACGTTTCCATGAATAAATTTTCCTATTTTTTCCTTTTCTCCGGAAAAAGCATCTGTCTCTTTCATGCGTCACTCACCTCTTCTCCAGGAGTCCACTTCTCGGTTGGGTCACTCCGAGAATGTCTCCTTTCTCTATGATCCTCAATAGGACACCTGGGCCAGGCTTTCACGTGATGTGACGTCCGGCAGTGTGGATCTCGTTCCTCAGTCTGGGCGCCAACTGCAAAGAGCTAACTTTCCCTTCCTTGGGGGGGGGGGGCCCTCCCGGGAGGCTATCGACCACGGGTCCACACCTGAGGAGAGGAACTGCCGTCAGTGGAAAGAGGCAGGAGACAAGGTATGTGTTGAGGGCAAGACGGTGTTGCGATCAAGCCCCAAAAATGGCTTTATTGCTACATATATATAAACACTTTAGAGCGGGAAGTGGCAGAGGAAGGAGGATTCCAGATGTCACACATAGCTATAAATCAGGATGACAGTCATTGTTGTCTTGAAGCTGCAGGTCACTTCAAACAGGATGTCTTATCACTTGCTGGAGGCAGTGGGAATGGGAAGGAATCAAAGGAATGCCTGCTGTGGTGCCTAGAACACTTTGATTTGCTAATTAAGCCAAGCCTGGGACACTCTGGCTATTTGATTAAGAGCAAGGCCTTAGATTCAAACAAGGCCATTTGGTCCCTGGCATAGCGCGGCCTGAACTGCTTTTTGTAGGGAAATATTAAGGGCAGTTGCAGGGGAAGTAGAGCTAGCAAGCAGTTTAATAGAAGCAAAAAAGCAGCATTTAGCTAGGTTGTCTTGACCTCATGTTTCTAGGACAGGGTTGGGGACATTCTTGTGGGAATCTTCACAATGGGGGTAAGAAAAGGGGGGTTAGTTTCAAGTTAAAGCAAGATGGCTCCAGCTGAGACAAGATGGAGCGACCTTTGCCTTGTCACTTCACACAACTTTATGTCAAAGTGATCCTGGACACATTTGGACACATTCACATTTCGGGAGGTATAGTCTTTAAACACAGAACTCAGGTGAATGTAGTAGTACCTTTGTAGTTACTCAAGAGGCAGAAATAGGCAAATATCTGTGAGTCTAGCCACAGTTACATAGTGAAACTCTTTCTCCAAGGCACAAATATATTTTAGCTGGGCATAAGCAACTACCTGTAGTCACAGGTTCTTAAAAAGGTAAAACAAAAGGATCAATTGAAACCAAGAGTTTGAGGACAACCTGGGAAATGGAGGGAGACTGTGTCTCAAAATGAAAAACTAAAACAAGAAAAAGTATTTTTAAAGAATGCTTAGAAAAAAATGTATCAGAACAAACAAACAAAATCACATTTATAAGTATAGCAAATATTTGAGTGCTTAACCTATTGAATGGAGGAGAGAGAGAGAAACAAAGAAAGAGACAGAGAGTTAAGGCTTTGACTGATTTTTTTTTCCTCATGGATATTAAGATATGAAATACTGCTTTAGGAAGTAGTTTTCTTCAGACATGGCATCAAATTCATTCTGTGCTTCAGAGACTGAAGTCTTTGCAAGAGTGAATGGTACAGCTTGGGCACACTTCCCCTTTTTTGCAGTATGATTGTACCCATAACTTAACAATAATGCTGCTTCAAACTCACAATTCATAGTAGGATACTACTTAACTTACATCCTTCCTAATTGGAAAATAACTTAAAATACTTAACTGGAAGATAATCAGTTCATCAAAAATCCAATCCAAAATCCAACCTAGTACCAAATAGTTTTTCAGCCCTATAACTCCATGATAAAATCCTGAATTTGAACAGTTTGGCTCAGGTATAGATGCACATTCTGATAGCCAAACATTAATGTATAGTCTTTTAGCTTTCAATTTCTGACTTCTTCAAGTTTAATAAACATTGGCAGTTGCCACTTGCAAAGAATACAGGTTTAAAAGACTAGCTTAATTTTTAAAATACCTGATTCATAGGAAAAACAAGTTTATTTTCATCAGAGACATTTTCTTATTTACATTCATAGAAGGTCAAAGTCATCTAAGAGAGAACTGAGAGTAAGTACTTGAGAATAAAGCAAGGTTTTTTTTTCACTTTTTCAAATACAATGACAAAGTGAAGAACAAAGCATTTAAAATTTAAAAAAGCTTCTTGGGAAGCTGGTTTAAGATAAAACTGAGTAGCAGGTGTTACATTTGAATGATTGCCCGTGGAGTTCATTTGAATAAGTGAAAGATTCCATTTGAGGCACTGTGTATGACGTGGAATTTTATTAAATTGTTTATTCATGAATTTCTATGATTTTTGGCTCATGGCAAAAATCAATATTAGGTAAAAGACTATAATAACATGTGAGCTTCCTGTATGTTTTAACATCTCTTGGTAGGGTATAAATATCACTTCGTTTCTAGGGCACACACCTGTGTCTGGCTTGCTGGGAGGCCATAGTGAACTGTCACCTCCTCATGGTCCCCTCATCCAGGTGATTCCAGTTATGTTCATTTTCTATCTTTAGACCAGCCTCTCTAGGGAGTGACTTCGTGTTTACTATAATATAGATCATTCTAATTGGAATCAGGACCCAGGTTCAGTTTTCTGTGTACACACCTTTAATGACTCTGCAAACCCGTCCCAGTCACTGGTTGGAGTTCTTACTTCATTTTCCAAGACTTGGTGCAGCTTGTTAAGACAGTCTTCTTGGATTGTGAGTATGTTCCTCTTGTCTTTATAAGGACCTACTAAGTGAGCGAGCTGCTAAGTCCCACATTCCCACTCTGCTGACTATGCTGAGCCCTCAGGTCTGGCTTGCTTTCTCTCTCCATTGTATCTAGTTTTTCTCATCCTGAAACCCTCCACTAGACAGGACACCAGAGGCTTGTGCAGCTGCCTTGTAATCCAGCTTGTAGCTAAATCATTTCTTCCTTAGATCAAGTTTGTAGCTAGTGGGAGCTGGACAGACTAGCTAAAAGTGAGAAAATGCCAAAAAATTAGAATTAAGACATTGCATGTATAAAGTAATGTTAAAGCAAGTCCCTGTTGAGAATAGGATCAGCCAGGAGGCGAGGGGGGCAGGAACAGTGGAGAAGTGGAGGAGGAGGTCCTTGTTTGGTCTGTCCTTCTTCCCAGGACAGCTAAAAGAGGTGCCATTAATAAGCTGGGGTGGGCCATTGTCTGACCGAAAGTACAGATAACCTCTTGTGTGGAATTGGTACATATGTCCTGCTCCTGAATGGACCATCTGAATGAACATTTGTATAGTCAGTTCTGACTTAGCCTATCAGACTACTTAAAGTCCAAAATGTCTTGAGAAATGTTTAATTTACTCAAGCATTTCATGTCTTGTATTTTTTTTAAGTGGGGCTTTTATTGCAATATAACATATGTGCTCTGAAGATCACACAAATAAGTATACTTGCACAGTGCAAAATCCTAGCCACCATCTACTCAAAGTATAGAAACCCTAATTCCAAATTTCATTCCTGTTTGCTGTTGGACATCCAGTCTCATGAGTAACTGCTAGTCTAATCCTATAAAGAGGTTTTGCAAAGATACTTTCTTTCCAATGTAACATGTTAGAAAATATTTAAAGAGTTATCAAATACTTTTTAAATTTTATGAAAATATTTTTATTACTTAATTTATTCACCTTACATCCCTCTCCTCCAACCTCACTCTTACAAATTCCTCTTCCCATTACCCTCTCCCCTTCTCCTCAAAGAAAGGGAAGCTCTCCTCCTCTTGGGTACCACCCCACCGGGGACAATCCAGTTGCAGCAGGACCAAATGCATCCTCACTTACTGAGGCCTAACTAGACTTCCAGATCCAATGGTAGGCAACAGACTCAGAGACAGCCCCCACTCCAATTATGAGGAGATTCACATGAAGACCAAGCTGTACATTTGCTACAAATGTGTCGGGGGCATAGGCCCAGGCCCTGCATGCTCTTTGTTGGTAGTTCAGTCTCTGTGAGCCCCCATGAGCCCAGTTTGATTGATTCTGTAGGTCTTCTTGTGGAGTCCTTGACCCCTTCAGCCCCCCAATCCTGCCCCAGCTCTTCTACAAGACTCCCTGAGCTCTGCCTTATGTTTGGCTGTGGGTCTCTGCATCTGTTTCCATCAGCTGCTGGATGAAGTCTCTCAGGAGACAGGTATGCTAAGCTCCTGTCTGCAAGCATAGCAGAATATCACTAATAGTGTCAGGGGTTGGCTCTCTCCCATGGGATGGGTCTCAAGTTGGGCCAGTCATTGGTTGGTCTTTCCTTCAGCCTCTGCTCCATCTTTATCCCTGTGTATTTTGTAGGGGTAATATTATTGTTGTACTCTAAGAAGGCATCTCTTCTTTGTCGTCGTCATCTTCTTCTTCTTCTTCTTCTTCTTCTTCTTCTTCTTCTTCTTCTTCTTCTTCTTCTTCTTCTTCTTCCTATTATTATTATTACTATTATTATTCTCCTTCTCCTTCTCCTCCTCCCCCCCCCCTTCTGTCTCTCTCTCTCTCTCTGTACTTGTTAGCTAGGTCAACCTGTCATCTCAGAGATTCCAGAATGATGACACCGTGATCTATTAAGCTATGGTTTTCATTTGTTACCTTGAAAATTGCAAAAATATCAGTGGGACAATTATGTTATTAAGGCATTGCTTTATTTCAGAAACATGTACAATGCTCGTATTTAATTGTTTTTCATTTTGTTTTATGTGCGTGGGTATTTTGCCTCCATGTAGTCTGTTCACATGCACCTAAAGTACCTTCAGAGGCCAGAAGAGGGCGTGAGATCCTCTGGGATGACAGATGGTTTATGAACCACCAGCTGGGTACTAGGAAACAAACTGGATCCTCTGGAAGAGTAGCCAGTGCTTCTAACCCCTGGATCATCTCTCTAGCCACAAAATGTGTATACTTTAATTATCAGGAGTAATGGGCAACTAGCTGTAGCAAATCCTAGAGAATATTCTCATTAACAGGAATCCTAATACTTTAAATTGGATCATCTCTGATTTCATTTAACTTCTTTGGGACGGAAAACGACAAGGAAAATAAAACCTATTTTTGTAGCTCATGATCACCAATAAAGTTGATAAAAACATACAAGTTCCTGAACCATGGGGACAAGTTCTTTTGAGTTAGAACACTAGTTCCTGAAGATATTTACTCTGAAAATAGCGTGGGCTGAGTGAGGCAGCGCGGGCTGAGATAGCGTGGGCGGCTGAGACAGCGTGGGCTGAGACAGCGTGGGCTGAGATAGCGTGGGCGGCTGAGGCAGCCTGAGCTGAGACAGCGTGGGCTGAGACAGCGTGGGCTGAGATAGCATGGGCTGTGGGCTGAGATAGCGGGGACTGAGGCAGTGTGGGCTGAGATAGCGGGGACTGAGGCAGTGTGGGCTGAGGTAGCGTGGGCTGAGGCAGCGTGGGCTGAGGCAGCGTGGGCTGCCTTTATGAGCAGACGCCGTGACTTGAAGGGAAATTTGCCAGAACTGGCACTGTAGGACATAAAAATAATGCTCAAGATACTATAATAAGATACACAACATTGACAGGTGGCGTCAGACACTATAAAAGCAGTAATAAGATCTAATGGCACGAAGGACTGGGGTATGTATGAAGCTAGGATTAGTTACTTATACAATATCTGATTGCACTTCCTACTTACTGAAACAGCCTGGATTTGGTGGTGGTGGTGGGTAGGATGCCAATTTGTTTGCTTAAAAAAAAAATTGTATTTCTAACTCTTTTTACCTTTATGAGCCATTTATAACACCATCCCTGGTGAGAGTCAGAAATTGGCTGTGGCATCCATTAAATGGGGCTTATAAGCCCCCGTCAAGGCGTTGCCTTTTCTTTCCTTTTTTCTTTTTATTTATTCTTCTCTCCTACATTACACCCTGACTATAGTTTATTCTTCCTCCCCCTTCCTCCCTCTTCCTCCACTTTTGCCCAGATCCACCCCCCTTTTACCTCCTCTTAGAAAAGAGCAGGCCTTCCACAGACATCAAAATAACAAGCTACATTAAGATGAAACACATATTCTCACAAAGCTGGATGAGGCAACCCAGTAAGAGGAAAAGGGCCCCAAAGGCAGGCATAAGAGTCAGAGACAGCCCCTGCTCCCATTGTTAGGAATCCCAACAGAGCAACTCAGTCATAGCATATATGTAGAGAACCGAAGTCAGCCATACAGGCTTCCTGATCTCTGTGGGTCCACTTGAGTTCAGTAAGTTGATCCTGCGGGCTGTGTTCTCATGGTGTCCTTGATCCCTCTGGCTTCTCCATTCTTCCCTCCCCATCCTCCGCAGGACTCCCCAAGTTCTGCCTGATATTTGGCTGAATCTGCTCCCATCAGTTGCTGGATGAAGTCTTTTTGGTCTTTTTGGTGATAGTTATGCTAGACTCCGGTCCTAGCACATCCTGTAGGCATGACAAACTGTAAGTCAGAGATTTTGTAACTGGGTTGATATCCCAATCTCTCCATTGGAGGCCTTGCCTGGTTAGAAAGATGGCCTGTTCAGGCTTCATGTTCCCATTACTAGAAGTTTTTACTAGTGTTGCCTTTGTAGATTCTTATGGCTGTTTTTGTTTCTTCTTTCTGCCAGAATCACACTTCAAAGGGAAAGGATGGCTGCAACCTTAGAGCTGAGAATAACAGACCAGATGGCAGATGAGAAAAGACAAGGTCCTAAGGGTCTGCGGGGTCGGATCTGGGCCGTGAACACAAAGATGATTAAATGGAAAAATAAACTCATGGGTGATGGATCTGAACTAGTCAGGGATATTACCTGTCTCTGAAAGCAATCCCAACAGATATGGAATGGTTTTCCTGTATGAGCAATCTATATTTCAAACAGCATTGTCTGTTGACGTCTATCCTCTGCCCCCAGCATAGAGGTAGCCATTTTGTTCCATGTCTTCCAGTCATTGACAAAGCATTAGGCTTGTGCCTAATAAACCCATTCCTGTCTGACTGAGACTGGTGTTCATGTGGTTTGTGGGGTGACTCCTGGACTCCAACATTTTCTTTCTCAAGTCTCTCTTTCCTATTAAATCAATTAGAATAATATTAAGAACTTACTCTATGACAAAATATTGTAACAAGTAGATATTTTAGAAATCAAATCAGTATTGAAGATATTACAACATACACTGTTATCTGTTGAAATGCACAAAAACAAATACTTTAAAATACAAAGAAAATTTAATATTATATAACCATAAGGTAACTTTTAACAGGGCAGGATCAGATGATAATAAAGTATTGATATGCAAGCTATATGTTAAAGCATTTACATTAGTAAACTTATACAAGCTTTTTAGCCTATTAATACATATTTTATATTTTATTTCTTTCAAATGTCAAAATTAGTGTGGAATCATAACTTGTCCATAAAAATATCAACAAATTTTAAAAGTTTAAGTATTTAACCTAACAGAATAAATAACACTGACAATCATTTAGGATAATTCGGGATAAATTATATCCCAAAGAGTTGCTCAGGGTCTGAACTTGTTCCTGCCCAAGCAAAAGGCTAGAAGACAGTTTTGAGATTTGAGCATACTGGAAACTAGAGCTTGCCTGGGAGACACTTCCTATCCCTCCCAGACAGAAAGCTTTCTGAGTAAGCCACCAACTTCAAGAGAGTCAGGTGAAAGGGGAACTTTATATTGCAAAGCCATGAAGCTGGCTTCCTGGGTGGTAAATGGGATTAAGAGCACAGGCAAGACAAAGTCAACAGAGATATCCTGGTTCCTCTGGGCAGAACTGAGGGATCTTTTGACCATGGGTGGAAAAGTCCCAGGAATAGGCGTCTTACCCTAAGGCTCATTTCTCTTTAGAGAAGTCATCCAATTAGTAGTAACTATGGAATGACACGATAGTGTCAATTAGAAGCAAATCAGGAATTGTAATTAGGCAAATGACTATAAAAAGCTGCCAACTCCTTCCTCATTTGAAAAATGTTTCTCTCCACCCCCCTGTCTCCCTCCCTCCCTCTGCCTCTCCCTCTCCCCCCTCTGGTGTGTATGTGTGGGGGGTGTCCAAGTACATGGTGCAGTCTGTATAGCAATCATAGGACAACGCTGTGGAGACAGTCCTCTCCTTCCATCTTTACGCAGGTTCTGGGCATTAGTCATTCAGATTGTGAGCTTGTGCTGCAAGGGCCTTTAACACTGCATTACCTCTCCTGCCCTATTGTTTTCTTGAAGGAGTTCTTTGGTGGTTAAAGGAGAAAGTGAGAACAAATTGTCAATATCAAATCCACACCACTCTCTCCCACTTCAGAGCCATGGCTAACATAAAGGTCTTTTAGCTAGACACAATGTACTTATTCCGAACTCAGCACTGTGAGGTGTGATCTCATCATGTTAGCTAGACACGATGTACTTACTCCGAACTCAGCACTGTGAGGTGTGATCTCATCACGTTAGCTAGACACAATGTACTTACTCCGAACTCAGCACTGTGAGGTGTGATCTCATCACGTTAGCTAGACACAATGTACTTACTCCGAACTCAGCACTGTGAGGTGTGATCTCATCACGTAGTCAACAGTCCCATCAAAATAAAAGACTATTGTGCAGAGGATTATAAACGGAAGGACTGTACACCTGCTTCATTCTTCATGTTAGAATGTCCGCACTTACACACACACTATGCAGACCAGCCTAAAGAGGGCTAGTATTTGACAATATTAACTCTGGTGTATTAAGGTGTGGAAAATGTGAGTCTTTAATTTTTAAAACTGACTTTAGTGAACAAGATATAAATATGTTAATAAATTCAGTGCATTTAATATCAAATATGTCTTAAACTGCAGCCAGGTACTCCAGTGGTAAAAAGCAACAAGGAAGGGCCTCTTCTGGAAGAGCCGTGCCTCCCCCTGCGTGCATAGTGCATCACTTCAGGAGAACTCATCTGAGCTTCAGAGAGATGGGGAGTCCCCTTGTTACAGCTTTGAATCCGTCGTTACATAGTACACATACAGGTCAGCTTCAGATTAGTGGGCAACACAGCTAAATCCATCAAATAGATCTGCCTGTTTCTGAGACCAGCAAACTCGGTGCTTGAATTTTACTGGAAGTCTTTCCTCCCATATCTGGAAATGTGTTGGAAAAACAAGGATAATTTAATTCTAACAGACCTGTTTTGACATGACTGTAATTAATTTAAAACACACCTGGGAATCATACTAACCAAAAGCTCAACTCATTTTCTCACTAAAAATAAGTTTGTGGAAAATTTACAAGTAAAAATAAATAACCTTTTATAAGACCTCAGTAGTGAGAATTTAGGAAGCTTCTATGGTTTAATGTTTTATAGACTGGCGATGGGTGAACTTTGGACCCCAGAGCATATTAAAGCATTCTAAGTCTCTTAGCAAATATAAAATTGCATTCTACAGCTTTCAAAGTGGTCATCTGATGCCAGATTGGAAAGCGCACAGTGAGTGGGAGTGAAAGAACATCAAATATTTATGGCTCCCAACATTTCACTTCACGTGACAGCACAGAGTTGAGCTATATGGGCCATACTGTAGACTCTGCTTCAATAGATGACGGCAGAATGAACACTGGATTCGAATGAGCTCAGCACCAGCTCTCATTCTCTGTTTTAAGTTGTGAGGAGGTAACTATGGCAGGAATGAATGACTATGCTTGTAGGAAAATATCTATGATTTAAATCATTTGGATGATATTCACAGTACAATCAACTATATTAGCATTTGGAGAATTACGAGAGCAGAAAACACATAAATACATTTTGATTGTACTTTAACTTCATTGACATGGAAATTTTAAGAAGTTTCTTTAAGGGAAAAAAGAAAGACCTTTTTTGGTCCACTATACATACCCATATAGATAATTGCAATTCAGGTTTTTGGTTTTCAAGATAAGTTTGTGTGTGTGTGTGTGTGTGTGTGTGTGTGTGTGTGTGTGTGTGTGCGTTGGAACTAACTCTGTAGACCAGGCTGGCCTGGAACTCACAGAAAACTAACTTCCTGCCTCTGCCTCCAGAGTGCCCTCCCACTGAATAGTGACAGCCATTAGCATTGATGTGACATAACCATGACTCAGCTCTCTGGAGTAAGGCTACTAAAATGTGCCTCATTTGAATTTTGAAGACTAAATCAAAAGATGTTGGTGAAAATTTTTATGTGGATGTTTTACTATACACATAGCATTTATATAGAATGTCCTTCAGTGTATTTACCGAGTGCTTTTTTCTTTGGCCCATAATATGAACTCTGCAAGGTTAGGAAATTAGTCTTGTTCCAGTTTTAGCCCAGTGCCTAGCATTGAACCAGGGCTTGATTAATAAGGGTCATCATGACATCGACTTTCTAAAAGAATATGCTCTTTCATTATTGTAAAAATTAATTTTATTTTTGAAAAAGTAATTAATGTACATATGGATTAAACAGAGCAAAAAGATATGTAACCAAGCACAAATTTTTCAAGCACAGTCTTCTCCAGCCTTCTCCTTCAGAAGACATCTGTAAAGACAGCTGTAAAGATTTCTTCCTTACATACATACCACTATATTTATAAGTAATAGGGATCTATAGTAGTGTTATATTTTGTTATTTTATTTTAGATAGTATGTGTTGACTCCTTAATGTGATGGTTAAGGATTTAGCTCTTCAAGACATCAGTCTCTTTTGCTTTCTTTTCTTATTATCTATAACAAAGGTGTTTAAAAAGTTTTGTTAAATCTAAATTTGTTATTATGATGAAGATAAAATTAACAGATAAACATCTTTAAAATTTACTAAAACTTGTATTTTTCACCCTTTTTGACATTAATAACAGACTTTTTTTTTCCATTAGAAGGTTAAGTTGCCACTTAAACCTTCTGCTAATTTTTCATGTGCTTTCCAACAGACTTTGGTATCACCTCCCCAGAGTTAAAAGCCATTCCTTCTGGCTTTAATGATGTGGGGTCATCCATCCATATGGAGATGTCAGTTTTGCTTATTTGCATTACCTGCTTTTTACAGGTAATCTAGCAACTCACATTCCATAGACAACCTGGGCTTCAGACAAAAATCAGAGGTTCCAGCAACTCCCCAAAGCTAGACTTGTTATCCATCCCCAGTGTACCTCTTTTCACGATTAGTAATGCTACGAAGCAAAGAGGAGAGTTTTGTTCTATGTGATCACATTTAGAGAGGAATAAAGAAGGGGTCCAGTGATCCAGGACCATTTTGAGGGTGTTTAGATTTAAACAGAGGAAGATTTAAGGCAAGAGCCAAAAAGGCATGCATAATTAAGCAGTTCTGGCCAAGGCCTGATCTGGTCGATCATTGTCTAGCTTTCTACTGTTGTCATTTCCCAGAGCCCATCAGTCTGGTTCTCAGCCTCCTTCCCACTAGAGATAATTTCCCTCCCCTGGAGAGGGAATCTCTCCCTGGAGGTCTGTTGTTCCTGGAATCCAAGATGAGTGCTCATCTGGAAAATGACTTATCTTTGTGCTCTCATCTCGAAGGGAAAGCACAGAGGTAAGTGGGCACTTCTTACAGGACTGATATGCCTAGATTCAGAGGAAAGCCAGTACCCAACAACAGAGGCACAAAATGAAGACAAGGCCTTGCTCTTGTCAACTCATGTACCCAAATGAGTGGATGATTTTTAGCAAAAGCAGCTTCTAGGAGCCCGCTTCATTTACTACACTGGACATTTTCTTGATTTTCTTTTAATATGAACATCTTGCTTCTTTACTCATTTTCAGTTTCTCTTTTTATTAGAGAATATCTTTTATTTCTTGAGAATGGGTACATAAGAAATATATCCATTGAGAATTTACTTGCCACTAAATGTTTTTATTTTATCACAGTATTGGTAAATTGGGCATCCATTAAACCTGCTATCTCTTTATTCTCTTGAGTTCATGTTGCTTATTACTAGCTAATACCAGCTTCATCCTTTTTCATAGTTAATAATTCCAGGGCTTTTGTTTCGTTTGGATTTTTGTTTATTAATAGAGGGCCTCTCTATATAAATCAGACCAACTCAAATTTGCACTCATTCTGCTCCAATCTCCAGAATTTGGGGGATTATAGGTATATCTCAGCACACCTGCGTAGTAAGTCATTCTTTATATTAACTTTTCCATGTTTAAGTCTCTGTGGTTCTCTGTTAACCAGTATAATCACTGGAGGTCCTTAAGATGCTGGTGTTTCCCACGGGTAACAGCATACCTTGCCGTACTCTTCTTCTTCCACTCCAGTCACCTATTCGTGCAACCCATGCTCATTGTAATTGTCTTGTGATATCTTACCCATCTCAAGATATTCATTATGTCTAAGAGTCTAAATTACTTTTGCTTTCAGAATTCACAAAGTAGATCGATGCCTGGGCTTTAAAACTCTCTGACTTCCTTCCTCTAGAAACACTTGACTTCATTAGTTTGGTGCACAGTCTCTCAAGATTTCTCAAGTGTTGTCTCTGAAGTTATCCATGACCTCCTTTTCTTGTGACAGTTGGTTTTTATTCTTTAGAGCACACACAGTCTATAGGTCCATGTCCCTGTGTTTATGGTGAGTACTTCATTCTCTTTCTATTATGAGATGTAGCTCATTGTTCTTTTGCACCACATGTGAAGAGCTCATTACGCCTCTGTGAAATGCATAAACACATCTAATTTTAAGGAATTGCACTTAGAATTACTACTATAGAATAATGAATGATGGCTATAAGGTAAGGTATCTGGTGAATAAAAATTGTTAATGACACGATGACTCCCACTTGGCACTAGACCTTATTTCCATTGCTGTCATCATAGTTCTGGCTGCATGATCCTGGCATTTCAGAGCAGCTGTCAGACCAGCTTGAGTGTAAAGCTCTTCACAATGCATCCAAATGGAACAGAGAGACACCAATGGTTTGAATTCAGGGTAAATCAGTCCTCAGCATATCTAGTCATCTAGTAAACATTTGCATTTTTAAGTCTACATGCATAACTGAAAATTTGTGAATTAAAAAAACAACATTTATTTTATAGAATCCTAAAAACTTCCAGTTAAAAACTCCATCTTACAGAGTCAGGATTTGTTTGAGTGAAAATTTAGCCAGCAAAAGAGGACTAGTATCAATTACTGTGGCTAAAACTACTTGTTGTTTGTTTTTGTTTTTGTTTTTGTTTTTTTATGAGAGCAACATATTAGCCATTAATTCTAACCCTATAACACTGATAGAAAAATAATCCCAAATAAGAATCAATGAGACCTGAATTTTCCTGATTTTTTTTCTCATTCGCAAATTTTGAATTGTTGACATTGAATTGTAGACATTTAAAGGTGTTAATTTTGTTCCTGATTTGTTTGGGTATCACGCATACAGAATGTTACATAAGTTTTAGAGCACAGAGATTATCTATGGAACACTTCACCAAATGAACGAATGTGTTTATTCAGCACAGAGTATTCAGATGCTTACATCTGAAGAGAGCTTGTACTCATGTTTAAATAGAGGTCAAACAATAGTTTTTAAATTTAATTTAATTTTCTACTTACTTACTTTACATCCCCCTCACTGTCCCCTTCCTGGTCACTCCTCCCACAATCCTTCCCCCATTCTCCCTCCTTCTCTGAAGTACCAGGGTGGGGGCCCCCTTGGGTATCCCTCCACCCTGGTACTTCAAGTCTCTGTAAGGCTAGGCGCTTCCTCTCCCACTGAGGCCAGACAAGGCAGCCAAGCTGGAAGAACATATCCCATGAACAGGCAACAGCTTTGGGAATATCTCAGTTCAGAACCCACATGAAGACCAAGCTGCACATCTGCTACATATGTGAGGGAGTCCTAGGTCCAACCCATGTATATTCTTTAGTTGGTGGTTGAGTCTCTGATAGCCCCAAGGGTCCGGGTGAGTTGAGTCTGTTGGTCTTCCTGTAGAGTTCCTATCCCCTTTGGGGCCCACAATCCTTCCTTCTATTCTTCCATAAGAACTCCAAGCTCCATCCTTCTGTTTGGCTCTGGGTGTCTGCATCTGTCTGAATCAGCTGCTGGGTGAAGCCTCTCAGAGGACAGCCATGTTAGCCTCCTGTCTGCATAATGTCTGTTAAGTTGGGCAGTAACAATTCTTTTCATTTTATAGTGGGATGCAGTGAGCCATTATGGGGTTACAGATTAAAGGCTCACATTGAAAGAAGAAATTTTAAGAGAAGGCTATGCCTATTGTACTAGGACAATAATTTTAGCGGAGTAAACTATAAAAAGAAGATTAACATTTAAATGAAGTGGTCAATCATTTCTTTTTATTATAAAGAGATTTGTTCATGACTCAAGCAACAAAAGAAAATCAATGAGTTAAACACCAAGTACTGGGTCTTTCTAAATGTCCCCTAAGCAAATCATTGCAAAAACACATTCTATTATTGACAATAACAGTTGCTCAAACAGTGTTTTGTCATTCCAAACTCCCTCCTGAAGTTCTCAAGAAAAAAAAAAAAATCAATAGTAAATTACAAGTGACTAGATAGTGAGCCACTGCAAAGAGTTTGGTCAAACCAGAGAGTGATAAACCCACCCATTCATTTATGTATCACATGTGTGTTATAAATGACCACTCTACAGGCTGGGAGCACCTAGAGACACAATCACATTTAGAGGAGTCAAGAAGGCCTGATAGGTGATACTTGGGTTGAGTCTTGAAGATGACTGAGAATGGGAGGGAAAAAACCACTCCTGCTAAGGGACCAGCATATGGAAAAACCAGAAGTTGAGAAAACACATTCCACTCTGTGACATCTGATGGATTTGGTATGATGGGAGAAGAGATTGCATGAAGCGGTCTCACAGTTAGGGCTGTCAACCTAATTGGGAGCCTCATTTGAAGGAACCTCTTACTTGGGAGCTATTTGCTCTTCATCTAGCAGGCAAGAGAAGGCCACTGAAAATTGTACATTGTCCTAGGAATTGTTGAGGAAATGCAGAGTTTAGGCTGAGAGTAGAAGAGCTACTGAGCTAAAAGATCAGGGGCAAGAATCTGCACGTGCGTTGTGCCTTTGATGCGAGAGGATAATTTCATATGATTCTGTGGCTGCATACTATGCAGGCCCCCCTAGTCCTTTCTTCTCTTTGTAAGTGGTTATTAGAAGGACCTGTGGCCTTAGGCTCCTTTCTTACCACAGGGTTCTGCTTTCTTTCAGAGCCTCTTTGGATAACTAGTTTACAGATCCTGTTCATTCTCTCTTAGCTGTTCTTTACTATTGTTGATAGTTCTGAAGAGACTGGCCTCATAGCATTGAAAGAGAAATGTAGAGGTGTATATAACACAGGGTGCCAGAAGCTAGTTTAGAGCTTGCTAGCCTCATAACGCACTTCCAGGACAGTGGTCTACAGCATGCCAACATGTCACTGCAGCCGAAGCCCATGGTACTGCATCGATGCTGTTCTAGCACTAACAAAATCGTACAGAACCCTGGGGACTGCTTTGGGTTTTTGGAGGCAGCATACATCTCAGTTTGATGTTCTGTTTCAACCCATTCGCCAAATTCTGGCTGCCAATTTTGAGAATGACCAGGAAAGTGAAAACCTTTGCATAAAGCTGTTCCAGAACCAGGTTCTTATGGGTAAACAGCTCTGAGGATGCCTGAAGTGTGAGGGTCTGACAAGAGTCCTGTGTGTGGCCTTTGTCAGATTTCTAAGGAGAGTCTAGCACAGAACTTTGATGTTTTCCCAGCCAATAAAGTTTTTATTTTTGTAAAACTGCTTTGGTTTTGCTACTGGGAAAGCTACATTTGTGGCCAGTGCCATACTATAGGAGCTGCCCATTAGGAACTACTCTTGGCACTTAGCCAGAATGTACTAGCACTCCAGCATCAGCTGGAAGCAGCCTACTATACATGATTTTGATTAAGCAGGGCCTGATGACACAAGTTAGTCTATCAGCCAGTGTCACAGATGCTCACAGTCCGTACTTCTGCATCTGCTTGTTCCATCTCAGCCCGAATCTACTGGCATCATGTGGAGCTCACTGTGATGGACAGATTAGAAAGAACAGAATTTTGAGTCTGGTTCACAGGAGATTCAGCATGATATTCTGGCATCATTTAGAAGAACAAAACTGTAAGCCTGCAACTCTATTCAAGAATACTCTGTTCAGGGATGGCCTAAAGGACAATGGTAAGGGAAATCCTTAAAGCAAGGCACCAGGTTGGTTGTTTTCTCTGCCTGTAAGTAAATATGGCTGAAGTCATGGATCTGCTATGATCCACATGTAGTTGTTTGATGGACACTCTGAGAATATTGAAAATACCTAATGAAAATTAGTCAAGACAGTCTGACGAAGTAGATGGATAAATGCCTCTGCTACAAAGTATGAAAATAATATGATAGATATGAATTCTCACTGAAGAATGATGTCAACAAAAAGGGATTTTAATGGTCGGGTCAAGTTTTGATCTTTTCCAGCCACTGCTATCCTAGCCAAGTGAACAGGGATGACAAGTCATGGGAGAAGGAACAGAAGATATGTATGACAGAACAAAGTTGATCATGAATGTTGAATGTCCAGCCTGCCACCAGACAGGATCTGAGCAGATCCTGGGATGTCTCCAACAATTAGATGCAGGCAAGGTGATTCTGTGGATCATTTACATCATGGATGGGTTGGAGCTTTGTTTCCTCTGGAATAGATTTATCTCTGGATGTGGGCATGACTTCTCTACCTCCAGAGCTTCTGCCAAAACCATTGTCCATGATTGTTCTAAGTCCAGGTCATTCTCCATGCAGAATGCTTTGCTCAACATAATAGGATTCAACCCAGTGCTTAATAGGATCCTCTGGCCATGGAAATTATCAAAACAAATCATGTCCATAAAGCACACTGGTCTCAGCGTGTTACCTATCACCCTGAAGCAGATGACTTGACTATGGAATGATATTTGGAAAACCCAGCTATGGTTCCAACTATGAAGTCATATTGTTGGAGACTGGAGTAACATCATCTAGGATCAGGTAAATTATGTCAGTTGGCGACTAGCATGTGGTACTGTATTTCCTAGTGCTATAATTCAAATGTTTGAAATAGGCGTGGATATTGACACTCTTGCTTTTCATTTATTGTCCACAGGTTTGGAGGTCTTAGATTCCCTCTGCTCCACCAAACATAATTTTCATGAAGGGACACAGTAATAATTTAACTGGGCAGGTTGTCAAGACTGGTTGGCCAATATAGACTCCTTATGCTGCCTGACTGGAATCAATGTATGGTGTCATTATCATCCATGTCTGTGACAGAGTCTAATAAAAACAAAACAACAACAACAACAACAAACTGTAGTGAGTGAAAGGGCATGGGACTTGGAAATGTTCACCCTCTTAGGGGACCATTTCTTGCCAAGTCCTTGCTCAGACTCCCGGGACAGATAAGACTGGCAAGGAAATGTAGAAAGGACAGATACACACAGAAAAGCTGGGGTTGGTTGGATTGGAATCTCTGATGGAGCAAGCACAGTTCTCTGAAAACTCAGTATGTTTATTCTATGCAATGGAACAGAGAAGTGGGATTATTTCATACAGATAAACCAGGAGGCAGTGCTTATGGGTGCACAGCTGGACCAAGGACACAGACATAGCTAAGCCTGGTAGGAGCAATGTCTGTAGGGGAGCAGTCTTCAGGCCATAAATATCCAGGGGTGGGAAAGAAAGCTATAATGGCATCCACACATGGACTAGAGGAAGGTTTTGCTGTCTTCCTCTGGGACCAAGGCTAGGGTGACATAGAGCTGCCCGTGTTAACACTACACATTCCCTCAGGAAACCCACACTCTGGGCTTCCTCTGTTCCCTACAACTAGTAAGTTGCTTCCAGAGAGCAAAGGGAATACAGACGGCTTGTAGAAGAAAATGGTTATGAATGCCATCTCTAGCCATTTGGTAAGATGGTTATAAATGCCATATGGGGAAGATGAACAGGAATTGCTTCAGCTGTCAGGTCTTGAGTATTTCCACCTTCGTTTGGCATAGCTTTTCTTGTGTGTACAATAAATAGTCTATTTTCTTTTTGTTTTGCCTTCCTGCTGCCAAATGATATGTTCTCTCAGGGCTGAGACTGAGGGGTCAGCCGTCCTTCTGAGGCTAACAAAAAGGGAGTGTGACTCTGCTGGAGAAGAACTCATCCTAAGATGGTATCTTGAACATGTCCTCTTCTCAGGAGAAGGACAGTATGTCTTTAGTTGTGCAAGAGAGTGCTGCATGATGCTAGGCAGATAAATTCTTCTTCTTTTTTCTTTTTATATGCAATTAAATTAAAGGACTGTTTCAGATGGCTCTCTACCAGCATGGTTGAGCTATGAATCACGGGTCCCCAGATCTTTTCCCTTGTAAGATTGTAATTTAAAGTTGACCAAAAGAGAACCTGTTTAGGAGACACAAAGATTAAAGCAGTAGCCTTAACTCTTTGGAAGTCTTTGCAGCCAGTCAAAAAGGCAGAGCAATGGAACCATCCTTTCACCTGTTGACCTGGACAATTAAAAGTAGCCCGGGGCGGAAACCTCAGCTTGGGCCACAGGGC
>CM052720.1:21090264-21136046 GCA_028551405.1 Uromys caudimaculatus
CATCGGAAATGTAAATAAAAAAAAAAAAAAAAAAAAAAAAAAAGTAGCCCGGGCTCAAGCTTAGTTTGAGTCCCAGAAGCTATGGTAGCTTCTATGGGCCTCCTGCAGCCCCCCTTGGCACAGGCACTCATTTCAGTGGCTTGAGGTACTCTTATTCTTGGATTTCCCTGCAAGCATTAATCACTCATCTTGGCTGTGGCACAATCTCACACTGCAGCCCAGGCAGGCTTTGAACTGGTGGCAGTCTTCCTCTCTCAGTCTTCCCAGGACTGGGGTTGCAGGCATGAGCCATAATGAGCAGCTGCAAACCTGTTGACTTTAGACTGTTCCCTCACTCCAGCATTTCAGGAGGACTCTACTGCAATTTTCTGCTCTCTCCTTAGGACTAGCCACTGCTAAGCTCCTTGTAAGAGCTGCTTACTCCCTCCCTCTCTTGGCTGGTAATGGCCGTGGTGCCTCTTAACACGACTAGGGCAAATATGCTCTTGATTTTCTTAAATTTCCATAAAACTATGATGAGGTACATGACTAAATAAATTTTGAGGAAGGAAAGAGTTCACCCACGAACATTTTCTTTTTCTGAGAAACAACACTGTAAAACAGGAAGATGAAATGAAAGTTTTTGTTTTTGTCTTTTTTTTTTTTTTTTGAGACAGGGTTTCTCTGTATAGCCCTGGCTGTCCTGGAACTCACTCTGTAGACCAGGCTGGCCTCGAACTCAGAAATCCGCCTGCCTATGCCTCCCAAGTGCTGGGATTAAAGGTGTGTGCCACCACTGCCCGGCGAAATGAAAGTTTTTACCTGAGTGTTGAGGTCCATGTCTGTCATGACAACATGAAGGAGGCTGAGACAGTGGCTGGTGAGTCTGAGGACACCCTGGGCTTTATGGTTAAAATGTCTGAAACCCGCCACTACAATAACAATAGCAAAACAAAACAAAATAGCAAGCAAGAAAGAAATAGAAGAAATAGAATTGAAGTTATTACCATGGAGAGCGAAATCTGTACATTCATATTTCTTAAGACTCTAAGCTTCAGAAATACATCTTGAACTCATGAGGCAGAAAAGTGACTTTACTGGTTCAGATGGCTGAGGAGCATAGCTTGCATTTATCCTCTTCAAGCTTGGCTGAATTTAGATGTTCACAGAATGTTATCAAGAATTTTCCTCTGCGTGCTTCTCCATTCTGCCTTCTTTACTGGCTTAATTCTCAGAAGCTCTGTAAGCCATAGCAAAGGATGGATTAGACAATTCCTGGATTGTAGTCTACCAGAGTAGTGATGTCAGTGGCTCACTTTTAGTACGAGTCTGGTTTGTTGATGGATCTTGAGTCAAATGTTCACATGCTAATTAGTCACATACACAACAAAAATAATAAAAACCAACTGTCATCTCCTCTCTAAAACATACAAATAATTGTTTTGTATTCTATGTATCTCTATGCCACAGTCTGGTTTGTTTCTGCCTTCCTTTCTATCAGTTTAGGACATAGCTGCCTGTGGCCCAGCGATGTATAACTAAGAGGGTATTTTTGTTTAACCATGTGCAATGTACATAGTAGACAAACATGGAGTCAATAAAACCAAATATGACTTCAACAGAATCCTCACTTGGAACTAGAAAGAAAGAGAAAACCAACCAACAACGATGCCTCTGGTCAGGGAAGACAGTCCCACTCTCCCCAGTCAGCCAGTCTGAATCACAGGGGATTACTTGAGAAAAATGGCCTTATAGCCCCATTTGATATTGATACTGGTAAGGTTCCCTATTTAATGGTTGTTAATCTATATTTTGCTGGTGAATTTTGGTGGGTATTACTCCCAAACAATTGTTTTGTCAGGATTGAAGTTCCTCAGGACTGAAAAAGGCCTTCATAAAGCCTTCATTGGCAGCCAGTTGATTTGCTTTTGGTTAATGTCTTGCACTAATAACTGGAACGCAAGATCACACTGAGTCATCTTCTCAAAAGAGCCTGTGGTTTCTGTTTCTTAGATTTAGGCCTCAAAACTCCAGGCTGTAGTTCAGCTCTTAGCTTACAGGTTTATAGTGAAACAGAGCAGTTGGTTGGAATTGGGAGTGATAATTAATCTTCCCCGTATTTCCAGGTGGCTATGATAGAATGTTCTTTTCACTGTTTTTTAATTAAGGTAATTAGATTAGGTTTTTGCCAACTTCACCCTTAGCCTCCGGATTTCCTCAGCTAGGGATCAGCACTCAAGTTGCCTGAGAAAGGCTTGGAGAAATCTCGCTGGTTCACCTAGATCCAAATCTTACCTATGTCCGGCCTCACTGGATTTCTATTCACTTGCTTGTCTTGGGTGGAGAATTTTCTTTGTATTGGTTTCCAAAACCCATGACTGTGTGGATCTCATCTATTTTTGGATTGTTAAATATAGACTTACAATGCTCTGTGTGTGTGTGTGTGTGTGTGTGTGTGTGTGTGTGTGTGTGTGTGTATGTGTGTGTGTGTGTGTGTGTGTATGTGTGTGTGTGTGTGTGTGTGTGTGTGTGTGTGTTTGCTTTTAAGCAAGCAAACTTAATATTTGTGTAAGATATTGAAGTGATCTGACCTTTTTTTCTACCACATATCCTAAAGTTCTATAAGGCTGAGTGCTAAGTATGACAGCCAGTAGTGTAGCGGTCTACTTTGCTACTGGATAGCCAGATGGGCTGCTTTGTGGCTAGTACAGGGGAAGGCTCACTCCCCTGTAGCATTGCTTCAATTGTCCAACCTGACACTTTTAGGTTTGTCAGTAAGAAATGCCTTCCATGTTAGCTAAGTTGTTTGTAGGTAGAAAATGAAAATAAGAAGCTACTATTTGGTTTACAAGGCTGAAAGGGCAAGGGTAAATTAGCCAGGGGTATAGTCATACCAGAATACCTAATTACTCTATTTATCATGATTTTTATTTATTAATATTGTTTGTCTGCGAGCCAGAGGGTGACTTTCTGGGGTGGGTTCTCTCCTTTGTTCATAGGGTCCTGAGGATCAAACTCAGATCACATTAGGCTTGAACACTGGACCGTCTTGTCAGCTATCCAGGTACAACTCTAACCATGCTATCTCTCAGAAACCTGCCTCTCTGTATTGCCTCTGAGTCCTTTCCTTTGGTAGAAATTTCTTTATGGGCTCTCACCATTGCTACAAGCAACTTCAGGCTTTTGATGTTGCTTCCAGATTCTCAGGTATTCCAGGCTGGTCGTGAACTCATTGAGTTGCTGAGTGATGACCTTGAACTTTCAGGCCTTCTGCTTCCATCTCCAGTGCTGACACTCCAGTTATAAGCCACCATTCCTGGTTTTATGAGGTACCCTTACACTCAGGGTTTCATCAGTGATAGGCAAGCACTCTTATCAATTGAGCTGCACTCCCCAGCCCACTTCAGTTCCCCACTTTGAGAAACTTTTTGCGATGTTTTGGATATGCTTGCCCTCCAAAGGTACAGGTCCCCAAGGTGATGCTGAGAATGATAAAATCTTAAGCGGGTTGGTGCAGAAGGAGGTAAGTATGTCATTGACCTCATCATACTGAGGTGAGACTGATGTCATTCTTGGGGGTCTGTGGCTACTCCTAGTGGAATTCAAAATATTACAAAGAGAACTCTGAACTCTGAATCTCTGGGGCATTTTCACTCACCACGTGAGCTCCTCTGTTTGTACACTATCACTCTGTCAATTGTTCTGCTATGCTATATCCACCGAGACCGCTTCAAAACCTGGTACAAATCTGTGCGTTGCTCTTTAGTTTCTAGAACTCTTCACTAGATAAACATACGCTCTTTATAAAGGACTCAGGCATTTCATTACTACAACAGAAAACAATTGTAGACTTCATCCTGAGGTTTGGTACATTGCTATGTATTGTAATGCTAAATTCTGTAACCAAAGATCTTTGCCCATGAGTGAATTCTCAAGTTCCTACGTGAATTCTCACATTTACAAGCTTTTGTTGTGCAAACTTTGTTCCTTGATTTAAAACTATTGGTTAAATAAAATTGGCTACAGGCAATCACTGGAGGAATTAGAGGTAGGTGGGTTTGGGGGTGGAGAAGAGAGGAGAGAGGAGATCATAGGAGGGAGGGGCGGGGAGGGAGGGAGGAGGAGGAGGAAGGGAGGAGGAGGAGGAGGAGGAAGAGGAGGAGGAGGAGGAGGAAGAGGAAGAGGAGGAGGAGAGGAAGCTGCTATGATGGGAGATGGACCATGAGTACAAGGCCAGTAGAAACAGCAAGTATTTGGGATACACTGCTGGCAAGGTAGTCAGGGCAGCAATTAGAAAAGTAGATTAGGGGTTATCCCCCTGTAATTGTCAAAGCCAAATAAAATAACCATAAGTCTGGGTCTCATTTATTTGTAAGCTAGTTGGGGATAAGTTTAAATTAGTTGTACTTAAGATCTTCACTTTCTCCAAATTCTCTGCAAGTATCCTAGGCTGACTTTGATTACCTAAACCTGGGTCCCTGCCCAGTGACACACAGATCACTCTGTACTGTTTCCTTCCTAGACAAGCATTATACATATCACTTGCCTTTGAAAATGAGAATGATAAAATACAAATAACTTCTCTTATTATAAAAGTTGTGATGGACAAACACAATAGATATTTACCACTGCCATTATGACAAGAAATTAATATTCTTTCTATGTGCTTTTTGTATGCTTGAAATATGTTCTTATGAAAATATAACTTAAGTAAAATAAAGAAAATTAACTGAATATTTGTTTTAAAAAACCTCATGTAATAGCTAAGTAAAAATAGCTTTACAAATGCAAAAGTTACAAATTAAAAGTCATGCCAGAATTAACATGAAAATATAGTTTTGAATGTTAAAAATTTCAACAAAATTTTTAAATTAGGAAATTACCATAAATATCAAGAATATGATATTCTTAGAAATAAAGATCACATAAATCATTACAAAAATCCATAATAATTTAAAAAACCAAAAGTGAATAAACACAGTTCTTAAAGAGAAAATAAAAATAATTATAAGACATAATAAATTTATTGATAAAATTTTAGTGAACTTTACTATAGTCAAAAGCATCTCTAAAAATGGCAAAAATTTAACATTTAGTCACTCTAAATGCTAGTAAGGCTGCAAGAAGACACGATTCTTAAATGTGTTCGCAACATTTTAGAAAGCTTGTCTCTTTGACTTGATAACTTGCTGTTTTGACCTCTACCATACAGGTCCAATTAGAATCTGGCTCTTTCAGTCACAGAAAAGCTGGAGCTGAGGCTGGGGAGATGGCTCAGTGAATAAGGCCACTGTCTGCTCTTCCAGAGGAGCTGCGTTCAGTTCTCTGCACCCACTCAATGACTCACAGTCAACTGTTTCAAGATATCCATCCCCTTCTTCCTTCCACCCAGCACACTGGGGACCCCCACACATGGCACCCAGATGTACATGCATTTAAAATACCCATATACAAAAAAGAAAAATAAATAACTCCTAAAAGCAAAGTTAGGCATCTGACAACCTTTTTAAAAAAACACCGACTCTTCTTCCTCCAGCCACGATGAGCTACATTTTATTCTCACTGGCCCTATTTACTCTGTAAAATTTGGGTAATAGCATCATGAAGATTGAATTCAAGTATGTAATAAGCAACTTCTATAGGGTGAGGCATCCAGTTACTTACCTGAGAACCATTTCACCACAGTGATATTTCTTGTAATTATGTTTAATCTACAAATTTAGAGCTAGTGCATAAGAGTTATAGGAAAAAGTTATGGCACTGTTTTCAATGGGCGCAATACATAGCAGAGAAAGGTATTTTCTAAAATTGTTATAACAAAGAACATAACCGAATATGGTAGTGCACATTCCCAGCTCTCAGGAGGCAGAGGCAGGTGGATCTCTGGTCTACACATAGAGTTCCAGGATGGCCAGGACTCTGTGACCCAGAGAAACCCTGCTTGAAAAAAACAAACCAACCTACCAACCAGCCAACCAGCCAACCAACCAACCAAACAAAACCCTGAACCAACCAACCAAAGCTCAAAGAAACAAAGAACGTAGAATAATGTTAAATGGAAGCCACTGCTCAGGATACAAAGCTGTATACAAATCGTGATCCTAGATTGAGGATTTATATAGAAAATAGACTGAAAGACAACACTAGTGTTGCGTGCGTGTGTGTGTGTGTGTGTGTGTGTGTGTGTGTGTGTGTTGTATGTACATGGGTGTACATGTATATGCAGGTTTGTGTGATATGTGTGGAAACCAGAGAGCACCGCCAACTATCTTCCTCTACTACTGTGCTTCTTACTCATCTCTAATTTTTTTGAGACAGGATCTCTTACTTAACATGGAGCTCACCAATTTGGAAAGACTAGCTGACCAGCAAGCTCCACAAAATTCTCCTGTCTCGACCTTCTCAACATTAGGATTAGAGGTGCGTGCCACCATGAGCAGCTTTTAAAAGTGGGTGCTGAGAGACCCAAGCTCAGGCCTTTGTGCCTGCACATGGTGCTCTCCCAGCTGATCCATCCCCCAGCCTGTATTGTGTCCCTATAG
Organism: Uromys caudimaculatus; assembly: GCA_028551405.1. Lineage (NCBI taxonomy): Eukaryota > Metazoa > Chordata > Mammalia > Rodentia > Muridae > Uromys > Uromys caudimaculatus. The sequence goes on from CM052720.1 coordinate 21,096,786, forward strand.
AATTATGGCTATCCTGCTTCAGCCTTCTGACTATCTGAAATTACAGATTGGGCAAATCACTATTTTATATTTCTACCTGTAGTGATACAGCTAAGTATTCTGAAGCTTTTAAAATGTGTTGTCCTTGTCTTTGAAAACAAGCAGAGTGCTCCAAGCAAACACACTTAAATTCAGGAACTGAAATGATTTGTCTGACTCGTCCTCTTTCCATTAAAGAGATTGAAATGGAGTATAATCACAGTTCTGCTAGACTCAATTATGAGTTACAGAAAAAATAAAAGCTCTAGAGGTTGGTTGCTTTGGTTGGGAAATTGGAGCTCTAGAAAATGGTCTGAGCACATGATTGTGTTGTTCTCATCCAGTCTGTGAGATGAAGGTAATTACTAAGCCTAGTGCTGTTAGCATGCTGCTCATTAAGTAAATTAGAAGTGAATTTCTGCCATTGTATTTTCCTCATGCTCATCTTTGAAACTGCCTGGCTTCTTTTTTAGCACGCTCTTAAATGACTCCTCTCTGGACAAGGACCATCCAACCTCCTGCTGCCAGGCCTGTCTCAGCTGGAATAAGCTCTGTTTCTTTCTACTGCATTGTGTGGGGAGAGATGTGCTATTCTACACCCTCTCCAAAGTCTGTGGGAGGAAGGTGATGGAAAAAAAATTGTCAGCAATTCTTGTAGGTTTGACTACCGGATAGCTGTGTCACAGACTCACACTTGCCAAACCCCAATATTCCATCGGCCATCGTGGTGGTTTGAATGAAAATGGCCCCATAGACCAAAAGTGATAGGAGTGGCACTATTAGGAGGCGTGGCCTTGTTGGAGGAAGTGTGTTACTGGGGCTTGAGAGGTCAGGCCGAAAACTTTGAGATATTCCACCAGGGTCCCTCCCCCCTCGGAGCACATGGAAGAAACAGGTTAGAAAGCACGTAGGCTGGAAGGGAGGAGCTGATTAAGCCCCTGCTACCTCATTCCCTAAAGACCAATCAGTTTAAAAGTCACACTGTTCTGCCAATCACATTGTACCTAATGGCGGGCTGCTGTTCTAAAATCCTATATAAAGTCCCTGACTGGGCTCGATGAGGTCACCCTCCCATCTTGGTATGTAGAGCGACCTCAGCATGTTGATGAATCAATAAATTTCTCTTGCATTTTGCATCAATCCCTGACTCCGTGTGTCCATTCGGAGGGTCTTCGGTAAGTTAAGACTCCCCAGAGTCTTACAGGCTGGGTTTTGAGGCCTCAGCTATTCAAATCAGGTCCAGTGTTACCCTCTCTTCTGGCTGCTTACCAGTCAGCTACCTCACCAGCACCCTGTCTACCTATGTATTACCATGCTTTTCACCATGACAATAATGGACTAAACCGCTGAATGGTAAGCCAACCCCAGTTAAAAGTTTTCTTTAATAAGAGTTGCTGTGGTCATGGTGTCTCTTCCCAGCAATAGAAACCCTAAGACAGCCATGGATTCAAGATATACCTTACAGCCCCACCAAAGCCATTCATTCACATTGCACATTCATTGTATCTATTCATTCTCAAGTAGTCCTCACAATTTTTGTAACAATAAAATGTTATGGGACCCCAGCCGTAGACAATTACAGGAAACTGTGTCCTCTGAAGGAGGGATAATTACACTTTTACAGGGATGATGCCTCGAATAAATTGCCTTAGGATTCCAAAAGGAACTTGGAGAGGAAAGGATTTATTTGGCTTATCTTCTTCATTACTGTTCATCATCAGGGGAAGCCAGGGCAGGAACTGAGACAGGATAAGAATCTGGAGGTGAAAAGATGACGCTATGGAAATTACTGCTTATTGGCTTGCCTCTCGCAGCTTGCTCAGCCTGCTTTCTTAGACAATCAAGAATCACCAGCTCAGGGTGTCCTCACCTACAAGGGGGCCTCCCCCATCAATCACAAAGTAAGAAAATGTCCCACCATCTTTCCTATCACCCAATCTTACGAAGGCATTTCCTCAACTGAGGCTCCTTTCCCTCTGACAACCCTAGCTTGTATCAAGTTGGCATGGAAACAAACCAACATACATACATGAATAACACTAGACAGACTCATCAGGCTGTGTTTATATTTTTGTGTATATACTTACAATAATAATAAAGGAAAAGCAGCCATGAATTGGATAAGGATTGAGACGGCGTATGAAAGGGCTTGACAGGAGGATAGGGAATGAGTAAATGATATAATTATATTTTATTATAATTTTAAAAATTAAAAAACTTAATACCTCACTGCATTGTGATTTGGAAGAATTAAACCATTCTAATCATTCTTAGTTGTGTGTGTGTGGATATATATATATACAGCAGGGCAGATGTCCATGGAGGCGAGAGGGCCCTGGAACTATACTTATGGGCTACTGTGAGCACTGACTGTGGAAATAAAACTAAGTCGCCCTCTGCAAGAGCAGTCTGAGCTCTTCACTGCTGAGCCACTTCCCTAGTTCTCAATTTTTTTTCTGAGGCTAGACTAGACTCTTCAGAAACTGTCAGAAGCAGTTTCTTGGTATTGAAATGTAAAGATGCCTTAGTTTTGTTGAGAGGATTCTCTGCCCTATGTGTAAATCATCCCACATTTGGTTTAATTCCAGCATCTATTTAACAGTGCAATATTTTCTTTTCCATGCATACTGGTAATTGCATCTAGGTATTGCTAAGCATGAGGGTCCGAAAAGAAGAGAGACAAATGAGTTGGTCAAAGATCCCCACAAAGGCTTAAATCAAGCTGGAAAGGAAGATTGCAAGATTGTGTTAGGTTCGAACAGTTTCCTGTTTATGTCTGGAAAACAGTTACCGCGTCTTTTAACATTCAAGGCTGGAGACTAAAGATTTCGTCAGGTATACACAGTCTTTTAGATGCAATTGCCTCTCAGTTCCATGAGTTACCACTGTGCGTTTACCTTGGTTGTCATTCCTGCTCCCCTCTCCCCCATTTCTTCCTTACCATATTTTAATCTCCTTCATGGACAGGGGGGACAAACTGTAACTGTGTGTCTCTGACAACTGAGCAAACTTCAGTTAATTCAGCTATGAGGATATGTTTTGTGTTTGTATGATACAAATAAGATGGGTTTGTTCTAGTTTTCTGTGTCCATGGTGTAAATGGGGAATTAGGTAGTATAAACACCTGTGGGATATGACATCATTTATTTATTTATTTATTTATTTATTTATTTATTTATTTATTTATTTATTTATTTATTTTATTCCTTTCTTTTGAATGTAAGGAAAAAAATGCATATATGCTCCACACATTATTTGAGTGCAGATATTGTCTTTTAGCATTATATAAACTCTATAACATGGTATTATATAATATACTTTTTATAGTATATGGTGTTTGTAGCAGTTGCTCAAAAAGTATTGATACCTTTGAAAGTTAAGTAAGAGGACTTTATGATTGCTTATTTTCTATAATCTGCTGGAAATAATATGGTATGACTTTGAATTATAAAACAATTTAAATGAGAATCATCCAGGTCACCAGGCAGTGGTGGCACACGCCTTTAATCCCAGCACTTGGGAGGCAGAGGCAGGCGGATTTCTGAGTTCGAGGCCAGCCTGGACTACAGAGTGAGTTCCAGGACAGCCAGGGCTACACAGAGAAACCCTGTCTTGAAAAACCAAAAAAAAAAAAAAAAAAAAAAAAAGTATTGAAAATGTAACTAGCCGGACTGTGGTGGCGCACGCCTTTAATCCCAGCCCTTGGGAGGCAGAGGCAGGTGGATTTCTGAATTCAAAGCCAGCCTGGTCTACAGAGTGTGAACCAGGACAGCCAGGGCAACACAGAGAAACCCTGTCTCAAAACAAAACAAAACAAAACAAAAACAAACAACAACAACAACAAACAGAAAGAGAATCATCCAGGCCATCCATGAGCAGCTCTCTTAATCCTTCTCAGAGGTTAATATTTTCTATGCAATAGAACATCACCCTGTTTTTTTTCTAGCTGTTACTGAGTGGAGAGAGGGAGAGAATAAAGCATGAAATAGGGGTGAGACTTGGCTACTGTTTAACAATATGACAGCAGTTAGCTGGTGGCTTTCATGTTTATGGGAGGACTGTCAATGGCTGTAAGGGCAAAGGGCATTTAACAATAGAGTACATCACTGAAGATCTTCAGTCTACAGTCTGTTTTTCTTAAAGGCTGTTTGTACAAATGCAGGCAAATATGCCTTTCAAAAAACCTGATGCTAAGGAGTGTTATCTCCTAGAATGTGACAGACCGAAAGCTCTGTGGCTGGCCATCTTGTCTTTCTTTGTAGATTTGGGTGGCATTTGTAGGAAACTAAAAGGACTCAATGGCCATAGCAACGTATTAGTATGTGTACATGTTTTTTTAGGTAGAGGTCAAAACAGATTCTCCACTAGAACAGAGACTTATTTTTGCCAGTTTTGTTCTCCTTTGTGTCTCAAGATCCGAAATGATTTCTTTCTTTCTTTCTTTCTTTTTTTTTTTTTTTTTTTTTTTGGTTTTTCGAGACAGATTTATTTATTTCAAGGGAATAATCATTGAGTGGAAAAATAGAATATGCACACATTTCTATAGCACATAGGTTACAAGCCAATCAGAAACATTAAGATTCAGATTCATAATTTATCTTATAGAATCCATTTATTCACAAATGGTTCTTCATGGTACTTCTTTAGAGTTCTAATCTGCTTTCTAGATTGTTGTATTAAGTCTTTATTGCTAATGTTTTAAACGCTCATAGTCAGACACTTTCTTAATCATTTCCTTTAAGAAAATACATCCCAAAATGCATCTAAACACCCCCACACCACACTTACACACACATACACATACACACACATATATACACATACATACAAATACATATACATATATAAACACATACACAGACATACACACACACATACCACACTTACACACACATACACATGCACACATATATGCACATACGTACAAATACATACACTCATACATACATGCACAACCACATACACACATATACACACATATTAGTTTGTCTGTTTCCACAGCCTTTAACTTATTATTTATGACGTGAATACTCTGTAAGTAAATGGTTTCTTGGGCACTCCTGAAGGCAAGGGGAATGCAGAAGATAAGCCAATTATAAGGCTTGCCCGACTTTGTTTGGAGTGGGCTGTACCTCTTTTGGCAGTTTCATTTGGACGGGGAGCTATAGAGTTAGACTTTAGTGTCTGCAGTGTAGGAGGTTCTAACTTGGGAAGCCACAGAGGAATCAGTGAAGGTGTTGTTTATATTCATGGTGGCTGAGTTAACCTAATTTTACCTGGAAGAGATTACACAGCATTTATACAAGTTGTTGGCAGGCAAATGGTTATTTAAATGTTGCTAGTAAGTGTGAAAAGATTTAATTAAAACATGAACTAGCTAATCATATACATATATGTGAAGGAATGTGAGTGTTGAATATTGTTGAAAGATCAAGTGTGCAGGAGATTTCAGGGCATTTTCTCCATCTTAGTTTTTCATATTTCCTTAAGTGGTATAATTTGTTCTAATCTCATGAAAATGTCAAATGAGAAAATTAAATTAAAACTTATCTGTATAAGCAAAATATAAATACACTAGTGCCAAGGTGGTGCATCGGTTGCATGTTATAAGGAAGGATGGATTAACTCACACACCGCAGAATCTCACAGTACTGTTTTTGCATAAATCAATTAACTATGCAGTATAGGAGCACATTAGATGTCTGTGATTCAGACTGTATGATGTGAAAATTCCCTGGCTTCGGTGAGACTGGAAGCATATCTTGAGCCTGTTGTAGATAGAAGTTTGGGGTTTGGCAGGCAAAAGTGTGTGACAGGAACAGAGGTAGCCTCCTAGTAGTCAAAATGACAAAAATTGCTGACAATCATTGTTTTTCTATTGGTGGGATTTTTTTTTTTTTGCATTCTATATTTACAAAAAAGATGCAAAAATTAAGTTTGAAAAATTAGTCTTATTCACTTTATATCAGAGAGACTTTAAATTTAGTAATTAAATTTAGTAATTAAATTTAGTAATGAATATAACCAAAGAAAGATTAGATTGCACTATGCTATTTTTTATAACCAAGAGAGTGTCCTCAATCTAGTAAGAAAATATTTTAAAGTAGGAGGTTGTAACTAACTGAGTTATCTTGTAACTATTACCCCCAAATATTAGCTGTATTGGACATCCTAGTTAATACGTATTCTGTCGGTGGCAGCATGCTTGCCTAGTAAGGCCAGGTGCCGAGAGCAGCAGCTGCCACTGACTACTCAGCCTACAGAACTGACTGACTGGCTACTTGTACCCACTACTTTTCTTGCAGTTAGCTCTATTGTTGAGCTTAAGAATTGGGTTGCAGATCATTTGTGCTCTCTGTCTTCCTCACAGCCAAAGAAAGTCATCTCTCCAGGAATGTAATTAAATTCTGCAAGCAAACACTACAAATCAATCAAACAATAACCAAAACCCAGTTTTTTAACTTTTAGTGCCTTGTTGAAATTAAAATTGTGAAATATGTTTTCTTGAATTATTGGAATGGCCCCTTTTCGATTTTATTTGGAGCCCTTAGGGCTTCCCTGGTATGTTAATCATGATGTTTTTGTAAAATATGGAACTATGGCACACTCAAATACTGCTTTGATTTTGAGATTTGAGAATGTAGATAAACTAGCACAAGAAGGTGGCGTCTTTCTGATAGTGATCATGGTTATATCTCTAGTAGCTGATAGAATGCCTGCTGTATAACAAATCTTCTCTGGAACTGAATTAACATCCAAATTGATAAAGGGTTTGTGAAATCATGTTTACAATTATCTACTCAGCTGCTGAGTTATTCTCTACTTTGCATGGGTAGACTGTCTTTGAGTAAACAATGATCTATTGAATCAAAAATTGGCAGTGACCAATAAGAGCAAGTGAATTACAGTAATTTATAGATGTGATTTCTCAGTCAGATGAAAGATAGCTAGAGTCATAGACTCTAAGGCTTGCAGCCTTGGTCAGAGACGCCTCTGTTTGCAGTGGGTTAGGATAGCCTTTACTTGTGTTCTGTTAGATGCAGTCTGGGTACTGCCAAATGATTTCTCATTTAAGTCATTGTTATTTCTACTATATAGTCCTAGCTGTACTTTAAAATTAGTTTGGTCATTTGATGATTTCACACACACACACACACACACACACACACACACACCTTTGTTATGTTCACCACTATGGCCCTCTCTAATCATCTTTTTTCCCACCACACCAGACCTTTTCTTCAATAAGTCTCCCTTTTCATGTCATTTTTTGTTGTGTTTTCTTTTTCTTATGTTTTGGGGACTGTGCTGGTTACTTTTTGCAAACTTAACATGAACCAGAGTCACTTGGCAGGAAAAAAATTCAGTTGAGACACTGACTCTATCAGATTGGCTAGTGGGACATTTTCTTAACAAATAATTAACATGGGAGGGCCTAGTGGTCAGTGCCACCCCTGGGCAAGTCGTCCTGGACTGTGTAAAAAATCACCATGGCAACAGGGGCACCAGGTTTCTCCATTCCCTCCCCTCCCCTCCCCTCTCCTCCTCTCCCCTCCCCTCCTCTCTCTTTCCCTTCCTTTCATTTTCTTTTCTTCTTCACAAAGGAGGCGGGTTGGACCTGGGAAGTAAATGTGATCAGGTTGCATTATGTAAAATTCCCAAATAATCCATAGCAGTATTATGTTGGAAAAGAAGCAATCAAACTGAGCAAACCTCTCTGTAGAATTCCTCCATGGTCTCTGCTTCAGTTCCTGCTTTTAGGTTCCTGCCTTGAGTTTCTGCCTTACTTTCTTCCAAGATATATTGGCAACCTATAAGCCAAATAATCTCTTTACTTCCTGTGTTGTTTTCAGTAAGTGTTTTTACCACAGCAACAGAAAGCAAACTAGGACAATGGCCTGCTGAAGTTATTTAGGGTTGTTTGCATGAATATGAGTAGAGGATTATTTACCAGAACACGGACAATAGTGGATACAGCACAGAAGAAAAATTGTCTGGTATGTTAATCATGCTATTTGTGTCTGTCATTAACTACCTAGTTATTAGCTAGTTCCTCAGCTAGGGGTGGGCTTCATGAGTACCCTCTTCATCCATGACTGAAGGTTGATGGCTCCTGCTTATGCAGTCCTTATGCAGATAAACAAAGCTAGTGTGAGTTCACAGTGAAACAGCCCTGTCATATCTAGAAGACAGTGCTTCACGGTACTCTCTAGCCTCTGACCCTTATTATTTCTGCTCTCCTTTCCACAGTATTGGAGGAGGTGATACAGTTTAGGGCTGACCACTCAACAATCACTTGCTCTCAGCACTTTGAGCAATTATGAGTCTCTGCATTAGCCATCAGCCATTGCAAACAGAAGCTTCTCTGAGCAAGGCTGAGGGGAGCACCTGTATAGCCCTGGCTGTCCTGGAACTCACTCTGTAGACCAGGCTGGCCTTGAACTCAGAAATCCACCTGCCTCTGCCTCCCAAGTGCCGGGATTAAAGGCATGTGCCACCACTGCCTGGCGCAAGGTCAATTTCAATTGCACTAAGAAACTCACAATATTTTCATTATGGATGAGTGCTTCAAATGTTTGATATTCTTATATTTTTTGAAAAGCGCAAGAATTTTACTTTGGGCTATTATGAAATGTTTTACCTTTTAGAACATATACATTTAACCAGAAAATATATTTCCCCATTACTACAAATTAGAACAAAAAATTCAGGATCAGAAAAGGGAGAGGGTGCTTAAAAATATTTTAGATGAAAGCAAGAAACTATACACAAATATTAAATTATTGGTAAGGCCAAGTGCTACCAGGTTAAACTATTTATCTTTTGACCGTTTTGCCTATGGCTGGCAATCACATCATTTTAAAATGAAGTTTTATTTTAGGAAGAAGAGTGTTGCAGGTGCCCCCTTTCCACCACATATTAGTTAGATGCTGCGAGAGCCTTCTTTGTGGGCAATTAGATGATGACTAAGGAAGATCACAGGGCTCAAAGGCTGGGCAAAAAAGTCTCGAAACCTCGTTTTACTACTTAGTTGTTAAGATCTAGGGTGAATGGATATCTGTTTGTGCTTCTGCTTCCTCTTGGGTTGGAGGGAATAGCATTGCACATTGCAAGGTTGCTTTGAAGATGGCATAACAAAGTAATGATGAACAGTACTTGGTGCCCTGAGAATTCAGGAAGCTGGAGGGTTTTTTTTTTTTCTTGTCTCCAGGGAATTATAAAATGTGGACAGAATGTAATGTGATAACCTTCTATTAGTAGTTAATCTGATGAATGTAGACACCAGAGGGATGAGGGTTTAATCTCCAGAGCCAGTATTTCAAGTTTTAGACAGTAGAACAATCAGAAATCTCTCCTGGTCTGGTCTGGCCAAGGAGTCAAGGAGAGTCAGAGGGTATGCAGGGAGAGACTAGAGGGAAGGAGACACTGGCTCTGTGGTATATGTGTAGTGTGTTCTCCACAGGTCTGTCCTCCGCACCTTTATTTCTGTTGACAAGGATGGAGGATAAAACAGATATAAGACATGAGAGAGCATTAAATTATTCTACAGACCTGTGTTTCCTTTAGATCCACATCTTCCTGTCATGAGCATATTCTGCAAACTTTAAACAAACAAACAGTCCAAATCTCGTTGGTCTCAGCCTTCTATGCAGTGGTGGTATAGTGCCAGGGAAGTATTAGTGATTTCCAAAACACAAACAGGAGCAGATCTGATGCAACTCACAGTAGGGTCTTTATTCTATTCAAGCTACTTTGAACCTCCACCCCAATCCCAGTCCCCCAGCTCACTGCAGTCACACAGGATGGTTTTGGTGGTGGTGGAGCCCCAAATCTTTATCAGGACAAGGCTTTCTAGTAAGCAGCTGGGGAGGGGAGTGTGCAAACATCTAATTAGAAAGTTATTATGGCCTTTAACATAATTGACTGGTGCTGGGAGTCGTATCATAAACTTAATTTCGGCTTCCCTTTGCGTTGGTGGTCGTTAGGCAGGGGATGGGCTTGCAACCTGGGGGGGGGGGTGCGGGATTGTTGGGGGAATAACCTGGAGATGCTGGTCTTATTGGGGATTAGCCTAGAAACTGGAGCTAGGCTCGGGTTTTGTTGGGGGGCAACTTGGAAACTAATGCTAGGTCTCAGCCTGTTAGTTTACCTGAGTTCAAACTTAGGTCAGGTTCTCTAAAATGGAGTCTGACCTTAAAAGATTTGGGCTCTGAATGGCTTACCTACCTTTTAAATTTGTCTCTCAGGAAGGAAATCCCAGAAGCCCTAGATTCTCCATGCTGAATAATTCTGTAATTACCAATGTCTCTCTTTCATCTGACTTTTGTATTTCAGCACTCTCATCCTCCTGCCTACGTGCACAGAAAGCACATAGAAATGCTGCAGCAAGCTAGGAGAACCATTTATGAGTACATGAGTTTGGATAAATGAAGGACTTCCAGATAGTATTGCTTTGGGGGTACGGATTGCATTGACTATCTTCTAATTTTTTTTTTATAAGAATAGAAAATGTTGAATCTAATTCAAGTGTCTTGGAAGTGAAGTACCTGTCCAGAACGGATGGGAGTCTCAGAGTGGTGGCAGGAAGGTAAATTCTAAAGATGCTTTAGTGGTCCAGAGGTATAAAAAAAGAACAAAGATGAAGAAAAGAAAATATTTGCTTGCCATCTTTTGCTAATAACTCCTCATTGACTGAACTCATTAAAGCTAGTTAATACAGTAGTTAAAATTCAAGATCCCAGGGCTGGAGATATGGCTCAGCGGTTAAGAGCACCAACTGCTCTTCCAGAGGTCCTGAGTTCAAATCCCAGCAACCACATGGTGGCTCACAACCATCTGTAATGGGATCTGAGGCCCTCTTCTGGTGTGTCTGAAGATCACCAGAGCTACAGTGTACTCATTACATAAAATAAATAAAATCTTAAAAAAAAAAAAATTCAAGATCCCAATAGCCTGCTCTGCTTTCTTTAGCCACAGACTTGCTATTAGAGTTTCATTCATTTCAGTGGTAGTTAGATTTGTATTATATGTTAGATTTCATTCAATGTCTTACTTACTTTTCTATTGCTGTGATAAGATACTGTGACCAAAGAGACTTACAGAATAATTCATTTGAGACTTACAGTTTCAGAGAGTTAGAGGCCATGGGTGTCATGGCGGGAACATGACAGTAGGCATGGACTGGAACAGTAGGGAGAGCTTGGTTATACAAGCACGAGGCGGGGAGAGCTAATGGAGAATGGCATGGGGTTTTGAAACATAACCCTTACCCTCCAACAAAACCAAACCTCTGAAACCTATCAAAATGTTTCACCAACTGGGGATCAAGCATTCAAATATAGGGGCCTAAGGGGGCCATTCTCATTCAAACCTCTACATTTAAGAAGTAGGTAAGTTAGACTGACTATAAAACAAACTTTCCCCACTGGAAAATCACCTGTATATAAGATTTCAAAGGACCAATGAACTATTCTTGGCTAGCATTCTAAAACAGTTCTGTAAATTCTCCCTTGGTGTATGGCCAGTTTTGTCTGCCACTTTGTTCTCTGGACAATTTCCTTTTCTTGTACTTTAATGAAGAATCAAATTTGTGACTTTTCCAAATTTAGTGTTCAACCTCAACAGAGCCAAGGTTCTATAGTTACATATTTACTTAGCTTCTCTTTTACATTAAAAACAATGAATTTAAATTAATGATCTTTTGAATAAATCTGATCTTGTTCAATGATGGATATCTCTTGACAGCTGGCAGGATAATGTTTGCATCAAGAATAGCTCTTGATTTCTACAACCTTTTTTTTTTTTCTCTACAGCTAATTTCCTTTTAATGACATGATTAAATAACTTTAAGCTAAATGATTGCATGAATAGACTAAATAAACTGCAGAATTCCTTTTTGACCCAAATATCCATTATCATGACTTAAAAATTTTAAAGATGATGAATTTCTAAGTAACTTGATTGAGACTCCAATCAGAAGATTGAAAAGTGGTCTTATTTTAAACTGTGGTCTCAATCGAGTTCTGCAGATTTCCAATCATTTACAAAATCATGAAGGATTTACATTTGTAATACTTTGAAGTCAAATACCCTCAAAATTCAGATTCAAACAAGCTGAAGCTCATTTTCCAGATAGAAGGACTCTTACAATTGTGAGTGTTTTTTTCCGTGTAATTTGTCTCACTCTCCAAAGACATTGTTTATGAATTGCATTTGGAATGCCAGAAATCAGATTAACTTAAATACTAGGATTACTGTTCAAAATGAAAGGAATTTTCTTTCTTAGAGTAAGGTAAGCGCAGTTTATCCTCAGTGAAACCTCAGGAGGTTAACTTCTGAGTTTAGAATGTACATACAACGGGACTTCTCGAATTTAAAATGACACAAATTGTTGGAGATCTCCTTAAATGTCAACTGAGGTTTGTGAGATCTAGGATGTCTATAATTTTGTAACAATTCAGTTTTGCTTCATAGAGCTCATGGAATCACACTGAACACCACTCTAATACTGAGGGCCGGGTATGGCTAATATTGTTGATTTGAAATCTTGACTGTTTGGAGACCACTTTCTCTGCAGATGTTTTGTTTTGTTTTGTTTTGTTTGTTTTGTTTGAGCTGGAGTTTCTCTGTGTAGCCTTGGCTGTGCCCTTCCCCCAGCCTTGAGCAGGCTAAATAGACCTTAAGTGTTTGCCACAGTTGGACCCAGGTGGAGTCTTCCACCTTGCTGCACCTGCAATTTCCTACAGGAATAGACTGCCTGCTGAGATTGCTTTGCAACTCAGTCCAGCTGAAACAAAGGATGGGCTCTGTGGACCTTTCCTATATAACAGCAGTGCTGAATATTAAACTTTGAGCCTTGATCAGAGTCTTGGCTTCATCCTTCTCTTGCACCCCGTCCTTTTCATTTTCAGCCCCCCTTTCAGGTAACCCAGTTCATCCATGGCTGGTGGACGGCTACATTGGCTGTTCTAGAACTCAATCTGTAGATCAGGCTGTCCTTGAACTCACAGAGATCTGCCTTCAAGTGCTGGGATTTGGCTCCCTTAGGATCTTTTATAGACTAAAACACTGATGGCAAAACTAGTGTGTGCTAAGCTAATGTGTATCTATGCAACTTACTCATCATGTGTTTTAAAATCTTTTTATTAGTTCTTTGAGACATTTGTACAAATTGATTTTTTTTCTCCTTGCTTCAACAATTCCTATATCTACCCCACCTTCTTTTCCCTCTCAATTTTGTGTGTCCCCCTCTACCTTTACCAAGGCAATTTGTGCTACTCAGGTATTCTTGAATTGTGGTCTTCGAGTGGAGCCCAGCTGATAGATCAGCAGGTATACTGTAGAGGAAACTGGCCCTTTTTTCAGCAGCTAACAATTGCTGATAGTTCCTCAGCTAGGTGTGGAGCTTCATGGCTAGCTTCCCTCTTGTGCTGCAAACTTGTCTGGCTTGGGCTTGACAGGTCTTGTTCACTTTGCTGCTGCTGTGAGTTTGTATGTTCGCCGCCTACCTGCCTCTGGCTCATACAGATTTTCTGCTCTCTTTTCTGCAGGGATCCTTATGGCCTTCAAGGAAAGGGGATGTGGTATATATGTTCTAGTTAGGCCTGTGTGCAGATTCTGATTCTCTGCATCTTGGCTGGTTGTGGGTCTCTACGTTGGTCATCATTTAGTGTAAATGGAGGATTCTCTAATGAGAGTCAAGAGATGTCTTTATGAATATCATGGTGTCATTAGGAGTTGATTCAATATTATGTCCATATTATGGACATATGCAAAGTAATAGCAGTATGTTCTCATTTAGGGGCTATGACCTGCCTAGCCCTATATTCTTGAATGATAATAGTTCCAAGTATGTGTTTCATTTAAAGAACTGAGCATTAAATCCGATCAGAAAGTGGTTGGTTACTCCCTTGATGTTCATATTTCTATCGTACCGATGGTACATCTTTCTAGCCAGTGATTATTCTTATCCTCAGACCTCACAGCTAGGTATGGATGATACTTTCTACTCTTCCAATAGCAGACAGAGCACCTTCCAGCACTGGTAACGCTAAGCAGTAAGGATGAAGTAAGTACCCAGGTCAATACCAGCTTGATTTGCCCATGTTCCATGATTCAAGTATGTCGTCAGCTATAGGGTCTTACTATCAAGCTCTGGAGGGATGCCAAGAGGGAATGTTGGCAGTGAGTTTTAATGACTGGGGGTCTTTGGGACCTCACTGGCTAACAGCTTCAGAAGATGTTACTCATTCCTGGTTTTTTATTTGCCAGTCTGTGGTGTCTACCAGGGACACTGTTGCCTCCTTAAGGGACTTCATTCTGTATTTTTTATGTATGTGTACAGACAGATATGTTTTGGGAAGAGTAGAAAAAAATGAGAAGGCTAAATAATACTAAATACTTTCCAAAAAGTCATAAGGACATCTACTACTGTAGAATCTTCCCAAAATATATCTTCAGGTGGTTATTATAGTTACTTCCTTCCATTCCAAATGTTTCTTTCCTTTCTTTACCTCTGGGAGGTAACTGGGAGAAATGATTTATCTTATGCATATCTATTAATTGGCAATTCAAAAGTCCAATTTGTAGACAAACATGACAAATCCTAGATATCAAAGCAGTCTTAAAGTCATCATTGGAAATAAAAATTCTCCCCAGACATTTTCATCTCCCTAAAGTTCTATTCTATAATATCAATTAATCTTCTTCACTTTCCTATAGCTGACAAAAAATTCATGTGTGTAGAAAGCTACTTATGACTCACGGGAAGATATTTTGGATTCGAGATAGAAGACAACAAATATTTAATGAGAGGACCAGCTTTGACAAGTTTAGAGTTATAGATAAGATACTCCTGGGGCCAGTGAGATGTTCAGTGGATAAAAGTCTTGTTGTCAAGCCTGAGAAGCTGAGTTTGATCCCTAGAAGAGAGAACTAAGTTCCATGGGTTATCCTCTGACCCCCACATTTTTGTCATTTGTCTGGGATTTATGGGATAATGTTAATTTTCTGCTGTTACAACTCTTGTATCATTTATGGAAACTTGGGAACAACAACAAAACTCAACCCAAGTAAACAATAAGTTACACATTATTGTTGGAACTTAGAGTAGATTGAGCCTTCTTTTAAGTACCTAAATCAAAAAGGAGTCAAGCCATTTGTAACATCTTAACATTCTTTATATTTATCTATAACAGTTAAGTAATGCAAGACCATAATGATCTACTAAACTCATGTTACAATTAGGAGACAATACATATGAATACATGTGAAAAAGTCCACAGACTTTAATTTAGAATTGCTATGGTCCCTAAACCTGTGAAGGAAAAACTATATAATTTAGACAGCAACTTGGTACATGGTTGACTCACTTGAAGGGAGATGAAAGAAATATAATCAATAATACCCCAGAAATTAGATACTTTGTGGACAGAAGTTTAAAGAAGTTAAGTGGTGGGGGCTGGAGAGATGGCTTAGCGGGTAAGAGCACTGACTGCTCTTCCGAAGGTCCTGAGTTCAAATCCCAGCAACCACATGGTGGCTCACAACCATCCATAATGAGATCTGATGCCCTCTGCTGGGGTGTCTGAAGACAGCTACAGTGTACTTACATATAATAAATAAATCTTAAAAAAAAAAAAAAAAAGAAGTTACGTGGCTTTGCTGAAGAGTAGAGTGTAGTAAAAACCAACCTAGCCTTTTGCACTGCTTATGAGTACTGGAGTAGGAAGTCACTGGAAGGATGAGTTGGTTAACCTATCTAGAAAACAGGATTTGTATTTGAATGTGATAAGACTTGCCATAAGAAATGAGTAGGTTGGTAAAATGTCCTTCATACTGGCTGGGCAGAATTTAGATTTAGTGTGGAAGCCAGTTCAGAGACATAGAAATTGATGCTACGGCAATCCTTCAGTCATACTGTTATTAGACTTGTGACCACAGGTCAGGTCTGGCCACACAGCCTCAAGAAGACAATTAGAAAACCCAAATTACTTCCTGAGGGTGTCAGAGGCCCCAGTAAAGGGGAATGTCAAGGTGGGAATATGGGGATGGTTGGGCGGGTGGGTGGGAGGAGGAATTCCCTCATAGAGGCAGGGATGGGGAGGGGATAGGGGGTTTCCAAAGAGGAGACCCAGAAAAGGGGAAACATTGGAAATGCAAATAAAGTATCAAAAATAAAAATAAAAAAAGAAAAAAGAAAACCCAAATTAACAGTAGAAGGCAGAAAAGGGAGCTTTCTTCAATGTGGCCACACGAGGAAGAGTAGAAAAGATCTCCAGCAGCCCTCTAAGTCTGTTCCTGGGATCCTAAAGTTCAAAGTTTAAATAAAGGGCCAAAGATATGTACATGTAAGTACACGGTCCATGTGTGCTGCTGCGCAGCACTGACACATGATGGGCTGGCCTTCAGTCCCATCCTGTAAAGTGTTCTCTCAGGTTGTTAGAACTGAGTGAAATTCATTTTAGGGGGACAAGTTCCCCTCTGGTTGGTGCCTTTTGCTCCTCCCAGCAGGAGATTCCTGGGGAAATCCATATTTCTTTGATGTCCATTGTTTCAGTAGTCAGATATTCAGTTTGTGTCTCTTTTAAATGTCTTCATTTCTAACGTGTTTATAATACCTAATATATAATACCCCTAAGAAATATGACCTTAATGAGATTACATGGTCATAACTGGCCTTGCCATTTGGAATCAGAACCCAAGACCTTCTGCTTTCAAGATATGTTTCATCTACACGATGAGACGTCTTGTGTGATATGGTAATGGGAGATATAACAATAGGAATAATAGGGTTATTGCCGTATGAAATTTCTGTTTGGAATACTTGAAGGAAGTGGTACTTGTTTTTCTTTTTCCATGCTTCTTACTCCGTATCCTCTTCTCTTCTAAAAGTTAAGGGGTTTCTTCCCAGCTGCCTTGGTGGGCATGGGTTCTTAGCGTCCTTCCATATAACAGAAGCTCCCCCTTGGTGGGCATGGGTTCTTAGCGTCCTTCCATATAACAGAAGCTCCCCCTTGGTGGGCATGACTTCTTAGCATCCTTATACAGAACAGAAGCTCATTCTTAGCAGACATGGGCTCTTAACATCCTTCTATTTAGCAGGAACAGAGTAACAAGTGGACAGATGGGGCTCTACCTCTTGTGTCTCAGGACCTTACATTTTTCAAACCTAGTTTCAGGGACATTTTCTCTGAGGCCTCTCCCAAATGGATACTCTTCCAACCTGCTTTAAAAAAAAAAAAAAAAAAAAAAACAACTAAAAAACAAACAAACGAACAAGAAAGCAAACACAAAAAAAATCTTAAACTGCTTCGAAATCTCTTACAATCATCATTGACCAGATGATAGTTTCTAGTTCTCTGCCTCTAACAAAGAGAAAGAACCATGTCCCACGCGCTCTTTGGTCTCGCCAGCAGGAACCCACGCGGACACACGGATTCTTCTGCAGCAAAGCGTTTATTGCATGATGAAAAGAGGAAGACCCTGGGGCCCCAGAATGGCGCTGCTTATATAGCCCTGAGGCAGCGTGTCCTCCACTGATTGGCGCGCCCCGGGAGTGGGCGGTGATTAGTCATGTACACCCTTAATGCGCAAGCGCTTCGGGGTTTTCCCGCGCTATCCATAAGTTTCCTTAGAGCGACAGCGGAAGTCAGCGCCATCTTGTAATGGTGAATACTCTAACCGCTCCCTACAGAACCAGTGAGTTTTGCTTTATGAAGATAGTTCCATTAGGCCCTGGCAGCTCCTTGAATGCTTCTTTGAGTGTCTGCCAGCCAGCAGAGAAAAGAGCGTGGCTAACACTATTTTCAGTATTCCCTTCTCCCTTCTGAAGGATGCTTAAGACTGTCTCCCATATGGAGACAGCTTAGAGAACTATTTCAGCCTTGGTGTCAATGTCAGAAATGTGCTTTTAGAGAGAGATGAAATATGGCCTTCTCATAGACTATATTTTAATACTAGGGAACTACATCAGTACTCTAGAATGGAGGGTGGTGAAGAAAGTGACCAGAGAACCCCATTATCTCGGTTATCTGTACTTGGACTAGATCTTCTCATAGGTACATGGATCTGTGGGGCAGTGGACCCTCCCACCAGACAGACCTGGTGAGGCAGTAGCAAAGTTCAGAAACCTGATAAAATTCATCATTGAGAACAGCAGGAATTCAGACTACATCCCAACCAGATTCCTGTCCTGGAGCACGTGATCATGACACCCTAAGAAGACCATGACAACCAGCCATGTAGTATAGAACTTAAGAGTTCCATGCTAATGAAGTATCTAGATAGGCCCCGAGTGTTCAGCCAATGAGCTTCTCTTCCTGGGCACCCATTCCTGCAAAAGGTATTTAATTTCTGGTTCACCCTGAGAAATATGTATGCATCTTTATCTGCCATGAATAAAGCACTTTTTTGTTGTTGTTGTTGTTGTTGTTGTTTTGGTTTTTTTTTTGGTTTTTGGTTTTTTTTTTTTTTTTTGGTTTTTCGAGACAGGGTTTCTCTGTGTAGCCCTGGCTGTCCTGGAACTCACTCTGTAGACCAGGCTGGCCTCGAACTCAGAAATCCACCTGCCTCTGCCTCCCAGGTGCTGGGATTAAAGTGCGCCACCACTGCCCAGCAATAAAGCACTTTGGACAAGCAAAAATAGTCTCCTTCATCCAGGACCTGGGTGGGTGTGTGGGGGGGGCTTTGTCATACAAAGCGTAGTTTAAGTTTCCCCTAGAAGTCCCTCTACACTCCTGGCACACACTTTGAGCTAAGTCATATTTCACCCCCACCTCAACCCTGGGCTCATCACAGGCCATCTGGGCTAACTCCTCTCAGACCCCAGTGGCATCTGGGTCCACAAGAGGAGGATGGGAGCCCCATCCTCTGCCCTACCCCTACCCCATCCTCCTACCCCACCCCACCACCCCACCCACCCCAACCCTGTTCTCAACTCCATGCAGTTCCCAGCAGCATCTGGGTGCCAAAAAGTTCCAGCCCCTACTGTTTCTCACCTGGAGAAACATGGCTGGGACCCTGTCCTAGACTGCATTTCCCCTTCGCGGAGCAGCACATGTCCAAGTCTGACACCCCAGCAGCAGAGGCAGAAACATAGAACCACATGGGTCCTTTTCTTGGTGCTTCTGTTTGTAATGACAAGTCACTACTCCAAAGATCTAACATCACTCTGGGAAGGCTTGCCCTTCAGAGTTTTATTTATATTACATTGAATGTTACAAATACTTCAGAAATGTTAATAAGCCTCATATTACTATGATAGCTCAATTGCCAAATAGACTTGAAAAATCTCTCTCCTGGTAGGATCACCCAGCCTGCCCAGTTCTGCGGCCCAGTCAGATTGGGGTATAGTAGGTGAATGGTGCTGTCTTAAAAGTGTATGTTCAAATCCTAGTCCCTGATGATTGTGAATGTGATCTCCTTTTCAAAGATCTTTGAAGCTATTTCTCAACCACTCTTTTACAGAAGTCACCTAAGATTACCAGAAAACATAGTTATGAAGTAGTAAGTAAAATACATTTTTTTTTTGGCTGGGGTTCACCACAGCATGGGGGTTACAGTATTAGGAAAACTGAGAGCCTCTGTTTAAATAGAGATTGTATGTCCAGATGAAGTCATCTGAGCATAACTGGATGTGCCCTACAAGTGTCCTTATGTAAGAGCAGAATGTGGAGAGTAGAGGAGAAATCTGGGGGAACATGATGAGGGGAAGAGAGAATAAAACATGTAGCACCAGCCCATCTGCATCAAGGACTGCTTATGACTAAAAGCCGGAAGGGAAGGGTGACATTGGCCTTCTCCCCAAGGGCCTTTAGAGGTGGGGGTGGGATGGGGGACGGAAGGAGGGAGGAAGGGAGGAGGGAGGGAGTGGGACAGGGAAAGGGAAAGAGAAAGTGAAAGAGACAAGCCGGGTGAAGATAGAGCCGGGCAGTGGTGGCGCATGCCTTTAATCCCAGCACTTGGGAGGCAGAGGCAGGTGGATTTCTGAGTTCGAGGCCAGCCTGGTCTACAGAGTGAGTTCCAGGACAGCCAGGGCTACACAGAGAAACCCTGTCTCACAAAAAAAAAAAAAAAAAAAAAAAAAAAAAAAAAAAAAAAAAAAAAAAAAAAAAAAAAAAAAAAAAAAAAAAAAAAAGTGAAAGAGACGGAGATAGAGACAGACAGAGAGACAGAGACAGACAGAGACATAGACAGAGCCTATCCATACCTTGATTTTAGACTTTGATCCCTTAATTATGAGAGATCACAAATATTTTGAACCACCTAGGTTGTAACAGTGGTTATGCAACCCCGGGAAGCTAATATACTCTCAGATAGAACTGCAGAGTGGGTTGTTAGTGACTGCTCCTAACGTCCACTCAGATGTCAGCCAGCACTGCTCCCCAACCACACAGAACCCAGAATGCATTTGAGACCTAGCACAGCCTGTCTCCCTGAAAATCTTGGTGTCCCATCAAAATGCAATCTCCTGCTTCAAGTGGCAGAGGCTCCTGTCTGCTGCTTGCTTTACACCTCCTTCCATCTCTCCACAGCCCCTCGGTTTTGATTACATACTCTATATAGTCCAGTGGCAAGATGAAAGTGCTACCGTCTGGTTAAAGGATGTAAAGGGTTACCGTCTGCAGGGGCAGACGGTAGGGTTGTCTTAGAGGCAAAGCTTTGTTTGTTCAGGTTACAAGTTGTAGCGCCTTGAAGGCTTTTCTCCATGGAACCAATCTAACCTTGGAGGATCTGAGAATACCTCCTCCTTGTTCTAGATTTCAGTTTCTTTTTTCACCTTAGTCGGTTATTCTTCTTCTGGCACCCTCCTATAGGTCATGGGCGCAGCACCACACCCTGCTGCTCTCTAGTATTGAACTGATAGCCACCTCTCACCTTTCACCTTTCACCCACTTAGAGTGTACCTCTCCTGGTGTGCGCATGCGCACTTCTTCCTCCACTCTATAGTCTTCCTTCAATTCCAGATCTTTCTACTACATTCATAGTTGTCTCCTGCACCATGGGTCTAATCATATACTCACAGGCATCATTGTCCATGGCTTTGGTGTCTATGTGGATACCTTACTCCCCAGTTGTTTGGCCATTGCCATGGTCAGCCAGTCTTACCCACAGCTTCTCCATAAATTATGCCACCATTATTCTGTGAAAACTATAAATGGCACCCTACCTTCTTATTCAACCTTCGTCTTCTTGTCTATGTAATTTGATTGAGACTGAAATGCTTTATTTTCTCTTCTTCCTCAGCTTTCATCTTTTTAAAAAATCTTGTCTTGAGTTTACTTCATCTCCCTTTGCTTCATCTCCTCTAAGAGCTAGCATTTAAGCTTCCCACTTGTCTTCCCACTATCTTGCTATCATATTTCTTGATAAAACGATAAGCTGAGTTGAGCTTTCTGTATTTAAAGGCACCATCTAACACAATTTAATGCAACCATGGGTAGCACTGTTGCCTTCAACTCTTGGACTTGAAATATTTCATTTGCTATACAGTGAGTTCTGTCCAGTGGCAGTTGCTGTGGACCTTCCAGCTGGCCACATGGTGGCATTGGCTTTATTTAGTCATGAGAGGACACAAAAACATCTTCAGTCTTCTCTAAGTAGCCAAGAACATTACACAAATAGTTCATTTATAAATATGTAAGTCACTATACATAAAAACAAGCATAAAGAAATCAATTTGTTCATTTTAAAACTACTCATTTGGTAAAGACATTTGCTACCACGAAACCTGATGACCCATCCCAGGACTAGCATATTATAGAAGTAAAGAACCAAGTCCCCCCAAAATTGTCCTCTGACTGCCACACATGTGTTGTGGCACCGTTTCTTATGTAAATAAGTAAATAAGTACATAAATAAAGCAGTACAGAATTTAAAAAGAAATCTCTCTAAGCATCTGTTTTTATGGATACCTTAGCTATTGAGGACACACTATTGTGACACTGTCTAATGGTTCAGATGATTTTTTTAAGTATGTAGTACTTTAAAGGCACATCGCTGAGGACTAGTTTTAAAAATAAAAATTGTCCCCAAATGCAGGGTTTTTTCTTTAAACAAAACAAATTGTGAATAAACAAAACTGAAGTTGCACGATCATAAAACTTTGGTCACTGTCATATATTAGCTCACATGTCAGATATTTTATCTCCACACCCCATCATAAATCCCTAATGGGAACTAGCTTTAGAATAACTAGATAACACAAGTATTACACCATGGACTAGTATTGGACTTGGAAATGGGCCAAATAGTAGGTTTTCAAGCTATGCTAAAGACATAAGTAACATCTTTCATGGATACATTGTGATTACATAAATGTTCTCAGGGAAAAACAATGCAGGTATCCCAACATTTAGAGAGTGCATTGTATTACCAGGGTGCAATTTAAACACGTCATCAGTTCTGAAGGCAGAAAGACTTTAAAATCAGCTTGGTGAAAAATGAGATTACCTTTTCGTTTGTGCTTACGTGTGTTTTCCCTGCAAGTATGTTTATGTGTCACATGCAAGCAGTATCTGTGGAGACCAGAAGAGGGTGACAAAACCTTTAGAAGTGGAGCTTCAGCCAGTTGCCATATGCAACATGCATGCTGGGAACGCAGTGCTGGTTCTCTGTGAGAGCAACAAGAACTCTTCACCCTGGAACCATCTCCTCAGCCCTCTCTTACAATTTTGTATCAAATTTATACACATGTACTCGTGAATGCACGCATGTGCATGGGGGCACGTGTATAATCAGAGCACAGTTTATGGGAGCCAGTTTCCTCCTTCCGCTCTCCAGGTTCTGGAAATCAAACTCAAGTTGTCAGGTTTGGCAGCAAGCACCTCAACCCTCTTGGACATCTCACAGGCCTGG
The DNA here is from genome assembly GCA_028551405.1 of Uromys caudimaculatus. Taxonomy (NCBI): domain Eukaryota; kingdom Metazoa; phylum Chordata; class Mammalia; order Rodentia; family Muridae; genus Uromys; species Uromys caudimaculatus. The sequence goes on from CM052720.1 coordinate 21,119,661, forward strand.
GGTTGACTTTTCCTGTTTCATCTTGTGCAAATGACCTAACTTTGTTGAATTTGAGTCTATTATCTACAAGTAGAGAATTATCACCACATAGTGGAGTTACGGATATTCAATAACTTAAGGAGTCTAACCATCATACACTTTGTAGACACTTCAAATGAGGATTTTTACCTGATTATTTTTTAATATGTCAATCTTTCTGTAAGCAGGCCATGTGGGGAAGTGGTATCCCAGACCCGGAATTCCTGGAAGCCAGATGCAGGATAAAAGAATAAATGAGCATCCCATAGCTGAGAAGACTCGGAATTCTGGTGACTGTCAAGGCATCAGAGGCCGTTGGGACTTCAGGTAGAAGCCACCTTCTCCAGAATCAGGGAGGGTCTCTTTAGTTTTGTTAGCAGCAATATCTTCCATTTCCTACATCTTTTAAAGGCCATAAGGACAGCTTAATAGTAAGAACTTTGCTTTCCTTAGTGAGAGTCTAAAAGCGAAGCCCGATACATGCTGATGTCTGCTTTTCATTGCACACAAAAAAGTGTTCTTTCTAGTGTGAGACTCCAATGTGCTAAAAGAATCCGTGAATAAACGCAAACACCCAGATTCTAGATGCAGACAGAGCTAGTTTCTCCAAACATCCCTTGTTAGATAAAGTGCAACTTCCTGAAATCAGGAGCCCAAGTCCCGGAAACGCACACCTACAGGAGGGAAGGATAACAACACCCAGACAGACGGACAGCAGCAGCGGCAGCGGCGGAGGTGCGTACTCCCAGGGGAACTGACTCAGTCTCTGTGAACGTGCACAGAGAGCTTTCCCCTTAGGACACCTGGAGCAGGAACCACTGTTGCATTTGTCCCGTGGGGCTCGGCGGTGGCTGGTTTTGCTAACTGGGCAGGTCCTTCGGAGCCTAGCTCAGCTCGCGGGGGCGGGACCGAGCGGCTCCCTCCGCCCCACACGTTTCTGCCACCGGCTCAGCCCAGCCGCATCCCAGAGCTGAGGCGGCAGCGAGCTCCAGCCGCGTCGCAGCTCCGTGCCGCAGAGAGGCCGGCGGCAGGCGCCACCGCGAGGGACCTGGCCCGGCGCCGCCCGCGTCTCTTGCGCGCAGCTGGTAAGTACCGGGCGGACTGCAAGCAGGTGTCACTAGAGAGGGGATGGAGGGAAAGGATTCGGGGAGTTGGGGAGACCGAGCGAGGGAAAATGTAAGCCCAACTTTGCAATTTTCTGCCTGGTCTGCACACGCCTAGGGGTAATTCAGAGCAGATCCCATCCTTCTACCCAGAGGTGGGGGACTGGCGGAGTGAAAAAGCAGGTGTTCCCGGGAGGTCTGCTCATTGGCTTTTGTTCGCTGGCCACTGAAGGTGGACTCCGGGGACCTCTGGTTATAAGTTGCTGAGCCTTTCTCTGCTCGCGCCATCAACGCCACATCGTTTTCCTCCGGCCTCCGTTTCCTATCATTAGAGGTCTGAGTTCTAACCCGCGTCGAGCGTCCAGAACTGTGGCATTAGCCAGAGACCTCACCTTACCAGTTCCCCCCATTCCTTGATAAAGTATGCCTGATAGGAAACCAGTGACCTCAGGGGTGCCCCGCAGCTATATCAGACTCTTCCTGCTGCTAGAACCCTTGCTGATAAAGGAAGAGGGACTCAAGTGCCAGGTGGTCCCTGAGACTGAGAGGCAGACGGCACCCCAGTCCAGGTTGGTCTTGGCTACAGTCACTGCAGCCTTTGGGTGTTCCTGAAGGTTTGGGGTTTTTCTGTAAAGGCAGACCCAGTCTCATGGACCTCCCGGACCCCACAACTCAATTCCCTTCTTTAGTCAAGCTGAGATGATAGTGGCATTCCGTCTTCTCAAAGATGGTATCAGAATGCATTCCTGATTCAGGAAATCTCCCTGAAGAGCAGGTGCTGAGCCCAAGGGAAGTCATTAGAGCAGACAATGGGGTTAGCAGCTGGACTCGACCGGACCAGCAGGTGGATACTGGACACTGATGACTGCTTAGAGGCATGTTCAGCTAGGAAAGACAAACCAGAATGAAACACTCTTACCTGTGATTGGATACCGAAAAAGTAATTAATGGGTTAGACTTACTGTTGCGGGTTGCTTTTCTTTTTGTATACAGTAACCTTTAATTAGCCATCTATCCACTTCACAGAATGCCTTTTTTCCCCTTATTGATTCGTTAAAAGAATTCCTTGAATATAACATTCAGAGGCTCAGAGTTTGGCTCATTAAAATGTAAATTAAAATGTGATGACCACAACTCTCAGATGCCAAAGATTGCACCTCCGAAACGCTGTATCACGTGACTACCAGACACTCGTCAGAGCCAGTCAACTGACACTGTCTCTAGGGAGCTTATTTTCCATTAAAAAAAAAAAAAAAAAAAGTGTTTGGCAAGTTCAAGTGGTTCAATTAAAAAAAAAATCTAAATTAAAAAAAAGAGAGAGAAAGAACGAAGGAAGAAGAAAAACAAAACAAAACAAAACAAAACAAAAGGCCCAGAGAATAGTTTTAGTAATTTACTAATACTGATTCTATGACTTTCTTCAGCAAAATTTTATAGGCAGGAGATTACTCAATCTAGAATATTTTAAGAAGTGCCAAATTCCTCTCTTGTTAAAGAGTTTTTCCCTCCTCTTTAGTCAACTTAAGCATTTATTTAAGTTAATGATGGATAAGTTTCTTTTTCTAACAGTCTTGCAATCATTTACATTCCCATCCAGTTTGCATTACAGATTTAAAAATAAATTTGTTGAGATATAGATTATAATTTTATATGTCATAAAATTTACGCTCTTCAAAGGCAGAGGATCTTCAGAAAGCCACCTCCTGTCAATGATTTCTTAGGACTTTCATCCTGATGTGGAATAATTCTTACCATCCAGTTTTAATCTTCAGCAACTTGTAAGACCCAGCGTGCCTTCTAGTCCCATCCCAGCTCCAGGAAATTGTGTATCTGCTTTTCACTTTCTATTGGTTTACTTTCTCTAAACATGGCAGACAAACAGTATACTATATGTTATTTGGTTTCTGGACTCATTCACAGCATGCTTTTTTTTTTGCTTCATCTGTATTGTAGTATGTTTCTTTTTAACTGCTGAATAATTTCTCTTTGTGTTGACGCACCAGATTCTGCCCATTTTTCAGTTGATGTGCATTTGGACTCTTTATTTTTAATGATACAGCTTTATATTTTTTGAGCGTTTTATCAATGCATATACTGTGGTTTGATTGAGTCCAGCTCCTTGTTACATCACCTCTAATATCTTCCCTTCCACCCACTATTAGTCCCAAATTTCAAGCATTGTATTTTTTAAACCCACTGAGTGGACTTAGTGCTGCCTGCATATGAGACCATGCACTGGAGCATGGGTAGCCTTCAGGGCTCATATCTCTTTAAAAAAATGGACTCCCCCTCTCCTGTCATCAGTCGTCAATAGTGGCACAGCTGGGAGGAAGCCATCCCATCCGTGCTGCGTTTTCATCAGGTTTGATCTAGTAAACATCTTGTGCGTGCAGTCTTAGCCACTATGAGTTTATATGCAACTCCTGTCTTATCCAGAAAATACTGCTTCAATAGAGTCATCACTGCCTCTAGCTCTTACAATCTTTTCCATCCTCTTAGTGATTATCTCTGAGCCTTGAGAGGAGAGGGTATGATACATATGTCCCACTAAGTGCTAGGAGCTCAAAAGGAGCTCAAAGAGGAGTCTTATCCTCTGCCTGTGGATGACTTGTGGGGATTAATCACTTCTACTACAAAAAGAAGCTTCTCTGATGGGGGTTGAGGGGTGCACTGATCTATGGGTATAAGTCTTTAGGTGTTGGTTCAACACTATGCCCTTTCAGCAGAGTCATAGTAGGTTCTCTTCTAGGGCCCGAGACCTATTCAGTTTCGGGTTCTTGGCCCTATTTATGGTAGCAGGCATTTCATATATATATATATGATGTGTGTGTGTGTGTGTGTAGACAAGTATGCAGTAGCATGCATATGAAAGGTGGAGAACAACTTGGGGAGTAAGTACATTTCTTCTACCTTTCGGGTCCAAGGACCAAACTCCCATCTTCAGGCTTGGTAATAGATGCTTTTCCCACCAAGCCTTCTTCCTCGCTCTGTATTGTTGTCAATATGTGCTATTGTGAACCCCAAAGCTAAAGATACTCACATGTAAGTCTTTGTGAGCTCATATATTAATGTCTTCTTTGTAGATATTAAATCATGAGTCTCTTGATTATATATTAAAATGATGTCCCCCTTTAAAAGAACATAATAGAATTAGTTTTATATGTAAAAATGTAGCAAGTTCTAGAGTATGAAGTGTGTATGTGTGTGTGAATGAGATAGATAGATGACAGGTAGACAGATGATAGAGATACACAAACAGGAAGCTTTCTTTCAAAGTTAAAGCTCAAGGATAGCAAATTACTGTGAAATTTTTTTCACTAATATTTCTTGATTAATGGTTTGTTTTAGGCAAATGAAAGTGAACCAGGCTCAATCAAGAATAAATTTCCATTTAAAATGAGAAAGAAACCCATTTGAAATTTGTACTTTCAGATGTTGCTAACACTCAATTTTGTGTGGCTTGGCAGAAAATTTGATCATGTTCCATTCCTTTAGTGCAAAAGTTTTGGCTTAAAAAAAAAGTCCTTTCCGAATGTCAAAACAATCGACAGAGTTTATAATAAAAGAAGCCTGCTTAGTTAAAGTGTCCTGCAGGTTCTGATTAATTATCTCTTACTGCAGGTACAGAAATGGACGCTAGCGGTTGCCAGGCCTCAGACTAGGTATGGTCCCGTGCCTCATTTAGTTTTCAACCTACGGAACTGGTATTATGTGCATTTTCTGGATGAATAAAGAATATTTGTTCAGTCTTTTACTTGGTTCACATACGTTGTCTGTGTGTGTGTGTGTGTGTGTGTGTGTGTGTGTGTGTGTGTGTGTGTACGCTTACCCATTCATGTGCAGGTAGAGACCAGAGGTTGATGCCAGTGTCTGCCTTTATTGTTTTCTACTTTGGCTTTTGAGGCAGGGTCTCTTGCTGTCCTTGGAGACTGTCATCTCAGCTAGGTTGGCTGGCCAGGGAACCACTGGGATAGGTCTGTGCCTGCTCTGTCTAGTGCTAGGGTTACAAACTAGCATAACTCCAAGGTATGCGTGAGTGCAGGAGATCCAAACCTAGGTCCTTGTGCTTGCTTGCTCAGCAAGCATTTTACCCCCTGAGGCATCTCCCTAGAATTGAGGTTTGGACTGTTGCTATGTATTGTAATGCTAAATTTATACCCCAAGGCTAGGCCTACATGTGATTTCTCACTTTTACAAGCTTTTGCTGTGTAAATCTTGTTCCTTAATTTAAAACTGTTAGTTAAACAAAAATGACTACTGCCAATTACTGGATGGTTTGGTGAGGTTTGCTTTACTTGGTTGGGGGTTGCAGAGAGGAGGAGGAGGAGGGAGAAAAACCAGGGAGAGAGGAAGAAACCTCCAGAAGTGGAGATGGACCATGAGCACATGGCCAGGAGAAACAGCAAGTATTTGGGGCACACCGCTGGGGAAGTAGCCAGGGCAGCAGTAAGAAACGGAGATTAAGGGGCTACCCCTAGTAATTGTCAAACCAAAATAATGCAACTGTAGCCTGAGCCTCATTTATTTGTAAACAGACAGGGATAAGTTTAAAGTGGCTCTATTATACCCTAGCCCCTCCGTCCAGTCATTAAATAGAAAGCATCAGAGTTCATTTTAATGAGTACACAAATCGAAGTCCTTGGTCTACTGGATATTGTCCAGATTGAAAAGGACAACTTATCTGTCATCCTGGACACTTTTAAAAATCTAGGTGTGGTACACACCAAGCTCTTATTCTTAGTGTCAGGTGTAAAGGCTACAAAAAGGCAGTGTGGTAAGGTGGGCAGCACATCTCCCGCTCCCTTCCCTGGCCGCTGTCCCTCAGCATTGCTGGAATCCAGTCGTCTCAGAGTCCATATGGAGTCAACAGTAGAGAAATTAGCTATGTTCTTACTAGTCTGAGGGCGAACCTTGGCTTTCATTCCTTGCATTGGGAATAATGGGAAAAGGTTTCAGAGAGAGCGAGGAACAGTTCCCCTCACAGTAGAACCTGGGCAGTCTCTGAGACTGGGTAGATGGTAGCCAAAGGATGTTAAACTTCTAATAAATCCTGGAAGAACTTGTTTCACCTTTACAAGCCTATGTTTGGGGTTCTAGCTTGATTTAAAAACTCCTGCTTTTGAAAGTAGAAATTTATTTTTTACAACCACTTCCCTTTCAGGCTGTGCACTGACACTTTATCTTAAGTATAAGACAATTCTGTTCTATCTCTTAACCTTTCCCATCTGTTATGAATGGAGATACTTAAGTAAGTAACCACATCTTAAGGATCAGTGCAATTTCCTATAATAGAAAATAAATGCCCAGTCAACACAAAGGGACAAGGGGTGTTGATGAGCTTTCTGAAACTCGACTTTTAGTCACAGCTTGATGCAGAACTAAAATTATTTAGAAAGAAACCAGTTTCTTTCTCCCTTTTAATTTTACTTCATTATCAAGCTATACTCTTAAAAAAAGAAAAACTGCCAACAGTTCTATAACTGATTTCTAAAGCGTACATTCAGAGAGAACAAGGTCTCTCTACCTAGGCTTTAGTAACAGTATCATGTTCCATCAGTTTGTGCTGTAAGCCCATGTTGGAAGCTAAGGCTATGGTGGGGGAAATGTCCCAAGCTTTCTGGGCGGGTGTGAGCCATGCTGGGGCCGAACAAACAGCTCTGATTAGGGGCATGTGAACGTTTGATTAATCTGGCCTTGGTCTCCACGTCCTTCTTGGGAACAAGTGAATCTGGCAGAGCATGAAAAGAGAAGGAAGACACCTTAACAGAGATAAAGAGCAGGGAAAATATTTACGGGTGTCTTCCACCCTGAAGATGGATGGGTTAAACTGAAACCGGAAGTAAAACAAAACCAGGCTGGGGTCTGTTTCCAAAGGCTGTTTTATGTGTGAAAACCACGGATATTATGAGCATGTAGGTTGTTGGTGACATTTATTATCATTATTATTTTATATTTTCATCATCACATATGTAGCATCATTATTATATATTTTAATATCTTGATGTTTTGCTGTAGTCTTTGTATTTTCAGGTGAAAAGTAAGTAAGCTTTGTAGAAATAAATCTTGTTCAGTATAATCCTCTTTAATTATCATCAATGAACTTTATTATATATATTCTGTATCCAAATAATAATTTGAAAAGAAAGGATAAGTATGAAAAAATCTTTTTCCTTTATATAAGCATATATCTGTGGCTAACACTTGAGAAAATATGGACAAAGATTATAGAGATAATAACTCAAAAATTATTAAGCTGCAAATTAAAAAGCTTGTTATGTAGCCACCTCCACTTTTAATTAGTCATGTGCTAACAGACAAATACTTTTTTTTTGAGATTTCAGTTTTTGAAGCCGGGCAGTGGTGGCGCATGCCTTTAATCCCAGCACTTGGGAGGCAGAGGCAGGCGGATTTCTGAGTTTGAGGCCAGCCTGGTCTACAGAGTAAGTTCCAGGACAGCCAGGGCTACACAGAGACACCCTGTCTCGAAAAATCAAAAAAAAAAAAAAAAAAAAAAAAAAAAAACCCAAAAAACCAAAAAAACCCCCAAAACAAAACAAAAATAAGATTTCAGTTTTTTCTCAACATAATTATACTAATATGTAAAAATTGAGTTCAATTTTCATCATAAAATCAGTACATACAATTACTTATATAATTGTAAAAGAGCCCATAATTCCACGTTTTAATGTTTCATTTTCATGCTCATTTTTGAGAGTGATCATAAGCATTTATTTAGTGCTGGAGAGATGGCTCTGTGGTCAAGAGCACTTGCTGCTGAATCCTAGTGTCCCTATGGCAGCTTACAACCATCTATAACCTGTTTTAGAGACTCTACTGTCATCTTCTGGCTCCTTTGGTCACCAGTCATACACATGGAACACAAACATACAAAATGAAAATAAAGAACATTCTAAAATGTTTATTAAAAGTTTTAATGGACTTTGGAATTTAGTAAGTCTGTTTTTTTTTTTTTTTTTTTTTTTTTTTTGAGGTGAAAAGCTAACTAACCTTAATCAAACAAATGCCATTTAATAGCATCCTTCTGGATGCAGGCATTTCTGTGTGTTTATTAGTGATACATGTCAACAGGAATGAGTGAGACGCATCTTCTTTGTTGGGTGCTATAATCAGCCTAACTGTCCATCTCGTAAAGAAACAGAAAGTGTTGAAGTACTTCAGAGAATTAAGAGAAGAGAAAGATAAACTTAGCTATTCAGAAGGGCTGTCCAGAAGAAGTAGAAACTGAGGTGGTCCTTTAAACACTGAAGAAAATTTGTGAATGGAAAAAAAAAATCCTTGAATTAGAAGGTAGCAGAAACAAAAGCTCAAATGCATAAAAGAATAAGACAGAACTGTGAAGACTCTTCGGGATCCAGAGAAGGTATGAGCAGAAGCAGAGACTGAAGCTGCTGCGAAGGGCTTTAAATACCAGACTGAAGACTGCGTTTACAGTCGTGGCCAATGTTAATGACACTGGATGTTGTGAACCTGAATCCGTTTTAACTGGTTGCTTATATGTGAGCAAATCTAAGAGTGAAGCATATATATATATGTATATATATGTATGTGTATATATATATATATATATATATATGTATTATCACTAGTAAAATGCAGTATTAACATTAGCTACAAAGTTAAACACAAAGTCTTTCAATCATATATATATGTATATATATATGCATGTGTGTGTTATATGTGTTGTAGAAGGGGCATTTTGTATATATTTATTATATAATAAATGTAATATGCGGATATATAAAAATCTGTAAATATATAATATATAATATATGAATATATATGATAGAAGAGAAATGGTCATTGGCAGAATTTGTAAAATAATAGAGGGTTTTGATTTATTACTGGTCAGCTAGTGATTAGTAATATCAAGTGGCTTTCCAACAAAGGCAGTGTATAAAGAGTAAGATTTAGTTAGATCTAGATTCAGAACTTAGCTCTACTACTTATTTGCCCCTTTATTTTCCAGAAATTTCTCACTTTTGCTCTTTCAGTGTGTTCACATCATAGAGATCACAGCATTTGTTTGTGTCCCCTTTTTTCTAGCATCTAACACACCTCCACTGTTGTGACTGGTATTTGAGTGTGAAGACTGCATATAGGGTTTAGACTGGGTCGATGAGGTGCATGTGGATTGAGGACTAACGGTGGAGAAAGAAAAAAATATTTACACACAAGACACATATGTAACTGGTCAGCTCACTAGATTAAGAATTCTTTCCACATGTGTAAACACAGACAGGCTAGGCATTAATATTTCTAGTCTTCAAGTTAGATACTACACTACTCTTAGCATAAATGTGCTTAAGAGTTGCTCATGCGCAGGTATGGACCTGAGATGCTTCAGTACTAAATAAAACCAGGAGAATGAGGCTTATATGTATCTCTAGCTCCAGGGAGTGGTAGAGAAAAACAATGATTGTGTGATATCATGATTTATGGCTGGATTCATAAGCTTTTGTGTGTTATTTTCCCATGGTCCTGTTTAATTTTTGGACTAGTACTTTGAAAGAGGTAAATATTGAATAAATGCTGACTTGGACTAGTTTAATTTTTAATTTTAATTTTTGGACTAGTACTTTGAAAGAGGTAAATATTGAATAAATGCTGACTTGGGACTATTTTGGAGGTTTACAGTTAGAATAACTTAGATCAATCCAGAGTACCTCCTCATAAGCCAGACATGGTGATGTAAGCCAGCAATCAGAAACTTAAAGCCATTTTTGGCCATATAACAAGTTTGAAGCCAGCCTGGGCTACACAAGAGCCCATTTCAAAAGAAAAACAAGCAAAACCCAATTGCTGACTAGTATGGAAAATTATTTTTCTGAAATGGGATCCAGATGAGTATCAGTGATTGGCTCTGGATGTACAGCTCCCTGGTGTTCCATTATCATGGTTATAGGAAGAGAGACACGGATTGTGGACTCAGGAGATTCAGTGGCAGAATGCTTGTCTAATTCGCCAAAAACAAAACAAAATAAAATAACCTGGGTTAGTAGGTTAGTAGTGCAAGAAAAAGAAACAAGAATACAGGTGACCAGATTATAAAGACTATGTCACTCAAGGGATATCATTATAGTTTAAGAGGAGTCAGGAAATGGAGTTTTTGGCAAATTTTATCATTTCCCATCCTTGATGTGTGTTGATGGCCACTTGGGAGATAGAAGAAAAGCAGAAGACATCAAAATGTACCCAGTATTTATGAATTTTGCAATTTCCCCCCAAAGCACTGTTCTCTAATCAACAATACATTATCCCATGGTTCATATCCTTAATCCTAAGGACTAGGCCAGGCCTCAGCAAGGTCAAGTAGCCTAGGCTCTTAAAGAACACAGGATTGACAGGAAAGTAAAAAACTTCAAAACAATGTGACTGAATTCAGCATAGCAACTTTGATCAAGTGTGGACACGATCCGCTGTCTTATCAGTTATCTTGAAATCAAGGCCAGTTACTCTGTGGAGGCTGACATAATTGCCAGATCTTAAAAGATAGCTAGACATTTCTCTGGTACAGAGGAATGTGTTCTGGGAAAACGCAAGAGATTTGAAGTGCAAGGTGTGTTTGAGGAACTGTGATTCATTCGACAGAATGGAGGTGTGCTGTATGGTATAGCAGCTGATGGGGCCTTGTGCCAAACAGGAAATAGATTCAGAAGTGTTCTGTGAGTCAGGCTATATATGCTTGGCCTTGACTGAAGGCTATGAACTGGAAGAGTAATGGAATTCCCTTTGTTCTGTGGTGGCATGACTAATGGCCCATTCCCCTCCGCATGAATTCTTCTTTTTCTCCTGAAGAATTTGGGGACATTGGGGGAATAAGGACGGGCAGAGCTCATGACTGGTTGGAGAAAGTTTTCAGATTTATTCACTACATGTTGTCGTCAAGGTGTGGGTCAGACATAGAAAATATGACTACTTTAGGTTTGTTGAGTTGTTATGGCAACCTTGGAACAGAACATCTCAATATGGGTTTAACTATACATTTAAAAAAAAAAAAAAAGAAAGTTTTGCCTGGAAGTTGCTATGCCAAGCTAGAGTTGTACAACTCAAATGTTTTGCAGAGTTAAATTTTCTCTCCTCTTTCGCTCTTGCTTTCTCTCCCTCCCATCCCTTTTGTCCCTCCTGAGAGTCTTACTATGGTGCCACACATGGCCTCACATACTATGTCTTCCTCAACCTCCCGAGTCCTGGAATCATAACCATGTGTCATTAGAAGCAGCTCCAAATGTGTCTGGCATAGTTTTGCTGGAGCATTGTGGTTTAATTCTTGTGTTTCTCCACTTTTCTGAGCAGAAAGTAGGTTAGGTTCTTTGAAACGGTGAGACCTTTGGAAGTCATGCTTTCAATGTGACTTAATAAATATTGGCTCATTTATTATTTATTTCAGTACTTAGACTTTTCTAGATTTCACTTCCATTGCTTTAGTTTTTCTGACAGATTCTGTAACTCTCAAAGGATAGTTTAAATCAAGGATACATTCAACGGACCCTTCAAAGCTGGAAAATAACTCTGACCAGATTTTTATTTAGCAACAGTAGAGAGTTTCCTGAGAAGCATGTGTGTATATTATGTAACTAGTCATAGAACCAGGTACCCCTGGCATCCTGTGAACCTGGCCTGCTTGAGAGCCACTGAGCTGGGAGTGTTCTTGGGAACAGCTGGGGCAAATGAAGCACTGTTGCCTAGCCGTCCCTCTGGGGCAGTCATAAGGGGTTGTTGCTGAGCAACCAGGGGCCTCTTGGTGCCACATCATCCTCCATGGAGTGTCAAGTGGTGGTGGGTCCACTCCCCTGGGAGGAGCAGTACATCCTGGAAGTGTCTGGGCTACCCTCGGAGGCATGGTGTAATCAGTAAGTGTCTGACCGTATCATCAAATATGGTATCGTGTATACTATGGATATACATGCCTTTTATGGAATTGTAAATTGAATTAGATGTAAACTTGGGGAAAGACACATAGCAGTGGCAGCAGGAATTCTCACACCAATGACCTGATTGTAGTTTTTCTGTCGTTCAGGCTTGATTGGAAGGTAGGTCTCCTGGGACAACGAGATGTCATTTTTCATCACGGTACACGGGATATGTAATGTACCTTGTTAATATTATTTAGCCAAGCAAATATTTACATTTCAGAAAAACTAGCAAGCTGATTCTAATCTGGTCAGGAGACGCTGTTGAGTCAAATACTTAATTCAATAGCAATATAATTTGCTCCTACTATTTGAGATACCCATTGAGTTTTCCTTCTGAACAGAAAGGTCAGGAAATTGTCTTATTTCATTTTTAATATTTATATAGTATATATGTTACTCTTCAAGAGTTGATAAAAAATGTGGAAACTCATTAGATCTCTGAGGATGGCTGACTTCTCACGTTAGAAGTCAATGTTTCTCTGGTAAGCAAACGCTTACGAAGATTCAGGCAAATTTCCTGCAGACCATGACTCAGTCCAGGATACTGTGGGGCAATTCCAGCCTCTGTTTGCAGTGGCATCGGCAGTCTCTGTTTGATCTGTTTTATTTTTCATAAATACTAGAGCAAACTGTCCCTGACTCTGTTACCTGCTTTTGGTTTCCCTTCCTCTCGCTGGGCTGTCTTGTCTGGCCTCAGTGGGAGAGATTGCCCTTAGTCCTGCTGTGACTTGATGTGCTAGGGTGGGTTGGTACCCATGGGAGGCTTCCCCTTCTCCTCAGAGAAGGGGAGGGGGTAATAGAGGACAGAGTATGTGAGGGTGGGACTGAGAGAAGAGGAGGGAGGTGGCTGCAATCAGGATGTAAAGTGAATAAACAAATTAGTGACCAATTTAAAAATTCTTGCTAAGTTTTGCATACAGAGATGTGTTTAACACACATTCACAGTAACGCATGGAAGACCGTAGCGCTGGCACATCACTGAGGTCATTATGGAGGCAGTCACAGGAAAGCAGGCATCGCGGTGAGGTGCTTGATGCTGTCTCTATCCTATGAACTTTTACAATTAGCAAGAACCATGATTTATCTCCTATGAATGTTGATAATCTGAAACATATGGAATTCATTTTTGCTAGAAGTTGTTCTATGTGACTGAAAATCATAGACTATTTAAACTTTAAAAGTTATTTGTTTATTTTAAAATTTTAGGGTAACAAAGAAAATAAAGAATTTTTATGGCATTTTCATATGTGTGTGTGTGTTATGAAGCCTATGCAGCATAAATGTATGTATGTAAATACTTTGTTCTAATTCATTCCCTTCTCCCACTGCTTCTAACCTACTCCCTCTTGCAGATTCTCTTCCTCTCCCCAAATATCTCTCCTCTGCTTTCCTGTCCCATGAATTCCGTTACCTTTTCCTCCTGCTTCCCTTAGGAAAGCTTTCTTGAATGAGCAGTGTTAGCACTTACTTTATTCCCAGCACTTGGGAAGCAGAGGCAGGCAGATCTCTGACTAATGCACGCACACACACCTATTCAAACATATGTATATATTTGTGTGTGTGTGTGTGTGTGTGTGTGTGTGTGTGTGTGTGTGTGTGTGTGTGTGAATATCAGAATCAGGGAAAACATGTTGTTTGGATTTCTGAGTATGTTGTTCTGATTTCTGATTCCATCTGTTTTCTTGCAAATGTCAAGATTTCAGTTTTCTTTGTGGCTAAACAAAAATTCTTTTGTGTATAAGCATCACATTTTCTCTATACATTCATTTGTTGATAGACAACTAGGCTAATTCTAAAAACTACATATAAAACACTTGATTCTTAAGGCTATTGTTTCATGGTGGCTTAGGCTGGTCCAAAAAACTTAGTAACTTGGCCAAAGACAGTGTAGGTAGAAGGTCAGAAAAATCAGTCTTCAAAACCCATGCTCTTCATCATTTTCCGCCATAAGCATTATATCATTTTATGAGGGCAGCCTTGCCAGTATTTACAATGAATTTGTCTTTTAAACTGTGCAAGGAACCAAAGCCCACATGATCATTTGGGTAACCAAGCTGCTTGGTTTATGATTTGACTCGATTCTACTTAGTAAGAACCCTTTTGATTAAGTGTCTTTGTATCCATCAAAGCCTCTGAATAGGAGAATAAGTTCATCCAGCATTACCAGTCTTGCTTCTGTTGTTTATTTATCTTGTTTTGTTTTGTAAAATAAGAAAATGTATTTTTTTTTTTTTTTAGTGTAAGATGTGAATGAAGGATAAGTGGTTAGAAAAATCATTGATAGAAATAAACAGCATTTTAAATAGGTTTGGAGTCAATCTGCTAGAATTAGTTTAGGGCTTTGAAAATTATAAGGATAAAAAACATTTGTTCTCAAGAGAAAAATGGTCTAGGCAAGAAGATATATAAAGGCAGAATCAAAAGTCCAAGAATATTACAGGGTCTCATGGTGTCCAATTTTAGAGTTGGACAAAGCTAAGCTTAAATTCTGGTTCTGGGATTTACTAGCTGTGTGACCTTGGGGATGGATATATTGTATTAAGCTATGAAAAGCTTTCATTCTCATAGGTTGTGATGGTTAAATGGAATAACGTGTGAAGTGTTCTGCATGGCTCATGACACAAAATGTAGGAGCAAGTCATGATGATTAATGTATAGACAAGATATACTATATAGACTGTGGTATTATCCAGCCTTTTAAAAGGAAGGGAATTTTGACATGTGCTACCACATGGAAAACCTGGTGAATGCCATGCTAAAAAAAAAAAAAAAAAAAAAAACAAGCCAGTCAGAAAATAACAGGTTTGTAAGAAATACATAGTCTAAGCCCGGCAGTGGTGGTGCACGCTTTTAATCCCAGCACTTGGGAGGCAGAGGCAGGTGGATTTCTGAGTTCGAGGCCAGCCTGGTCTACAGAGTGAGTTCCAGGACAGCCAGGGCTACACAGAGAAACCCTGTCTCGAAAAACCAAAAAAAAAAAAAAAAAAAAAAAAAACCACCACCACCACCAACAAAAAAACCCCAAAACAAAAACCAAACCTAGAAATACATAGTCTAAAGCAGAAAAGCGAATGTCGATTACTAGGGGTGCCCGGAGGGAGGGATGCAGATGATTGCTTAAGGGCATAGAGGTTTTGCTTTGGAAGATAACATTTTAGAGATAAATTGCACAACTTTATGAATAGACATAATACTCAACTGTTTTCTGATGGAGAGGGTAATTTTATGTGTATTATTCTACAATAAAAAACAGTTAGTATTAAAGTAATGATTTTTATCCATTAGTCTGATAAAAGTCAATTATGACAGGGATATATTTACCTTTTCCCATTTGGTTTATGATTTCTATCAACCTTATTTGAGGATTAATTATGTAAAACAGTAGGAATGTCAAAGCAAGAAGACACTTATTAGTTTCAACTAGCATTTATTTCATCCAGTGTCAGCTAGACTCCTATAAAAATTTTACCTGGAGCCCAGCGGGATGGATTGTTCATGCAAGGTCATGTGTTAGAGGGCAGAGAAAAGTGGGTTAGTGGTGGTTTTTGTGAGCTTTTTGTCCAAACAAAAAATCTCTTTGAGCTGAGGCCATTAGACTGACTACATAGAATCTGAGTTGATATCTTTGGTTTGGAAGCATAGCAAATGCGCTGCTGTGCACACATCTTTAGTTAACCTACAATTCAATGATTGAGATAAGGAATACTTTTTTAAGGAATACTTTTAGTGTGTGTGTGTGTGTGTGTGTGTGTGTGTGTGTGTGTGTGTGCAGGTGCCTGCAGAGGCCAGAAAAAGGCATCAGAAGTTGCAGGCAGTTGTGATGAGGTTGCTAGGAACTGAGCCCTTTGCAAGAACAAATTTTCTTAATGGCTGAGCAATCTTTCCAGCTATTTCTTTATTAAAAGTATTTATTAATTTCTGTGTTATTATCAATGTATTAAAGAAAATGGTTCCACCTCACACCAGTCAGAATGTCTAAGATCAAAAACTCAGGTGACAGCAGATGCTGGCAAGGATGTGGAGAAAGAGGAACACTCCTCCATTGCTGGTGGGATTGCATGCTGGTACACTTGGAAATCAGTTTAGCGGACCCTCAGAAAAATGGACATAATACTACCTGAGGACCCAGCTATACTACTCCTGGGCATATACCCAGAAGATGCTCCAACATGTAATAAAGACACATGCTCCACTATGTTCATAGCAGCCATATTTATAATAGCCAGAAGCTGGAAACAACCCAGATGTCCCTCATCAGAGGAATGGATACAGAAAATGTGGTACATTTACACAATGGAGTACTACTCAGCTATTAAAAACAATGACTTCAT
>CM052720.1:21136546-21165490 GCA_028551405.1 Uromys caudimaculatus
TACTACTCCTGGGCATATACCCAGAAGATGCTCCAACATGTAATAAAGACACATGCTCCACTATGTTCATAGCAGCCATATTTATAATAGCCAGAAGCTGGAAACAACCCAGATGTCCCTCATCAGAGGAATGGATACAGAAAATGTGGTACATTTACACAATGGAGTACTACTCAGCTATTAAAAACAATGACTTCATTAAATTCTTAGGCAAATGGATAGAACTTGAAAATATCATCCTAAGTGAGGTAACTCAGTCACAAAAGAGCACACATGGTATGTACTCACTGATGAGTGGATATTAGCCCAAAAGCTCGGAATACCCAAGATACAATTCACAGACCACATGAAGGTCAAGAAGAAGACAGACCAAAGTGTGGATGCTTCAGTCCTTCTTAGAAGGAGAAAAAAAATACTCATGGGAGGTAGAGGGTGGGAGGGACTTGGGAGAAAGAGAGGAGGGGGAGGGGGAAAGGGCGCAGGATCAGGTATGTGAGGAGATGGGGATGATATACAGAGGGTCAGGAACTTGAACAGAGGTGTGTAGCAATGGGGGATGGGGAACTGTGTGTAGCCACCAGCAAGTCCCAGATGCCAGGAAAGCAAGAGGCTCCCAGGACCCAATGGGGATGAGATTAGCTGAAATGTGCAACAAAGGGAAGGGAGAACCTGTAAAGACCATATCCAGAGGTTAGGCAAGGCCCCTGGTTGGGGGATGGGGCCACCCACTCATCTCCAAATTCTTAACCCAGAAGGGCACCTGTCTAAAGGAGGTACAGGGATAAATTGTGGAGCAGAGACTGAAGGACAGGCCATCCAGAGACTTCCCCACCTGGGGATCCATCCATATACAGACACCAAACCCAGACACTATTGAGGATGCCAAGAAGTGCTTGCTGACAGGAGACTGTTATAGTTGTCTCCTGAGAGGTTCTGCCAGAGCCTGACCAATACAGAGGTGGATGCTCACAGCCAACCATTGGACTGAGCACGAGAACCCCAATGAAGGAGTTAGAGAAAGAACTGAAGGAGCTGAAAGGGTTTGCATCCCCATAGGAAGAACAACAATATCAACCAACCAGGACCCTCCCCCCAACCCCCACCTCGAGCTCCCAGGAACTAAACCACCAAACAAAGAGGGACTCATGGCTCCAGCCGCATATGTAGCAGAGGATCGTTTTGTCTGGTATCAGTAGAAGCCCTTGGTCCAGTGAAGGCCCGATGCCCCAGTGTAGGGGAATGCCAGGGCTCTGAGGTGGGAGTGGGCGGTTGGGTCAGGGAGCATCCTCATAGAAGGAGGGGGAGGGGAGAGGGTATGGGAGACGGGGCTTCTGGAGAGGAAACTGGGAAAGGGGATAACATTTGAAATACATAAACTATCCAATAAAAATATAATTAAAAAAAAAAGAAAATTGTTGATACTTGTATTCTAAATGACACTTTTACCTTAATTAAATGCCAAGTTTGTTAACTCAAGACTTAATGCTTTTTTGAGTCCCATTTCTTATTTGTTTTTAACCTATATGCTAACATGATGTTTTGGTATATGTAATGTTATAAACTCAGGTAATTACCATAGGCATTTCCCTAAACATTTATCACTTTTTTATGGTAAGAACATTAATAATTGTACCTTTGTAAAAATATTGGAAACCTATTGTTAACTATGGTTATCCTACTGTACCATAGAACGTAAGGATCTGTCCTTTCTATGGTGGCTTTGTACTGCATCATCTGCCTTTGTCATCCCCTTGCCCATCCCCCATTCTCTTGTCCCCTATCCTTTTGTGACCCCTATTCTCTTCTACCTGTATGAGACCTATGTGGATTTTTGGGTTCCAGATGAGTGAGAACTTGCAGTATTCTCTTTCTTTTAACTTCAGGGTATATGTAATATCCAAACACACAAGAATATACTCATCTTTGGAAGCAGAAACACTTTCTTTAGGACTTCCCATCTGTAAACAAAACAAAAAACAAACAAACAAACAAACAAACAAACAAAAAACCCAAGGTGTAGGAGGGTGAGCAGATTCCTTCCCAGGGCCCAGGCAAGATTTAGTGCTAGAAGAAACAGATTTTTGCTTTTGCTATTTCTTGTTCTTCAGAGATATTAACAGCAGCACATTTGCTATTTCATTGCATGGGGCCATCCGTGAATCCCAGGGTAATCTAGACAGACAGCTAGCATTGTCAATGCTCGGTCACTTACCTAAGGCAAAAGATGAGCTACCATGTTAGCACCTGATAAAGGGATGATTTGGAGCTAAAGCTTGCATCAGTCTTCATGCCTCTGCAATGCCCTTGAGATGCTCTTAATGCCCACTTGGAAGCTCTAGAAAATGGGGAAGGCAAAGGAGAATCATCAAATTGCTTGAAAACCAACTTAAAAGAATGGCCAGTGCAATGCTTACTTTGTGAGAAACAGATACCTTGTCTGAGAACCACAATAAAATATCACCACTTGTAAATAACACGTAGCCATTTAAAAGCTTGATTGCTTCATTAGTGTGAAGGGTCTGTGGAGGACAGGTTAGAAGAGAAGAGTCTTAGAGCAGAGAGATTGGCTAGGGCTGCTCTAACTTCTGAGGAGACTGATGGGTGGTAAAGAGGTGGTGTGAGGGGGGAGTGGCCAGACTGTGTAATGTGTAGAGAATGAACACAGTTGGAGAAGTGACCTACAGACCATTAACACTGGAACAGCTGGAACTGGATGCATGATTGACAAGGCAGGGAGAGAAGAGAGTAGATGGCCCTAGTCTCTAAATACATAACATAAAAGTGGGCTCTCTCCTGCAATGATAACTCTACTAAAACTGGACAACACAGATGAACGGAAGAGCATGACAATACTAGCCCTAGGATTAGGAAAACAGTGATCAGATAATCTCTATAAAATGTAAACGAAACAGAGCATTGGGTTTGTTTGTCGTTTTGTTTTTCCATCTTGGACAAGAAGTATTTATTCCATGTCTCTCCACATATATAGATTGTATAAGTTAAGAGGACATTATTTACTCATAGGTTGTTGTAGCCATGTCTATCACATATCTATGGAAATGAAAATAACAAGGTTTTTTGTGTATTATTAGCTTTAAAATGGTGACATTTTATGTAGAAAACCTAAAGAATACAAACAAAAAATTGTGCAAGTAGGTCAGCTGCCTGTTCACAGGAAACCTTCTAACTCTAGACATTGAGGCATTATGTGTAAGCTGGATTTTATGGGATTTTTTTCTCCAAGAATTCCAATATTGTGGGGTATGACTGAGGTATACAATGGTCTTGCCCCTTGGCATTAGGATTCAAAGACAACTGCTGCAGGGATATGCAGCCTTTTCAGGCACAGGGTTGAGAAAGGCTGCCACTTACCTAAAGAATCCATTTGAAATGCAAATTTGAAAATGTGAAGAAAAATGTGCTTTCGTTTTAGTTTTAACCATTTGGTAAGCTCTTCTTACACAATTTGACAGAAAAACCAAGAAAGGTTGCTCAATTATCAGAAGATAATTGGTATATATAATACATTCATATTTCCTATTATTTATATATATGAAGGCAGGCAGCTGTTTGCTTAAGAAATCTGTCCTCCTAATCTTAGAGAAACAGGAAAGTTATCAGATTATTTTATCATTATCAGTGACATGATTTTGCTCAAGAAAACACTTGTTTATTTCAGTGACGAACAGAGAACTAGAGACATTTATCTTTATAATTTTTCCTCCCGTTTGTTTCCTTCAGGGGTCATGATATACTGGAAACCACACAAGATTAGTCTGGGGAGGCAGAAACCATAAAGTCCCTGAGACCAGGTTCGGACAGGAAAGATAAAGGTAGGTAAAGTTTTGGTCCCATCAGTCCTTGGACTGAGGGTATCACTGAATATATCTTTATTACTATAAAGCCAGGGGACAGCGATGAGTCGCTAGGGAGAGATGGCCTCAGTTTAGAAAGTTACTCAATACTGATATGTCAACCATTTCTAGTGATAAATAGCAAAGGCTACACACATTTCCATCTGGTGTCTCCTCAAGGCCTGGGGGAAGTAGAGAAAGACCAGATTTTGATATTTCTATTCTTCTTATCTGTGTCTCTTTAAATTTCTCTCAGTTAAAGCCAATTGTTCATTAAAATCTTTTAAAATTCTAATCTTTAATGCTGGATAGAAATTCATTACATTAACTATTACTCTCCTTAGAAATATTTTTCTGAGAGACCACAGTAAACTGCCTGCAAATTATGTTTTGTTTTCTTGAGACAGCCAGGGACTTGCTATAGAGAGCCTGAGCTGGTCTTGAACATGGGGACCAGGCCTGACCTCAGCCTTGCAGATATTAGGATTTCATAACTATTTTCAAGGAAATACTTGATGGTCTAACTGGTGGATATACAACTGAAATTAATACATTTTGAGGACTAGGAAAATAATATAAAACATCTTTAAACCGTTTATGTGTATGTATCTTGACTTATAGATGTAGTTGCACACATTTAAGGCATGTGTAATCTTAATGGTATTTTATAATGGCGGAATTTGCCTTGAAGCCACTCTAACCCTTAGTTCCGTGTTCTGCTATCTGGAGTGAGGAATTTGCTTCTCCATCATGGTTTGAACAATGGGTGAGAACACTGACTAGGCTTTATCTTGGGTGAAGTGTTCCCTTACTCTCCAAGAGAATACAGCAAGGCAGCGGCACCAAGTAGATACTGCCAGGGGCAGAGGCTCTTTGCCTGCTGTCTGGAGACTTATGTGTATTTTCTTTTCAACATCTAAGATTTAGACCGTGGTAATGGGTTCTATGTCTTATTGAAATGTTTTAATTTTAATGTCCACCCTCAAACTTACCGATGGAGAATAGCATCTTCATTTGACATTTGCTTTCTATAAGCAAAGGATTTTAGTAAAATAATTTTGTGAAAAACGTATTTCTACAGGAGACATTCTAATCTCTAAAATGGTGAAAATAATAAACAAACTTATAAATTTTTCATACTTGAAGACAATTAAAAGTGATATATAAAATAATTACTGGGTCATTGTGGTGGGATGCCTGCTCAGGATTTATAAACAGAAGCCATTTAATTTAATTCTCGGCTCTGGCAGGAGGTGAAGAGGGCTGTTCTCTTCTGTCATGAAGGCTGACTGGCTGGCCAACTGCACATATTTAGCCAGTAGGTGGTGAGGTTCGATATGAGTCTAATTTTGTCTGCTGTCGAATCTATGTCCTTGACCAGCGTGGAGAACAGAAGCTAAAATACTACCTTAAAAGAACAAGGCATCTTACTTTCATCAGACATTGATCCTCCACTGCCAGGATATACACTTTTAAGGAACACATTGTTTCTCTACACAGTGAGCTCTGTGAAGAAATAACATATTTTATACATTCATTTTATAGTGAACACTAAACTCTACAACTCTCGAGAAGTAACAAAAGAAGAGCAAAAAAGAAAAACTTCAAAATATTAGCTAAAGAAATTAGAAGTCAACAAAAGAAAAAAATATAGAGTGCATGGGTAATTGGAGTGTGATGGTGGCCAAAGTTGAAATTTTTAATTAAATAATTTTACAGTTATAGACCAAAAAATTAATATGTACACTTTTGATTTTCTAACAGACTCCAAATGTTTATTTTTAAGAAAACACATATGTTGACCACTTAGTAAGTTAAAATAGCAAATACTATTGAAAATATTAGAAAATCTTCCCAAGAAATCAGGAAAAAACTTGGGGTTAACTGTATGACAAGTTTGATCACCTGAACCTAACCTCACTTTATAAATTCTAATGGATATAATAAAAAGAGGATAGAATAGAAATTATCTGTGTTAAAAACTATTTTAAATTTCTTATAATATACATTCTTTTTTCAAATTTTAACTTCTAGGAGGTACTAGTTGCTATCATTTTCATTTTACAAACTTGGAAACTGAGAAGCAAAGAAGCTAAAACAACTTGGCCAAGGTCACAGACATTAAGTAGCAAAACTGAATTAGTAGTCAGATGGATTAACCTATGAGCCTTTAGTCTTAAACACTGTAGGAAGCGACAGTGTCAACTGGCCAGACCCCCCCTGAGCTCCCGGAGACTGGACCACCAACCAAAGAATACACATGGAGGGACTCATGGTGCTGGTCACATATGTGGCGAAGGAGGGCATTGTTGGACATCAGTGGGAGGAGAGGCCCTTGGACCTGAGGGGTGTTCAATGCCCCGGTGTAGAGGAATGCTAGGGAAGCAAGACAGGAGTGGGTGGGTGGGTGGGGGAGCACCCTCATAGAGGCAGGGGAAGGGGAGATGGGATAGGGGGTTTCTAAAGGGGAGACTTGGAAAGGAGAAAACATTTGAAATGTAAATAACCATTAAAAAAGTTGTAATTTTGAAAAGTTGTCATTGTTAGGGAAAACATGACAAAGTAAAGAGTATCAGAATAGAAGGACACAGTTACTTAGGCATAGAAAAGACAATTGTAGGAGTTGGAGAGATGGCTCAGCACTGACTGCTCTTCCAGAGGTCCTGAGTTCAACCACATGGTCCCAGCAACCACATGGTGGCTCATAACCATCTATAAGGAGATCCAATACCCTCTTCTGGTGTATCTGAAGACAGCTACAGTGTACTCATACATTAAAAAGGACAACTATATAAATCAGTTTACTTATATACAATAAATAGACAATATGATAAAATAATTTCATTTACATCAGTCATGCATACTTATGGATAGGAAATGAGAGGAGAAACACAAAACACAGTTAGTAGTGAGCAATGTTCCCATTGCATTCCTGTATAAAAATAATAAATGTTGTATAAAAGTTTACCTACTTCATATGCACTTATGAATTTAATATAATTAAATTTGCAACCTCGAAAAGAATTTGGGGAGAAGCTTGCCATTAAAATGGAAGAATGAATGGCTTGGGGAGAACCTTTTGTGGAAAAAAAAGGATAATTTAAGAACTTGCTTTTTCTGAGTATTAAAACATGTTAAGGCAGTGAGCTACTTCCCCCCTACCACCACTAATACAGAAACGTAAAGGAACAGTAATGGTTTGACGAGAAATGTCCCCCATATTTGAACTCTTGGTCTCCAAATGGTGGTACCGTTTGGGGAGGTTATGGAATCTGTAAGAAGTGCACCCCTGCTGGAGGAAGTATCAATGGGGAGTGGGCTTTGAGGATTTACAGCCCAGCCCCATTTTGCTCTCTGCTTCCTGTGTGTGGTTGAGATGTGACCGGTCAGTTTCCTGTTCCTGCTGCCATCCCTGCCTGTTCCATGCTCTTCCTGTCTTTGTGGACTCTATCCTTCTGGAATTGTCAGCCAAGCAAACATTTTTCCCTTCAGTTTCTCTGCTCATGATCTTTTATCACAGCAACATAAAAGTTACTAATATGGGAGGAATTACATTAATTTGAAAACCCCACAAAGAGCATAGCATGTAAAACAAACATGTAATGCACACATTTCATGTCGATGAAATCTTGACTATTCAGTGACCATAGTGACAATAATTGGCTAAAGATTGGAAAAATATAAATACACAAGTATTGAATAAAGATTGATAAGAGAAGAAGTTGGTTTTCTACATTCAGCAGCAAAGGTCACTAAGGACACTATCAAGGATGGGCATGTTAAGTCATAATATAGCAAATATCTCATTCTGTCTGTCTATCTATCTATTTATCTATCCATTTAGATATATAGATATATCAATAAATATAGCTATATAGATATAGCAATCTATATACAGATAAATGATATAGACATAGATCATATAGAGCTTGATGTCATAATATTTATATACCGGCTAAATGTCATGACAGCATTCCAAGCAACAACCTGGAAAAGCGGCAGTTTTCCATCAAAAAGACCAACTAAATTTGAGCTACAGTAGTCACACGAGCAGGGGATTTTTAGCAGACTTTTTATAATTCTTTCACATCAGTGTATATTTTAAAAGTTATTTGTAACATCTTTGAATAATTCAAATTTTATACATGTGAAAACGTATCATCAGTAGTAAAAAATGAAATAATTCCAGTTTTTCAAATGCAATAGATAATAGCAGTGGAACGGTACGATGATATCATTTGAAGGAAAATGTTCCTGGTCTTCTTATTGTTAGGTATGGTGCAACAGAAGTGGCTTTTTCACCTCTGTCTAGAGGAACTCTCATTGTAAAGGCTGGGGTCCCAAAGTTAATGTGAAAGGGAAATCTATCATTATCAGCGTACACTGATGAATTTAATGTTGATGACAATAAAAGTTTTAGAGCTTAGTGGGCAAAAGCACTTGCCACACAAGTTTGCCAACATGAGCTCAATCTCTTGAAGCCACAGGGGAAAGAGAGAAATGACTCTTGAACATAGTCTTCTGACCTCTGTGGACATGTGTACACCTGTGCATATGGACAAAAATATTTAAACAATAAAAATGATTAAGTGATAAAGCTTTAATTTTCATGCTTAGTTTATGAACAATTTAAATTTCTTTTTAGCTCAGCCTGTAGGTTTTGGATTATGCCAAGGGATCTAGATTGTCAACTCTGGTTTGTTACATCAAAAGAGAACTTGATGAGATTGTTACAACCGGTTCAAAGGCAGCTTGCTAATGCGTGTTGAGTGACTTTGGGTGTGCTAGAATTAGGATGCTGTACTGCAATCAATTCCTGTTTATCCATCATGCTATGGTTCTCAATCATTGAACAAGTTACATTAGTCATTGAGAAATCCAAAAGGACTCGGTGGTTGAGCTATTCCCAGATCATTCTAACAGAAGACAAATAAAGCAGTTAGAAACAGTCTGTTGCCATGTAACTCAGTGAGCTGTTTGGTGTTAAACACACCTACCAGTTACAGTAAATGAGCCATTCCATACTTAATGCTCCCCTTTCCAGTTTGCCTTTGATGAGCTCACCTTGCTTTTGTGTGTAACAATCTATGCTGTTTTTATGTAGCATGCGTCTAACTCAAGATGGTTTGATTTGCAACTTTTCTACTAAAGTGATACCCTTTCATTAGCAGCTGTTTCTGAATTTTGAATGTTAGTGTTTTCTGGAATGGCACTATGTATTACAACAGTTGGGCTATGTATATAGCAACAGCTTCAGCTTCCAGTCAACCATGCAACCATGAAAGAAACAATAGAGGCTTTAGGATAACATTTCTAAGCCTTAGTGTTTCGTAGGCTAAGTGTGCTGCACAACTTTTGACCTACAAGATTTTCAACTTAATTTTATTGTAACATTAGCCCATTGCCAGTCAAGGAACTTTTGTGAATTGTGTCTTGTGACATTTAAGCAATATAGCAAGTAAAGAATAAAATCAACTCCCACTTCTGAGAAGACATACATTTCATTGTGATAGTCCCAAAACTTCCTTTTTAATACAGGGCTACAGTTAGTCAACTCTCAGAAGCATCATGAGCAGTATACAGTGTTCTGATACTTTTTATATTTTTTTCGCATACACTTCAGTAATCATCTCAAAATGTTGTTTTGATTGGCATATTTTACATTTACAAAAAGCATCTACTTCTTTTAACATTGTTTTTAAGATCAGTGAGGTTCTATCTTTCTAGCTCTGCTCTCCTTTTGGAATTGTGTATCCATTGGAAATGCAAGCATTTGTTCGATGTTCATGGCTACTCTCCTGCTTACCTCTTTTTTTTTTCTTTTATTTTTGATACTTTATTTACATTTCCAGTGTCTCCTTTTTGGAAAACCTGCTTACCTCTTAAGAGGGTTCACAATGACAGGATGTTATTTCTGGAAGAGTTAGAAGAAAGCATCCTTATTAGATACTTTTCTTGTTGTTATGAAAAAATACCTCCCAAGAAATAAGGAAGGGGGGGAAGGCTTGTTTGGGCTCATAGTTTGGGAATGTACTGCCTGTCAGAGTGGGAAAGGCGTGGTAGTAGAAACCGGAGGAGGCTCATCAGAGTCAGGAGGCATCACAGAGTGTTGAGTACAGAGGCTCAACTCACTTTTTGTCTTTTTACTCAGTCTGGAACTCTGGCCCATGCAACAGGACTGTCTACTTAAAAAAGTGTGGATTTTCCCACATCAGTTAAATCTTCTTGGAAACTACTTCATAGAAACCAAAAGATATGTTTCTAGTGTGATTTTAAATCTACTTGAAAGAGACGATTAACCTCCACAGCATCCTAAATTTATGGGTCTCTATATGGTGAATACTGAAGCCATTTGAAGATGATAAAATTTAAAGTGGATGGGAAGTTGGAAAACATGAATAAATTAAGGCAAGACCGAACATGTCATTGGGAGAGTCAGACTGTCTGTTAAGGAAGTGAGACCACACCAGGTGAATTGACTTCCTCAAAATAAACAAGAGTTCTTAGGCCTGAGGTTTATCTGTACCCACAACCTTTATACTGGCAAAATGAAACCAACAAGCTTGACGTGTCACTGATTACTTTTAAATCAAATGTCAACTGATCACAGGCCTCCACCTAGTCAATTGATTTGTTACGTAAGCAGAAACACACCAGCAAACCATACCCAAGTGAATCACACTAGCTGCTGCCAGTGAGCACACTTGTTTGCTTTCGTAGTCAGGCTACCAGAGCAGAGCACTGTGTGTCTCTCCTAGTTTCATGTACTACCTGAGTCATCATTCAGGACGACTCTAGGTCTCACTTGAGGGGCTGAAAATACTTTCTGTTAAACAAAAGCTAGTTAATGAAAAAGATTTTCAAGTCCATGACAATCCCCCAAATGACGTACTTACAAATGGCTCTAATATTTAACCAACCAACCACGTCTGCAGCAATGTTTGATTTTAATGGGACTGGTTGTTTTTAAAAATTTCGGAAGCTTTCCTTTAGCTTATGTAGCAAGGTTAATGTTGGTCCTCTAACTCACAGCCCAAATCTCATAATCAAACAGTTGCATAGGATAAAATATAAAACCATTTTTATCCATCTCTTTATTCATTATGTTGCTTATGTGTGAAAGAATAGAGATAATACAATGAATCCTTAGAGTTCCTCATCAAAATAAACTGTCTGCTTTTCTGATTTCAGAATGGCTGGTAACAATATAGCTTCAATGTATCCCTTTTTCCCATTTGACTGCCTCCTCTGCAATATGGATCTAACCTAGCTACCGATTCCCTCTGGGTGAAGCAGTCTGTCCCATTTGTTCCAATACAGGGGAGAATATAGTTTGTCAAATTTGAATTCACTGGTCATGAGAGTCCATAGCCTACTTAGGGACTTCTCAGCAATGTTCTGCCCCATGGTTGTTTTGATTTTGGGATAATTAACGGACATGGCATGTCCATTTCTAGAAAGGTTTGGGGTATGTCAACATTCTTCTGGAGACAGAGCCAACTTATGTCAGCTTGAAAAACCAGAGTTTGTAGCTGCAACCAAGGCCTGGAGTTTCCTATAGTTGAAGGCAGCCTCAGCAGTTCTGGGCACTAAGTAAACAGTAAGTTTGTATCATTAATGGTGCGTGGTACTATGGCAAATAAGCCTTTATCACATTTTGGTTTGAACTTCAACACCAGTGTATCTCCTAAGATTAAAAGGAATATAACTAATTTTTAAATTAAATTCACTTCAAATTTGTTCATATTTTTAAGATGTTTTACATATTCATAAAATAAAAAGAATCAGTGTTCTTGATCAGCATGTTGGCAACAGAATCTTAAAACACTAGTGTATTTGGCATAAGTTATGTAGCATGTTAAAAGTAATAATTGTCACGTGTAATAACATGCCACAGTAATAATTGCTGTCATGGATTACATGTCAGGTTCCATTTATATTCTCTTCAGATAAATCTGTTAAAATTCTAACTGATACATGCCCAAGAACACAAAATAGTTCAATAAACTGTCAGACTGTTCTCTAACCCTGCAAACATCATACATGTTGCTTTGGTAATTATTAAAATCTCCACTGATAGAAAACTGTATACATAAATGTATAACCTTAGAAGGTCAAGTCAGTAACTAAGATGACATCACTATATCCCAGAGTGACATCATTGTCCTAGAGATGCCTATAGGCTGGTTGCTTTTATTTGTCTGACCTTTGGAAGGCATTGTAGATATTTTAGCTACTAATATAATTATCAAAAATTTTCAGCAAATAACAATTCTGTATATGGCTATGATTGCTGAAAGTGTGGCTGCAACAACAGTCCTTCAAGGCCACATTCACACTGTATATGTGAATTGGTACTGAATTTGGTATGCGACTCCTTTATTATTGGTACGTAATAGGAAACATGGTTTAACTCTGAGGTGATTCCAGAGGGCTCTCCAACATGAATTTCTCTGGAAGTTTGCGGAGTCTCTTGTTATATCTTAAATGCAATATCCATAGCTTATCACATGAACTTGTGATTACAGCAGCAATGTATAATTCCTCTGTTGTTTTTGCTTGCATGGAATTTTATAATATTTCTAATGTATGATGGACATTTAAAGCTCATGAAGATTTTTGGAAAAGAACTTGACAATTGGAAATTCAGTCTCTTTCCTAACATGCTTTGGCACTATATG
The DNA here is from genome assembly GCA_028551405.1 of Uromys caudimaculatus. Taxonomy (NCBI): domain Eukaryota; kingdom Metazoa; phylum Chordata; class Mammalia; order Rodentia; family Muridae; genus Uromys; species Uromys caudimaculatus. Next base: position 21,149,082 of record CM052720.1, read on the forward strand.
GCTCCAGTAGTCTCTGAATTCACTCAGAGGCGAAGTACAGTGCAGTAAGCTAAGTCATGAATTGCCAATCTTGAGTTTCCCTTGCTTCCTTTTTGAGTTACATGGACTCAGGCAAATCATTTTATCTCTATGTGCCTTGGGGTATCATCTATAAAATGGAACTGATATTAGTATTTCCCTCCTAAGGCTATTAAATTAAAATCCATTGTTGATTGTATAGTATATAGAATGTTTCCTTATATGACTATTTAATTATTGTTATTTAATGCTACTTGCTATGATGTTTATGAATTTTTTCCAGTTTGAAGGTCATATCACTTTAAGGCTATTTGTTTTCAATGCATCTTTAACTTATTAAACTTATGTTGATCAATGCATAGCAATAGAGTCTAACACTGACTGATGATTGTATTTTTCATTTTTTTTTTTGTAAACCAAGGACTATTTACCAAACCAAAGAACTGTTTTAGAAGCATGATAAAATCTTTACATATTTTATAGTTCATATACATTGACAAAAACCTATAACTTCTTTGAAAATAGTTTCCTAATTGTGTGAACATTTTGTTCCCATGCTAAGGGGCTAATGTTGTTTTTACATATGTGCTTTGGATAGCAGGCTGTTTAGGATGCTAACTCAGTGATTAGTTTTTCACCTCTTTATCTGTGAGAACTTTCCACTTCTTATCAGATTTCTTTAGCACAGGTTGGCACATGTCTTATCATTTACTAGAAACTAGTAAACAACCGTCTGTTTTCATTATGCTTGAAACCTGTTCAATTGAAGTGTTTTCTGATTTAGAAACAGGGCGAGGAGAAGTATAATATCACCGAAGACCTTGGTGGTAGAGGGATGTGTCCGTTTGTTTAAAGACTCTCCGTCAGCATCAGAGTGCAAGAAGTGCCTGGAATTGTAATTTACTTTAGCTGATGGGGGAGTGTCAAAGTAAGTCAGTGGCCTCCTTAGGAGGGAAGGAGATGATGGCAACAGAGGTGGATCTCACAGCCAAGAGGTTGGAGACCATGAGGACCAGGAAAGCTCAGCAGATGGTATCCCAGCATGTGGGTTGGCCATGGTGACACAGAGTCTGGAGACAGGTGATATCTGGGCAGATAACCAAAGAAATCTGGTCATAGGTGCTGAGGGCCCAGGGTTGCGCTTCGGTGGAGGGGATAGCGAGCCATCCAGGGTGCTAAAGCAGAGGCTACATTCTGTGAAGTCACTGTATCATAAAAGCTGTGCTATTTCAGGTTTACCAGTTATGAAGATTGAGGGTTGTTGGAGCAAGGATACCACTCGATATTATAGATACCGACTTTGAAATTCTTCAATTAGAAGTCATGTGACTCTTTTCCAAGACATTTAAGACACAAGTATGTTAGTCAGTATGTGTCCTATATTACTAACGAGGATAATTAAAGGCAACTTGGGACCAGCCTGGCTGTTTCATCATGGAAAGCCTTTAGCTTGAAAAATGGTCAGAATTCCTGACAGTTGGAACTGCTGACACGCAGCCAAGGTTCAGTGACACAGGAAACATGGGTGTGCTATTCCTATGCCTTTTGGATTTATCCTTGGGAAGAGGTCATCTGTCAGAGAAAAGAATGGTAGCAGGTGGTTGTTTACTGCTAAAGCCTGCTTACAGAGGAAGAGAAGCAGTGGAAGCTGCTGAGCTAATTTCCTTATAGTGACATGAGTGACATTGGCCTTTTTCCTGGCAGGGACTGTTATACCAAATTCTTTTACTGCCAAGGAGCAGGACCCTGGCCCTGAATCTCTCTAGTTTTGCTTTAGATATCCTTCTCTGGTTGGGCTCAGACCTTACATATATTGATGTATCCATGATCAATGTAAAATAAACTCCTCCCTCAAAACAAGATTCACGTATTCTCATGCTTTTTGTTTTTAACAGTATTTATTTGTTTTTATATTATGTGCATATGTTGAGTATCTTCATGCACGTATGTGGATAGTGTGCATGTTTGGTGCTGGCGGAAGCATGAAAGGGGTAGCAGATCCTCTAAAACTGAAGTTGTAAATGCACATCTGCTTCCTGACACGGGTGATTAACCAACCCCGATGCCTCTATGAGAACAGCAAGTTCCTTAAGGACTGAGTCAACACTCTGATGCTACTATATCTATAGTAAAGAAAACTTTGTTTTAGTAGGTTGCTATAAAGTTTTGAAACTAAGAAAATCCGTATCTTATTTTTCAAAAAGGCAGTTTATGATGGTGAATGTGGTCTAGTGACAGCATTTACTTAACAAATGGCAGCTCATTTAAGTGATTATTTAATTACTTGCATCTCATGGAATGTAATGTTTTGAATTCTGGCCTTCTGTACAGCACTGGGGCAGGTTATTTACCATGTAGGTAAATATGAGGCTTTACTTTCTCAGTTTCTCTACTCTTTATATAATACTGTAATTTTGGTTGTCTGCAGGAAATCAAGATTAGACAGCTTTAACATTTTTTATTGAAAAATCTCATATTTTAAGTCATTTTCCTATGCTCTATCTTACTCATCCTTACAATATGAACATAATTGTATCCGGCCAGGCACACTAAAGAATCAGATCTAGAAGGGGAAACATTACAAGGAGCTTTGCGACCGGTCACAAAGTAAGTGACTTTGTGAGCTGGCAAAAGGACTGGCCAGAAACTCTGGAGCAGTGGTTTAAATGTCTCTCCACAGCTCAATAGAAGTTCATTTTCGTTGACCTGCATTCTGCTCTCAAGCCCCTTAAGGGACTGTTTCTGGCCCGCCCTGATTATTAAAGGTAAACTTGTAGAGTTGGTTGGTTGCAGATGCCATAATGTCTACAACATCACAGCAACACCCAAGTCAGCCTGAGATAACTGAGGACAGTGACCTCAACAAACTAACTCATGGATTTGTCATCAAAGCCCAACCTTCGTCGCCTTAGCACCCTATGCCTTTTCTTTAACCATCTTTAATCTCAGGGGCAATGAAGAAGTCAATCTTCTGTAATATGACACAACCCTTTTGAAGCTTGTTTTATTACCAAAACTATATTAGTCATTTCTGGAAAGAGAATATTGCCTTTGGTTGACATTTACTATCCTTTACATCATGTGACTTTAACACTATGACACAGCTATAATAGCTGTGTGTAATAAAGGTTAGATGATAAATGCCTAAATAGAAGACTAAAGCAAAACTACACACACATAATTAAGTGCTCATAATTATAGGTCTTTTCTCTAGAACTGGATACACAGCCAGAGCTGGTATTCTTTAATACAGACTTCTGTGCCAACCATTCATTGTTGTTTTGCTCTCACGTAGCCACCTCAATACATTTCTTTGTCTGGTAGAGTGACCCCCAATATCCTCAGGGACGCATTCGAAAGGGGTACATTACAATAGTGTTCATCTGTCTATAGCATTTACATAGCCTGCACAAACGTTTGTGAGGCAGGCTGAAGCTTCTCTTCCTGTCAGTGTGCTAGAGCACACTCCCGATGGAGCCATATGTGTGAGCTGATAGGAAAGAAGATAGTGAGACAGTTGTATGGACGACAGACATGTGACTTAGCTCCTGACGTAAATTGTTTGTGTCCCTGGGGCTTGCTTGAATTCAGTCTTATACACATGGCTTCCGTTTAGTATTGAAGCTCTTTGTACTAGTTGGTCTAACAATTAGTTTATAATGCTTATGGTAAGATGGTGGCCCATGGTTTGTTAAGACTTAGTAAAAAGCTAAGCAAATGCTATTTCTCAAAGAGAGGGCAGTTAACTGGCAGAGTCCTCCGAGTTCACCGTGATTCACTTGTAGGGTGAATCCAGCCAGCATCCTTGTCAGCTGCTGGGACTTAAAGCACCGTCAGTTCTGATGTGTCATAAGTCCCAAGTGACAGAACATGGCAGCCTGGCCTTTTTCTGGTATCTTCCCTTTTTCATAGACCTACTCTAAACTGGCAGCTTTTGTGATCACTCAGTAAGTGGGCCAGAGCAGCACAGACAAGTTAACAATCTGATGCTTTCCAAATCTATGGACTCTTAGACATTGTGGTTCCCTGGAGAAGGCAGAGGGGCAATTTTGACTTCCATTTTACCTTTAAGGGAATTTGCTAAAATGCTTTATACCATTAGACCGCTGGAGATTCAGCACGTATAGAAAGCCTACCTAATTATGTAGGTGAACTAGCTGGAAAGGGTGGTGGGAATTTCCCACTATAGCATTCAGTTCCTCTATGATGTCATGAATCTCTGCAGAGCATCAAGAAGTCTAGTTTTGTTTTGTTTTGTTTTCCCAAGTACAAACCGTGATAGGATTTTTCCACTTGAGTAATCTTACCTCACCATACAGGTTCTTAGGCTAGGCAGGGCTAACCTCCTTAGACAGTATAGAAAGTCTTCTTCTGGTGGCAAAGAAAACCCACCAGCATTGAGGAGGTTGCTGTTCCAAGCTTCACTGGGCTATCCCATATATTCCCACCCTAAGTTTCTTGACCCTACTCCTTCCCACCAGTGAACTACTTTCAGAGAAGGAATTCTGTAAGGCAGAGAATTATTTTGTGTATAAATAAGCAACGAACAAGGATGGTTGTTTCTGTTTGAAACACAGGCACTATGATTTTAGGCGACAAGGACTTATTTGGAAAATACATAAATTTCAAGTCATTTATGCAGAGCTTGAGCTGGGAATCTCAAGCACTAAGTTCATCTTTTCTTTTCCTGTTTTCAGAAGTTAGCTGACATACTCTTCATTTGACCAATGCTTTGTAATAGTTCATCAAAAATATCCCACATAAAAATGCATTTAACACATCTGACCTATCTAATACAGCATTGCAGCAACTCTGCAGTGTAGAGTACAGGCTGTGTCTCACCAAATGTGGCTGACCGGCAGCCACTCACGTTACTGCTCAGCATCTCTCCATAGTATCCTATTATGAATCAGAAAAAGATCAAAATTTAAAATATAGTTTCTACTGAATGTGTACTATTTTCCTTTGCAGCAAAAATTTCAGTCAATTTTAGGATGGAAACTTTCTCAGCTTAGGATAGAAGATAGACATAAACATACAAATAAATGGTTACTAACTACGGTAACTTTTACAGAAAAGATACAGATTGCTAGAGAGTAACCTTTAATAACCTTCAGATGTACCATGTTTATGACTATAATTTACTTAAAATCAAATAATCCTCATAAAATATTTCATAGGTAAATATTAATTTTAGGCTTTATACTTCTATCTATAAATTACTGACCAAAACCAGTTTGTGCATTGTGGATGTACAGAGCTGTGAAATTTAAAGACTTAAAAAAATGTGTGGAATTAGCAATTTTTAGTTATATTGTATATTTACTGTATATATAACATTTTAGGAGATTTTTTTTATTAGTAGTATAACTTCAGATGTATTTTTTATTTGGTTATGGGGCTAATATATGCACATGTAGAATCTGGCCAATAAAACTTTTGCCTCTATGAAGTAAGAAATCTGGTAAATCTGTAAAATAATATTGTATTATATAGATATGTTAATATTTAAGTGGTTTTTTTTAAAAAACCAGTGCAGTTGCATAAATATCACTTGATTAACACAACTGTACTAAGACTTTTAAGCACATTTTACTTAAGTTGAAAAAAAAGTCAAATTGTAAGTATTCAGCGAATTTGTTTATGCATCCAATCAATTCACTATTTTATTCCAAGGGAAGCTGGTGTATATCTGCCCTTATTTGTTCACTCATGTATCTTACTGACCTCAGTGTAGAGGACCAAGTATGGCTCTAGACATGTAGCCACTCAGGGATTCAGCAGAGAGGAATAGGTGGGCAAGAGGACTGGGGGGGAACTGGAAGCCCTAAGGAGAGGACTAGAAGAGCAATAACAACATCCTTAAATCGTAGGTGTGGCACCAAGACATAAAAACAGATGTGTGATGCAAAGAAATTGAGTTATTCTGTTGAAAGAAAGGTCGCCAGTGGCCTTGTTTGCTCTGCACACACACTGTAGATTTACCAGGTCTCCCTACCTCATTCGCCTCCTTAGAGGCTTCTCTGACCTCCCTATTTAATTAAAGTTCATCTTGACTCCTTGTGTTTAAACAGCATAACTTGCCCTTCATGTCTCCTAGCAAAACACACAAAATTTGTTGTGTGTTCTCTTTTGCTCACTAGAGGATTATCCCAGCTAGCTCCTAGTTAAATGAAGGGGCAGTTGTCCAAGCTCTCCATTGATTACTTTATTACAATAGTTACGCTTCTCCTCAAGATGACAAAATACTGCCGAGAAGCAATTTAAGGGAGGGCATGTTTATGGTTTACCTTGGCTCATGGTTTCACGTGTCTGAGTCCATCATGGTGGGGAAGTCATAGAGGAGACCTTGGTGTTGGAAGTCTGGCTGTAGTAGTTCTCCTTGGCCCACGAAGAGACAGAGTGAGGCCTCTAGAGGCAGGTATACTCTTCAAAGTCCAGACCCTCGTGACTCACTTCAGCCATCTGGGCCCTACTTCCTAAAGGATTCACAGATTTTAAAATAGCATCACAGGCTGGGAGGGTGGGCATTGAAAACGTGAGCCTGTCTGTGGATGGCATTTTAGATTCAAACCACAACAGTTAGCCTCGGTGTCTGCCGTTGCCCAATAAAACTTGCACTTGAAATTGTTGCTTGTGGCTCTATGTTTATTGGGAGCACTCTTGACTGTCAACAAAATGCAATATATATGGTGTTTGTAGCCAAGCAGCTTCAATATACACGGAGGATGACTAACCTCTAAATTGTATCTGTTCATACAAAAGTAGAATTGTAGTTTGTGGTGGTGTCTTTAATTGGTATTAATTGATATGAATTACTGATGGTAGGATAATATCTTAAACTGACGTGGCTCTAGTTTCCTGCAGCATTTTTTTTTAGAAAGTCTAATGTGTGAACAAATGCAGATATATTTGGATCCTCTCATTTTGAGGTTGTCTGCAGTACTGCTCTGGTGTCTCCATAATCTAGTAAGAATTTTCTTGGAATTTTGTTTGTAATGACCCTCCCCCACCCCCACGGCAAATTATATTTGTATTTATTTGTCTATTTTTTCAGTTGTGCATTTCTAATTTGTAAAGGACTAGAGAGTCAACTATCTTAAACACTGACTTTCAGCCACACCTAAGTGTACTCATTAAGCCGATAGATTTCTCTCAAATCAGTTTTGCAGACATAGGAATCAAGTGACTCGTGCTGGAGGCATTGAAAAGTGTAACTAAAGGTATGGGCTCTGACTAATGTCGTGATGCATGTGCTAACACTCAGAAATTCTAGTTGTACTTTTACTCTCTGTACGTCCTCCTAAACACAATAGTGATATCTTCTATTACCCCAGGTGATGCCTAAAGCCATGGATCTTACCAAATCCTGTGCGTACTATTTTTTTCCTAGGCAGTATGAGTACCAACGGTTGATATATTTGTATTAGATTCATGATCTGAGTTCGAATCTTGGTACTGTTAATTCTGAGCCTGTGCATTTAGAAGGTTTTTTTCCCTCTAGACTGCTTTTCATTTATGAATTGGGGATGATCATACCTGTTTTGAAAATGTTGTAATAATGCCTATTTGGTAGCATCTTTTAGTTGTTTAAAACAACAACATAAAAAACCCCTACTTGTATTATATTATATTTTATGCTTTAGCCAGGTTTCTACCCAAATTAGAACTTTAAATAGTTTTTTTTTTTTTTTGAGATGGTCATAAGTTTACCTTTCTTCTTTACCTTCTCACTTACAGGAGCAATAAGGAAAAGTTCCTAAAAATCGAGACAAATGAGAGGAGGGCAGAATAATATACTTGTGTTCTTGTTACAGTTTAATTATAAAAGTCCTCCATAGGCTCATGTTCTGAATGTTTGGTCTTTTGGAAGCAGCAGTATGAATACTTTAGAGGGTGAGGCACAGCTGGAGAAAGTAGGTCAGTAGGACAAGTACTTCAGGGTGTCTTATTCTTGACCCTTTCCTGAATTGCTCTGTGCTTTCTGGCCACTGTGAAGTAAGCAACTCTCCTCTGCCCGCAGCTCCTACTGCTATGATGCAGTGGTGTCAAGAAAGCATGGACTAAAAAAGACTCCACAACCCTAACTACAAACACTTCCCCTTAAGTCGATTCAGCCAGGCAATTGACTCATGCCGTATGCAAAAGAACAAACTAACAGTGCTCATGTGAATTACAGATAATATGGTCTGATCTATGAAATTATTATGAAGATTAGTCAAATTAGCATTTATATGCAGACTTAAAACTTTGTGTTGCAGTAATTGCTTGATGATGGTATTATCACTGACAATAATTTTAGCATTATTATGGCTACCTTAGAGTGGGGGATTTGTTTGATGCCCCTAAACATTGTACTTGAGAAAGCTTGGATATTTTACTAATGTGTTAGAGCTTGGTGCTTGTTTACTAAATAGAAATGTCAGTGATTTCTGTCCATTAATGCTGTTTAGTACTGAAAAACATTGAAGTCAATAAGGAGATTCTTGTAGTTCCTGTATGTTCAAAGCATCTGGGGATTTTATGTTATCAGTGCCATTTATTTGAGTAACCCTAATTTAACAAATGGGTTGAGTGCCGCCTTACCCAGAACCCTGGGCAATCTTCAGATAGTGAAGGTATACTCTGGGCACACAGAATCATGTGCTGATTAATGGAGTAATATTTTACACGAGTATTAAAGAAGGCAATGAGGTTAGTTAAAAATTTAATTATTTTTTTTCATGAGAAATAAAAACTAGACTTTGTCAAAGAGAAGGCATGTGGACTTTTTGAGTGAATAATGTTTTATTCTCATGTTAGTTACAGGAAATGGGTGGTTCTAAGAACTGAAAAATTACTTCTGAGGTAGATCTGTATTTCCCTTGATTAATATTTATTAACTGATTTAGTGAAGATGATAAAGACTCATGAATACATAAAATACACTTATACTTTTTCAAATCAAGAAAATTATGTGTATTATTACTTTTCTTATCACCTCTACCAAATACCCAGAAAAAACAACAAACAAAAGGGAGGAAAGGTTTTACTTTGGCTTGTGGTTTAAATGGATCCAGTCCATCATGGTAGGGGAGGCATGGAGGGGCTCTATAGCAAGAGGAGAATTGTTAGGAGGACCCTGCGAATCTCCATGGATCAAAAATTGGAAAGCAGGAAATGCTGGCACTGGGCTGACTTTCCCCTTCCCCGTTTTCTCTCAGTCTCAGACCCCTGAGATGTCACGGCTTACATTCTGGGTAGATCTTTCCTTCTCTATTAAACCTGTGCAGTATCCTCACAGATACACCCAAATATGAGTCTCATTAATGGATGACATTTAAAAAATTTTTTTAATATTTTTTAATCAAGTGAAGTAGACAAGTAAAATTACCTGTCACAAAGAGTTAGAGTGTATCACGAGTATTCTTTGGAAAGATGTTTTCAAAGTTCCTGGCACTCAGGAGATTCAACTCTAACCATGCTAAGTTTCTCTCAGAGGAGATTAAAAACAGTTATGCCTTAGAGGACAAACATCACAAATGACCAAGTTGCTGGTTAATAAAATGTGAGATCACTCCACATAGCTCTTAGTTCTTTATGTTATCTGAGAGTGCTTGAATAGCCCCACTTTACACAAGCATGGAGTAATTTTAACTCAGAAAGAGAAAATATAATTCTCTGTGGTCCTTTGGGTTGAGACAAGAGATTCCATGTTTGAAAAGAGACATACTCTTAACTAGTATTTAGAACTCAAGCTTAGTAAGCTCTCAGTGTCAAACTTAATGTGAAGTTCTGCAGGAATAGAAACCCTGACTAAGACAGCACTCAAACCTTAGTTTTGATGTGCATATTTTGGAAATTTCATGTTAATGTGGTTTTGTTCATGTAGCATATTCTTTGGGATGTTGAATTGTGTAGAAACATGAGTCAATCCTTTATTTCTTCATATTGCCAAGAATACTGTATTCTGTGGATATACACCAATTTATTTTGTTGATGGATGTTTGTTTCTCCGTATTGTGCATGTTATGCTTGCCACTGCTATGAGCATTGCTAAGTTTGTTTTTGTGAACATATGTTTGGTTACATATTCACAAATGGAGAAGTTGAGTCACAAGGCAAATGTGTTTAACCATTAAAGGAACTGCCAAACTCCTTTTCAGAGAGATTGTACTTTTTCACATTCTGTCCATCTATGAATAACGTTTTCAGTTTTTCTTCATGCCTGATAGCACCTGCCATTGTGTTTTGTAAATTATAGCTGTCGTTGTGTGTGCAAAGTGATATTTCATTCTGGTTTTGCTTTCTATGTTGCTCATGGTTAATAATGCTGAGTTCATGTGCACATTGGATTTCTTCTTCAAGACTGTCCATTCAGATCTGTTGCCAGTATTCTTTTTGCTAGTTGTGTTTTCTACTCAAGATACATCTATTGCATGCATCTTGATTGGCATTTTGATTGGCATCGTGTGCACCTGTGATTGGCAAGTAGTTTCTTCATGCCAGGGGAGACCCTTTCACTTTCTGTTGTTGTCCTTTAATGCACAGAATTTTTCACTTCAATGAAATTCTATTATGTCTTGGTGCTATAACCAAGAAAGGGTTGGCATAAGGCACTGATCTATGGGTATCATAGTATGTTATTAGGAGTCATTTTTATTGCTATGTTCCTTTGGCAGACTTATAATAATTTTTCTCCTAGACCCATGGCCTATTTAGTCTTTCTCGGCCATTTTAGCAGTGTTAGGTATGCGTTCTACCGGGCCTTAATGAATAAGAAATGGATGGTTACTCCCATCACATGTGTACCACGATTGAGCTTGCAGGTAGATTACTGCTACAGCTTGAAGGATGTGTGCCTGGGAGATATGGATGATTTCCTTTTTGGTAGCATGCTGAGTACCTTCTACTACCACAAATACTAGTCAGTATAGATGAAGTTCTCAAGCTATACACCAGGTTTTCTTCTCTGTTTTTCGTGACATAAGTAAATGCTGCATTTGGAAATAGGGCCTTACTACCAGATTTTGGAGAGCAAACAGTAGCCTGTGATGTTTACGGTGGTTCTGTGGGGCCACTTTGGCTGATGACTTTTTTATTATTAATCATTTTATTCATTTACATTTCAAATGATATCCACCTTCCTGGTTAAGCTTCCAGTGAAAAAAAGGCTACAGTTTCAACAAATGATGTTGGTTCAACTGGTTGTGGGCATATAGAAGAATGCAAATTGATCCATTCTTATCTCCTTGTACAAAGCTCAAGTCCAAGTGGATCAAGTACATCTACATAAAACCAGATACACTGAATCTAATAGAAGAGAAAGTGGGAAAGAACCTCACACACATTGGCACAGGGCATATTTCCTGAACAAAACACCAATGGTTCATGCTCTAAGATCGATAATTGACAAATGGAACTTCATAAAATTGCAAAGTTTCTGTAAGGCAAAGGACACTGTCAATAGGACAAAACTGCAACTAAAAGATTGGGGAAAGATCTTCACTAACCCTACATCTGAGAGAGTGCTAATATCCAAAATATACAAAGAACTCAAGAAGTTAGACTCCAGAGACCCAAATAACCCTATTAAAAAATGGGGTATAGAGCTAAAAAAGAATTCTCAACTGAGGAATCTGTTAAGAATTCCTTAAAGAAATGTTCAACATCCTTAGTCATCAGGGAAATGCAAATCAAAATGACCCCGAGATTCCACCTCACACCAATCACAATGGCTAAGATAAAAACTGCAGGTGACAGCAGATGTTGGCTAATGACTTAACAAGATGTAACCTATTCTTGACAGTGGACATTTTACTTAATGGCATAAGAAGTCTAGTGGGTTATTCTCTCCCCTATTATTTGGTGACTCCATTTAGAATCCTTTCATGTATAGAAACTTCTACAGTAGTAGAAGCCCATGTGTTTTGTCAAAAGGCCTCTAGCTTTCCCTCCTTATATTCCCTTGCTTATCCTTGTTGTGGATAGCCCTGGTATTGCTTGTATTTTGATGCTAATTCCACTCTCCAGGGAGGGGCTGCAAAAGAGGAATGAGTCATGTACTCAGGTGACTTCTTGTGAACCACCCCTAATGAATACAAGAGCCAATCACTGGGCAAGTAGGAAGGACTTCCAGGTTGGATAGGGGAAGAGAAGAAGCAGGAGAGAGTTAGGTCCTTTTGGACAGGGATAGTGTGAGGACAAGATGTAGCTACTAACGTCTCCCGGTTTCAATGGCCATTGAGTTACCATTGTTTCTGAACTAAGTTTGCCTTGCATTTTCCTTTATGTGGTGGCTCATCTGGGTTCAAGAGAGAAAGGTACAGTGGCAAAACATGGGTTTGCCTGATGTGCACCACAGAGGCTGTGGGGGATTTGAAGCATGGGGTTAGCATGGTAGCGACCTGCCAGTGGGAACCTAGTGTGCAGGGTGGAGACGTTTTGGGAGCTCCAGACCAGAGAGTCTCCACAAGATAAAAACAGGTTGGCCATTGCCTGCCAGTGCATGGCTGGCCAGCCCGCCGGGGCAGAGAGTAGCAGGGAACAAGCACGGGAACATGCCGTTTCATTTTTTAAATATTTACCACAACATACCCTTCTCTTCCATCCTCTTCATATTTAATTCTATTCAAATATCACAATTCTCTCTTCATAACACTATATTTCCCTTTACTTAGGTCAGCCCCTCCACCACACCTGATCCCTTACGAGGCACCTAATCTCTATGGTTATTTAGCTTATAGCACACAGACTAAAGGTTTAAAAGCTAACATCCACATATAAGCAAAAACATATATTTGACTTTTGGGGTCTGAGTTACCTCACTTAGGATGATTTTTTTCTAGCACCATCCATTTACCTGTAAATTTTGTAATTCCATTTTTTAATAGTGGAGTAGTAATCCCCTTGGTAAATGTTTCACAAGCAAACCAAACCAAACTACAAAAAATATCGAGTTCAATTTGTGATGGCCAAGTATTCCTAAGTATTGAATATATCCTGAGGTGTGACTGATTAATTAGTATCACTTCATAGAAGTAGACTGGTCTTTCTTCTTCTATGGGATCAATTGCAAAAAGCATCTTGGCTTGAGTTGGAATTTTGTGTTTGCTTACCCTCATCTGCACTGGGATTTTGTCTGGTTATAGTGAAAGACCTCCGAGCTGGGGAGACCCTCGCTCAAGTCTCGGGATGGCGCGACCCCCCAAGAACTCAGGAAAGACCGTCCTTGCTGCAATCACATGAGGTTTATTGGGGGCCAGTGCACTGGGGTCGTGCTCATAACCCACGCAGGGGTAGAGGAGTCCAACCCGAGCAGCTGAAGTCAGGGGTATTTAAAGAAAAAAACCACAAAGGGGTGGGGAACGGAAGGAATTTGCGTTATGGGGAAGTACAGAATGTTCTAAGTTAGTCACGAGTCAGTTGCACAAACATTTCTAGTTCATGAAACATTGTGCCTCTGGCCCTGGGGCCAGGCCAAGGTCACCCGTTTCTTAGGAGAAAGAATGTCCTTGGGTGGGGTTTGATCAAGCAGGCGATTTCAGGCCTATTTCTGTTTCTGACTCCAAGTGTGCTAGGGGTCTAACTTTCCTCATAAGGGGGTCAGGTCTTACAATAGCATGCACAGTTCTTGTCCAAGCTGTTAGTTTCTGTCAATTCATATGTTCATTTACCTTGATGTATCTGGAAAATAGTGTTTCTTTGGTGTCATCCACTTTTGGATCTTAAAATCTTTTGAAATCTATCATTCTTTAAACAACTGTACTTAGGTTTAAACATTTATCTAAGAACAGTTTAGAAGAACTGAAAAATATTAAATTATGTACAGCTTATATATTTTTTTCTAAGAGAAAATATTTAGGATAACTAGTTTTTTTTGATATATGGAACTTTGTATATGAAAGATGAAGCAAATTTTTAAAGTATGATAATGTTATGAGATAAGCATGCTCTTAGCATGGAATTGTTCTTGTATATTAACACATAATATAAATTAGTTATCTAATGATATTTAATGTTCATAAAAGCTACAGGCAGCCCAATGATCAAAAATTATTATGCTACCCAATGTCATCTAGATATTGAGAGTAGATATCAATATCTAAACAAACAGATGAGAATTGATGTATTTTAGAAATATTCCTGTCAACAAAATTTGAAAAGTTTTAAGGAATAAAAATTTTCAGTTGGTATAGTGTAGTTATAGAAGTAATTTTCATGATACTATAGGTGTGTTTTAGAATGCTGCACTTTCCTATTCACCTTATCTTATTCTGATTAAAAGAGAAGAAGCAGAGTCCTTGGAAGGGTAGTTATCTCTTCCATGAGTAAAGTGCCAGTTTGTACCAGCACTGAGCTAAGTAGTAACATTGCTAGCCATTACTGAGTACATGCTGTGTGGATTTAGTGAAAGTATTAGTCCTGTGGTACTTATTTGTAAACTGAAGGTTACAGAAGGTGATTATCTTTGTCAGTGGTGCAGAGGTCATTAGCAGTGGAGTTAACACTGTTTAAATATGTCTTGATCCTAGCATCTGTGTCTTGCTGCCCCTAGGAGAGATACTAGAGCAAGAGTTCAGTGTCTCAGATCTTGCTCTTGTCACTCTCTTGCCATTTTGGTATCATTTCTCTTCCATTTGATTTGTTTGGGAAAATACCATGGAAATAATACTCTAATGTTATCAACATACTTCTTTGTTCTGGGTATCAGCCACCATGGTGATTAGTTGATACCAATTAATGCCTGCAGGTCATGAGATGAAACACTATTTCCTCCTGGGTTACAAGGACAGCAGTCATACTTGCTTAATGACTCATCTTATTCTACTGGGATTATTTTCTTTATTTGTTTACCCTGCAATAATTATGTTCAAATTCAATGGCATTCACAGGCACTAAGGGTTATGACTTTAAATATCATCTTGAGAGATGCTGCTCCACTCAGGTCACTAAGTTTGATATTTCTCTTACAGTTGAAATATCATAGCCTGAGAATCCCTTAGGGAAACATGGACGGTGGATGGGATCGTTCAACTGAAAGTCACATGGTCCTTCTGCATCAATGGGTTATTTTTTATCATCTATTTTATAAAATGGATGTGTTTTTGTGATTGTGTGGTCATTCTTGTGTTTAAAGGTCCAAGAGATGGGATTTCAACCAGTTCTGTCTGATGTGTTGTCATGTAAGGAGAATATCAATCAACACAGTCAGTCTGTCAGACTGGGGACTGTGACAACTCTACAGCAGCATGACGATGGCTGGCTACAGAAGTGCAGCTTTTAGTCGGAAAAGCAGCTTTAAGAGTAGCTTTAGTGAATCTCTACCACAGCTGTCTTTTTCTCAGAGACAGATAATCCCTGACCCGGGGATAAGATGCTCTTGTAGGAAATATACATTCAGACAAGATATATTAGACAGGTAGTCATTATCAACTTGGGAGAAAGACAGCTTACATTCAATATATTTGTATTGATTTTTTTTCTGTCTTTTAAATGTTTTTATCCAACCCTTTTTGCCTTTAAATTTAATTTACTATCTTAAGGTAAGTTCTCTCTATGTAAGTTAGTACATTTTCAAAAGCAAATATATCTAGTATAATGTTTAGTCTTGTCTAGTAACCATTGTTCTAGGGAGGATATGCCTCTGTGAAAAACATATTAAAACTTGTTAAGTTCTAAATTTGGACCCCAATGACATCAATGGTTTTTAAATTGAGCTGAGAATACTCCTTGGACATAGTGAGTCACAGCTGTGATGGCAGTCTGTGTGGCTGTAGACAGTGACAGCTGTGATGGCTGTCTGTGAGGCTGTAGACAGTGACAGCTGTGATGGCAGTCTGTGTGGCTATAGACAGTGACAGCTGTGATGGCAGTCTGTGAGGCTGTAGACAGTGACAGCTGTGATGGCTGTCTGTGTGACTGTAGACAGTGACAGCTGTGATGGCAGTCTGTGTGGCTGTAGACAGTGACAGCTGTGATGGCTGTCTGTGAGGCTGTAGACAGTGACAGCTGTGATGGCTGTCTGTGAGGCTGTAGACAGTGACAGCTGTGATGGCTGTCTGTGTGGCTGTAGACAGTGACAGCTGTGATGGCAGTCTGTGTGGCTGTAGACTGTGACAGCTGTGATGGCAGTTAATGTGGCTGTAGACAGTGACAGCTGTGATGGCAGTCTATGTGGCTGTAGACAGTGATAGCTGTGATGGCTGTCTGTGAGGCTGTAGACAGTGACAGCTGTGATGGCTGTCTGTGTGGCTGTAGACTGTGACAGCTGTGATGGCTGTGTGGCTGTAGACAGTGACAGCTGTGATGACAGTCTGTGAGGCTGTAGACAGTGACAGCTGTGATGACTGTCTGTGTGGCTGTAGACAGTGACAGCTGTGATGGCTGCCTGTGTGGCTGTAGACAGTGAC
>CM052720.1:21165590-21190137 GCA_028551405.1 Uromys caudimaculatus
GCTGTGATGACAGTCTGTGAGGCTGTAGACAGTGACAGCTGTGATGGCTGCCTGTGTGGCTGTAGACAGTGACAGCTGTGATGGCTGCCTGTGTGGCTGTAGACAGTGACAGCTGTGATGGCTGCCTGTGAGGCTGTAGACAGTGACAGCTGTGATGGCTGTCTGTGTGGCTGTAGACAGTGACAGCTGCGATGGCTGCCTGTGTGGCTATAGATAGTGACAGCTGTGATGGCTGCCTGTGAGGCTGTAGACAGTGACAGCTGTGATGGCTGTCTGTGTGGCTGTAGACAGAGCTGTGATGGTAGTCTGTGTAACTGTCTGCTGTGACATGAATACTTTGCATGAATTTTTCCCATTTTAAAATGTTTTTATTACTATATTTATTTGTTAGGAGATGGGTATGTTATGTAAAATAAAGCCTCCAAATAACAGTGGCTTAACCACAATCTAAGCTTAGCTTTTCCTTCCACACGGTTCTACCAGGTGATCAAGGACATACAATGACTGACAGTACCACAAGCCCCTCCCACCTTCTCCTGTCACCTGCAGTGTAGAGAGTCTTTGTCCACCTCATGATTAATCACTCCACACATTCAGTCCAATTTGCAAATAGGAAAAGAATGCTTTCCTTTCAGAGTGTAATCTAGAAGTAACTTAGAATCCTCACAGCTCATGATTAGTGACATAGTCCTTTGGGACACCACACCGAACAACACAGGAGGCAAAATAATAGTCTTTGTGTTAAGCTCTCTTGTTCTGAGAGGAATGGGGTATGGGAGAGGGTTGCTATTCCCAGGGAACTAGCAGGTCATTTCTTCATCATAATAATTTTAACTATCTTCACTTTTTTTTTTTTTTTTAGTTTTTCGAGACAGGGTTTCTCTGTATGGCCCTGGCCGTCCTGGAACTCACTCTATAGACCAGGCTGGCCTCGAACTCAGAAATCCGCCTGCCTCTGCCTCCCAAGTGCTGGGATTAAAGGCGTGCGCCACCACTGCCCGGCTCTATCTTCATCTTTTAGTGGGTTTTTATTGCCCATTTCTGAGGTTACATTGAGAGACTTTTCGCTTGCATTTCTGTCTGCTCATTGTTAATCTACCCATTTTTATCTTTTAAGGAAAAGTTAACTTAACATTAAAGTTTGTTAACTTTGCCAGTAGCCTAAAGCATACAATCTGTAAGACTCCTTAAGTATTATCTTTATCTACCTATTGTCAGCCCTCTAGAAATGCTTAGTTTTTCATTAATGCATCCATTAACAAATTTATTAGCAAGCATGTGTTGCATGCCTCCTGTGCGTCATGTACAGTGTCTCACTTATGGTTCTAAGCTAATTCTCTGGATTGTGGGTAGAAGGCGGAGTCATAGATGCACCCGTTTTGTTACCATCACAATTCCCTCTGACACTTGTTTCCACCATTTTCATGCTTGAGAGGTTAAATCCATCTTAAGAATAGCCCTTTAAAGCTCGTTCACACAGTCAGAGTGGTTAATTTGCCTTACAGACTACTTAGCTGGCACATTTCAACTTACATATGTTTGTATAGTCCACAACTGTTTGCTATAAAATGCATCGTGATGGAGCCATAATTAAACTTAGTACCTCATGGGAACTGTAGAACAGTAGTACAATGTAAGCGTAAACCAAGTCGTATCCTGTGTCTCATTGATTACTTGTTCCAGAACAACTTCTTTCAATCCCCAATCCTACCACTTGATGTGTATCTTTATAGTGAACACACCTTTGGTTGAGATTATCTTTTAGAATTTCCATATACAATTCCAAGTCTTGTGAAATAGAAACTTACATAACCAACCTGTCATAATTGGAGGAAAAGCCCTTGGTATTGAGAAGGCTTGATGTCCCAGTGTAGGGGAATGCCAGGGCAGGGAGGTGGGAGTGGGTGGGCAGGTGGGTGAGCGCCCTCATAGAAGCTGGGCGAGGGAGGATGAGATAGGGGATTCCCAGAGGGGAAACCGATAAAGGGGATAACATTTGAAATGTAAATAAATAAAATATCCAATAAAAAAGAAGTAAAGAGATAATACATATTTATTATTTTGCTAACCCTAGAGGCAAAAATTACCCTAAGTCTTGTCTACTCTTGATTCACACAGATCTATGTGCTGGCCAACAAACCGAAAAGATATGCGGAAAGCACCAAAGGGGAGATAAACATTCAGAACAAATGCTTTGAGCAATTTATTGCACTCAGCTGTGAAGTAGTTGCTCTGGGTCCATTTCTAACCTAGTGTATCAGCTCTCTATAGCAACAAATGATTGTTTTGTTCCTTAACCTTAACCTTGGTCGGAAAGAGGAACAGACAGGAAGAAAAGGAAGAGCCCCAGTCCTGCGAGCCTGGGGTGTCCATGCAGTTCGTCACCAGTCTGTCTTTGTACTGGCCTTTGCTTAGATGAGATGATAGTCAGGATCTGGTAGCTTGCACTTCTGAAGGTGCTTGTTTCTAACTGGATAGATTTCTGCTGACAAATTCACATTTTGATCAATTTTTCTTACAAGGATAAAAGAACATCCATCTTGGTGAGGTCACTTGCTCTTTTGCCTTTTATCTTAGCTATCAAAGTCTGATCAAGTTTGGAAGTAAATGTAATTTGAACAGAGACAATGCAGAAAAGATTAGACCTTGTGTGGTATCCATGTTATGAAAATTATTCCTTACATATTAAAGTTCAGGAAAAGCATATTAGAACATCTTAGCTGCTATTCTATTTGGTGAAGAGACACCATCACCAAAGCAACTTATGAAAGAAAGCATTTAATTGAGGGCTTGATTACAATTTCAGAGGGTGAGGGTAGGGGTCTCTGCAAACACCATGGTCAGCAGAGTGTCAATCCTGTGTCAGATCACAAGGAACCTCTGTTCAACACAACTCAGTAGCTGGTGGTCCAAATTTGTAGAGTCTGACACTAGATTGTTTATTTCAGGCATATTTAAATACATCACAATTTGGAAAAATGTTTCCTGGGGGCGGGTAACTAAATCCCATGGGTATAACAAAGCTTAAGGCATGACAACAGTGAAATATTCTTTGTAAAGTACACGAGGCCTCTTCCATAAAGATGCGTTCTATGTATACATGGACTACACATTACATCTTAAGGGTCTCGGGGAGGATCTAGTGTGGTCTTCGTTCTACAGACAGTGCAAAAATCAACAAGCTACTAGCTACCTCCGTTCCCAACCTTCTGGGCAGGAAACAGGTTATACATCTCTGCCCTGGAAGAGACCAGTCTGCATTTAACATTCCTGGTTTTCCTAGTGCTTATCGGTGAGCACAAGGACTGTGTGCCTCCTCCAGGTGAGTCCATGGTCATTACGGTAGGGAGCATGGTAGCAGGCAGGCAGACATGGTGTTGGAGCAGCAGCTAAGTGTTCACATCCTTATCCACAAATTGGAGGCATAAAGAGGAAGAGTTTTATGGTCCTCCTCCTCTAATAAGACCAAGCCTTCTAATCCTTCCTAAAACAGCTTTGATGACTAGAGACAATCACTCAGATGTATAAGCCTATGGGATCATTCTCACTCAATAACCACAAACGCTTAGGTTTCTTTCATTTCACATTTATCTTTAAGTGTTTAACATATACTATAATTATAACTTAGCCTATATTAGTCTAGTAATTTTTATTATTTATAAAGATAAAAGTATATAAGATATTATTCTAGTTTTCTTTCTGTTGCTATGACAAATGCCATGACCTAAATCAATTTAAGGGTGAAAATGGTTTATTTTGCTTATAGGTTACACTTTTTTATTACAGGACATCAGCACAGGGATTCTAATAGGAATTTGAAGCAGAAACCACTGATGAACATTGGCTTCAATTCAAAGTTATGTTTGATAACCTTCGTATATAGCCTAGGACCACCTGCCTAGGGCTGGGCTGGATAGTGGGCAGCCGCACAGATCTGGGTGGCCTCTTCTTTATTAATTAACAATCAAAGCAATCCCTCATAGACAAATCCACAGTCTAATCTGATCTGGAAAATGCTTCAGTTGAGAGTCCCCTCTTGGATGACTCTAGGTTATCTCAATATTACAACACTAGTAGAGATATCCCACTTTTCTTGAAACTTTTTTTTGGAATATTTGTGCTTTGCATGAAAAATGTCTAATAATAAAGGATGAGTAGAGACAGAGTCATTCTCGACTTTCACTGTTTGTCTTTATCACATTAGCTGCAACTCTGAATTTTGATATAAGAGGAGTCAAAATAATGGGTGTAAAACTATTTTCAAAGTTCGTGGAAGAAGTATTTTGGATGTAACATTAGTCATAAAGAAGTCCAGAGGAAAACCAATTGTTCTTTTCATATTTCATGGTTTTGTCCTGTCATGGACAGAGTAGATGAAAATTTATAACATTAAAATTTAATTTAATTCTGGAAAGCATGTAAAATTAATAGAGAATTTAAGCACCACTTTAAAAACACAAATAGCAATGCTTGGGTTTATCTAACTGACTTAATAGTGAATTTCTGTTTTCATTTTCTGCTGGATCTTTACCAAGGATGACATGCAAATGGTTAAAGAAGGAGAGTGGGGTTATGAAGTTTTCTTTTTTAATTTGGATTTTTAGTGAAGTATATAGGTATTATGGCCTATAAATGTTTAAGTTTACAATTTTTTTCTTCTTGCTACTGTTGCATAATTTATTTTTCTCTTCCTCTCCTCACTTCCTTTTGTTTGGCCTATAAATATAAGACTTAACTGAAGGGAAGCAGCTGTCCCTGAGAACAGTATAAAACCATGTGAGAAGTTGGGTATAGGACCAAGGCTCAAAAGTGTCCTCTTTCGGTTTATAAGACTCGCACACGGTGGGGAAGTGTGTAGTCGGACTCTGTGCACTGAGAAGTCCCTCGTGCACTTTGACACCCAACAGATATTTATCTCATTTCCCCACCACCTGCGGAAGAGTGTGCTAGGGGTAAGGCAAGTGAGTCACTGCTATGCCCTTGAAGCGTTTCAAAACAAACTTGCATGAGAAGAAAGGCAGTCATTGTGAAGAACTTTACAATGCATGGGGCAAATACAATTAGATGTACTGCTCTACCTAGTCGGAAAGAGATGTGAAAGCCTTCTGAGAAGGGGTGCTCAAGTTGACTCACAATAGATGGGCAGATGCCAGCAAGAGGTGAGAGAAAACTGAGGGTAGAGAGCCTCAGCCACAATGGCGGATATGAACCCAGTGCTTGGGTACAGCGATGGGGTTTAGCATTGATGCATACTGGATTTGAGTGAGAAGCAAGGAGAAATGCAGAATGGAGTTAATCCCTATGGGACAACTTGTGCCAAATAATGGGTCTTGAACTTGATTATGTAGAGATAGGAAGCCTGGAAATAATCAGTCATAGGGTGAACATGAGCAGATTTACTTTAAAATGATTCCACCCAATATGTAGGTAAAGAATGACTCTTCAGGAAGCAAGCATGCATATAAGAATATAATTTAGAAAAAAAAAAGAATATAATTTAGGAGGTTGTTGAGATAACGTAGGATGGGTAAATGGGGCAATGAACTGGGACGTAAGTGTGCTTTACTGCTTGGTAAGGGTACTTACATGCCTTTATTGCCTTGGAAACACTGCTGAGTCATAGTCCTACTATTTCCTACCCTATTTGCCACAGCACTTAAACCAAGAGCCAGGGGCCACTCTTTGAAGAGGAATTGAATGTGTGTAGTTTATTTCCATAATTGGAATAAAGATGATCGGATTCCTTATCTGTGGTTTCCATATCTGTGCTAAGCACCTGGATACAGTGCCTCAGTTTCTCTTACATTTCTGGCTGCTGTGGAAGAATACCTGATAGAAACAACAACAGTTTAAGAAAGGCAAGACTTAGTTGGGGTCATCAGTTGGGTGGATACAGTTTATCACACCAAAACCACGGGGAATTTGGGGCCATCACAGGTAGTGAGAGCTGATGATACAGTTTCTTATATATTGATAAAGAAGAGATAGCTAGAAGGGCCTAGGGCCAGACTATGTAATCTTAAGGCCCACTTCTAGTGAACTACCCCCCTCTAGCTAGGTCCCACTTACTGGTCACACAGACAGGGATCTGCCTACAGCTGGGGTCCAAAAATTCAGAGGCACAAGCCTGTAGGAGACATTTCCTATCTAATCCAAAATGAGATTACAACCTAAACATTTGATATGTATACTTACAACTTCTCAAAAAATATAGCAGTGCCAAGTATTTGCTTACAAGATTGCTCTGTGGATGGGAACAAAACTGTTGGCTGTGATGTGGTTGGTGTCTATGAGGTGATTTTTTTCTCAACTTGCCTTTGATCAGTGCTGAGGCATTAATCACCCCCTAAATTTTGTAGCTGATAATCTTTGGTACATCTGGTGTTAGGAGTGCAGTCGTTTTGAATTTTCAACACACAGTATCGTCATTGACTCAGAAGTTTTGGTTTCCCTAAGGAGGCCAGGAAAAACCTAATGTTTATTACTTGGACCCCGTTTTTGAAAAGCATATCCAAATTATTCCAATTTGGTTATTCATGTAATTATCCTCTTTTCTGGTTCTTCAAAGACTTTTTCTTCTCTCCTTCTTTTGCATTTCCAGGAAAGACCCTCCTTCGGCTTCATCCTTCACCTGTCTTAGAAACAACAGCACATTTTAACCACAGATTTGTAAGTATCCTTTAAATTTTTCTCTACTTAAGAAATTCGATCAAATTTGGGGAAAAAGTAGCTCTTTTGGCAAGATACAGCTACACAGTATGAATGGACCTGAAAATTTGAAAAATCTACTACTCTTCCAAAATAGCAACAGAATATTATGAAAGAAATCAAACACCAGTCAAAAAAGCTTTTTAGCCCGTGTACGTACAATTAGTGAATATTACACTTATTCTTTGGCCAGTTCCTCTTTCCTGATGCCCTTCTCATTGTGCTCTTCTCCCATGTGTATCTGTGTCCACACGTTCTATGAGGCCAACGTGTTACCTATTACTCTATTGACATACCTTATATCCATGTTTTAGAACAGTTATGGCACAAGTAAGAAGGAAGAGAAAGATAGAACATGGATACAGGAAAGGGAAGCGTGTTTATACATGTATAAGTCATGCAGTGTGTATTTTGCACGCTTAGCAGTTTTAGTAAAAATTTAAAGTTTCATACTGCATCTCACACAGCTTAGCTCTGTTCAGTTTATTAACAGAAACATTTCTTAAGTACCTATGACTGTGTATAATAATTAATGGTTCAGTTCAGGATCTGGTGCAACCTGACCCATCCTATTCTACATAATCAGGAGTTTAAGGTTGAGCATGTATTTTGACAGATGTGTTATTACGTAAAGTTAGAGGAACCAGAGAGGAAAAAAAACCAAATAGAAACCTGTTGTACAAATGTTATCTGTGATGATACCATTTTTACACCTTATTGCAAGAAAACTGTGTGGATATACATCAAGTTCAAGAGTACAGTTTCAGGGGCCATGCTGTAGAGCAGTGGATCTCAGCCTTCCTAATGCTCCGACCCTTTCATACACTCCCTCCTGTTGTGGTGATTCCCGCCCCTCCCAACCATAAAATTATCTCATTGCTATTTCTTAACTGTAATTTTTCAACTGTTATGGATTGTAATGTAAATATCTGATATACAGGATATCTGATAAGAAAGCCCCAAAGAGATCAAGAGCTACGGATTGAGAAACGCCCATGTAAAGAGAGATCAAGAAGGCAAGGCCACTAGCTAAGGCTCTCACTGGCTTGGAAATCTGTATGGTACATGTCTGGACTGCACAGCTGTAAACATCTGTGTCTGTAGGTGTATTGACCGTGAACAATAACTGCTTAAGATCCTTTTAAGATCCAGGGAAAGTCTCAAATCACTGTTAGTTAGTAGTCATGGCCTTAACATTTATGGAGTAACCAATGCAGCCAGCCCACCGGAATTTGGCATAGTTTTAATTTGCCTCATCAGATAAGATCTAGCAAACTGTGTAGTTAAAAGGTATATCCAACTCTTAAACATTCAGTAGTGATCTGTTTCCTAGCTGTGTGACGTTACTTTTTGGTTCTAATCCGTTCACTTACTGATTTTCTAGTCTTGGGAAAAGTACCTGAACTCATTTCACTAGACAGTACAATGCAGCCTACAGGGCTTCCTTCATAGCTTTTAACAGGAACTAAATAAAAACTGATGAAATTATACTACATAGAGATGGAAGATGTCTACATTACTATCGTATTTCCTCATCTTTTCCATGTCATATTGTAAACCTTGCCCTCTATCCAATGGTGACTTCCTTAGTAAACATATAAACTGAATTATGAGTTAAGTTGGTCTCCGTAGAATCACTTTGAAAACTGTTTCAGAATGGATCCTTGGCCACACTTGCTGTTGTTTTCAGCAACCGTAGATCCTTGACCTGCAAAGTCATCTGTGGACCAGACTTTGAGAAAGATGCCTTTTTCTTTAAGGGAGATTCTCAAACTACTTGGTCATTAATACTAAAGGAAATGTTGTGGTTTGGGTTATAACAAATGGGTATTCCTAGAGCTCTTTTTCCTGAAATCCTGATTTAGCAGATTGAGTAGAAGTTTAGTTTCAAAAACCCCTGTCTCTGATTTCTATATTTCGAATTAAAGCCTCCCTGTGTTCTAAATGTTGAGCCAGGAAGCTGGATGTGTGCCTGGCCTGAGTGGGTGACAGGATATACTTAACATTTGACAGATCCAGATCAAATGGAAAGAGTTGAACACTGGTGTTGAGATGTCTAAAAACAGCCAGATGTGAGGATCAACTGGGAATACTGGGAGTTTTGCAGAGATCCAGGGGCTTGTACAGGTCCGTCCTAAGTCCTCTGCATACATGTTATGGCCCAATCACTTGGTGTCATTGTGGGAATCATAACAGTGGGAACAGGGGCTGTCTCTGACTCTTTTTGCCTACTTGTAGCACCCTTTTCCTCCTACTGGGTTGCCTTGTCCAGCATTACTGTGATGGTATGTGCATAGTCTTATTGTAGCTTGTTATGCTGTGATTGGTTGATGTTCCTGGAAGGCCTCCTCTTGTCTGGGGGGAAGGAGAGGAGGGGGTGGATATGGAGGTGAGGAAGATAGTGGGGGAGAGAGACTGGGGGAGAGGAGAGAGAAGAGACTGCAGTTGGGATAGAATATATGACAGAATATTTCTTTTCAAAGCCAGGTGTGAAATTCATTAAATGGCAGACTTTCTCTGCTTAAAAGGACCATTGGAGACCATCTGTCTAGCTTGTCTCTTCTTCATAGAGGAGGAGAGTAACTTAGTGCTTCCCCCACAGTCACAGAAGACAGGGATTACAAATCATATTTCTTCTCCCAATTCCACTCTGCCCCATCATAGTAGGCTGACTCTGCCTCTGCCGTTTCAGGAACCAGTAACACCACTGAATCCAGATTCTCTGAGCAGTCGAGCAGTGAGCTAGAAAGTTCTCTGACTCACCTGTTCATCTGCATTTGGAAAGCAAGAGTGTCTTCCTTCTGGAATCTCACTCACTCACTTGGAAGGCATCCAAGGCACCATAGAGGCAGGCTGTGTGTCCCATGTCCACCCCCACTGTCGCCCTCCTGCCTCTTCCTCTGTGCCTCTTATCAAACTCCATTACTGTGTTCCTTGCTAAGAAAGAAACTCCAGAAGGAAGACCAGGTTTCAAAAGGGAGATGAACATCTCAGATGAGAGGAAGCCACCAGCTAACCTGTCCCCGGTTTCCTCAACATGAATGGGTTGTTAGCATGAGGAGTCCACATGTATTTGTCACATTTAGTCTCCCCACCTTTGGGAGATTTGGTTTTGTGACCTCCAAAGAAGTGGAAGCAGCTTAGCCCATGTCTGTGCTTGCCCAAGGTCTTCTGTAAGAAGCAGGAACATGGAGATCAGATGACAACCCTTTGCGAAGCCTATGTGCCTCACACTTCGTTGCTGATTCTTTTTTAGCTCTGCCATGTAATACTGTGAAAACAGGTCAATTTTTAAACACGAATAACTTGAGAGTTTATGAATTGTTAAGTAGGACACACGAGCTACCTTGCAAATTATTCTCACCTCTCACTTAGACTTTGCAATGTTCTCTAAACTCTTATATTTTACAAGTGTGTAGGTACATATGTGGGTAGAGGGCAGTGGACAACCTTAGGTGTTGCTTCTTGGTAACTATGCACATTTTATTTTGAGGCAGAGTCTCTCACTATCTTGGAACTTGCCAGCAAGCCCTAGGGTTCACCTGCCTCTACCTCACCAGTTCTGGAATTATAAGTGTATGCCACCATGCCTGGTCCTTCTTTGTTTGTTTGTTTGTTTGTTTCTTTTGTTCCTTTTTAAAAACAAAAAACAAAAAAACCCATGGGATTTGCAAATTTAACCCAGATTTTCATGCTGACACAGAGTCATGAGTACTTTAACTGATAAATTATCAGTCCCTGCAAACTCACTTCTTTACATGCATGTATTGTGTGTGTGTGTGTGTGTGTGTGTGTGTGTGTGTGTTCATGTGGCTAAGAGTACATGTGTGTGCACTTGCCAGTGGAGACCAGAGGTTGATGTTGGGTGTCTATTTTCCATTGCTCTCCACCTTAAGACAGGCTCTCTTTTTTAACCTTAGCATCCTCTAGTCAAGTAGCTTTGGCCGGCCAGTTGACTCCAGGAATACCACATCTCTATCTTTCCAGCGCTGAGCATACAGACCCACACCCAGCATTTCTGTAGGTTCTGAGGATCATAGGTCCATATGCTTATGTGGCAATCATTTTACTGGCCAAGCTATTTTTTCTAGCTCCTTAGTTCATTTCTTAAATCCATTTTTCCTCTTGTCAAGCTGTGCCATTTGTTAGAGCCAAACAAACCTGAAATGCGGGTTTGATTGTCCACTATTTCTTAAAATCCTTCAATGACTTCCTGTTGCTGTACACACCTAATTTTTAACATGTGTGGATGATGTGGTTCCTATCAAATTGTGCTGTTTGGTGCCATCTTTCCTGTGCACTGGCTACATGCCCTTTCTTTATGTTTTAAATTAATTTATCTTATGTATATGAGTGTTTTGCTTTGCATTTATGTACATGTACCATGTGCATTCCTTAGAGGTCCAAAGAAGAAATTTGATGCCTTATAACTAGAGGTAAAGGTGGTTGTGAGACATCATGTGGGTGCTGGGAACCAAATTTGGGTCTTCTGTAAGAATAACAGTGCTTTTAACAGCTGAGCCATCTCTCCAGCCCCTTGCATGGTCTTCTTACAGCCAGGAAATGGGCCATGTTGTTCTCTCCTCATGAAATACTTTTTTCTCTAACCTCTCAACAAGTGCTGCTTTTATTCATTCAACTGAGACTACTGCTGAGTCTGATGTTGATGCAGAGGCCCCACAGTCTACGTTTCCCTGACACCTACTGTAGTTATAGATCATATTAGGCCTGTGCTGGGGGTTAATTATGATTACTTATTCTAAAAAGAGCTCTATATCAGGCATATAGTTGACACCCAATAGTTATTTTCAGGTGAATTTGTAAGTGAATAACTCATATTTGATCATTTGTAAGGAAAATTATTCTTCAGAATTTCAAAACAAATAAACAGAAAAGAATTTCCTTCTGCTTTGGTAAAACAAAATGACTTTCAGCCATCTTGATTACTGTTTTTAGTACCCAAGTGATATAAAACTTCCCTTGTACTATACTGTAATGGTGTTTCCATTTCTGAAGTCAATTTGCTCAATAAGTAAAGCTAATTCAGTAGCATAGGAGTAATTACTAAACTGAGTTTTTTTTTAACTAAACCATTTAAACTAAACAATTAAATCTTGGTAACAGCAACTATAAAAAAAAATTATCACAATTAAGTGACCCAAAGAGATCTCAAAGATCCAGGATGGCCTGGCTTCCCTCAGTGCCACTGAGCTTCTATGAGAGAGCCTTTTTGATGTTTTCAGTACAGCACTTTTGCTTGGGAAGACATCTGAGAGTTGTCTCTAAGAAGGCTACTTTGCAGGTTATTAATTGTAATGGCTAGAGTTGTCACCTTAACAGAATGTGGGAGACAGGCCTGTATGCATGCCCATGGTGGATAGTCTTAACTGTATTATTTGAAATGGGAAGACCCACTGCTGTGGGCAGCACAATTCCCAGGCAGGAACGCTGGGCTGTAGAAGAAGACAAAGGCACTTGAGCAAGTGCAGGCATTCACCATTTTTTGCTTTCTTACTGTGAGTGAATGAGATGTGATGAGCTTCTTCAACATCCTGCCATCTTGATGATTTGTATGCTTGAACTACAAACTCGAATAAATCTTTCTCTCTTAAGTTGCAATATGAGAAGAAAGACACTTGTAGACGTAGGTGGGTTTTTTTTTGTTTGTTTGTTTGTTTGGGGGTTCTGTTTCTGTTTTTATTTTGTTTTGTTATTTTCTTCAGTTATTTTAATTCAGATGGATTAGGAGAATTTTCCTATTCCAAAGTTCTTCATTATTATCCTTTACCAAATGTGAAAGCATATCAGTGCAGAATTTGAATGTAATCAGAGTGGTGGAACAACTTAGTGTCTTTCTTGGTTCATGGTATCTGAAAGATTAAAAGATGAACAGATGTTGTATTCTGGTCTCAAATTCACCCAAAACTGTCTGCCTATAAAGACAGGTTTTTCGAATAATGAGAGTAGCACAAGGCCAGTGGTTCTGAAGTTCACCTGGAGTGTTTCACTGACCACCTGATGTCCATGGCCGATGCACAGGACGTATTTGTTCCTGCCTTCCAGGAGTCTCTACTGCTCCAGGGAGGGGATGCCCTACCTGGTGTTTAGTGACGTGATGGTAAATTGCTTTATCAGTGAACCTCGTGAACCCCACTAAGGGTGGGAGAGGGGGAGGAAGACATCAGCATATATCCTGATGCAACAAGGGCAACGCTTATTTTTCAACTTAGTTCAATTTTTAATTTAAAATAAAGAAAATTTATTCAGGCCTGAAATTGAACTAGCAGGTCTCCAAGACTGTGTATGTGCATTGCCACACTGTGAAAACTTCCAGTTATAACCTGCTGAGTGACTGACATATTGTCTTAATAATGTGGAAATAAATTAATCAATGTGTACTGGAGAAAGATGTAGTGAGAAAGATGTAGTGAGCTAAGCTTTATTCTAATTCTGTTCTCAAACGTGTTAACCTCAGCTAGCTACAGAATTAAGAATACGTATGATACCAGACAGTAAATAAAATGCTCTGGGGAATACTTGGAACTCTATATTGATAAGAACTGTCCCTGAGAGTTATGCACAAATTTGGCAAATACTGCCCTCATTCTTCTGGCATAAGATTAATCCTCACCAAATAGGGTCTGTCTGGTTTTGTCTTTTTTCTACTTTGATTCATTCCCTCTTCCTGTATTTCCCTCTGGCTCTCACAGGAAGATTTTTAAAAGATCTCAGGAAGAGCTAATTTGCTGTAAATCCAATTTGTCAGACTCCAGCCTGACACAGGTGGGATGCAACTTTCTGAGACCTTTTTCTCCACAATTTAATCAAGTGCTAGGGTGAGAATGTAGTTCTTGGTGGCATGGCGCAAAAGAATGAAGAGGAGTTAATGTACACAGCCTGACATCAGGAGGTAAAATGATGCTGTTAGTAAAGCTATAAAAGTATCTAAAGCCTGTACAATTTGACGAGGCCGCTGTCAGGGCAGACAGATGCCGTCCATAGGCTGACCATTCAGCAGATGCTGAGCAGAAAGGATCTTTAGGCTGGCGTGTGTGTGTGTGTGTGTGTGTGTGTGTGTGTGTGTGTGTGTAGCTGGGAGAAGGCCATCAAAGCTCATGTTTCAAAGGGGAATCTCAGGACTTTACAGTGTTTTATGTGAGTTTGCCTCTGTATATAGAAATGACTCAAAGGACTGGCTAATAGCATTCAGTCCCCAGCTGTCAGGAAGTGTGAGAGCATCCATCGAATGGTGGCTGGTTTCCTTTATTGCATGATGTGTGCCTTTCTTCTTTTTCAAGAAGTCTTTTTATAAGATGTAATTCTAATATTCTAATAAAAAACTATAAGGATGAAGAACATCATGAATAACTCTAAAATATTTAAAAGGTTATTAAAAACAAAAGTTCACACTGGCCTCATACTGTTTTCAACGAACAAGTTCTGTTCCCTATTGTGAATGGAAAATAAGGTGGAAGGTAAAATTAACTCACCTAGAAATTACACAATGATTAAATTATAGAGAAGTTTATACAATAAATATTGTATAAACAGGAGTTCTCTATTTATTCTATGAAAGAATTTTAATGAATATAGAAGTGTGTATTCCTATATATAAACTGTATAATAATTAAAGAGTAGCATAAGGAATATATATTGCATTCAAAATTGTATGTATTTTCTTAAGTCCTGCGATTTATGTTTTTAGGAGCAAATTCAAATCAATTTTGAATCAGATGAAGGGCTAAAAATGTATTTTGAGGGTAAAATATTATGGAGACAAGGCTGCAGAGATGGCTTAGTGGTTAAGAGTGCTTTCTGTTCTTGCAAAGGACCTGAATTAAATTCAGGTATGTCTTTTCTGCCCACACAGGGCAGTTTGCAACTATCTATAATTATAGCTCCAGGGTTCTAACATCCTCGTTTGGCTCCCATGACCACTGGCACACGTGCACACTCGCACGTGCGCGCGCATGCGCGCGCGCACACACACACACACACACACACTCACACCCTAGACACACACAGATACACACACACAGTTACACACAGTTACACATGCACACACACACACACACACACGCACGCACGCACAAATAAATTAAGTAAAATAAAATAAAATAGAAATATTGTGGAGAATATCTGGGTCCTAGAAGGACAGTTTTGGTTGAGATTCAGGCATGTGGCAAATGGCTGTAGTAGGCAACTTTTAGGTGTCTTATTTCTAAATTAAGATACTTGTATTTTATTCTAATCTCCCCAAATTTATAAAGGCCAGTGGAGACTGGATCGAACCTAATGAAATGACTAAAAACCCATGTTCTGGAATCACATATAAGAAAATTAAATCCCAACATAGGACAAGATTCTTGATGTCTGGAAAACTCAATTTTAGTCATCTCGTGGTAATGAGTATTCTCGATTTCTCCCTTTCTCATGCGCACATGCTGGTATTTGTGTAATAATTACATGAAATAATGCAATAAAGCAATATACAGTTTATAAGTGTATATAAAGTAACTGCCTCACTAAAGGCTCAGTTGGGAAGAGCTGCTAAATTTGTATGGCTGATAACAATTTAATTATTAACTGAAATTTCTTTACTTGTTAAACTTCCCTTAGTGTTTTGTATGGACACTGTTAGCTGAAAATGATACACACAATCACCTATGTTTCTATCATTTGTTAAGTGGAAACAAAGAGTCACATTCTTGAGAGCCAAGATTATTTCTGACAACAGGCTGGCTTTAACTTTCTAAGATGAGACTGGAGAACTGAGAACACACCTTAGAAGAGGAAAAAGCAAACAATGTCATACGAGTTAAGTTTTATGTTTCTGGGAAGGGAAATGAATCATTTACTAGCCAGTAGGAGGAACTCGTGCTATGAGGAGAGCTTGGCTGTGGAATATTTGCTGAGGTCTCCAGATTTCCAGCCCTCTTGGTTGAGCAGCAAAGAAATAGGAATGGAAATCTCAATGGGGTTAGCGAATCCAAGAGAGAGAATTACAACTTAGTTCCCAGGAACAATCTTAGCATGACAGAGGATTTCCATAGATACTATGGCCCCCAGAAGGCAGAGAAGTCATGGGGAACAGAAACACCCAGACAGATAAGCTTAAAGACCACACCAGAGTTCCAGGCTCTCACGGGAATGTGGTTGAGACACCAACCTGATTCAATAAGTTTCAAACACAAATAAGAGTCATTAGATAAACATTAGGCTCCAAATATCCTAGACTGGAGCAGAGGATGTAGCTACGTATATTTCAACTCAGTGTTAGGGTTGAGACAGTTAAAACAACAACTGTAGACTGCAGTGTGAAGAAAAGAGTAAGTTGTATCCCACTGATGGTTAGTGTGGACACAGGACATACGTGAACCCAATGCCTTTTCTCTTTCTATGCTTCCGGTTCTTTTTCTAGGAAGAAAAGTGGTATTGGTGTTCTGGAGTGTCTTGTTCACACCATTGGTAGAAAAAGCCAAATGCCACGTGACACTGAAGGCATAAATTTGAGGACAATTCATCAGTCACATATAGTGACAGCATGGGACTGGGGATGGGGAAAACGCTGTACAGAGTCTTACAGTAACCATTCCTGGGGATCTAGAGAAAACTGCTGTTAGAAGATGCAGTTTTTCTGTATAAAGGTACATAGGTGCCACTGTAGACGAAAAGCTGTAATTGGGTTGCTTGATCAATTATGCAGGCAGAGAGAGAATGGAAACCTGCTAAGCAGGGTTTTCAAAAGCTGTGTGTTTTTGTCCTTTTGATACATGTGTCTGGCTCAGAAATGTTATCTATAGCAAGAATATTGAGGGAACTTATGGCTAGGCCATTTACAAGGTATTGTATCAGATGTTCAGCCTTGAATTTTGGCCTTATGTCATAATTCATGCCTGATATCAGGTGGGTCATCCATTTGTTTTGTTTAATTAATTAATTTGTTGTTGTTTGCTTGGTTGGTTGATTTTGTTTCATTTTGTTTTGAGACAAAGTCTCACTGTTACCCTGGATGGCCTGGAATTTACTCTATGGACCAGGCAGGATTCAAATTTGTGGCAATCCTCCTGCATCTGCCTCCTGAGTTATGGGATTATAGGCAACCATTTGTAACTAGGTGATAACCAAGACCTGTAGGAACAAGCGACAGCGCTGTGACTTGGACGCAAAGCACCCACCTGACAAAGAAAGACAAGACATTTTGAACTGGTGATTAGAAACATGAGCTTTACTCCATACACATCTTCTTGTCCAGCTAATAATGGCAACTCAGGGACCTGTGTGATGCTGATGTAGAACTCATCTTTGGACACTTGATTATGCCTGTGATGAGAAGGGCCCATGGCAGGGATTTGGTGTTAGGAATTCTTTGGAAAGATCACTAGGCTTCTTGCACTGGCTGTCCCCCAGGCCTGACCATCCCTAGGTCTTTATGGGAGAATGACTTCCCACTAAATGTCTTCAAGCTCCCAGCCTGGGCATCCTAAGAATCAAGATTATTTGATTTATCGGACTTCTAGTCAGATAAGGAGTATCCTGATAGGTCTTAAATTGTGCTGTAACCCTGCGAGGAGAAATGTGTTAACCTGGTTCATGCTTTGAGCCTGAATCTGTAAAGCCAGAAATTCCCAGTGTTCTTTATCTAAAAGAAAAACTCTCGCTAATGGTTGACAAGTTTGCAAATGTGTTCAGATGGGACCAAGGGCCAGGGAATCCAGTGCTAATGTGAATGCTGACAGTGTGCCCAGTGAACTGCCCCTTGGCTTTATCCTTTGTTAGAAATGTCTTTGCTAGAAGGAAAAAGGAAACAACTCTCCACGAAGATCCATTAAGTGTAACAGATATATTATACTGTCTTTACTTAGTTCATCCAAAAAAAAAAAAGTATCGTATTGCAAAGAACATTGGGAAATGGATGAATGTTCATGGAGAAACCATGAACATCATGGTGTCTGGCAAATGACAGAGCAAGAAGGCCACCACTCTTGGGGAGAGAGTTTGTCAAAATGCCTAGATGTGGCTTCATTCTGTATCATGGATCCCAGTAGATATGATAAGCTAATGCCGGACTGCTTCAATGACCAAGAGCATATGGGTGCTGGGTGCTTTTGAGTACAGGCTCAAGGTCTGTGAGGTTCTGTTCCAAAATTCTATTCTAATTTCACCATCTGCCATTCTCCTGGAATATTGTATGATGTCAGAAAAGGCATGTTCTTTTTCACCATAATCCCATGGGTAATTTATAGCCATCATAGGCAGCCCAGAGACTAGGGATATGAGATGAAGTGGTCAAAGTCTCTGTTGCTCATCGCTTGAAATTTGGACAGATCATCTAGTTTTGGACTGAAAGGATTCCTTTTCAACATGGACCAACGTTTCAGTAATATTATTATTTTTAAATGAGTATGTTGCCTCTAGAGCCTAAAGAAGAATGATATATGTTGTCTTGTTTTCTATTGCCATAATAAAGTACCATGGCCAATGTCACTTATAAAAGAAAACATTTAATTGGTCTTTAGGTTCCAGCAGTTTAAGGCCATGAGGGTAAGGCAAAGACATCTCAAAGCAGGAAGCAGAGAGTGCATACTGATAACGCTGTATTCAAGTGTTTTGAGTCTCAAGCACAGGCAAATCTCCCCCAACAAAGACATATTTCCTAATCCTTCTCAAACAGAGCTACCAACTAGGGACCTGGTATTCAAACGTATGAACCTATGGAGGCCAATATCACTCAAACCGCTGCAGATGTTGAACCTGTATTCAGTTGTGGGCATTGAGAATGTTGGTGTCTATTCCTTGGCCGTGTCAGGGATGGAATGGCCCATGGGTTAACAAGTGACTTTCAGGTATTTAGTGTCTGAGGTAGTGACCCGCATGCTTTTGTAAGCTCTGTCTTACTATCTCTATCATTAATACATATATTTTAAGCACTTGCATGGAGGGAAGCATGCAATGCCATTGCTTCCCACGAACCCCCAAAGTAGCCCAGCTAAGACGTGCTGTGAATCTTTGTAGGTAAAAGCAACTGGGACCAAGAGGCTGTTGAAATGTGTGGCAAATCCATCATATTAGTCAAATTAATAATAGTAAAATATTTGCAAGTTATTGATTGGATGAGGTCAGCACTTTTAGTCATCAGGTTGTTAGCTATATGGGGCTTTATGGACTGGGACTTTGTTAAGATGCAGAAATCCACTGTAGAACATCATGTCCTTCCCAAGGTTTAAAACCAGACAGGGAAGCCCAAGTTAGCTAAAATGGAGAATAGGATAATCGCTCCTTCACCCATAAACTGTTATGTAATAAGCTTTGATCCCTGAAGACACTATTTTCAATTAAATGAGTCATCTTAATTATGTTAACATGGGGTAGGGGTGGGAGAATCAGGATTTCTCGTTTTGCCAGACAAATTGGTGTCCAAGATCTAATTTGCATGGTTAGAATACCTATGTGTATCATGTGATATGTTAAGGCAATATGTGCTATATTATCGTAGGAATTTGGGTAAGATATTAGTTCTGATGAATAAAGCAATGATAAGCTGTTCTGTTTTTAACCTTACTTATTCCACCTAAGATTATGGGAAATAATATGTTCAAATTTAGTAAGCACTTCAGATTTACCTGCTAGTGAGCCATTTATTTATCTTTTTTCTGGGTGGGGTTTCTAAATGTAGCCCTACCTGTCCTAGAACTCATTTTGTAGACCAAGCTGCCTCAAATTCAGAGATCTGCCTGCCTCTGCCTCCTGAGTGCTGGGATTAAAGGTGTGTCCCATCACCACCTGGCTGAAGAGATTTATTTATGTATTTATTTATGTATTTATTTATGTATTTATTTAATGTGCAGGTGTTTTGCCTGAATATATATCTCATTTGATGATGTCAGATCCCCTGGAACTGGAGTTACAGACAGATGTGAGCTTCCATGTAGGTATTGGGAATTGAACCCAGATCCTATGGAAGAGCAGCCTTTTAACTGCTGAGATATCTCTTCAGGCCCCTTTAAAAATATTTGAAGCCATGGTGATTTGCAAGTTGGTACATTTCAGCAGACATCATTGTAAATTATTAACCTATATTGGAGAGACACAAAAGTAGATCGGAGCCCTTTTACCTTTGACCTACAAATTCTTCTAGTTCAGTTTTGGATTTCCAGCTATATTAACTCATGCACGTTTATTTCAGGTTGTTTTGCTGTTTTCCTCTCTGTGTATTTGGGTTTTCAGGCTTTATCTTTTTCAGTTTTTTTTTTTTTTTTTTTGTGGTGATTGTGAGCACAGGATATATTTGGCAGGGGTGCTTGGGGAGGGTCCCCTTCACCTTTATCATAATTATATGTTTCTTCCTGAAATAAATATCTTCAAGTTTACAGGTCTGCCTCATGGTAAGAGTTGACTTGCATGTTTAAAGAGATTGGGTTTGGATTAATGTCTAAAACAGGTGCCACCAGGTTGCCCAGGTGTGACCTGCAGGATGCCATGGGTGGTTTCCTCCAATCCCATACATTAGGGTTTTTGTCTCAACAGAAGCCCAGTCAATAATGTGGCGCAGGGAAAGGATGCTTCATCTACAACTCAAACTTGATTAAGTCCACCCTCCAAAACAGCCCACATTCTCTATTATATGAGTAAACCCTCCCACTTTTCTCTTTTACCAAATGTTAATGGAAAAATAACTCTCTGGGAATATTTTGGATTTCTATCCAGGTAATATTTCATACTTGAACTTCTGTCTCTACATAACTGTCTGGTACAGACTCTTGGTGCAGTTATGGAAAATGTTTAAGAACTTGTTGGCCTACATTGTGAGTGGCTGCTTCTTCCTCCCAGGAGTCCTAATGCATGACTCCGGGAGAGACGTCCATGCCTAGCAAAGTTATCTCCCTATATCTTGCATGTGGTCTTGGGTTTGTAACTGCAAAATTAGATTTTTGGTGTGCTTTTAGGTAACAGTGCTGAGCCCAGGGCATGTTGGCAATGGGTTTTGCATCCCATGATTGGTCGAGTGCCAAATGCTCCTTCCTCTCCCTATCCCCTTTTTGTTTTCATCAGCACCTGGGCCACGGGCCACCATGGATGTGCACCCTGATGCCCCTGGGGGTCAAAAGAAAGCAAACGAGAGCAGCATGGGAGGCGGCAGCCCGGGAGCCCAGCAAGGTCACTACCCTGCATGAACAACTGGAATGCCTTAATTCTCTGCAGGACGGTGCTTTCCTTCCCTTCCACAGACCTTACAAAGAGGGTTGTCCCTGGGCCTGTCCCTTGTATGTACGACTACAAACAATATCTGTATTGTAACCCCAATTAACCTGTGACGGTCAACAGGTTAGACACAGCGAGCTCTAGCCTGAACCTTAGTAAGCAGGGCTGAAGTTCTGCTTGGTCAAGGAATGCCCTTAGAAGAAGAAGCCTCAGGGGACCATCTGTGAAAGAAACTCAACCTGTTATCATGTGACATCAGGGTATGGTTAACAATATTCATCTTGGAGACAAGGGTGGACAGAGACAGTACTGGACTGGTTGACAGAGACAATATACTGTCAGACAGTCCCCTGCTCAGAGTCTCCAGCAATGAGAGGTTCTGTTTCAACTTTTGCCGTATCTCAGAACCAATTAACCAATAGCAGTAAATTATTCTGACAAGATATTCTTTAGCTGTGATTGTTGGGAAGTCTACATAGTTCCTGACACCAGTAATTTACATTCCTTCCTAACCACCCTACTGGGGAGGCAGAGGATCCCTCTCTGGAGACCTGGCACTGGCTGAACATATCTAACACTGGACAGATGAGATCCACAAAAGATTGGGGTCACACGTGCTCCTAGCACAAGGCCAAGAACACTGCAGACCATGCAGAGACTTGGAGAAGGTAGAGTGAATGACCAGGATCTGTGAATAGCAATGACAATATACTGTCCATATGTTCTCAAAGAGGATAGGTAGGATTTGCCTTGTGCTAACTAGGAGCTAAAGTCTGCCACCTCGGGATAAGTAGGAACAGTGACTGCTCCCTGCATTAAGAATGATGTAGCTAGGGTTTCACTGTAGCAGTAGAGTAGAGAGAAATGCGCCATTAAGTAAATCAAGGTCCTTACCAATTTATCAGCAGCATACCTTAATTTTATTGCTATAAGCCACATGAAGGAATGAATCCTGTAGATGGTCATAAATTATCTTAAAATGTGCAGAAAGAATAAATTTTAATCTGAAAATGAATGGTATTTTGAGTTAAAGACTCTCAAGACTATGAAGGGAAAATGAAGACCTGAGATTTAAACTAAGTACTGTTGAAGAGCAATGCATTTACATATTTGAACATCTGTATATGTGAAGATTTGTGACCAGATGAAAAGGAAACGTTGCTATTACTTGGATGTGAAAGAATTGAAATTTAAAGACAGAACCAACTTTTCTAGAAGTATGGATGACTTCATGACCACTAAGCAAACTCCAAAACACAACAATCATGAAAACCCAGTACATTTTAACGTTAGGATCAAATATTTCTAAAACTCTCTTCTAAGTGATAGCAACGTTGGCAAATAAGTTAACATAATTTTTCATAAGCCCAGAAGAATGAAAGATTACAAGGATCAAGGTGAGTGCTAAATGAGACCCCCCACCCCCATCAACTCTTGAACAAACTTGTCTATTCTAGTCTCATTTCAAAGTCTAAGGATGAATGACTGTCGCTCCAATTCAAGTCTAGTTCAATGGCAGAGGAAAACTGAGGTCGTAAGTCAAAGCCAGGCAGAGTCCAGTTCTCCCTTAATCCATTTTTAGTGAGGATAAGAAGCTTCACACAGGCTACAGTGTTAGTCACCAGTTTCATTTAACCCCTCTCCTGACCATACCCAGGCTAATGCTGAGCCACAATCAGAGCATCCTGTGGCCTAATCAAGCAGACATGTGAAGTTAATCATTTCACTTGTCAAATTCCTTACTGCCAAAGTGGAATGACGTGAGATTATGTGAGGCGCTTGCTTCTTCAACTTAGAAGAGTCATTCCTGCCAGGCAGTGGTGGCGCACGCCTTTAATCCCAGCACTTGGGAGGCAGAGGCAGGCGGATTTCTGAGTTCGAGGCCAGCCTGGTCTACAGAGTGAGTTCCAGGACAGCCAGGGCTACATAGAGAAACCCTGTCTCGAAAAAACCAAAAAAAAAAAAAAAGAAGAGTCATTCCTGTCAAAATGAGGTTAAAATAGACTTTGGGGGAGGGTGTTTAAGACAGGGATTCTCTGTATAACAGGCCCAGGCTGTCCAGGACTTTATAGATCAGCAGGCCTCGAACTCACAAAGATCTGCCTGCTGAGTGCTGGAACTCAAGGCTTGTACCACCAGGCCCTGAAGTATTTTTAATGTACAAAGATCAGTAGTCTCCATGAGTTTTTAAAGTTTATGCTATAATGGAAAAGATGAGCTGTTTCAGGGGATACAACATATAGTAAAGAATTTTGTGAAAAATACCGTGATTTTATGGGTATAAATCATCTGCTCATAAATAGATACACATATTATGTCTTTAGATTAGAATGCCAAAATAAGTGGTCTTATTTTATGTGGTTGAGTTATATGTGTGTGATTACAGGAACTACCACAAGCTTTGAATTTTTGAATAAGGTGGAGGTATATACATTGCAGTTCATTCAACTTGTCTTTCATTCATTCATTCACCTTACATCCAGATTCCTGCTCTCCCTCCTGGTCCCCCCAAAATCCCTCCTCCATTCCCCCTCACCTTCTCCTATAATAGGGTACAGGCCCTCCTGGATATCCCTGTGTCCTGGCACATCAAGTCTCTGCAGGGCTAGGAGCATCCTTCCCCACTGAGGCCAGACAAGGTAGCCCAGTTAAGGGAGCATTTTCCACAGACAGGCAACAGCTTTAGGGATACCCCCTGCCCCAGTTGTTGGGGGAACCACATGAAGGTCAAGCTGCACATCTGCTATATGTGCAGGGAGCCTAGGTCCAGCCTGTGTGCTCTTTGGTTGGTGCTTCAGTCTCTGGGAACCCCAAAAGTCCAGGTTAGTGACCCTCTTGGTTTTCCTATGAAGTTCCTTTCCCCTTCAGGGTCCTCAGTTCCTTCCCAACTCTTCTACAGGACTCTCTGGGCTCCACCCAGGCTCTCAGGACTCTATGGGTCTCTGTATCTGTTTAGGTCAGCTGCTGGGTAGAGCCTCTCAGGACAATCCTGCTAGATGGTGCTTGCCCATGGAGTGCGTCTCAGGTTGGGCTAGTCATTCGTTGGCTATTCCCTCAGTCTCTGCTCTATCCCCTTCCCTGTATTTCTTGTAGACAGAATAAATTTTGGGCGTAAAGTTGTTGGTGTCCCTATGACTCCAATGTGATTCCTGCCTGACTACAGGTGGTGTCCTCTTCAGGTTCCATAGACCCACTGCTGTTTTTATTATTATTGCTGTGTAGTACAGCTTGAGGTCAGGATGGTAATACCTCCAGAAGTTCTTTTATTGTTCAGAATTGTTTAGCTATCCTGTTTTTATGTTGGTTTGGTTTGGTTTGGTTTGATTTTGGTTTTTCTTTTTCCTATGAAGTTGAGAATTGTTCTTTCAATTGTCTGTAAAGAATTGTATTGGAAATTCGATAGGAATTGCATTGAATCTGTAGATTGCTTTTGCTAAGATGGCCATTTTCACTATGTTAACCCTACTGATCCACGAGCATGGGAGGGCTTTCCATCTTCTGATATCTTCCTCAATTTCTTTCTTCAGTGATTTGAAGTTCTTGTCATATAGGTCTTTCCCTTGCTTAGTTAGAATTACACCAAGGTATTTTATAGTATTTGTGACTATTGTAAAGGATGTTATTTCCCTAATTTCTT
>CM052720.1:21190637-21210894 GCA_028551405.1 Uromys caudimaculatus
ATCTCCGGCGAGGGATCTTTGTCCCGGCGCTGATCAGGTGTGGGGCCCTGTGGCCCAAGCTGAGGTCTCCGGCCGTCGCCGGAAGCTCGCCTTGTCAATTTCTGACAAAATATCCTTCAAACCAAAACTAATCAGCGGACATAGAGAAATACATTACATATTCATCAAAGG
Source organism: Uromys caudimaculatus (assembly GCA_028551405.1). Classification (NCBI taxonomy): domain Eukaryota; kingdom Metazoa; phylum Chordata; class Mammalia; order Rodentia; family Muridae; genus Uromys; species Uromys caudimaculatus. Next base: position 21,190,809 of record CM052720.1, read on the forward strand.
AAAAATCCATCAACATGATATTGCAATTCTAAACATTTATGCACCAAATACAAAGGCACACAAGTTTGTAAAAGAAACACTACTACAGCTAAAATCATATATTGACTCTCACATACTGGTAATGGGTGACTTCAATACCCAACTCTCACCAATAGGCAGGTAATCCAGACAAAAATTAAACACAGAAATGCTGGCACAAAATGACATCATAAGTCAAATGGACTTAGCAGATATTTGTTTATATATTTCATGGAACTTTCTACAAAATTGACCACATACTTAGAAACAAAGCAAGTCTCAATAGGTAGAAGAATCCTTTGCATCCTATCTGGCCACCGCAGATTAAAGGTGGGTATCAACAACAACAGAAAGATTACAAACTCATAGAAACTGAAAAACTCACTACTGAGTGAATGATGAGTCAACATAGAAATTAAGAAAGAAATTTAAAACTTTCTATGAATGCAAATGAATAGACAACATACTCAAAATTATGGAACCCAATGATGGTGGTCCTAAGTTCACAGAAATAAGTACCTACACTTAAAAGAAAAAGAAAATATTGGAGAGATCTCATACTAGTAACCCCTGAAACTTCTAGAACAAAAAGAACTCCCATCTAAAGGGAGTAGATGGCAAGAAATAATCAAACTCATTGCTGAAGTTCATAAAATATACACAAACAAAACACAATACAAAGAATCAATGAAACAAAGAGTTGATTCTTTGAGGAAATCAATAAGATTGACAAACTCTTAACCAAATTCACTAAAAGATAGAGAAAGAGGATCCAAATGAATAAAACTAGAGATGAAAAGGGAGGCCATGACGATAGACATCCAGAGAACCAGAAGACATACTTTAAACACCTGTACTCCAACAACTTTCATTAGAGAGGCCAGGGATGCAAACAATGATACAAGGATATTTTATATTTCTTATCCATGGGAAATCAAAGCAATCAGACTGGCATAGAATGGGGAGAGAAGGAAGGGAGATGAGTGGAGACTACAGAGAGCTTATTAGCTAATAATCTCTGAAACATGCAGGATGTTAGCCACCAAGTGGAATGAGAGGTGGCAGTAAACTTTTATTGGCAGTAGCTCTTAGAGCATTGGAATAGAGGTAGCCATTTTCATTATATATAGCTGTGCCTGGGGTACAATTTCTGAGCTAAGTGTCTCTGTCATTTTTTAAAACTTTTTTTCTGAGAATTTTATACATGAATACCATATTTATGTCATTTCTACTCTTTCCTCTCCTCCTTGGACTCCGGTCATGTCTCTTCCTCCCTCTTGAGTTCATAACCTGTTCTAAACTTATTTATTGCACACCCATATACACACACGATATCTTGAGTCCATTTAGTCATCTGTTTTTCATAACTAGCACTTTGCAGTTGAATAACCATCAAGTTCAGTAGTGCCTGGTAAGACTGCAACAGAATTGAGATTGCAAAGTGAATGGCTATTCAGCAGTGAACAGGTTGGAAGAAGCCACATTTGACAAACATTACCACAGAGTTAATACAGTACTCGCCAGTAACCGGTCACTCCAAGTGCACTGAAGTGGAAAAGATGTAATATGAAATAGCTGTTAGAAAGATCAGCACTTTTAAAAAGAGTAAAACACTTTCAGTTTCTCTTCCTCCAGCCCCCTTCTGCCCTGTGGCCTCAAAGATAGTCTCCACTGACCAAAGGATATCCCAAAGCCCAGTCAGGTACCAGGGGACTCCAGGCATTTGAACAAAGCACTTCTCAATTTTATTATTAAAACAAGCAAAACATGAGGTGATATTTACAATTAGTTTAAGCAAATAGAAGTACAAAGAGGTCTTACATCTTATCTTTGTTCATGTGAAAAGAGCCAAGAATATTCCTTCTAGGCCTAACTGATCTTGTACATTATGTCAGAAATCTGAATTACTAAGCAGCCCGTGCTCAGAAAATGTTTACAGTCAACGTGGTCTTTTTAACAGTAAATAATCAATCGCCACCCAATTTGAGAGGACTAGCCCTCTCATTTTACCCCGCCCCTGATTTCTCCCCACTGTAGTGCTGTTAAAGACACATGCTGTTTTCCCTAACTCCTACATGCCCAGCACCCACCCAGGCACAGAGTAGGAACAATGCAGCAATATCAATGAAGGTCAGATCCAACACAGGAAGGTTACTACCACACTCATCAGGGACAGCTTGTGTATGTCACAAGTGATATGTAGGTGTTTTCAGCAGGATAGGCACAATACAACCCAAACCACAGACTCTGAAATTTTCTTTAATAAAACTGCAACAGTATGATGACAGATCTTAGAGGAGAACCCATTCCTGCTATATTCCTAAATCAACCTAGCTTCTTTAGATGCCCTGACAAGCGTAGCATATCACATCAAGAAAGCTGCTTTTTGTAACAGATGGTGGCTTCTACAGAGATCCACAATTGGTCAAAATGCTGAGAATAAGTGGCCATGGAGTGCCCAACCCTAAATGACACATCTGCCCCACAGCTCCTAAAACTATGGTTCCCTTCTGATGAGGAGATTTTAGGTCAAATTACACAGCTTTGTTTACAAGATATAAGTCTACTAATTACACACTGAGGATGCCTCATTGGGCCAATCATTTGGATCTAGTCCTTTGGCAGCTTCTATCTAGAACCTTCTCCTACTATAAGAGTTAACCTCAGAGAGGAGGCTTCTGTGTCAATTCTAGCTCAGTTCCTCCAAACCCTGTGTCTGAAATGCGTGGTGTTTTTGGCAACCTTTAATTTGTGGGAAGCGACCAAGGGCAGTCTCCATGGCCTATATTGTTTTGAGAGTCTCTCAGGCCCCTGGTTAACAACTCACAGGGAGGTTTCCCTTGTCTAGCTGGAAGTTTTTTGATACTCTATGAGTCCTTGGAATGGAAGGGAGCTTCTATACAACAAAGAACATAATCTGAGTGAAGAGGAAACCCACAATATTGGAAAGAATCTTTGCATATGCATCCAATAAATTAATATATATAAATATATTAATATGTTAACTACATATTATATATTAATATATGTAGTGTATAGACTCAAAGAACAAAGAGTGAAGAAGAAAGAAAGAAAGAAAGAAAGAAAGAAAGAAAGAAAGAAAGAAAGAAAGAAAGAAAGAGAGAGAGGAAGGAAGGAAGCCAACCAAAAATAATGGACTATGGATCTGAACAGAATTCTCAAAAAAAAAAAAAAAAAAAGAAATAAAAATGGCTATGTGGCTAAATGGTTAAAAGTGTTCACCATACTTAGCAATCAGGAAAATGTTAAATAAGACTACATGTCTCTTCTGTGGCATTATGGCTCTGTAGAAATGACTTGGGTAAAGTGAAATCAGAAAACTCTGGGCAGGATGTGGTCTTAACTCCTCTGCGATCTTTAAAGGAAGGTAGTCTCTCAGAGTAAATGCTTTCATATGCAGACCTTGCAAACCAGGAGGCCAGATACACCCCACAGCACCCTGACTCTGCACTGCTGCCTCTACAATGTCCATGTAAGTGAGGGAAGGAGAGTGGAAGGAACCAATCTACAAAAGCCTTTCCCACGGTCCTGACACTATTAGGTTTACATATGTTCATGTTTGTAACTCACATACTTTATGACATAGGCCACTGAACAATCATTTTGCAGATGAGGAAGCAGAAAGGAGACAGCTGAAAGTGCTGGATTAACGGAAAGCAGGATGACCTGACTGATGTCCTTGTGATGTTCTCTTCTAAAGAGATTCAAAAGTAGAATTCAAAGTATCTGTGAGTTTATTGTATCTGAATTTCCACAAAGAAACTTGAGCTCATGGAAAAGTTGTTTGTGGTGAACTTTTAGGTGGGTGGCCTAGATATCCATCAGGTAATGATCAGATTAACAAGATGTTTAGCAAAAAAAAAAAAAAAAAACCCCAAAAAACAAAACAAACAAGCAAACAAAAACAGGAAGAGTAGAGAGATACAGTCAAAAACTTTGCTTCTCACCTAATATTTTCACAATTTTGCAGTCATCAGCTAATTCTTGTTGTTTTTTTTTTCTTTCAGCACAGCATTTGCTCTAGAGAAAAGAATTCTGATACTGCTACTATGGACATCTCAGATCCTCTCATGACTAAATCTAGAACAGGTTTCTTGCTCTTCTTAACTGCCTCTAACATTGGTGAGTTTCAGAGGAAGACCCATAAGTCAGGAAGCTCCTGTACTGTCTCCCTGCAGCAACTCTAGTTCCAGATGGGCCCTCTCTTTGTTCTTACAGCAGTAAGGAGAGCCAGTCTAGGTCAACGGCCAACTGACCTACAGATGATCCAAGATGATTCACTACAAGAACAGATATCAAGCAAAAGGATCAAATCATCCCAGACCAAATCATTCCAGTTTCTGGAACTCTTGTGGGTAGGGAAGGAAATAACCTCATAGTATTTAAACAAGGTGTTACACAGGCAACCTTGTTGATAATCATCTCCCTGTCACACGGCCTGTCCTAGTTTGAAAAGTCAAACCCAGCTGAGACAAGCAAACCAAAAGAGTGTGAGGCCTGTTGACAAAGCTAAACTGAACAGTGACTTGAATACAGCCAAGCCAGATACAAAGACTCCATATAGCCAGAACTGAACAGCATTGTGGTTGCCCCTAGACCTCCTCATCAGACAATGGGTTCACCTCTGGAATTACAGTCAGATAAACAAATCAATACTTTTCTCCTTCCCTTTACTTAAATGCAGTGTGAGTTGAGTTTGTCTTGCTACCAAAAGTATAGGTGAATGCTTTAAATTGTCCATGACATATTAGGTTTCTAAAAAAAATGTAGCTCAAGATGATAGACACTATCTAGAAACTGCAGTTAGAGGTGGGAGATGGTAAATGCTCCTATTCTCAGGGGATGTGCAAACCCTCAGCTAAGAAATCTCGAAGCTGCTTACCTGGATTAGGGTCCACAAACCAAGAAACTTAACTTAAGGGTGCAGGGTTAAAATACGGACAGGCTACATGGTGTGACAGTGATGGGCTCACCACTGAGAAGAAAGTCATTGTTGGTCCTTCTATCTGTACGACCTGTACTTTATTAATGATTTAACCCTTCTAGAGAATGCGAGGCTTGGAAAGGGTAGGGCAAGTTTCATTATTGAAATTGTTTTATTCTGGGAAATGTTTTTTAAAATGAAGAGAGAGAGAGAGAGAGAAAGAAAGAGAGAGAGAGAGAGAGAGAGAGAGAGAGAGAGAGAGGGCAATAAGCCTGAACCAACCACCCAGCAGCTCTTCCTGCACCTATGTATAAGCTTTTATGACATTGCCTTTATAAGCTGCCTCTGGGATAGACCCCAATATAAGAGAGACACCTGCATCTATTTAAAATAAGACTTTTATTTTAATTAGGGGTCCAGTAAGCTTTAAGTTCCCAAGACGTTCCTGGGAACTGACATCCTTCCTACTTGGCAAAAAGAAGCACGTACATGGGTAACTGACATCCTGCTTGGCAAATCAAGACATGAATGTTAGACAAGTCCCCTCCAGGTAGAAAAATTAAGACACAAAAATTAGGTAGGGCAAATCCCCTACCACAGTTGAATACCTCAACCAATAGACACAGGATAAATGTATAACAAAGACACATTTCTAAGGAAATCCCCTACCCTTAAATCCTGACTGGTGGAAAAACTAGGCACAGGTGTTTGTGGGTTTTAGGCTTAAAACCCCTTCTTAACACAAGGTCACAGTTCAGTTCTCCAATCTGATCGATCCTAGGCATATCTGTCTAACTGAGATCAGTGCTCGTGTGGTTTGTGAGGTGATTTCTTGATCCCAACAACGATACCATCACCACAGTCTATTTTACAGATAAATCTACTACAAGATTTGAGTAGAAAAATTCCAGAGCAAGCAAAACGTAAATCCCAACAGCTACCTTAAGGAAGAGTATGGGGGAGAGAAGGAAAAAAAATACCATTTAAGCTGGCATCAAGTTCAGACAACATGGCAGACAAGCAGACACATGACAGGAAGAGATGCTCTAAAGAGTAAGGAAGCCCAAAGAAAAAGACCAGAGTGCTAAGAAAACACACTCAGCACCTGAGTAATACTCCATTGTATAAATGTACCACAGTTTATTCGTTCTTCAACTGGGGGACATATAGCTTGTTTTCAGTTTCTGGCTATTATGAAAAGTTTCTATGAACATAGTTGAGCAAGTGCCCTTGAGGTAGAATGGAGAATCCTTCGGGTATATGCCCAGGAGTGGGATAGCTGAGTATTAACATAGATCAATTCCCTATTTTCTGGGAATCCGCCAGATAGATTTCCAAAGCTGTTGTACAAGTTTGCACTCCCTTACCCCACATCCTCCCAACATGAGCTTGTCATTTAATCTTTGTTTTGATCTTGGTCATTCTGACAGGGGTAAGATGGAATCTCAGAGTCATTTTGATTTGCGTATTGAACTTCTCTTTAAGTGTTTCTTGGGCACTTGAGATTGCTCTGTTGATAATTCTCTGTTTATCTTTGTATTCCATGTTTAAATGGATTATTCAGTTTGTGGATGTCAAGTTTCTTGAGTTCTTTATATGTTTTGAATATTATCCCTCTGTCAAATGTGGAGTTGGTGAAAAATTACAGGCAAATGGATGGAACTAGAAAAAAATCATCCTGAGTGAGGAAACCCAGACCCAGAAAGGCAAATATGTCTGTCTTTACTGACTTATAAGTGGATATTAACTATAAAGTAAAAGATAATCATGCTATAATCCACAGACCCAGAGAGGCTAAGTAACAAGGCTGGCTCTACGGGGAACACATGCATCTCTCTGGGAAGGGGAATGAGAATAGAAGATGGACTGTGGGAAGTTGGGGATGGAAACAGGTAGGGAAGTTCAGAGGGAGAGTACTTGGAGAGACTACTGGAATTATAGGGGGACATTTTGGGGGCAAGGTAGAAACCTAGTGCAATGGAAACTTCCAGGAATCTAATAGGGTGACCATAGTTAAGATTCCTACTAATGGGGTATAAGGAGCCTAAACAGGCCATCTTCTGTAACCAGTCAAGACTTCTAGTGGAGGGACTGTAACACCAACCCAGTCACAAAACCTTTGATCCACAATTTGTCTAGTTTGCAAGATGTGCTGGGGTAAAGGGGGCACAGAAATCGTGGGAGTGGCCAACCAATGACTGCTCCACCTTGAGTCCCATGTCATGAGAGAAGTCCATGGATGACACAGCCTGGGGGGCCAGAAACCAGAAGCCGGATAGCCTAGCAACCTAGAATAAAACCAAACATGAATGGCAACAACAACAACAAAAAGTCAATGAAGGGATTCCTAATGATACCCTGCTATACTTGTAGACTGGCGCCTAGCATAATCTTCATCAGAAATATCAGGCTTCATCCAGCAACTGATAGAAACAGATGCAGCAGAGACCCACAGCCAGCCATTAGGTGGAGTAGGGAACCTTGCTGAAGAGGGGGACAAAGGATTGTAGAAGTCAGAGGGGTCTAGAATACTGCAAGAAAACCCACAGAATCAACTGACCAGAGCTCACAGGGGATCACAGAACCGGCATGAGTTTGACCTAGGCCCTCTCTGCATATATGTTATGGTTGTGTCGCTTGATCTTCCTGTGGGACTCGCAACAGTGTGTGGAGGGGCTATCTCTGACTTTTTTGTCTGCTTCAAGAGCCTTTCCTCCCACTTCGGTGCCTCATCTAGCCTTAATACAAGTGGAAAGAGGAATGAGGGAGGTGCCTAGTCTTACGCAACTTGATAATGCCGGATATCCCTGGAAGGCCTGCCCATTTCTGAAGAAAAAAAAGGAGTAGATCTGGGGAAGAGGAGAGAAGGAGGGAAGAGACTAGGAGGAGAAGAGAGAGGGAGATTGGAGTCAGGATGTAATATAAGAGAAAAGGAAAGGAGGAGATTAAGAAAAGAAAAGAAAACATACTTAGAAAATAGAAAGAACAAAAGAAAGTTGTATGCTTTTAAATAATGCAGAAAAGCAGGCTGACTTACAAGCCATGTAGATGTTACCATGAATCCCTGCAAGCTACTGTACGAGGAGCAAGAATTCTGTGGAGAAAACGTAGATCGTATCATTAAACGGTAGTTATTCCATCTGTCTTTTTCGTGTGACTTAAAGTAAGACTTCCTTTCTAGGAGTGGCCCCTGAGCCAAAGTAATAAACCTAGATCAATTGGAATGTGACCCCACCCAGGCCAGAAATTCTATTCCTTTAACCAAAGGAGTTATTTTCATTCTAACAGGGCTATGCTAATGAAAACCTTACATTACATAAAGAAATAAAAAATGTGATTAAATTATTCACTCATTTTATATGATAAGTAGTAATACCAGTGCAGTTACAAATCAAATACTTGAGTTAAAGCCATGTATTGGCTTTTTGTTGTTGTTTTTGAGGCAGGCAGTTGAGAATTGTACAAATGTTCACTACAAATTGTTTTAAATAATCAACATACCAGCAGAAAATGCATTTGAAATGAATTTAATTTTGGTATATAGAATTTTGTGGTCAGTTATTTAAAATTAAATCTAGATTTTATTATAAAATAGATAAAATGTCTCCTTTACTATTTATGAGAGGTTTTTATTATTTTATTCATATATGTGTGTGTGTGTGTGTGTGTATACATGCACAATTTATCTTGTGGAATGGCATACTGAGTCCAAACAGCTTAGAACTGACTAGCCTTTGCTGAAGAAATATCTAAGAGCATGCAACTTATTTTAGCCCCAGACTGGAATTTCTAGGTTCACTCTTGTATTAAACAAACAGAACCTACTCAATGTATGTCAAAGACTATTAAATATGGCATCAATGTTACCTATTTTTAATTAAAATATCTATACTGTTTTACACTTATATTTACTTGAATAACAATGATTTATTTGGATTAAATATTATCAGTTACTGTGCTAAGCACAGTAATAATTTAGTCAAATCACTATTAACCACTCTATGAGGAGGGAACTATTTATATTTCCAGTTTGCAGTAAGGAATATAGATTTGCCTCACAGTGTGTGTGTGTGTGTGTGTGTGTGTGTGTGAGAGAGAGAGAGAGAGAGAGAGAGAGAGAGAGAGAGAGAGAAAGAGAGAATGTTACATGACCATTTCTATCAGGTTTGTCTTCCTCTTTAGCTCATGGCTTGAACCACTAAACCACTATGAAGAATACCAAGATGACATTCTTCATCCTGGTAAAGAGAAACTTAGAAAACAGAGGGGATTGTATTCTGTTTTAACTTCTTCATTTGTTTATGTGTGTGTATGATATAAGGATAGCTGGGTCTGCACGTGCCATGATGCTGTGTATAGATCATGACTCAGCTATTTCTCTCTACCTTGATTCTGAGGCAGAGTCATTTGGTTGTGCACTGCATAATCTTGTTGGCCTGTGAGTCCCAGCAACTCCTGCCATCTCTCCCTCTCCCTCCCATTTTCCCATAGGATTGCTGGGATTACAGGTGCACACCAGGTTTGCACAAGAATGAGTCTCAGGACAGTAACACAGACAGTCAGCTGTGAGTGGCAAGAGCTTTTAGCTCCTGAGCCTTCTTGCCAGCTCTTTTATGGTTATTACTTTTCAATATTATGTTTATACATTTGTGTATCCTTGTGAGTCACTTATTTTAGGATTTAAATGTTTGAATTTTTTAAATTTTGTTTTACTACTGTCTATATAATTAAAATATTTTCCTCATTTGAAAAAAATCTCTGTTTTTTTAGTTAAGGGATGCTTAAATAGGAAAAAAACTTAAATAAGAAAATAACTTTGTCAGAACATTTTAATAGATGATCTAGACCAATTCCCTCAGGTAATGGTTAAGAAGAGGGAAAGTCGCAGACTCCCTTAAATTCTGGTCTCTCAGTACAGGCTGAGAGAGAGGGCATCGCATAAAACATACCATAGATTTCATCTTCCAATTGTATTAGGATTTCTAAAATTATTTCCAGTATTATATTCATCAATATTTTTATTAAAAGTAGAATTTTTTTCATATACTATATTCTGATTACAGTTTCCTCTTCCCCAACTCTTTCCAGATTCTCCCTACTTTCTAACACATTCAAATCCACACCCTTTCTCTCTCATTTAGAATACAGACCAACATCTAAATAATAATAATAATGAAATAAGACAAAATAAAAACAAACCAAAATAGCACAAGACAAACAAACTGAGGAAAAAAACCAACTCGCTAAAGAAAAAGCACAAGACATACACACAGACACAGAGATTACACACATTAAATACACAGAAAAACCATTAAAACAAAACTGAAAACCAGAATATATAAGCAAAAAAACTTAAGATTAAAAAATCAATGCCCAGGCAAAGTACTATGAAATGAAAAACATTTAAAAATGTCATTGAGTTCACATTGTATTAGCCATCTACTGCCGGGCATGAGACCTGTCCTTCCGTGTAGTTTGAATATCTATCTATTGAGACCTCATTGGAGAAAACAAACTTTTCCTTTGTGAATGGTTATCAACTGGACATAGCTTCTGGGTTAGGGATAGTGTCTTCTGTCTGTTTCCCGTCTCATCTGATGCCCTATCTGGCAGGGTCAGGCATGGGACTCCTTTGGCCAACTACTTTATATGTCATTTAGCTCAAGCATTTCTCTGTTTAGTTTTTGTCTAGGTGACCTGTTTATTGGCAAGAATGGGGCATTGAAGTCACCTACTCTCATTGTATGAGAGTCAATATGTGTCTTTAGCTATAGTAGTGCTTCTTTTAAAAACATGTGTGCCCTTCTAAGAAAGATTCAAACATCCTCCCTTAAGCCCTCCTTCGTTTTTTGACTGTTTTGGGTCTGTGGATTGTAGAATGGTTATCCTGAACTTTATAGCTAATATCTACTTATAAGTGAGAACACACCATGCATGTCTTTTTGTATTTGGGTTACCTCACTCAGGATAATATTTTCAATTTCCATAAATTTGCCTGCAAGATTCATGATATTCTTGTTTTTAATAGCTGAGTAATATTCCATTGTATAATGTACCACATTTCCTTTATCCAGTCTTCAGTTGAGGGACATCTGGGTTGTTTCTAGTTTCTAGCTACTATGAATATAGCTGCTATGTACATGGTAAGTGTCCTTGTGGGATGGTAGAGCATCTTTTGGGTATATGCCCAGTAGTGGTATAGCTGGGTCTTGAGGTAGAACTATTGCCAATTTTCTGAGAAACTGCCAAATTGATTTTCAAAGTGATTGTACAAATTTGCATTACCACCAACAATGGAGGAGTGTTCCCCTTGCTCTACAACCTTCTCAGAAGGGGAAATAAAATAGATATCAAAGGTGGGTGGAGGGAGGGACCTAAGTAGGAGGGAGATCCGGTATCAGGAGAACAGGGGAGAGAGATCAGAAATCCTGGAGTGGGGGTAGGAGGTGGAGAATATCTCTACGAGAGCAGAGACCTGGGATGGGGGAGGACTCAGGGAGTCTATGACGGTGACTCTAGCTGACTATCCTGGGGGACATTCAGAGCCTGAAGTGGCTACTTCTTGTAGCCAGGCAGGACTCCCAGTAGATGAATAAGGACAGCAGCCTTCCCACAAAACCTTCTACTCAAAATGTGTCCTGCCTAGAAGATGCACAGGGACAAAGAGGGAGCAGAGATGGAGGGAATGACCAATTAATGACTGGCCCAAATTGAGATTCATCCACAGACAAGAAACAATCTCTGATACTGTTAATGATACTCGGTTATGTTTGTGGACAGGATCCTAGAATAACTAGCATTGAGAGGCTCCATCCAGCAGCCAATGGAAACAGAGGCAGAGACCCACAGCCAAACATTAGAAGGAGCTTGGGGAATCTTGTGGAAGAGTTGAGGCAATGTTTAAGAGATCTGAAGAGGACAGGGACTCCACAGAAAGACCAACAGTGTCAACTAACCTGGGTCCTTGGTGGCTCCAGAGACTGAACCACCAATCAAAGAGGGAGCATGGTTTTGACCTAGGCCTTGTGCATATATGTAGCAGATGTGCAGCTTGGTTCCCATGTCAGTCTCCCAACAACTGTAGCAGGGGATGTGCCTGAATCTGTTGCCTGCCTGCCCTTGGATCCCAATTCCATAACTGGGTTGGCATGTCTTGCCTCAGTGGGAGAGGATGTGCCTAGTCCTGCAGTCACTTGATGTCCTAGCGTGAGTTGATATCCATGTGGTGGAGCCTCAGAAGAGAAAGAGAGGGTGGAATGGGGGGGAATCTGTGTGAAGGGGAATTGGGAGGAAGGGAGCTGATATTGGGATGTAAAGTGAATAAATAAATTAATGGAAAAATTTGCTCTTGTGTTTGGCGCATAAATGTTTAGAATTGTAAAATCCTCTTAGTGAGTTTTTTTCTTTAATGAGTATGTAGTATTCTTCCTTATCTCTGCCATTACCATTTCATGCCATTCATACCATTAATTTTGGTATGAATTTTCTTTTTTCAGATATTAAAATGGGTACCCCATTCTTTTGTTCATTTGTTTGGAATATCTTGTCCCATACTTTTACCCTCAGGTGATGTTTATCCTTGATGTTAAGGAGTATTTCTTCTATGCAGCAGGATGGATTCCCTCTTTGCCTCCATCCTGTCAGTGTCTTTTTATTGAGGAACTGAGACCACTGATGCTGTGAGTTATCAATGAGTATTTGTTAATTCCTGTTTTGTTGTCAGTGTGTGTGTGTGTGTGTGTGTGTGTGTGTGTGTGTGTGTATGTGTGTGTGTGTTTCTTGCTCTTGATTTTCTGGTCTGGGATTATGAGTTGTGTATTCTTGAAGTTTTCCTTCTATCATCTTCTGTAAAGATAGATATGGAGATAGATACTGACTAAATTTGATTTTTATCATGGAATGTCTTTCTCCATCTATTGTGATGGAAGTTTTGCTGGATATATGAGTCTGGGCTGGCATCTGTGCTCTCTTAGAGTCTGTAGAATAACTGTTTAGGCCCTTCTGGCTTTTAGAATCTCCATTGAGACTTCTATTGAGAAGTCAGGTGTTATTCTAATAGGTCTGCCTTTACATATTGGTATTTTTCTCCTGAAGCTTTTAATATTCTTTGTTCTGTACATTTAGTGTTTTACTATGTTTGAGGGGTCTTTCTCTTATGGTGCAATTTATATTTTATATGATGCTCTATAGACCTCTTGTACCTTCATAAGTATCTTGATAGCTATTTTGAAGTCCCTGTCTTGTGCTTCAGCTATGTTGCATTTCTCAGGACCTACTGCAGTAGGATTGCTGGATTCTGGTGGAGATATCTTTTCCTGGCTCTTATTGATTGTATTTTTATGTATAGGCATTTGAGTTTGTGATGATCGTTAATCTAGGGATCGATATATGGTCTTGTCCTTTCTCAGACGGGTGTTTCATTCCTTGGTCTTTGTTGCCTTCTCTAGATCTTAGGAGAGTGCTGTGGTGAGGGTCCCATGGTGGGGAGTGCTTCTGTGTTCATGCCAGGGGTAGCCTCTAGGCAGAGAATGTGTTTCTAGGCATTAGGGTCTGTTATGAAGAAATAGGGATGGGATGAGGGTGTTGCTGAAAGGGAGAAAGGAAAGGTAGGTCTACCATGAAGATCTGAGGATTCCCCAGGGAGTGAAATAAGAGAGGGAAGACAGGCCCCTCTAAGTGGTCTGCTACAGGGCTGGGGATGAGCTTGGAGGAGTTTCCAGTGGTGAAAAGAATAGAAAACAAAGATCTCCACCTACCTGATTCCAGTGGATTCTCAGGTAGAGAGACCTGGGCATCAACTGACACAATGGAAGTGAAGCGATGAAGAAGTAACATTCCTGCCAATGCTATAGAGTCCTCAGGAAACTGAGGCAGAGGAAGAAGTCAGGCCCTGAAGGTCTCAGGTAAGTATTTTGCACATTTACAAAATTTACTTGGAATTAAAATATGTAGCTTTCTTGTCCATTGAAGCACAAAACCTAGATAAGTATATATGTATACCTATGCATAAATGAAAAAAATATATGTGTGTGTGTGTATATATATATATATATATATATATATATATATATATATATATATATATATATATATATACACACACACATAAACTATACATCAGTGATGCAAACTAAATAGATAGAGCCATGGTACACAGGCTTTTATTTTTCCTAGCTCTACCTAGACCCAGGAAAATACATAAGAATGTATTGTAATTGTTTATGTCTTCTTCCTATTTTATAGTTGATTTTTACTTTAATCCAGGTAGGCTATTGGGGGGTTAGTATCATGTTTCTTTTGCTACTGGTTCTGATATGAATTTCTAGGATTTTACATTTTCTCTATGATAATTTAAAGCCAAGGGCAGTGTTATTATGAGAAAGAACAAATGCTTAACAATGTAAATTTCAAGAGGAAACTTAAATTTTAGTCAAAAGTCAAAGACAGGTTTTACATTATGTCCTTTGAATCTGTCTATAACTATAAATATTTACAATACAGGATTAACTTCATTCCACAGACTAGAATATATATGGCCCTGCAAATTTCCTTCACAGAAAATCTATGCTAATGCAATGGAAAATAAGCTAGTTTTATCAAAATGATTCTAACCAACAGAAAAATACTGATACTCTTCCTTTTTATCTTTGTTCTGCAAAACAAGATGATTTGAGTCACTAAGGAAAACTACTGGTCTACTTTTCTTACAACCCATCCCCCACACCTCACCACGCATACCTAGAGAATTCTAGAAATACAAGAGTGACAGTTTTGTCATGGTAGCTTTATTTGGAGCAATTTAAAGAATACAGGTTTTTATAAAATAGATAAGAGAATTTAGGAGCAGAGAGGAATTGCTTAATGGTGCTTGCTTGCTTGGTAATAGTTTCCACAGGGTCACATGCTCATGGACCACTAAAAGCTATATTACAATGTGAAACTTACCTCTCCACGGCATGAAATATACAAAGAAAGCTCCTTACATGGGAAAAATAGCTTTCAGCAGAATGCTAAGAAAAGTGTAATCATCATTCCATTTCTCATTGCCAAGTGGGCTTTTTTTTTTTTTTCTTTTTTCTTTTTTGGTTTTTTGAGACAGGGTTTCTCTGTGTAGCCCTGACTGTCCTGGAACTCACTCTGTAGACCAGGCTGGTCTCGAACTCAGAAAACCGCCTGTCTCTGCCTCCCAAGTGCTGGGAATAAAGGTGTGCGTCACCACTGCCTGGTGCCAAGTGGGCTTTGAGCTGCTTTCCTGACTTCCTTTTCCAAGGTTTTTGGTCTTCCAGAATGCAACTCTGCCTTCTCTTTGAATAGAATTTTCAAAGTCTCACTTTTCTTACCTTCCTAAGATTCCACCTTATTATTCCTTTTCCTATGACATTGAATAAAATGACCACGTCTGCTTAGAAGTTTGTCGTGGGAAATTCAGTGTTCATAATGCCAATGCCTGAAATGTGTTTGTTTTCTAGTTGGTACTAGTAGAGCCGTGTCCCTCAACAATCATTTCAGAGACAGAGCACCCCTTCCAGTTACATTCCCTGGACAGTCACCTTGGGAGGTTTACGTAGCTTTATCTCCTCTCATTTTCTGTGTTTCTGGAGCTGGTTCACTTTCCCCTTTGGTCCTAACACCTATTTCTTTCTTTCTTTCTTTCTTTCTTTTTTTTTTTTAAAGGTTTATTTATTATTTATTATATGTAAGTACACTGTAGCTGTCTTCAGACACACCAGAAGAGGGCATCAGATTCCATTACAGATGGTTGTGAGTCACCATGTGGTTGCTGGGAATTGAACTCAGGACCTCTGGAAGAGCAGTCAGTGCTCTTAACCACTGAGCCATCTCTCCAGCCCCCCCCCCAACACCCATTTCTATTCACATTTCTCTTATGTGTTCTCTTACTACTTAGAATTTTTCTCTTTTGTTATCCTCCCCAACCCTCTTTTCTGTCACTAATGATCTTGTATTTTCCGTTTGAAAAGCAATGAAAACAAGTACTTGCCTTTAAAATTGACTTGTCAGCTATTACCTGATGATGATAAACCAGCCTGCCTCCAACTTGGGCTTGAAAGCCATTGTATTATATGAAAGCCAAACTAGGATTATCCCTGTTGTTAATTAAATCACTGTTTCTTAAGGATTGAAGCTATTCCTGACCCACCAGCAAGTCCCAGATGCCAGGAAAGCAAGAGGTTTCCCAGACCCAACAGGGATGAGATTAGCTGAAATGCCCAACAAAGGGGAGGGAGAGCCTGTAAAGACCACATCCAGAGGTTAGGCAAGGCCCCTGGTTGGGGGATGGGGCCACCCACTCATTTCCAAATTCTTAACCCAGAAGGGCTCCTGTCTAAAGGAGGTACAGGGATAAATTGTGGAGCAGAAACTGAAGAACAGGCCATCCAGAGACTGCCCCACCTGGGGATCCATCCCATATACAGACACCAAACCCAGACACTATTGCGGATGCCTGGAAGTGCTTGCTGACAGGAGCCTGATATAGCTGTCTCCTGAGAGGTTCTGCCAGAGCCTGACCAATAGAGGTGGAGGCTGGCAGCCAATCACTGGACTGAGCACAGGGACCCCAATGAAGGAGTTAGAGAAAAAACTGAAGGAGCTGAAAGGGTGTGCAACACCATAGGAAGAACAACAATATCAACCAACCAGACTCTCAGAGCTCCCAGGGTCTAAAGCTCCCACCAACCAAAGAGTACACATGGAGCGACCCATGGCTCCAGCTGCATATGTAGCAGAGGATGGCCTTGTCTGGCATCAATGGGAGAAGAGGCCCTTGGTCCTGTGAAGGGTCAATTCCCCAGTATAGGGGAATACCAGGGCAGTGAGGTGGGAGTAAGTGGGTGGGAGGGTGAGCACCTTCATAGAAGCAGGGGAGGGGGTTCCAGAGGGGAAACTGAGAAATGGGATGACATTCGAAATGTAAATACATAAAATATCCAATTTAAAAAAAAAAAAGGATTGAGGCTATTCTCAACCTCTGACCTTGACTTCAAATGATCCTACATTGCCTCAGCAACCATGTCTTTTTTTTGGGGGGGGGAGCATATTATGAGCAGCTTGTGGAGTTTACATTTTGCTTCTGTAACTAGGGTTACATGCAAAATCCACCACTCTATGGTTTTTGCCCAACAAAAAAAAGAGTTGAAAAATTGGTTTGGGTTGGTCTCATTAGCCCTTGCCTTAGAGGGAGACACCCAAGATTCAGATCTGGTTTGTACACAAATAAAGCTTGGTTTAATTTGGCCATCATTTGGGTTGATGGTCTTTTTCCTCATGTTTGTAGGATTAATCGTTATTGCTTTGCTCCTATCCAGACAATCCACAGAAAATTCTCCTTGAGCATAGAAATTCTACTCACTTATGCTACCTGAGCCTGGTTGTGTCCCAGCCTATTAAAATGCAGTAGTGTTAGTGTTAGACCCAACAATAGTGCAGAATCCAGGTTTGTTTTTGTTTTTTTTATTCTGCCTGCATCTCTGATGGTTGAGGGCATTTCAAATGCTATTTTTTTTCCAGGCAATTCCAAAACAGAGAAGGAAATTTTCATCTCGGGAGAGACTGCTTTTGTCAATAGATCGTCAGCTGGGGAAGGAAGGTGGATATGCAATAAATGTATCACGTGTCATCGAAGAGGTGTTCGTGAATAATGAGCAGAGATGTCCGTGGACCAAAGGATTGTGGGTTTTTATTTTGTTCAGTCAAATCTACTAATATCTTCCAGGTCTTCATTTCCCGATGAGAGTATCATTTTTGTGGTTAGATATCTTTGTCAGCAACACCCAGCCTACAGTCATCTGACAGGAAAGTCTCAGTTGAGAAATTTTCTAGATCAGATTGGCCCATTTACTGTCTGTGGGTGGAACTGTCTTTCATTACTTGATGAAAGAGGGCCCAGCCCACTGTCAGGGTGCACCATCCCTAGGCATGTGATTATGAGCCTCAGCCTAGAGTTCCTATATTTCCTTCAATGATGAACTGTGACCTAGGAGTGTAAGCCAAATTGTTCCCTCCTGTATATGACTCTTTGTCAGAATATTTCTTATCACCTCAACAAGGAAACTGCAAATCAATTTTTGATAATTACCATCCACTTCTCATTTATCAACTAAAGGAAGGATTTGCTTTTGTTTGCATTTGCTTACATGGATAAAAACTGGATTTCTCAGCCTGATCTTCCTGGGTCTTTGGGATCTTTGCAGAACCTCATTTCCAATGCTGAACCTTGCATTCCTCACCACTTCTGTGTGTACCACAAGATGAAGTCCAATAATCCACTATGTGATTCTGTTTCCACTCGGCACCCTCATCTCAGTTCAGCCTTCCTTTGAGTTCACTCCACTGCTTCGTTTGTACCCTTCACTTATCACAGCTTACTCTGTCATGTGACCCACATTGATGCTGCTGCTCATCTGGCTGATCCTGAACTGAGGAGACAGCAGAAGCTCTACAAGAGCACCCAGAGAGGCAGCCATAGGGGAGGCCCTCTCCTCGCTCTCTCTGGCCACTGAAGACCTAAGAGTTCTATGAGAACTCCAGAGCAGGAATGGGATGCCAGGAAGGGGAACGGGAAGCTGTTTCCACAAGGAAGAGAGTTCTTATGAGTTCAATTCACTGAAATAGGAGGGCTCTTCACCAAGGCAACGTGGTGTGGAATACATGCAACTAGCATAGCAGGCGTCAAGATGGTACTAAACGTTTCCATATCTTGGAGATGCAGTGAAGAGTGAGGGAGGCTCAGCACACACATGTAGAATTAAAACTGTCATGCAGCACTGAAGAAGTCGCTGAGAACACCTTCAGTCAATGCTGAGAAACAAAGCCACCAAATTTGAGTGTGCTTTTCTGGAAATCACATACAATATGCCCCATCTGTCTCCTCTCAAACTAGAAAAAAAACAAACAAAATAAGTAGCGCAGGGAAAACATAAAATAGAAATTTGCTTGCAAGAGTGCACAGACCACTGTTGTCAATGTTTTATTCTTTCAAAATGTCTTCCAAAATGAGTCCCCAAACTCAAAGATGATCAAGTCTAGATTGTTAGATGGTTTTCCTATAACTTCAGCTTAAGAAAACTGAAACTCTAAGATCGTGTAATAAGAGAGTGCCTGCAAAGAAGCAAACCACTTTCTTCCTCTTTTGGATTTGATGACAGAATTACTCAGCCTCATTTTCTTCTAATAGACGATGTTAACTGATCAGTTCATCCCTGAGTCTCAGAGTAATCACCTCACTATCTCCTGGTCCACTTCCTAAACTTCCATTTTCTTGGGACAGAGATGTTCTAGTCTGAGGAGTGAGACTGTGCACTTGTTATTTATCACCGGGAGATGAACACCTGACCTAGAGACCTACAGACAGCCTGATAACAGGAAGCAAGCAGGCATGTGTCATGGCCCTGCAACCTTGTGTAAAAGTAGTAAAAACAGAATCACTACAGGGTGTGGCCCTCAGTGCAGAGGAAGTGAAATAAGTCATGGGGTGTGTGTGTGTGTGTGTGTGTGTACTTAAATTCCAGCTAATAGGCACCAAGAACAAAGATTATTCATTCAATGGTTATAGCAGTACCTTAGAAAAAGATGGTGTAGCTCATAGAAACCTGGAGGGGAGGCATTGATAGAAGCAAAATAAATCCAAGGAGGAGGAATCCACACCGAATTCTGCCAACTGCTCTGTAACTTCAAAAGAACTGTTATAATAAAAAACATTCTTGCCTTCAAGCACACTGTCAATAATCACCTTAACCTCTTAACTCATATGTGCCTCAGTTTCTCCTGGTGCAAAACAGGGACAATAGCAGTGCCATTCCATGGTAGTATAATAACCCATTTGGATAAAACTCTCAGAACGGCATGTATACATGGGAGAACTATTATGCAAGTGTCTCTTGCTATCTTGGGAGATGATAGAAGTCCACAGTTTGAAAGCTGAGTTTCTGAAGTCAGCCTGCCTTGCTTTAAAACCTGGCTTTGTGAAGACCTAATACCAATACTCTTCAATCTATTCCACAAAATAGAAACAGAAGGAACACTACCCAACTCCTTCTATGAGGCCACAATCACACTGATACCAAAACCTCACAAAGACCCAACAAAGAAAGAAAACTTCAGGCC
>CM052720.1:21211394-21227266 GCA_028551405.1 Uromys caudimaculatus
AAAAAAAAAAAAAAAGAAATTGACAAGGCTTGCTACTTTTGTTCATTCGCTTGGAATGTCTTTTTCCATGCTTTTATCTTGAGGTAATGTCTATCCTTAATGTTAAGGGTTGTTTATTGGATGCAGCAGAAGCATGGCTCACTTCTTCGCATTCATTCTGTCAGTGTCTTTTTATTGAGGGTTGAGATCACTGATTCTGAGAGTTATCCATGAGCAGTATTTGTTGATTCCTGCTATTTTGTTGTGTTGGGGTGTGTGTGTGTGTGTGATATGTGTGTGTGTCTCTTGTGTGTGTGTGTTTCCTACTCTTTTGATTTTCTGGTCTTGGATTATAAGATTAGTTGTGTATTCTTAAAGTTTTCCTTCCAGTGCCTTCTGTAAAGATGAACATGTAGATACTGGTTAAATTTGATTTTCAGCATAGAATGTCTTTATGCATCTATTGTGATAGAAAGTTTTGGTGAGTATAAGGGTGTAGGCTGGCATCTGTGGTCTCTTAGATTTTGTAGAATATCTATTCAGGCTCTTTTAGTTTTTAAAGTCTCCATTGAGAAGTCAGGTGTTATTCTAATAAGTCTGCCTTTATATGTTACTTACTCCTTTCCCTTTCAACCTTTACTATTCTTTCTTTGCTCTGTATGTTTAGTGTTTTGATTATTGCATGTCTTAACTAGGGTTTTATTGATGTAAAGAGACACCATGACCATGGCAACTCTTATAAAGGAAAACATTTAATTGGGACTGGCTTACAGTTACAGAGGTTTAGTTCATTATCATTGTGGTGGGAATATGGCCACCTATAGGCAAAAATGGTGCTGAAGAAGGAAGTGAGAGTTCTACATTTTGATCCAAAGGCAGCCAGGATGAGACTGTCTTCTGCAAGCAGCCAGAAGGAGGCCCTCTTTCTCACTGGGTAGAGCCTGAGCATAGAAGGCCCCAAAGCCCACCTACACAGTGACACGCTTCCTCCAACGAGGCCACACCTCTTAATAGTGCTATTCCTCATGGTCAGGCATTCAAACATATGAATTTATGGGTCTAAACCTATTCAAAACACTACACATAGTAAGTAAGGAGAATTTCTTTTCTGGTATAGGTTATTTGATGTTCTGTATGCTTCTTGAACCTTGATAGGCACCTCCTTTAGGTTAGGAAAATTTTCTTTTATAGTTTTGTTGAAAATATTTTTTGGGCCTTGAACCTGGATTTCTTCTCTTTCCTCTATTCTTACTATTTCCTTGGCTTTTCAGAATGTCTCAGATTTCTTATATATTTTGTGTCTTGATATACATGTGCATATATACATATACACAGATATATGTATATACATATATACTAGATTTAACATTTTCTTTGATTGAGGTATCCATTTCTTTTCATTTATCTTGAATGCCTGAGATTCTTTCTTTTATCTCTTGTATTCTGTATATGAGGATTACCTCTGAGGTTCTCATTGGAGTTCCTAAATTTTTCATTTCCATATTGCCTTCAGTTTGTGTTTTCTTTATTTATTCTATTTGATCTTATTGATTTTATTGATTCATGTCTTGGACTGTTTTATTCATTTCTTTAAGGGAGTTATTTGTTTCATCTTCAAGGGCCTTTATTATATTCATAAAGGGTATTTTAAGGTCCTTCAGCTTCAGCTAGATTGGTTTTTTTAAGGGCTCACTGTAGTAGGGTTGCTGGGTTCCAATGGAGACATATTGTCTTGGCTGTTATTGTTTGTGTCTTTATGTTAGCACCTAGCATGTGGGTTTGAAATAATAGTAATTCAGATAATGATACCTGGTCTTTAATATCTTTCATTGTTTTGTGGGTGTCTTGTTCATTGGTTTCTATTGTCCTCTTTGTTTCTTAGTAGGGTGTGGTGGCTAATTGTTGCCTGGTAGGGAATGTTTCTAAGATCTTTCTAGGTGTGGCCACTAGGGATTCCAGGTACAATGGTTTCTAGGTAGGGAGCTTACACTTAGAAATTGACATGGGCTAGAAGTGAGATAATGAGGGGGTCCACAGGAGAGGGGAAAACAGGGTGTTTCACCAGGATCTTCTTGGTCCCTTGGGAATGTAAGCAGAGGATGAGGAAGCCAGAGCAGCTAGTTTGCTACCAAACTGGGATGAGACTGGGGGATTGGAGTTGGTTGAAAGGAAGGAAAGTGAAGATCTGAAGCTCACCCCTGCCTGTTTCATGTGCTTATCTGGCAAGCTTGGCCTGTGGATTTCCATGCCTACTGGAGTTGGGGGCTGGGATACAGATATGAATTGGAGTAAGGAAGATTGGAAGAGAAGATATGGGTGATCTGCTGTAGATTGGGAAGAACAGGAAGGAAGACCACAGCAGATTGTCTGCTACAGAGCTGGTGATGGGGCTGGGTTTGGGAAAGAAGAAAGAGAGATGCTTTCTGGCGTTTGCATGTTACCATATGTCTTCATTGTATACTGAGACTACTGCTCTGTGGCAGGCTCAAAGGGAGAAGTAGGGCTCTGTTCTCCTATAGTTCTTGTAGATAGTCAACCCCAACCTTTAAAAAATGCATCCAGAGCTTTAAAAAATGGGCCTGGGTAGACAGCTCAGTCACTAAAGTTCTTTCATCCCAAGCATAAGACCTTAGTCTGATACTTGGCATTCTTGTTAAAAATCTGGGTCTTATAACATGTTCATGTAATTCATCAGGCAAAGTAGAGACCACAAAGACCCTTGGGCCTTATAACGAGCTTATGGGGCTTATGGGAGCTATTCTAGATGAATTAGAAAGCTCTAGGCTTAGACATAAACACTGTCTCAAAAAATAAAGAGTGCTTGAGAAAGATAGAAATTTATTGACTTTGACCCCTGGCTTCCATTCACCACATACCTGCATGTGCAGTTGCACATACATGCACACACAGATTTGCTCACAGACAGACATGAAGACATGCACAACAAAAAATGGATGCTAAATATATATTATTGACATCTCCCTAAGTGTTACCATTGCCTTGCTAAGGCAATTTATGATACTGCTAGTAACAAAATACCCAAGACTTTATCTTTTATCAAAATTTATTTTCACATCTAATAGTTCAGGAGCTTTGTTGACTAATTTTTTTCCTTATGTAGACTCCTGTGTACCTTCACAATAAACTTGAAGCATTCAACAATTTGCTAAGATCTGGTCTCATTAGTGTTTTTGTTGTTGTTGTTGTTTATCGTATTGTTTATACTGTTTAAACTGAAACTGCTATTGATTATAGAGTTAGACATTGACACACATGCCTATTTTCTCTAATCTGTTATATTACAAGATGTCATACTTCTCTGATGTACATGTTTGCCATGGACATATGTAACAAGAGTAAGGCTTCCTCCATCTTATATACTTGTTGAGGCCATATCAAGTTCAATTCGATCTCTTTGATAGAGAATTCCATGGTAATTACTCAACTCTATTCTAGGAATCAAAGATCAGAATGTCCTAGCTAACTTATGTTAGCTTGTTTGTCCAGAACCCCCTATACCTAGCTACTCTTAACTTCTGTTAAACTGCTGGTTTCTGTGGAACTAACTCCCTTGAGACGACAGATCATAGTTTTGTCTTCAAAAACCCTGTGCACTGGACACTTGGAGTCATACCTCGTACCCTAATACCTAATCCCAGCTAACTGGAATAAAGACTTTCAATTGGCTATGAACTGTGTGTCTGAGTGGGCATCTCTAATGGGCTACTCATAACACAAACTCCTACCTATGTTGGATATGACTGTCATCCTCAACCCTCAGATAGATAAGAAAATGACTTGTGGAGCCAGCAAGATGCCTCAGCATGTTAGATACTTGTCACCAAGCCTGAAAACCTGAGTTTAATTTCTGAGCTCTGTATGACAGAGAAGAGAACTGGTTCCTATGAGTTGTCCTCTGTCCCGCACACGTGCCACGCATGCATGCCACCATCCCCAAATAATAAATCAATGTAATTGTTTTTTAAAAAAATCTTTTGTGTTCTTCAAACTTGCTCTCAAAAAGGGAATACATGGAATAGTTTCTTCATTAATGCTAGACAATCTGTTCATTAATGGTTTCATTTGAAAATCAGATGAGTCTCTATCCTTCTTCCGTGGAATCTTCTAGCTTCTTGGTCTTGGTGCCCACACACTCAGATACTTCCTTTTCTACTTCAGACAAACCACACTATAGCTTTCACATCCTTCTACTTCTTTCTCTCCCAAATGCACCCCCTCCACCACTCTTCATTTGCCCTAAAAATCTCACAGGTCTAGACTTTTGTAGTTCAAAAATTCTGCCATTTTTGCCTCAAAAGCTTCAGTTCTTCAAGCTCTCCACCCTAGGATGCAGAGACCATCGTGGGCTCCCAGGGTTACACTCACAGGAGCAGTGGAGCTAGCTCTATGAAAGCAGTAATGGGGACCAGTCACTGACTTTTCCTAGGATGTAATCATCAGCGCCTGGCTGTTTCTCAACTCATGTTCTACTTCATGGCCCTGATGCAGCATTTCTGGCTTTCAGTTGTGCTTTTAGTAACAAAAATTCCCA
This sequence comes from Uromys caudimaculatus, assembly GCA_028551405.1. NCBI lineage: Eukaryota > Metazoa > Chordata > Mammalia > Rodentia > Muridae > Uromys > Uromys caudimaculatus. Next base: position 21,215,926 of record CM052720.1, read on the forward strand.
AGATGTTGCAATCTTCAAAGGGCAGACTTTATTTTCTTGTCATCTAGAAGACTTAAGAGTCCAAGATTAAGATGTCAGCAAACTCCATGTTTGGTGTGGGCCTATTTTTAAGACAATGCCATCTGATTTATAACGCACCTGCCCTTCTGACATAACTCCCTCCAAAGACTTCATTTCTTTTCCTTTTTTAGCCTCTTTTTTCTTTTTTTCTTTTTTCATCTCTTATACAATACATCCCATCTGCAACCTCCTCTCCTTACCTTCTTCCCAGTTATCTTTCCCTCCTGTATCTCCCCCAAAGGCCTCCCAGGGTATTAACCAAACACTGCATAAAAAGATACAATAAGACTAGGTGTAATTTCTTACTTAGATTAAGCCTGGATGAGGCAACATAGTAGGAGGAAGAGGGTCCCAGGAGCAAGGGAAGGAGTCAGAGACATCCCCTCTTCCACTGTTAGGAGTCTCACAAAACCACCACGCTAATAACTATAACATGGATACAGAGGACCTATCACAGACCCAGGCAGGCTCTGTGATTGACACTTCAGTCTTTATGAGCCCCTATGAGCCCTGCTTAGTCGATTCTATGGGCCGTGTTCTCCAGGTGCAGACTCCATTTCTTTCATTTAAATTTAGGTTTCATTTAAATTTAGAGGGACACAATCTCAGAATGTTAGTCTGTAGAAACTCACAGGCCATCAAGAGCAACCCTCTTATATAGTCAATCCTCCTTTCTAGATGTTTGCTTAGCTTCGCATTCTAATTAAACTCTACTTTCCTTGAACAACGGTCTTCATTTTAGTCACCCACTTCATGAACTTCTGAGTAGGATGTAGTGTGTATTCCCTTCTTATTCTTTCTCTCTTCTTCCCTCGGTGGTGGTGGTGGTGGTGGTGGTGGTGCTGCGTGTGTGTGTGTGTATGGGTGTGCATATGCTTTGCTCTTCTGTCCCTTATTATCAGCCTATTAGGCTCCCATCATGGCTATGCCTTAAGAAGTTAATATCATTCTATTCACTGCCTTGCTCCTGCATTCCTGAACATCTACCCATCCGAGGACTTTCAGCTCCCTTTTCCCTTCTTGTGACATTAGTATCTTTCTTTACTCATCAAACCTTATGCTGTGATAACACCCATTTAAAATATGGTTCCATGACACCAAAAAACCTCATGTGCTCATAGTTCCTTGGTCCTTCTTTATGATAGGTCTCCTTGAAGGGTTTGTGTGGACGTACAGTGTCCTATTTAGTTCTCTTAAACCTAGTCCTTCAGGCTGTGCAGATCACTGTTATCAATGACATGCCTGACCTTTAAAATATTCAATCTGAATATTGATTTCATCTTCCAAATTCCCCATCAGCACCTGACAGGTAGCCACCCCTTGAAGCCCTACTTTTTGGCTCCTGGTGTGTGGCACTGTCCTTGCTTTAGTTTCCCCCCTCTCTTTTTTAATTTTAGTTTCTGAGACACAGTCTCACTATGTAGTCTAGGCTGATGTCTAGCTTATGATCTTCCTGCTTCAGTCTCCAAAGTGCCGGAACTACAGGCATGTGCAAACATATCCAGATGTTTCAGCTTTCTTTCTTCGATCCCTTTATGTTCTGATTCATTAGGAGCAATATTTTCATTGTGTCTTTCCATGTACAGTTCACTCTCTGCATAGATGACAGAATAATATCCATGGCTTTTAAGATGAGTTCTATATTCTGCTTATTCCTGCTGTGTATGTTAGTTACACACTTATGATGAAATTTCTCCTAACTTCTCTTATGAATTCCACACTTCTGTGCTCACAAGTCTACCTGATAAAAGCCTTAAATGTATAATAAATATCTCAAACTTATTTCAAACTTAAAAGTATTGATTACTACTTTCCTCACCTAGTGTTCTCTTAATGTTTTATAAAATAATAATTGTGGAGCATTCTTTACTCCAACGAAAAGTCTCATACTCTTTCTTAAATCACCTTCCTCTCACAGGAGACAGGATCAGCATCCAATATACTTAAGTGATGACTTCCAGAGGACAGATGACTTGGGACTAGAGATTTTGATGCTAACGATATGTTCTTCCTGTGCCCCAGCATCTGGCCTCTTTAAACAAAGCACGTGTCTTCAGATGTTAAATGAAATGTCGTGGAGAAGTAGAACAAGGAGAAGAAGTTCTTCACTTACTGGTCTCAAATTACTTAATCATAAACTCTACTTCATTTGTAGAAAAATGACAGAAACCTTTCTGCTGTTAGGTAGAAGTAGAAATAGTTAGCAATTGAGTTCAGCTACACAAGAACATACTTTGTTATGGTATGGATTGAGCAGTCACACCCAGTGTCTTTAAAGTCTCTTCCCCTCAGGAGAGGCCCTTGGGCCTGAGGGTGTTCAATGCCCCAGTGTAGGGAAACGCCAGGGAGGGAGGACAGGAGTGGGTGGGTGGGAGAGTACCCTCATAGAGGCATGGGAAGGTGGGATGGGATAAGGGGTTTCTGAAGGGGAGGCATGGAAAGGGGAAAACATTTGAAATGTAAACAAATAAACAAACAAAAAGTCTCTTCCCCTCATGTGGCTTTTGAGTTTTGGGAGAAGTGCTTTATATGAATTCCATTGAGTCAGAAAATGACTTAATAGCTCTCAGATAATAGTATTTGTATGGTCATTAATATCTAATTTTATGTAGAATGGGCTAGAAATTGACCTTTTCGTAAACTGAGTGTATGAATTGTTGTTAGGCCTGTGTTTGCTGCTCATCACTAAGTGTCTCCAGGACGGAGTAGGCTATAGGAAGTGACACTTCCCCTCTTCTTCTATTTCAATTTACAGGACTTGTGACTTCATAAATAATGAATCTAATTTTATATAAAGTAAATATAATTAAATACAATATTGAAAACTCTTTAGAGCTGAGCATGTTGTAATCACAGCTATGTCATTATAAGAAACTTATTTTGAATGAGAAATGGAACTGTGAATTCACCTAACTAAAGTGGATTTCAATTAAAAACTAAAAGAAAGCTGAATACACTTCCTAAAAAACCCCCAACGGTAATAGTTTGTGCAACTGAAAAACTAAAAAATGAGTGCTCCTGAGTGCCATCCTCATAGCATATGATTTTGTTGGCTGTATTCTGAGTTACAAATTCAAACCACATAAGTGATTGTAACAACAGAAAAAAATGCTCAAGAAAATTTATAATAGGGTTGGAGACATGGCTCAACTTATGAACATTTACTGCTCTTGCAAAGGACCCAAGTTCAGTTTGCAGCACCCACATGTCAGTTCAAACCCACCTGTAACTATAGTCCGAGTCTCTATGCTGTATTCTGATGTTGGTGGGCACCAGGCATGCATGTGGTGCACTTACTTGTGGTGCAAACACTCGCACACATAAAATTACAATAAACAAGTATTTTTATAAAAAGAAAGTTCATAAGACAGAATGCTTTGAAATATGAATTTATATTCATGTTATTGAAGATAACCCTCCTACATATATAATGGGCTTTGAAATTATGTTATTATGATGTTATTATGTTATTATGAAGCCATCTAGGATCAAGGCAATCTATAGAAATGTATGGTTTGTGTTCATCTATCTTTATATCATTCTTGGTATGTTTTTGTTTTAGAATGTCCATACTCATCTTGCATTTCATCCTTTTCACACTCTATTAGCATATGAGCATGTGCATATTAGTTATAGGTAAATGAACATATACATGCAGATAAAGATTTTAATAATGTGAAATATAAAATGTTATTGGGAGATTACTGCTCAGCAAGACAGTAATTAGAAACACTACCCTTAGTCCTTTCTTTTCAGCACTGAAGATCAACCCTAGCGCCTCTCACAAGTGCTAGGTTCATGCTTTAAAGGAAGCTTCATCTCCAGTCCTCTTAAATCTTCCCCACTGAGAAGCTTTCTCAGGATCAGACTTCTTACTGGATTCTCTCCTTGAGCTTTTCCTGTTGCCATGCAGGGCTATAGTTTCCAAACTCTGACAAGTCCCACACCCTCCCAGTCATCAATCCACTCAACGCTTGTGAAACACAGTTATGAAGAACATAATAGCACAGAGCCCAGGAGTTCCTCCTGGCAGTTTACCAAACTGGTAACATAAAAATGAAAATGTTCCTAGCACTTGCCCTCCTAAGATGTGTGGTAATTATGCAAATCAGTTTTTGGAAGAGGTCTGTCATTGCTCAAACTACAAGTCTAGACATGCAAATCAATTCTAGATAATTCCTGTTTAAAACTGGCTTACAATAAAATTCTATACTTTAATTCTACACTTCTGTATTTCTTCTATTTTTGATGAGTTAAAGTAATCGTCACAAGCAGAAGAGATCACAGTATATCATAATAACTACACTATACCATGGATTTGTCGTGGCACTTATTTAAGCAATTTATATGAGTAGAGCCACGTACTTAAAACTTAATAAGAACTGCTTATGACAATAATACCCATTTTAAAAAGCAACTAAGGTACAAACACAAGTTTACTGACTCAATTTATTTTCATACATTAGCAAGTATACGAAGTGTGTTTTTATGTGTTAAAAAGCACATGGAGCAAAAAAGGCATTCAGTAGTTTGCAATCTGGTGAATCATGAAGCTCTGCTTTACCCTACCCCTGCTTCATGAGAATATCTCAAGCTTTACGGTATTTTAAATCTTAACCCTAATAAAAATATTTTATGTATCTTACTTATTATATAGATTTCATTTAACATGGCTGCAGCCAGTTTGATTATAACCTCTGTAAATGTCCCTGAGTTACTAGATCACAGCTTCAGTTACTAACATAGCATAGCTGGGAAAAAGGCACCTCAAACACAGAATTACCTCTATCAGATTCGCATGTGGAAGCATTTTGATTGCTAACTGTTGCAGGAGAGCCTAGCCCACTCTGGGTGGTGTCATCCCTAAGCTGGCAGGCTGGACTGTGTAACAAAGAGAGCTGAATGTATGCCTGGAAACAAGCCTTTAACCATCTATGTGGTGGTTTCTGGTTCAGTCCTTCTTCAAGATCATTGGCTCGCTAACTTCTCTTTGGTGAATTATTACCTGAGAGTATAAGATGAAATAAACCTTTCCTCTCCAAGTTTATTTTGGTTATCATGTTTATCACAGCAACAGAAACTTAGTAGAACATTTCACCAGAAAACCAAATAAAAATAAAAATCATAAAGTCATATGTGAAACTTGACAGCAGGAATGTGCTGGCTCTTCGATATTACAATAGGTGAAGTCACTGTTGTTTCAGGCCATAAATTCACCCTTCTTTCTAACCCAGATTGCAGGAATTGAACTGATCTTTTTGCTGCCTGTGTACATGCTTCTCTTCACAAATGCCCCAACAAACTGTACTCTGTGCAATCCTAGACCTATCTGTCTTTTATGTTCTCAGGGTACCCAGAGCAGGTGGGGGCAGGGGCATTCTCATACAATTAGATTGGGCTGTTCTGTAACACACATAATAATGTAGTTATTTAGAGCATACTATGAATAGTATAATGTGTTGACAAACGAGAAGGACCAGACAGTCGCTAAAGTGATCAAGATAAAGAATGTTCTCTTCACTACAAAACTTTCCCTCATGCCCTTACAGAAAGAACACAGACTAAGACTTTAACATTTTTGTGCTCAGTAAAGGATCATTGTCCCAAAGCCAATCTTGTCTCCTAACAAGCTAAACACTTGATCATCCTTGTGCTTCTCATTCGCATGATATTATTTTTACTCTTTACTTGTAAGATGTGTGGCATTATATTTAAAGAAAATTTCTTATGGACCTTTCATGTGTGGGGGCTGGGGGGCTGGGAACTTAACTTTGTACATTCTACACAAATTCTTTACCACTGAGTAATATTTTAGTCTTCATTGATTTGAGACTGAATTTCACTATGGAGTTGAGGTTGACCACAAAGTCCCAAGTGCTGAGATTTTAGGCATGTGTCATGTCTAGCTGGCAATAAGTTTCTTTATGCTGACCTGTTATTCTCTTTTTATTTGCCCCATGCATCTTTTCTTTGTTCCCTTTGTCCCTTTGTTCCTGCTTGTTGTTGTTTTGGTTTTGTTTGTTTGTTTGAGACAAAATTTCTCTGTGCAGTCCTGCTGTCCTGAAACTTGCTCTGTAGACCAGTTTGCCCTTGAACTCACAGAGAACTGCCTAACTCTGCATCTGTCTTTGCCTCTGGAGGGCTGGTATTGAAGGCATGAGTCACCATGCCCCGGTTCCTGCAACTTCTTTTGTTTAGTTCATTTTCTTGGTTATTTTGTTTTCTAGTTATTCTTGACTCTTCCAGCTGTATTTCCATTCATTTAGACTCTGAAAAAATAAGATTGGAGACTATTCTATATTCATTATCCAACTGACTATTTGCAGGTCACTTTTTAAAATAAGTTGTTCTTTTAGCAAACAGCAAATGTCATATTTTTCTAACAAAATGTAGACTCTTTTCCATTTATGGGGTTTCCAGGGTAAAGTCAGGTTTACTTACAAGAAAAGCTCAAACACTGCCTCCTTCTCCCAATTCTGTCTTTGAAAACCTGAAAGGTATTTGTATCTCCAAGTGTTAGTTCAGGAGAACGGGTCTATATTTGCCTTGAATTAGAATCATGAAAACATCTAGTGATTGCTTCATGAGGGTTAGGTAATGTTTTCCTGAAAGAAAACTGTTAACATACACAAAGGTCAAAGATTTCTCATCTTGCCCATCGGGGTTTCCACAAAGTTAAGTAGGAAAACGGGCAAGGTAATGTAGACATAACAAAGAATTATAGGTCACTAAAGAAGAACCAAAAAGATGGTCCAGGGATATTGTCATTTCCAAATGAAGAATGACAAATGAGCCTGGTTAAATAATTTGTCTGCAGATATATCTGTACTTTTAACCTGCTCAGTAAACATTTGAAGTTAAAAAAGAAAATCTTTTCATAAGAGGATTCTAATATAGGACATTCAGAGATTAGCATATTAATCTAAATACGGGATTGAACAGATTTAAGATTAACAACGCAAACCTCTGGGGTGTGGAGTTTTGTTTTATGTTGTGTTTCCTGTGCTCATTTTTCCAATCCTTGAAGAGAGCAGTAAGGCTGAGAACACAAACCTATGGAAAAATGCATAGGTTACTGAAAGAAATCTCAACCTTTTGAATAAGTAGGCTAAAATTTGCTTGTGGCTAAACTGGAAGACTATACATAATAATGAAGCAATATTTTTGGAAAGTATAAATTTTAATTCAGTTGTGATCTGTTAAACATTTTTGGCAAGAAGCTACTCAAAGAAAATCTTGAAGTGAGACATTACCCAGTTGTTTAACATCCGTCTCACTGAAAAAATATACATGTTTGGCTTTGATGTTGGAATTCCCAACAATGACAAACAGCAGCATAGTCTCTTTCCAGATGAACGGGGTCCTCCCTGGACCCAGGATCCTTCAGTTTGGGAAGGTGTTCTTAAAGTTGTATTTGTCTTTTGAGGTAAAAATCATTACCTTAATATATTTGTCATTGTTCAAAGTCTAGAGGACATGTGAGGAGTTTGAAACACGATTTTATGACAACCTTGGAGCAATTGGCTATCTCAGATATAAGACTTTACTAAACCTACAAAAGATCCAGTGAAGTCCATTTCTGCAGATAAGTCACATAGGTAAAATATTATAAGGAAAGTGTCAATTAAATGGGTTTTCAAAGAAAAGTTCTGCTTTGTATTCTAATAAAGAAATGTCAAAATATCTGTGGTATTGTTCTGGTGTTGACTGGCTGTCTCAAACTTGCTAGGAAAGAATATGACAAAACTACTAGTTAATATTAAAATTTAAGCATCATTTTCTCTGGTTGAATACTTCCCTTATTTTTATATTTATTTAATTTGAATTATATTTGATTCAAAACATTGCTGGGGCTGGAAAATTTGGGGTCTCCTTTTTATCTGATATCTCAAATGGTGCGGCATAGTGATCTATATTAGTAGTACTTATCATTAGCTAATTGCTTTGATATATTTCTCGGTAACTTCGGTATCTAGGTTGCATGTCTCTCGTCTTGTTTGTGTTTGTGCATTTTCCTGAGGACTCTCTATAGTCCTCACTGCCATGGAACTCACTCTATAAACCAGGCTGGCAGACTGACCTTGAACTCAGAGATCTGCCTGCCTCTGCCTCCCAAGTGCTGGGATTAAAGATATGTTCTACCCTGATCTGTTGTATTTCTCTTACTTTTAATGTTTCTGTTTCTGTTATGCATCATGCCTCTGCATTTAAGAAGTCTTCACAGGTAATATTCTAGTCATTATTGTCTCTCTATTGATCTAATTTCTTCTATTTAATTATTATTTCTAAATCTTTTGATCAGCTTACTTTTAAACTTAATCCCTTTCCTGCTGTTCATCTGACTCATCCTATCCCAGTCTGTTCTCTCCTAGACAACTCCTCTTTCCAATGGTTAGAGAGTAAGCTTATGGACCCATAATGAGATAATTGTGAGATTTGCTGCTATGTATTTTTTCCCCAATCCCAAGCCTACGGCTCTGAAGTATTTTTTCCTTACCTTGTATTAGGTATAGCTGTCATTTGTGCTTAAAGTTATTAAAAAGTACTTGTTGAAGGTGATAATACTTCCATGCTGACACCATCTGCTACTTTCAGACATTGGCTTCTTTTATATCTAGTGTGACAAAAGTGCAGGTTGGAGACAGAAGTCGACTTGAAATGTATTACTCATGTTTGCAATATTTAAGGAAAGGTGAAATGGGGTTCCTGGTTTATACAATCTTATCATCCCATAACCATCCCATAACAAAGAGCTCTTGTGTTACTTAAATCTGTAAAGTCCACACTATGTTAGATGATAAAAAACAACAACAACATGGAATTTGTAAGCATATCATTATAAAATTTACAAAAATTAGAAACTTAAGGTCAATATTTTATATAGAAATATTACCTGTGAGACAGTTAAAGGCAACATAATAAATAGGTGAACATTAGATTCTTTTAAAAATAAAAAAAGAGACAGTAAGACAAGCTTTAGTAAATAATATTTGACTTTGAATTGAAACATTTAGACAGTACAATGACATAAGAAAATTTAAATTGAAAAGAAAAACACTTATATATGTATGTATATGTAATGACCATTTACATTGAAAAATGTCTGATGAATTATTAAAAATAATAAGATACGGGCCAGTGGGATGGCTTAGTAAAAAAATGCACCTGCCACCATCTTGGTTGATCTGAGTTATATTTGCCAAATGGAGCACAGCATAGAAAAAGAGAACTGACATGCACAAGTTGTCCTCTAACACATGATCTGTGGCACAGTAATAATAATATAAGAGCATAATAAATTGTTATAAATTTAGAAATATTTTTATAGCTATCATAAAATGATGATGCAGTCATTTTTAAAATAATACTAAGAGCTGGGCAGTGGTGGCGCACGCCTTTAATCCCAGCACTTGGGAGGCAGAGGCAGGTGGATTTCTAAGTTCAAGGCCAGCCTGGTCTACAGAGTGAGTTCCAGGACAGCCAGGGCTACACAGAGAAACCCTGTCTCAAAAAAAACCCAAAAAAAACAAAAAAAAAACCCCAAAACTAAAATAATACTAAGGTTGAAGAAGGCTTAAGTTTGTAATAGCCAAATGAATCTACATTGTAGAAAGATTGGCCTAAGAAGAGGGGCCAGGCAGCATCTCAAACTAGAGACAGATATTGTAAGACTCATCCACACGGTTTTGGGTTGTGGTGCATTTAACCTACAAGAGTTATGTAGATAGAAAGGCCTTCACTGAGGTTGCAGAAAGCTGCCAAGGTCAGGCAATGAGTGGCAGCATTGGATTTCATTCAAGGACTCCCTGAGAGACTCATTGTGTAAAGGTAAACCCTAGATTGCAGTGAAGACCACAAGATATTGTAGATGTTGAGACCATACATCTTCAAAGAGAAACTTCATGAAGTAGAGCTAGACTGAGCCAGGCTACTGAGTCATTGTGACACCACAAGCAGAACTGGAGGACTGGGCCTGCCGAGGTCTGTTGGAGCCTAGACAGCATCACCAAGAGCCTCAAATAGGCATGGAGCTGCAGGATTGGATGTTGATTTATTGGATTCTATTTAACTTTGGTCCAGTCTTTCTAGTTCTTTCAACAGGAAGATAAGCAACTCAGAATAGTTTTAGGAAGACCCTAAAACTGACCAGAATCACTAGGCCCCTCCCATCCAGAGTAAGCAAAGAAGACTCTCAGACAAGACAAGCTGCAAAACAGACGCAGACTGTTAAAAAGACCCTGAGACTAGATCAGCTTTCTGGAAGAAGCAGAAACTAGCTGAGCTACCTGGAAGAAGTTTAGACCAAGTGAGGCACCTGAAAGGGACACTTTCCAACCTGCTGAGCTGCCTGCAGTGCCTATGCGATGTGTTCCGGGTCCCCAGCTTTGTGAGCTGCCACCAGTGTGGAGTGAGTGAGCTTTGGTGATACAGCTCTTTGATTCTATAAGTAGCCTCTCACTCATTACTGTAAGTAACTACAGTAAAACTCATTGGCTCACCAAGTTGGACTTTGGTGGTATCTGTACTTTGATCTGTCATGGATTTCCTATATGTTGCATCTCCATATATGTTGCATCTCCCCAGGAAAATTTTGTCACCAACATTTGGTTTCTTCATAAAATGAAGGAAAGAAATACAGTTTCACATCTGTCTGATGTGATATAAAACAACACAAGGCAAGCCGTAACTTGAGTCTTTCCCCAGGCGACAGCAGCAAGGATCTGGAAGCTACACTTGAAAACTTACCCTGTAATTTAATGACATCAAGATGTTGGCAAGGGCTTCCATCACAGGTGGAAAGGGTTTGCAAACAATGCCTCCTAATCACCTCCAATTTCCTCTTGCATGTTCTGTATTATACCGTCATAAAACCAGCGTACACTCACAAAAAGACCATCAGACTAAAATGTCTGATAATATATAATCTGTAGATTACATATACTGATAAATTATAGTTTATGGAGTCTTCCTTCACTGTAGGTTCATTTCTAGAAACATATAATTATACAAAATTCATTCTCGTGTATGTTTTGCCTAGATGCAATTCCCTTTGATGGTTAGTACCTTCTTGTAGGTACCAGGGGCAGAAGCAAACACATTCAATGAATATTTGAGTTCTAGGAATGCCTTAACTTACAGAGGTTTCTCCACAGATTCCCTTATATTAATCTTCAGATAAACCATATTATCAAGATATTAAAATTCCTTAAGATATTTTCAAAACATTAGCCTTTTCCAAATCAATTAAATATTAGCAGCCAGGCAGTTAGTGCACTCTGGG
>CM052720.1:21227766-21292469 GCA_028551405.1 Uromys caudimaculatus
ATGCTAATGAGCACGACAGATACCCATTTGTTCCTTCTGCCGGTGAAAAGAAATAGCTACTTTTGGTAGAGGGGAATTGGCATCGCAAGTTTCTGAGGAATGCTGGCTTCTAACTGCCAGAATGTGAGGAAACGGAGTTTCCTTTGGACCTGACACCAAGCAGGCACTCTACAAAATGAGAAATATCCCCAGTCTCTAAAAAGTTGTTTGCAAATGAAGAAAATATAAGTTAATGACGCAGTTTCAAAAGTATAATGCTATGCTTTTCAACCAACTAACACAGGAAAAATAATCAGAAGTTTCAATGAGCTGTTTACAGTTTGTAATGATGTCACTGCTCAAATTCTATTGATGCTTGCTCCGATAAATTACTTAGAGAATAATATGTTGCAAAAGCTTAAAGTTTATGTGGAAAATATCCATATACAGTTCTCATATAAGATTCTGGTTTTTTTCCTTTAAAATGAATATGGAGATATCTTATTTATCTGAAGGCCCAACTGGACGAGATCCTTTCTCAGAATTGGATTTCTCAATGTCTTTAGAAATGTTTTCTTAAAATTAATAGAGATAATTAAACTTTGTGAAATGTTGGAAATTTGTTTTATAGTTGGCAAACTTACATTAAAATACAGCTTTGCACAATAACCTTAACTTAGCACTTTTTATATTTGGGATACTTATAAACTATGTGGTTTCTTCCTTGCTAAATATTATACAATGTTTTTTTCCCAATAAAGAGTCAACTGTGGTGTAAGCCATACAGCATTTCAGCAATGCTTGGTAGATAAGAATGCCATAGTGTCATTTGTGCTGCAGGATTACTTTGTACTTGCGGAAATCAGAAATCAGATTTATTGAGATGATTCTGACAATGTGCAGTTGGAATGGGCCATCAAGCATTACATGAATTATGTGCAATTTCATTCTAAGCTTTTGTTTTTAAATAACTCTATCACAATCTTTGTGGAAAAACTTGAGATTGACAGGATCACATATGTCCTAAGGTATTTCTATCAATGACCCAATTTTAAAGTCTGTTACTCTCTGACAGTGTAGCCAGACACACAAGATCTTTACCTTTCTTTCTTTCTAGTTTTTGTTTTTATTTTATTTTTATTTTTTGGATTCTGTCCTGCTGTTTGTGTCAGAGAGGAAGTGTAATTGTTGACTTGTCTGACATGTGATTTTCAGGTCCAAAGGAAACTCCATTATCTCAAATTCTGGCAGTTAGATAACAACCAGCATTATCTAGGAATTTCTGAAGCCAGTTGCACTCTACAAAAAGGAGCCATTGGCGGAAGGAACAAATGGCTATTTGTGGTGCCCATCAGCAAACCACAGGCTGGCCTACAGGCTCCCCAAGTATCACAAGTTCTTATTACACATTTCAAAATCCTTGCTAGCTATCTGGCTCTTCTAAACTCTTTCCCCTCTTTCACCTGCTAAACTTTCTTGAGCTCAAGAGCTTCTCTCCCTGGTGCTTCTCCTTCTCCTTATAGCCCTGCTCTTTTGGTCCTTTGGCTCTCTTGGTTCTTTCTTTTGCCCACTCTCTTTGTCTTCATCTTGTCCTCATTCCCTTTCTCCCTCTCTTTCTTTCTGTTCTGCTCCTGTTTCTCTCATGGCCAGTTCCAGTCTGCTAGCCATGTTCAGTCTACTACTTTCTCTCTCTGCTCCGGACTCAGACTCTTCCAGATGGCTCTCGCTGTTTTCTCTCTCATGCCTGCAATAAAAATCTCCTTAGCCATACCATGGCGTAGTCATGTCATTGATTTACACATGATCCTACTGCCCTCTGTGGTCCTCCATCCCCTAGAGAAAGTAGAGGATCTGATGACACCTCCAAGATGCCACCCACATCTTCACTTGAAGTAGGTTCTGCATGTCCTATGACCTAGGATGTGATTGGAATCAAGATTTTTAACAGGTCAAGGAGGAATTTGGTGCTGAGATTGGGTCCATATGATGTGGATTTGAAATTGATATTTCTGAGTGAAACGTTCTCATTCCTGCGTAGCAGTTAATGCAGAATAATTACTGTAACCAGCATTTGTATACACACTGTGGATTTCATATTGGGACAGACAATGAGCATGAACTGTGTCCCGGAGTAAAACATGTTCATAAAGAACTTGTGTTGCTACGAGAAAGAAAGATACTAAACAATGAATTATAAACATATTTAGATAAATTATGACATGTGGAAAAGACATAAAATGATGAGATAGTATAACTGCAAAGTTCTGAATTGTTTTCCTGTGAGGAAATAATATTTGAGCTAAATGCTAACTGACAGCAGAAACTGGTAAGGAATTGAGAAGAGAGCTGCTTTTTTGGGGGGTGGGGTGGGGAAGCAGAGCGGTTGCATATAGATAACCCAAGGAGAGAAAGTCCTGAACCTGAAAGTTTTATAACAGTCCTGGTATAAGAGAAACTATCTTCTGAGTCACTTTGTCTCTCTGGAAGAAATCTAAAGACTTACTTTATACTCAATATTTAAGAGAATACAAGGAAGAAACCACTTAGATAAAGTGAGGTAGAGAGCACAAGACAGCAGGAAGTAGAAAAGAGAGGAAATATTGCCCTGGCCTTTTCACATTGCCGCATGGAGTTATGTTTGCTCTCTAGTCCAAGCTAGGTACTTTCTGTATTCACCAAACCACAAACTTGTCATCACTAAGGGACAGAAAGCAAGCTCCCGGAGACTCAGCCTTTGTGGAGATTCGCCAAGATCTCTCAAAGCCCCACACTCCCTTTTTCTTTCACTACTTAAATAAGTAGATCTTTCTGATGGATCTCATTATTTCCCCTTGGCTTGCTAACAGTGGAGCCTTGAATCACCCTGCCACTGAGCCATATCGCCAGCGCCACCAGTCATGGAAGTGTTTAGAGGCCTCATTATCGCTGCTTCACACGCCCCAGAATTGCTCGAGGAGAAGGGCCAGTCAGTCAGTCTATCCCTTTACGTCTTGATTTTATGTTGCATGTAAATTATGGCCTCAGCAGAGTTGTACATTACTCCAGGGTTTAGGGAATTGGAGGGAAAATATTGGTTGAATCTGCCTTAGCACAGAAACTACAGTTTCTGCTCTAGAACTGTCTCCATAGAGTCAAATATGTTCTTGTTTAAAGCAATAAGTATTTCATGCATATTTTACTCAGTATATATTATATAGTGAGTAATTTAAATTTGCTCAGATGTGTTGGTTTAGGTAGTCACAAAATAGATTGGGTCTTCCAAAAATTCTACTGTACATATCTACATAATAATTTTCTCCTTTGTAAATCAATATGAAATTTACAAAATGCTTCCTATGAAAGGAATTATAAAATTTATAGAATTATAGTTCTATATAAAAGAATTATATGCATATAGATTTTTAGTTAGAATAAATCCTTTCTGTCATATTCTTCATTTGAGAAAAACAGAATAAATGGATAAAGACAAATATTTCAGCACGCTAAGCTGAGGTGTTTAACACATGCCTTGCCTCCTTCAGATGTCAGGGACAGGTCTGGCCTACATGATGCTTTAAGTCTCTGTCTTTAATTCAAGAATAAGAAGGGTTTAAATAAGAGGACAAGACCAAATTTAGAAATTTAAAATAATTGCACTGTGGCACCATTAACATGAATCCAATTTATACATTCTTAAGATGTATACATAATAAAGTTTGACATATTAGTGAAATTTTTGTTTTAACCAAGAAAACAAAGAAAAGTAAAAAGGAGTTTTGCAAAAACACGTATCCACCAAATAGCTTATCTAAAATATACAAAGAATGGCTATAACACAGCAGAAAGGGAAAAACCACCCCAACTTTAAAGTAGGAAAATATTTAAATAGCCACTGCGTGAATGATATACAAAATACGGAAAAGCACATAAAAATGTTCAATGTCGTTAGTAGTGAGGGGAATGTGAATTTGTATCTGAAAGGTTGCTTGGTCCCAGGAGATGTTTTGAGAACGGTGTGGTAGCTATCGCTAAACACTCAGCAAAACCAGAAATTACTTACACTTAGTTGGATTGTGGTGTGTGTGTGTGTGGGGGGGGGGGGATGACTGCTAAATACTGGGGAAGCAAAATGAGCTAAAGTCTTCACACCAAGTCTGAGAGTTAACCATTAGAAACAATTGGGAGGTTTTTGGTAGGTTCCACAAGTTGGCGGAACTATTCACATTGTAGTGCAGACTTGAAGGAAACCAGGTATGGAGACAATTCAGGCGTTTATGATAAACAGGTGTACTGCCACGCGCTAGCACAGCGATAGGGCTCCAGTGTTCTGAGCCCTGTCTTCACATGTGCTGCAGAATGGAATGCATGTATTGTGAGCCGAGGCTCGAGCTGGGCTGGCAGAAGAGCAGGGATTGCCTTGCCAGACTCCTGGCTCTCTTTCTCTCTCTGAGCCTGGGAAATGCCTTTTTATTGGACACATACATCTATAAAGCAGGGAGAATCTCAAGGTGAAGAGGAAATTCACGGACCACTCTGCCTCGTCTATTAGAAGCTTCCAGCTATTCTGGCACACTTGTACACTGAGCTGGCACAAACTATAACAAGCTCCAAAGGAATGTTTATAGGGACATTCCCACTACCTCTCCAGTTCCCGTCTCCCTGCTTATGCAAGTCTCAGATTTAGGTAGATGTGACCTTAGGAAACCAAAATGTCCTTTAAGAGCTTGCTAACTGTTGTCTGTCCAGCTTTTCCACATAGATTCTGTAGCCCGCTCGAGGAGGTGAAGGAAAAGACTCTTGTCTTTGTTTCTCTAACTCATTCATGAATCTTAACTACACTTTTTAAGGTTCGTTTCTGGTCTGGTCCTTGCATTCTTAGAAAGAAGGAAGGGCAAACCCACTGCGTTTGTGTTGAGAGTTGGCTCCCTAGCTAGACTGTTTGTTTCATTGATACTGAGTAGGTTTCATCTAGGTAATAAATTTCACCCACCCTCTGTATCTTTTCTCAGTTTGGCATATTCTAGTCTGCATTTTGCTCTCCGTTTAAGTACGAGAGAAGACTAAAATACAGCCTTCAGACTCCTTTGTCTGAAAAATCTGGCAGTTCAGTGGGTTTTTCTTTAAGGAGACCTTCATTTGTAACCAGCAGCAGCTCTCCTTAAGGACTTCAATCTGAATGTCCTATTATCCTTCCCTTTTCTTCCCTCCCAGTTTGAGACTGCAGTTGCCAATTTTTTCCCCCCTGCTGAACCTGAAAAACCCTCTCTCTTCTCGAGTTTTTCCGTTCCCAGGCCCCGCGCTGACTTCCTATGGAGCATTCTCAGGAATCAGGATTGTGATGTGTGGACTGGGAGGATCTTGACCTGCTCTGCTAACCCAGTGGCCTGAGCAAATCACAAGAAGGATTGGAGCCATCTGCCCACCCCCCCCCAACCCCCCCGCGGCAGCCTACTGGAAAGAGACAAGTTAGCCATTCAAATAATTGGCTTTTTGCCCGCTTCTCTTTCAAATAAGAAGGCAGGGGCTGCTGCTGAGGTGCAAAAGATTTTTGTGAATTACAGTGGTGGGTAAGACCCGAGTTCCTCCAGCTCCTACATATTTTCAGCTGACTAAGAAGGCAAGGATGGTAGATGCTTTCTGTGCAACCTGGAGGCTGACAGACAGTCAGAATTTTGATGAGTACATGAAGGCTCTGGGTAGGTAAAAATAAGACGTACTGTTCTCTTTTTAACTCTGTATTTTGATTCTTAGAAACTCCCGTTTTTACTTACCGGGTTTCTGAGAGACAGGCTGAGCATATTGCATTAATTATACTAGACTGTGTTTAGCCCACTGAAATAAATTCTTACTGTGGCATTTCCCTGCCTTCTTGCCCAGGATCAAATAACGGGACCATTTGATAATCTGTGGAAAATGTGAAGCTTCTGTAACTTTTGGAGAGGGGAGTGAGGGGGTCCTTATTTGTGCTCAGCTTGTCCATGGCTAATGGATTAATCATTAATCAGGTTTGAATGGAATCTACACTTTAGGATCCAATTCTGGATTCTCAGAATGGCAAGCAGATTTCTGCTTTATGAACTATTTTGGAAGTTGCTGTTAAGTGCACCGGCTCCTTTTGCTGTTTTAGGAGTGGGCTTTGCCACTAGGCAAGTGGGGAACGTGACCAAACCAACGGTGATTATCAGTCAGGAAGGCGGCAAAGTGGTGATCCGGACTCAAAGCACATTCAAGAACACAGAGATCAGTTTCCAGCTGGGAGAAGAGTTTGAGGAAACCAGCATAGATGACAGGAACTGTAAGGTAAGAGGCAGCTTTATCCAGTGGGGATAGGGCAGAGGGATGAGGGTTCCCAAGCTCTCCACAGACATGGAGAAGGGAATAAGCTTTCAGAACTCCCCTTCAGGAAGAAGGAGCCAGAGTTAACGCTCTAGGGTTCACTAGTTGTATCCTAGACACTGAATAGTTTCCATAGTCAAACTTGCGGGCTATTCTTCTTTTGTCAGGCATTTTCCACATTTTATAGCAACTTTTACCCAGAAAGTATTGAACAGTGTTTATTCCTTCTCTCTGATCACCTCAGTTTGACCAACTGGTCAGTCTCACAACACAGCTTTGTTTAAACTAGAAGAGTGACTAGTTCTGTGCTTTTATTTCTGATCTATGCCATTTTTGCAATTGGCTGTATACATGGCAGCCGAATTATAGAAATGGCCACATTTTGGAAAAGAGTGACTCTTGAAAGTAATAGAGATGAAGGGTTGCTAGAATAATCATGAGTGACAGACTCAGTTATGGCCCTCTTGGATAGTACTGTCATTTGAGTTCTGTGGGAAGTGGACTTCTGTCTGTTAATCACCTGCACTTTGTTGTTGCTCTCAGTCTGTGGTTCGGTTGGATGGAGGCAAGCTCGTTCATGTGCAGAAGTGGGATGGCAAAGAAACGAATTTTGTCAGAGAAATTAAGGATGGCAAGATGGTCGTGGTAAGGCCTAAGGAGTCTGCATTTTCTGTCGGGGGGGGGGTTCCCTTCTAGCTGCTTTTCTTTCTCACTCCCCTTGCCTCCTCTTCCTTAGCTCTTCCCTCTCTGCCCCCCCCCCCCTATTATTTCCATCTTAGCTACACAGGCCTTTCAATGTCCTTTAACAATATGTAAAACAGGAAGAATGAAAAACTCAGAACTAGTTGTTGCCTCAGGTTGGTACCTGTAGTTTTAAATTTATATATCAATTTACCCAAAAAGTGTGTGCCAAGAACTGATGTCACCGGATTGCTGTGAATCTCCAGCCTTCAACTGGAACTTAAATATAAGCTATTAATTAGGAAAATATATGAAGCTAACTGACAGGAAAATATAAAGTAACTGAATATTAGAAAAGTTACTTATTAGAGACTATAATTAGGGGATTTTAAACATTTTATATTTTAGTTTATAAGAGCTCAGTGCAAATAATTTTAATGAAACTTTAATTTTTACTGGAACTACTTGATGTTACTCCCTTATAGTTCTTTTCTATTTTTAATGAGTCAGCTGATTGTTCAAAATATGTTCAATGTCAGCTAGGCATATAAATATCATAAAATAGAAAAATAATTTTATAAAAAATTTTCCTCGTGATAGAAGTTAGGCCTTGATCTAGACCTGTAGAGACCATTTTAAAAATAGAAATATTATTTAGATGATAGTGATATGGTTAAGTTTGCTTATTGTTCTTGGGGATGTCTGGGGTTCCTTTACAAACTCCTGCTAAGATTAGAAAGTGCCTTTCTTGCTGCTAATACAGAATAGATTGCCCACTTCTTTAATATTACAGTCAGAGCTATTCTGAACTGAAATATTCTTCTTTTTACATGTAGAATGTTGGAGAGCAGAGAGTAGAGATTTTTCTTGAATCATCAACAAAGAAAACAGTCCATTTCTAACAATTATCTTGAAGTTGTTTTTTATGAGTAGCCTTGATTCCTTTCTTGTTTATACAAAGCTAGAGCAAGCCCATCTTTAGAAATTCTGACTGTGATCAGGCAAGCCTGAGTTCTGCTATGAAGATTACAGCAAAGGTGTACTGAATTCTGAGGGGCATACCAATGCCTGAAAGTCTTGGGTACACACTTTAATACTTTAAGGTGATTTTGTAGTAATTCTTCACCTTCAGAGTAAGAGTCAAAATTCAGTGCTACTGCTGCCCGATCACCTAGGTTATGTTCACATGAGAGTCAAAGAAGAGAGAAGACCGCACTGGCATGTCCTTGCTGATCTTAGAGTAGGTCATTCCTGACACCATGAGCTCAAAGGTTTGTATTTTCAAAAGAAATTAATCAAAATTATGGATTGAAAACTGCTGTGAAAACCTAGGAGAAAATTAATTCCCTTCCAAAGCAGATAGTTGAGGCCACAGTGGATTCATGTGCCTTCCTTGGATCCACTTTGTTCCAGTTCCCTTAATAATTTAACAGAAAAGGAATTTTTAAAACTTTAAGTTTCCAACCCAGTTTCTACTTTTCATTTCTTAAACTTGAATAATGTGAGCATGCTTTTCACTCATTAAGCATGAGCATCTTTTGTTTGGTTAGGAAACAAGGAATATATGCAGCATTTACTGCTTGTAAATATCCTCGCTCTTTGGCCTAATAGTTAAGTCCTAAATGTGACAATGCTTAAAAATTCAGCTGCAAATGGTCCTAGGTAAAAAGATTCAGTTATCTTTGTACTATTTCAGACTCTTACCTTTGGGGACATCGTTGCTGTTCGCTATTATGAAAAGGCATAGAAGAAATGACAAGTCTGTTGACAACTTGGTTTCCTGGAGTCCCAGAGTTAGCCAGCTACTGAAGCACTGGTCACTAATTATAAGTTTGTCTTTGGTATGGAGGCAGAAAATTATAATTTAAGACATGCTACTCCGAGCAACTTGTGGGATTTTGATATGCAAATTTACCCTGTTTTCCAATTTTTTAATAATTTTACAATAACTTTTTATAAAGATGGGGAGTATACCTTATGATTTCCTTTGGAGTGCAAATCAAATTGTAATAAAAAATGCACTTATAAAAGCTGGTTGTCATTTTTAATGCTGTCAATATATCTTGAAACTATCTACTAGAGAGTTTTCCGTACAGTGAGGCTAGAAAAAAGTCTTGTATCTTGTATAAAATACTCATTCATAAAATAACTGGGTGACCCAGAAAATATGGAGATGCCACAATTTTGAGAATTTTGGAATTAATAAGTTCATCTGGTCAGGACCTAAAGAAGTTGGTTATAACGAGGTAAGACTACAAAAGTGATTTTTTGCTTTTAAAAACAATATAAACAACAACAACAAAAAGGCTTTAACATGTGACAAAAGATAAATATAATCCAGTGCCATGCAATCACAGTGCCATTTATCAAGTTTTATAGCAAAGACAATCAGAAAAAAGAAGTTGACTTTATCTTCCACTCTTAGCATGAATCTCCAAACACCTCGCTGCACTGAATTTTACTAAGTCAAGAATGGTAAAATGACGTGTGTACAGAGAATCCATGAACGTGGTCCAATTCCACATTTTTTCCCCTGGGGGTGGGTAGAATAGGTAATTAGAACAGAGCTGACAAAACCAAAGCAAATATCTTTTTGTAGGTGATTTGCATTTGTGATGTACACACACTCCCAAACATGACTGCAATTTATTACTTGTAAAATGCTCTTGAGTCATTTTCTCAACCGATGATCTAAAGCGAGGCAGGGAGTGCTGAGGATCACAGTTGTGTGGCTAGGTCCTGCGACTAGTAAATAATACTGAATAATACTGAGAATGGCAAACGTCAGTGCTTCTCTTAACGTTCTCTTGGAAATCAGCATTTTACCTCAGTTCTCTTCAAAAACTGCAAGATTTTAGTACCCTGATTGTTCCCTTTGGCAACTTTTCTTCTATTAGTTTCAGCAGCTAAGTGTCGTTGGGAAATGCAAAATAACTCTCTCAGGAAAATATGTAATGCTCATTTTTATGCAACCTTGTGACTTCATTAAGTTTTCAGAAGTGAGTTCAAGGTCAAAATACAAACTGTGAGGAAATCCTTTAATTTACATAGTTCGTTACAACCACACCCTTACCTGGTTGCTGTAAGACAGGTTCAATATTCCTTACCCCAAATACTCGGGACATGCTTTAGATTTTAGGATGCACATGTATATAACAAGATATCTTAGAAATATGATCTAAAAACAAAATTGATTCATGTTTCACAAGTACCTTTCTCACATACCTGAAGGCAGTTTTGTAAAATAATTCAATGCACTTGCACTAGACTCTGCCATGTTAAGGTCAGGGATAGACTTTCCCCCTGGTGGTGTCATGTCAGTTTAGGATTTTGGAGCATTTTGAATTTCTTATTTCTATACTAAAGACAGATACTCAATGGGTACTTTAAAATGTTTTATAACTGTGTTTGTGAGCATGTGCTCATGTAGCTGCATGTGGATGTCTGTAGAGGTCAGAAGAAGGTGCCAGATTATTTGTAGCTGGAGTTACAGGTGGTAGCGAGGAATCAGACTTGGTTGTGTGGGGAACCAAACTCTGGTCCTCTGGAGGAGAATAAGTGCTCTTTAGCATTGAGCTATCTCTCTAGCCACTCAACATGCACTTTGATATATAACAAAGAAATACAAAATTAGACATTTGGATGTACACTTATAGTGTCAAAGTAAGATTATCTAGGTAACGTTTCTGGGCCTCGCGGGCCTACTCTCTTTGAAAATATAAAGTAAAGCTTTGATAATGAGTTCATTCCACGTCTCTAACAGCCACCATGTCTCCTGCTGGCAAGAGTCGCTGACTCTTGCTTTGAAAGGGTTGACTGTGGCCTGTTGCAGTAAGGGTGCACTGTGAGTAGGTGAAAACGCAGCCTGTTGGTATTAACTTCCAAAACATTAAAGAATGGGAAGGTATGTGGGTGGCTTGAGTAGGAAATAACATCACAGTGGTATAAAAGATCAAGGGCTGCACTGGCGGATCTCATGTGTATTTATAGAAACTTTAATAGATATTTCTACTTCTTAAAGTTTTAAAGGTAGTTGGATCTCATTTTTCTTCAAACCTGTCTTAGTTAGGGTTTTACTGCTGTGAACAAACACCATGACCAGGCAACTCTTATAAGGACAACATTTAATTGGGGCTGGCTTACAGGTTCAGAGGTTCAGGTTCATCAAGGTGGGAACAGGGCAGCATCCAGGCAGGCATGGCACAGGAAGGCCTGAGAGTTCTACATCTTCATCTGAAGGCTGCTAGCAGAATACTGACTTCCAGGCAACTAGGATAAGGGTCTTAAGCTCACGACCACAGTGACACACCTACTCCAACAAGGCCATACCTCCTAATAATGCCATTCCCTGGGATAAGCATATACAAACCATCACAAAACCAAATTCTATTTCACTTAATAGTCTGTAGATATAATAACTTTCAGCTCACTCCCCTGTCACATTGTTAAAGAAAAGGAGATATTTCCTAAGACCAAGGTCAAATTGACCAAGAGATTGAGGAAACAACACTTTTGAAATTCAAAGTTCTTAAATTTATAAACTAAGCTAAAAGTTGTAGTATAAAGTCTGTTCATAGACCACTGTCCACTTGGCATAGCTTAGGTTCACCTGAGAAGAAGATTCTAATTGAGAGATTGCCCATATCAGATTAGCCAATGGACATGTATGTGGGGTCTTGGCTGTTAATTGATAGAGAAATTGCAGCCCACTGTGGGTGACCTCATCATTCCCTGGGCCTGTGGACCTGAGCTCTATAAGAAAGCTAGCTAAGCAAGGGTGTGTGTGAAAGCCAGTATCACTCTTTCTGTTTCTGCTTCTAGCTCCAACTTGAGTTCCTGACCTGACTTCTCTTCATGATGGACTGTAATTCAGAAAAGAAATCTTTACCTTCTGTAGTGGTTTTAATAATAATAACCCCCATAAGTTCATAATGCTTATGGGGTGGCACTGTTTGAAAGATTAGGAGGTGGACTTTGAGGTTTCAGAAGCCCAAGCCGGGTCCAGCTGCTCTCTCTGTTCATGTTGCCTGCAGATCCAGATGTAGAATTCTCAGCTACTTCTTTGGCAGCATGTCTGCATGCATGCTTGATGAGAATGGACTAAATTTCTGAAACTATAAGCAAGCACCAATGAAAAGTTTTCTTTTATAAGTGTTGCTGTGGCCTCAATGTCTGTTCACAATAAAACACAAGCTAAGACACCTTCTCTGAACACTTGTGGTTTCATGTTTCATTACAACAGAGATGAAACTATAACAACCACTGACAGTCAGTCATCAGAATTAATTAATTAATTAATTAATTAATTTATTTATTTATTTATTCATTGGCCTTTATGTCACATTTTCCTTGGTGCAGATAAACACAAGTGCATGAAGCCTGGAGACCGACAGGTGTAGGCTTACGTTGCAGGAATATCATTTAAGCCTTGAGCTTCTTAGTGAGCAGAAAGGAGGCTGTAGCTTTCGTCACTTACTTAAAACTTTATCAGTTTAGGTTCTCAAGCATTTTAAAGGTTTCACAATGTTTGTGCTACATATTTTGTTTTAACTGAAGTTATTTCACAACCAATTTACTTCCTATAATTTGTCTTAGAAGTTCAAAAATAGTGTTTGACAGGGCAAGACACTGCAGAGGTTTCTCCATCTTGTATTCTTACCGAGGCCATTTCAGGTTTAACTAGAATTTGATCTCTTTAATGGAGAATCCAGTGGGAATTTATCCAACTCTATTGTAGGACCCAAGGCCAAGATGCCCCAGCTAACTTATTGTAGCTTCTGTTAAACTGCTTGCTTGTGCAAACTTACCTCTGACAATGCAAAGTGAGATACCAGGATATGGTTTTTCTCTTTAAAAGACTCTTGCTCTAAATAAGCTTAAGTCCAGAACTCATGAATATAGTCACAGTCAGCTGGAAATAAAGACTTTCAATCAGCTCTCAACTGTATCTGAATGGCCATCTCCGGTTGGCTCACCATAATAATGAGCAAAATTGGTATTCTGATCATGAGTTCACTTTCTTTTAAAACATTCAAACTCATGCTATCTTGCTGATAAATTGCTCACTGTTTCAAGCTCACCTACATTTTCCAGATTCACTTTAGATCGTCCTACTCTTTAGATCATAGACTGAGAAATTGCAGAAGTGATCGTGTCTGTTGCTGGGAAGCAGGTGGTTCTTGAACTGCTTTGAATCACCCCAATGATATAGCAAAACTTGGAGGAGTCTACCAGGATCTGAAAGGAAACTTAGTGTCCATTAAAAAAAAAGTTTTCATTAGATATAATCATTAAATTATGCAAATATAAAAAGGTTGTTTTCCTCTGATGGAAAATAGATATATTTGTAAAATATAGTGGTAAAATTACCTGAAGAAAATACAAAAACAATGTATCCTAAACCAAATATGTGTGATTCTAGGTTAAGAACCCAGATTCTGGTTTTTCTAAACGATTGTTTCATCAGAACAAAGAAAGTAATAAATCAATACATTTACCAGTTCTTGTTAGAAAAAATGTAAATCTAAGAAGGTAAAACTATAAGGTTTCAATGTAGTATTCTTAACGTTAGGGCTGGAAGAATCAAAAGATCAATTAAGCTTAGTGACAGAGATACTCATTAATCATGAGAATGCTATGCTAGATACACAAATTAAGGCAACTGAGTATTAAAGAGGCCACGGTATCCCAAGACAATGTGGATCTCCACCGAAAACACCCGTCTTCCCATAACAAGTACCCTGAACTCAGCGAAAGCATACAATTTTTTTTGGCAGGATCGTTTAACACTGCACAGCTTCTTCAAGATGGTACAGTTCACATCTGTTATGAGGTCAGCATCTCTCCCCACGTTTTATAAATTAAAATTATTGACTTTATTTTAAAGAGAGCACATTCTCATAAATGCCAAGAGAAAGAACAAAGCACACATATCAAACACAGTTTATGGATTCTGGCTTCTTTGCCAATGTTTACAAAACGTCTTTTGGAGTATAAAATCAACAGTCTCTATTTGTCTTTACCAGGTATGTTGCATGAGGACGTGCTTTAACTCAGTTGTGGAAAGGTAGAAGTTCAGCCTGGCGAATCCAGGACATAGTTTGCCAACTCCACCTACCCATCACCTTGGAGTACTGTATAGCCACACACTGCCCGCCCAGCGGATCTGTACATTTTTCAGCGGTGGCCTGAAGCTTGGGAGTTTACATTTCCGTCGCAAATCCCGGGTAGTGCAGATACTGAGGAAATCCAAACCCATTCTTGTACTCAAATGTCTTAACCACGGCCCTTTCAAGTACCTCTGCTAAATGGCCCTGTTAGGTAGGCACTCCTGGGGTTCAGGGAAGATGAACAGGTATGGGGTTGGAGCAAGAACATTCTTTCCCACTAACCTAAGAAATAAGGAAGCATATTAAAATAAAAAAAAAAAAAAAGAGTCCAGAAGGTCAGAAGAACTCATGCTCTGGAGAATCTGATATTACACGTGATCTGCTGGGCGTCAACACCAGGAAAGGCTCTGGCCTCCTCCCCACCCCCAGGGCCTGCGGGTCCCAGAGGCGCCCTAGCTGGAGCCTAGCCTCCTGGGGCAGTGGCCTCCGCTCACTAAGGCCATGGCGTTGCTGGGCAACTTCCTTTGCTACTTGCTGGTTGCTTGGCTCTGCCGCCCGGGGCTCGGGGTGCCCCTGGCGCCCGCAGATCGCGCCCCAGCTGTGGGTGAGTGGACCGATCGCGACTGCACGGGACGGTGGAGGGGGTCGGCGACGGCGCGTGGGCGGACGCGGCCACGTTGGTCATTGTGGCCAAAGGCCAGACAGCAAGGTCACTGGGTCTGAGCCATAGTGGGGGCGCTACAGTATCGAGCCGCCTGCTGGGCGTTTGTTTACATCCCGGGTCTGGGTTGTTTAGTTCCCAGAGGAAAATCTGAAGCTGTAGTCTAGTGGGAAAGACCGCTCAGAATTGACTGTGGGCACTCCTGGAGTCACCTAATCTGCCCTGAACAGAGGAGGACCTACGGGGTCCCCACACCTGAGTGTAGTTTCAGTCCTGTTCTGAGTGTCCTGTTCTGTTCTGCTCAGTGACGTCGGAGCCTTTTTCTGCCTCTTCAGGTCCCTGAGGCGTCTTGTCTCTTCCATACTTAAAACCTGTGAGCCCTTCCGTATCCCTTGGTGTCTTGGGTCCTGCGTTGTGAACAGTGCCTATTACTTTGTTTCTGTAATCATGGTCTGCCCCGGCCCCCCCCCCCCCCCCCCCCAGTGCTGTTTTCCCCAGTAGAAGCAGCTTCCAAACTTAGTGGGGGGAAAATCGGTAAGTTAAGCCTCACTCCAAAATTACTGAAGGGATGGGTACCTGGGGACAGTTTAACAGTCTTAATCTCTCTCAAGTTAAAAGATCCCTTTCCAGACTGAATGTTTAGTAAGACTGTAGGATGCTTTCTGGGTTTTAAAATTTAAGGTGACACTCCCCCTCCCCCATCTCCCTCGCTTCCTTTAAAAACAATTGCTCTAGTTGTTTTGATTTGGGAAGATAGTTGTCCTTGAGACTTTCACCTGTGCTCAGAACTGAAACTGTTCTGTCTCCTCTCCATGCCTACCTCTGATCTGCACAGGACTTCCCTGAATAGGGTCCAGGAAATTCCTACTCTTTGCTTATGAGTGAAAAGTGCCTGAGTTAGCTGTCAAGCTTTTGCAAGACACAACTGTATGTCTGGTTTTTCAGCTCTGTCAAATAACACCCGTAACAGAAATTGCCCCCAGAATGTGTATGTATGCGGCCGCCTTGTGTTTTTATATTGCTGGAATTGTGCTCTTTAAATTTGTTACTGCACAGAATTTTGACCTGGAAATGTCTCAGGCTGCACCACAGGCAAATTCGCCTTTGGTTTTTAATAAGTTAATTGTTGAAAGAGTTCATGAAACTTGGCCTGGATCATGTGAATCTTCCGATATCTTCCTGTTTTGGTAGGGGAAGGGAGAGAGACTAACCAGATGTGTTGACTCTGGTTTCACATTGCATGGATTATTTTACGTGCTTTCCACTTGCTGAGAAGGCCTCTGTCCCTCCTGCCCCTTTGCACTTCCCTGTCTCTGCCTGTTTCCTAACTGTGTTTAAATCCCCAGTCCTAGTCTCCCTCCCCCATGCCAAGTCCCTGTGGCTAGAGGGCAACCACCCTGGTGTTGTTTACCTGAGTGTGTTTGGCGTCATTAGTAAAAGATTTAGTAGGCTGTCACCTGCTGGTGTATTTAGCACATAGCAATTGACATTATAAACATATGAACCAACGCCTACTTGCCTACTTAAACAACTACATACGATTGTCCATATAATTGTGGTTCATTGAGTTTGCTGGGACAAATTATTAAATGTTCTTTGACAGAAATTTTTTTTCCTGAAAACTTTGAGTACCTCTTTAAATAAATTTAAGCACGTATGTAGATGTGTGGAACACACATATCTTGAGAAATCTTTGAAAAGTTTATCTGGAGAATAAGAAAGCAATTTTGGTAAAGAACTTTGGGCTTTGAACCAGAGAATTTGGATTTGAGTGTGCTATTGACTTTGTCACAGGCCAGATTGGTGGCCTTACAAATACACACACACACACACACATACACACACACACACACACACACACACACACACACACACACACACACACACACACTTTATGTACAATTTCATTGGAGTCAGGATGTTAACCCTCCAGAGGTTCTGACTCATTTAAAGCCATTCTTTAGTGACTCTAATTACCCCCCTTGTTTGTCTATCCAGCTGACGTGGTAGAAATACACTTTGGCATCTGGAGAAACAGGTTCTAGCTCAGCATTCATTGCCTGGTCGCAGGGTCTGTAGGGAATCCTGAAATTTGCCTTTGCCTGAATGTCATTAATTATAAAATTAAAGGATCTTTGTTAAGGGCCTACTCCATCAGCCATATTTCTGTTCTTGGAGTTCTGTGAACCAGGTACTGAATTATGTCAGAGAGATGTGCTTTAAATCCATTTCAAGTTTTGGATTATGAACATGTAATCCGTTCATGATCTCATTTACCTTAATCCTCAATGTACCTTACGTGTAGATGTTATTATCTACTTTCATGCAAGGCAGCTTATTTGACTAAGTATGTGAGAGGCACTGTAGAGTGATTAAAGGCAACGTGGATACTGTAGTGTGATCCCTGAATCAGTGTCGGCCCTTCTTTATGACTTGGGTTTATTCTCTGTGTGCTCCACTTTCCTGTCTGTTTTGTCGGACGATAATGATGAAAAGCTTATAAAATAGTACTAAATAAATAAATAAGTGCTGGATGAAATTGAATGGCTACAAGCAATGGGAAAGATCACTGTCAGGTTGCACGTTTTATAAAACAATGATAGTAAAACTAACACGTAGCTTGTTCGGTGTCACATGCTCTCCAAGGCGTCTTTCAATGGCAACTTAAAGGATGCCATTACTATTCCCATCTGACAGATGGGACAGGCCAAGATCATACAGACAAATTAATTACTGGGTACTAATCACTTATGTTGGAAGTCAGGCTGTCTGATTCTGACACCAATCTGTTTTCCGCATAGTTACTGTATGTTTACAGTCTACAAATAATATAAGCACAGGTTTACACAAAACTGGAGATGCAGTCTATGTACCCTGTGGACAGGCAACCTGAATGATAATTCCAATCTGCTTTCTCTGCTTTTGATGCTAGATAGAATGGATCTGAACTCAAGATAAAGTATTTGGCATTTTCTGCTTTGTAAAATGAAAGAAATTACTCTTCACTGATATTTCAAATAGTGATTAAGTACCGAGTAGTTGACCACATATACAATTTTACATTAATTTTCATCTGGATTTCATGTCTTCTACGTTTATATGTAAATGCTTGTTATAAAATTATGATGGTGCTGGCAAGAAGTGACCACCAAAATAATAACTCATCTTTGCTACTTAGTAAGTTCACTATGGTTTTAATTTCATTTCTGAGGCTATAATCAAATGATTACCCCATTATTGCTGGTGAGAGACCAAATCTTTTGGGTTCAGACTCCATCTTAGAGAACCCGACCTAATGTTAAACTCAACTAACAGGCTGGTACCTAACACCGGTTTCCAGGTTACACCCCAGCAAAACCTCCATTTAGCACCAGTTTCCAGGTTATTTCCCAAAAATATATACCTCCAGGTTACATGCCCACCCCTGACAATTTACTTCCTAAAAACCACCAATCAGGGAAAAAAAGCAAAAGTTAAATTTGTGGTTTGGCTCCCAACACCAACCAATTATGTTAAAGGCCATAATGGCCCCCGCAATCAGATGTGTACCAGGCTAGATACTCCTTTTTTGCCTCTATAAATACTTACCTAAAACTAGGCTCAGGGCTCCACCATCCTACTGTGTCTGGGTTGGCAGGGAGCCCAAACAAGCTCTAGCTTGAAGGAAAAGACCCTAAATCGATTGCATCAGAATCCATTCCTTGGTGGTCTTTTGGGGTTCCTGAACGTTTCCAGGCACAACAGCAGGAGCTTAAAACAGCTAGTCAGCATCCACAGTCTAGAGCAGAGAGAGTAAAAAGAACGCATGCTTGCTTGTGTTCAGTCCTCTCTACATGTACACAATCCAGGATCACCAGCCTGCCACTGCCACTGTGGGCTGGGTCTTTTCACATCAAGACTTGAGAATTTCTCATAGGCATGCTCCAAATCAACCTGATGTAGAGAAGCCCTCATTGAGATGCCTTTCCCAGAGGATTCTAGATTGTGTCAAATTATTAATCAAAACATTGTCGTGACTGTTTTCAATGTATTTTTCCCATTAGGTTTTATTAAGTTTTATCATCTTTGCATAGATTTACAATGTTGCATTCTATATCTTTGGCAGTTTCTTCTGATATGTTTTAGATGCACATTAGAATTAGAGTGAGTTTAAACCTCTTAAGCATGGTTTGGCAGCACATATGGAAGGCTATTTTAAAGAGCGCTTAAAGAGCACAAGCTGGAAAAATGCATAAAATATACTCACTAAATAAGTATGGTAATTAAAACAAGATAAAGGAAATGTTTTCTCGTTTGTGATTCCAAAATTTAGTCCTGTAGTCCTAAAGGTTTCCAAACATTCAGAAAAAGTAAGAAAAACAAACACACAACAATAATAACAAAAATATGTGACTATTAAAGTTGGAATCAAATCTCAGCATTTTGTCAACTTATTTCTAGTTGAGTGTGACAGTAGTAAGGTTTTCAAAGCCTACTGAAAACAAGTAACATTAAATGTGTGATTTATAAGATTAGGACATATGTGCTATTTTGACTAAAGTCAACTTTCCTTTGTCATTTCAAAGGAGAAAAAAATGAATGGCCTATAAAACTGTAAGAGTTGATCTGTCAGAAATAATTTCCAATTGCATAATGTTTCTACAAAGTGATTTAATTTATTTTAATCTATTTATAATGTGAAAGTATAAGATGATGATAATATTGGCGTCTAAAGTTTTAGCCAAAAAAATAGCATTTTAATTATTATAGAAATGTCTACAAGTAATTTCAGAATTTATTAATTCTATATTTAATTTTGACATGTTTCTCATAATTCCCCATTGTATATAATACTGTGATAGACATCCCACAGTACATACATATTTTTGTCAACATAAATTCCTAAACTTCGTTTACTATAAAATTTTATGCACAATTTATACTTTGGTACTTGTTGGTAAGCTGTTCATTAAAAGTACTGTTTTATTTGTACCGTTATATGAAACATTTCTCTAAAATTCTCTAACAATTAAATTTTATTATTAAAAAAAATCTCAGCATTAAAGAAGTTAATTATATATGAGAAAGCTGTACAGATTTTGAGTTTATATATAAATTATATATGGAAACTTGAGGGCTCTTCTTATATAGGCTCCTTTATACGAAGATCATAAAAGCTGCAAATACTCACCAACTTTTCTACTTGACCCGGTGTATTAGTTAGCTTTTGTTGTTGTGATAAAATGCCATGATTGAGACACCTTGTAGAAGGAAGAGTTTGTTTGTTTATTTATTTTTGGCCTTAGAGTCCCAGAAGGATAGGAGAGTGTGGCGCAGGGGGCTGCATCAGGAAGCTCAGTGATGCACTTTCAACCACAAATGCAAAGCAGAGACAGAAGGAGGCTAGGCACATTCGAAACCCTCCCCTCTGTGACACAGGGTTTGCACTAAGGCTCCACCTCCTGAAGGTTCCTCCATTTCTCCACCAACTGGGGACTAAACATTCAAATATCTGAGCATGAGGGACATTTTTCATTCAAGCCATACCGAGCATTAGTTTCTCTACTATAAACTCAAAACAATGAGTCCAACTTCATATATATATCTAAATATAAATATATATTCATGTATTATATATAAACATATATGAAAAAAATAATTAATAAGTATAATACATAACATGCTAATACAAATATATTATATAAATATAATTAATTAATGATAGCAATAAATAATATGAATATAATATATGATATGATAATACAAATATATAAATATAATTAATGATGGTAATAAATAATATGAATATAAGTGAAATAAAGTATGAATATAATATATATGAAAACATTTATTTATATATATTCATATATGTAAATTTTTTAATACCACACCTATCATAAAACAATGACTCATTATGAAAGATACAACTTGTTCTAATAATTCTTTCAATGCAGTAATATTTCTTAATATGATTTCCATGTCGGATTGCTGTCAAATAAATTTGGCTTTTCCCTGAGCCCAACAGGAAGATTCTCTTTGAAGAACTGCTTCCTACAATATTAACAACGAGTACACATGTATGATAGTCGTGCCTCTGATTAATTAGCTTTTAGGAATATCTCAGAGATCCTATGTCTGTCACAGGGCTACTATTAAGGATTTATTTTTTTTTATTTTAATGCTGAGAGAAAGCATATAAAAATGAACTGAGATAAGTATTTCCTGATTCTGCACTCTATTTATTTGTGCAGTCTTGTTAAAGTAGATAATATTTCTAAGTCATTGTTTTTCTACAAGAGTAATGCCAATAATTTGCCATATCTCAAATTCTGCAAGAAGACATGCTATTGAGACACAATATGAAATGACCTCGTTGGCCTCTCAGAAAGGTGGCCCCAAACCTCTCGCTGTGCAGCCTATCTTTGCTACAGTCTTGGTGGAGTAGTTATACTAACTCTGGGCTCATTGTTTTCACACATGTAAGTTGTATATTCTTCTGCTGTTTGAAGTTACTGCATCTCACAGGAGAGAGTTGCGCTTAACTTCATGGTGTAAGAAACACTGAAATTGTGTCAGGAGGCAGGTAGCTGTCTTGGTCTTGCTCTAAACACAAATTTATCAGTATTTCTTTTCTAACCAACAGGGCAGTTTTGGCACGTGACTGACTTACATCTAGACCCTACTTACCACATTACAGATGACCATACCAAGGTGTGTGCCTCATCTAAAGGTGCGAACGCCTCCAACCCTGGCCCTTTCGGAGATGTCCTGTGTGACTCTCCATATCAACTTATTTTGTCAGCCTTTGATTTTATTAAGAATTCAGGACAAGAAGCATCTTTCATGATATGGACAGGGTAAGCACATACATAAACTCTTAATTACACAGTATTGACCTACAGTGGGACAGTCTTCATGAGTGTACTACATTTCATTGCGAATTACATGTGTTAAAACATGCTCGGTCTTCTTCACCAGTGGAAGACCCCTACGCACAAGCATCTAGGCAGTAGAAATTGGAGTCAATGGGTTAAAAAGCAAAAAGAGGGGACATGAAATTGGGGGTAACAGGGAAGTGGGTGTGAATCTAGGAGAAGTTAGTGGGGAGAATGGGAAGTGAGTATAATCCAAGTAACACGTGCATATGTGAAGCTGTCAGAATTAATAAAATGCTATATAACACTACTAGGTCACGTGAGTGAATACTATTAGTGATGAAAATGATTTTAGAAATCCTGTGGGTTTTTTTTTTGGAGTATAGACTTTATAAATATGTTTGTGATAACGAAGAGATGATTCCATAAGTAATGCACTTGCATTCGTATCTTGTATTATTGATTGATATGACAATAGTTTTTGATTAAATCAGTAAGAACAAAGTGTAACGATGGATGTTAACCTCTGATGACCATTTTGTGAAGCTTCCTTTTCTAGATAATTAAGTTCATCCATCAGAATACTATAGTAAGGACTACATTTCTAGTTCCTGAAATAAAGACTATTACTTATCCTTATAAGGTGTTTACTTTGTGTGTAGAGTACTGTTTTAGTTCATTTCTATTCTGAAACCTATTAAACTTTATATCTCTATATTAATTTATATATAATTATATTATATGTTACATATATGATTTATATCTAATTAATATTATTAGAAATAATTAATTTTTATACTAATCTTTAGATATCTAGATCATTACTTCCATGTTAGAGGTAAAGAAATGAATCACCAAGATTCTAAACAACTTGTCTATGTTTATATAGTTATTTGTTGGTAAAACTGATATTTGAATCTCTTAAATTGCTGATCCTGTGGTGTTTCAGCCAGGCAGTGAAATAGGCTGGAATTTCCTGTACTACTCCACGCCCTGCCCCCTTTCTATAGAATTGTCATAGAGGAGTAGTTTATCTCATTCACCCCACCCTCTCTTGAGGTTATGGTTTGCTATGTAGTTCAAACTGATCTGGAAGTACTGGGCTCAAACTGTCCCTTGTTTCAGTCTACTGAACAACCGGGACTGTGAGTGTCGCCAGTGGCTACTCTTTGACTCTTTAGTTTTAACTTGTTATTCTGAAGTGGACATCTATAGCAGTGGCTACAGCAAGTTATGTATACATCTAGGGATTTTGTTCTTCACGTTTCTGTCTCTTTTTCAGGGATAGCCCACCTCATGTCCCAGTACCTGAACTCTCCACAGGCACTGTTATAGAGGTGATCACCAACATGACAATGACTGTCCAGAACCTGTTTCCACACCTCCAGGTTTTCCCTGCACTGGGCAATCACGACTACTGGCCTCAGGTAAAACTGACCTCAGCTTCCACAAGTGCTTAGATGATTTCCCTGTTAGTAGTGTCAAAGTTATGACAGTGGTAGTGTAGAAGGAAGCACTCCTGTGATAACCATCACAGAAGGCCTTAGGTGATTTCAGAAGATTTTAAAACAAAATTCATAAAATTTTAACCCAATAAAACATTTTAGAAGCAATTCACAGTTTGTGAGTTATTAGTTCTTTTTTTCTGTTATAAGCTTCTTCAATTTTCCCAATCTATTTTCATATTTATTTTTCAGTTCAATGAAAGGCTTAGCAAGGCAAGGTGAATATGGACAAATGTTGACATTTTCCAGAACCTGTTAGATATACAAAAATCATCACCTTCTGATTTGAGATAGGTTGTTATTAAGGGCACAACTAGAAAGACTGTTAAAACAGCCAAAGGGCAGGTCTAGATTCCAGGCCAGCTTATATAATTCAGATATGAGTCAAGGCAAAAATTATTTCCAGAATATACAGTGCTGATGTGACCTGGCTCCAGTCCCTCACAGAAGCCATTTGTTAAGGTACCTGTGTGTTCTCAGTCATGGTACAAGGTTCTGTTACAGCTGTGTAAAAATCAATTTCTACAGAAATTTGTTCATGAGAATTTATAGTTCTGTCCTCCCCCATTCAGAGACTTGCTTAGTCTTGGGTAATTCACATATCTCTTGTGTGGAGGTCACTCATAAACAAGAGTGACAATATTTGCCTTGCAAAGTTCTTGTGCAAATTAGTGACAATATATGAAAAGTGTACTTCCTGGCCCCTCATAAGCCCTCATAATATGTTATTATCTCATCTCCCAGATGAATTCTCTTTGGATTTTCTTGAGGCTTCATTTTATTTTATCTTCATCTTTCAAGTCAAACTGTAAAGCAAGTCAAAGATATAAATGCTCACTTCTATAAATTGTCCTGTATGTAAATTGGGTTTCATAAATACAAATTACATTTTTTCCTATTCCAAGCTTCTGGATTTTAATTTACTGATGGAGGTTGATTCTAGGATCTCCCACATGCTAAACTCTGGTCTCCTAAAAACTAAGCATGTTCTGTCCTGTTGAACTTGATTTCCAGTCCCTACCTTGCGTGTGTGTGTGTGTGTGTGTGTGTGTGTGTGTGTGTGTGTGTGTGTGCGCGCGCTTCCTATTACTTATTTTTCTTTCTGCCTTGCCTCCAGAAAGCCAGGATTAAAGGCTTGCACTACCATGCTCATCTGATATTTTCTTAATGTACAAGCATGTTTTATGACCGTTTCATACATGAGTACTCTATTTATATCATTTCCACTCTTCTTCCACACCCAACTACTCTTGTGTCCCCTTGTACACTTTCACCTCATAGTTTTAGATATATCAAATGTCACATGAAGTTTCAGACAAGATTCTTCTAAAGACTGCAATCTAGGCCACAATTTTAGTGTAAAATTTAAATATAATTTCTCCATTAAAAACCTTTAAACCTGCACTGTTACTCTGTAAACATACACAGAGATGTAAATCACCTCAGTCGGTCATCAGAGCATAGAACTTATCCAGGATTTCTTGCCCATTACTGTTCAAGCGGTGTGGATAAGGGTTTCTATTTCCTTCTACATGGGTAAGACAGGCGCTTCCATACTCATGGGTTATTTCCCTTTTGATTTTAGCTCATATCTCAGTGGTAATCTGGTCTCAGTCAAAGGATCGAAAGACAGCCTGATGCATAGCCAACTGGATGTTAACGTGGTAGTAGGTAGATATAGGGGGCCTCTGTAATTGATAACTTTTTGGATGGCTTACCTTACTAATTTGGTGCTCAAAGTCTCTATATTTAAAGTGGGAAAATTCAGAGAGACTGTTAATATAAAAATGACACTTTATGATAAAATAATGAGTGACTTTAGGACAAATTTTATGTATCGTATATATATTTTAAAAGATTCTCTCTCTCTCTCTCTCTCAATCTCTCTCTCTTCGTGTGTGTGTGTGTGTGTGTGTGTGTGTGTGTGCGCGCGCGCACATTAATATGGATGCCCAAAGAGATCAGGGACATCAGATCCTTTGGGATTGGAGTTACAATCAGTTTTAAACCACTCAACATGGCTGCTGGAAATCAACATCAGTCCTCTGAAATACATATTCTTAATTGCTGAGCCATCTTCTTTAGGTCCTATTTTTTTATATATTTCATTATTTAAAATTTACAATATGTTGTTGCAACTTAGCCTGCCACAAAGAAACTGGTGTAATGAAACAGGTATACATCTGAATCTTGAGGGAATTGTGCAGCTTTATAATAGTATTCTAAATGACTTTACTAAAATATTAAATTGCTGAATTTTCTCCAATCTTACAGCACGCTACCCCATTCTTGCCTGCTCAGGCTCAAACTTGCCTTCATTGTCTTAGGAATACAATTCTTTATCTCGTCGTCCAGCTAAGCCCTACTCAGGCCCTAGGCATGAGCTTTTCTGCATAGAGCACAGACCCCTGTACTGCTGGTTAATGTCTGACCATTCATTTTGCTTTAAAGTCAACTTGAAATTGTTGCTCAGTTCTTACAGTAAGTGCTATCATCGTTCCTCTCATGGCATGTTCTTGTTTGTGCTCCCAGGACCTCTGTGGTAGCATTTGGTAACATGTCCTAAAGTTAGCCTGTCACCTTTTGTCTGCTTTTTCCCCAGCTAGGTTATGAATTCATTAAATACTAAATTTACCCTCGTGCCTACAGAGGACTAACGTAGTCAGCACTCAAGCAATATTTGCATTAATGAATACAAATGTCTTTGGAATTTCAACTGAGGATTATCTTCTTTGTGGCCAGGACCAGCTGCCAATAGTCACCAGTAAGGTCTACAGTGCTGTAGGTGACCTCTGGAAACCCTGGCTGGATGAAGAAGCTATTGGCACTTTAAAGAAAGGTTAGTGAGACACTTTTGCTTCCCTTTTTATTACTTGTTTAGGTTTAAATCTTCTACATTTGTTTGAGTCTTCCAATTCTAGATAGTTTCTGTACCCACTTTGTATGAATGAAAGTAAAGCACAATGAGGCCTTAGGACACATGTGAACCTGTTTATGCTGTGAAGGCACTCTTTGCCTTTCTGTCCATTCTCAACCAAGATGTTCCACATGAAGTAAAGGCTGAATTTTGAATGTGAATGTAAATTAAAGTGTATGATTTTAATTGGAAAATAGATTGAGAAGAAAGTGTACATACTTTTAACCCCAAAAGCACAATGTTATGAAGGAGCAACTGGTAAAATGGGAGTAACTAAGGTTTTCATGTGTGCCTTGAGATGTTTTGATGTAGCGTAAAGAGTACATAGCAAGTCCTTCCATGGGTGGAGTCTCCCTTCCCCTTCCCATGGGCAGCCTCTGAGAAGATGATGTTGGGAGCTACAGAGTGAAGCTTTGTGGAGAGGACTGAAGTTTAAGATGCCAGGAGTGTGGACTGTCATCCAAGGGAAGATGCAAACGTAAGCAGAGCCAGCCTGAGGGAGGCCATGTGACATGCAATCGGGAAGGCCATAGGGCTGCTCAATTGGAGCTGATATTCCACTGCCAAGTGCAGTAGATGTCAGACATAGAGTTAGCATTTAGTATTTATCCTGCTGGGTGTCCATCCTGCTTTTGTCTGAGCCTTCCTTGCTATTTGCCCATTCCTCCCTTTTGGACTAGTAATGCATGCTTAGTAAGCATTCATCACTGTGATAAAATACCTGAGATAAACAACTGAAGGGAGGAAGATTCATTCAAAGAGTTTCTGCTTTCAAAGGTCCATTGATTCATGGTCTTCTAGCCACAATGCTCCAGGCCCCTGTTGAAGACAAGAGATCATAGTAGATGTGCAAAAAATGATTACTAATATTCTGTATATGATAATTAATGATGGTAATTAATATGACGGCACTTATTCCTTAACTAGTTCCCCAAACAGTAACAGAGACCTTTTAATATTTCAAAGCTTGGTAGACTCTCAAGTAGCTCATCTTAAGTTAGCCTAATCCCCTAGCCCCATCTGAGGTGGCTAGCTATACCTTCCAGGTCTGTACTTATATCACCTCTGATGTCTCCTGGAGAAATAATTCTTCCTCTTTCTTCTTCCCAGAGTTCCTTTCTTCTTCCCAGGAAGTCCCGCCTCTCTCTCTCTCTACTGCCCAATCACTTTCATTGACCAGTTAACTCAAGGAACAAGGTTTGCACAACAATAGCTGGTGTCTGTGAGAATTTACTTATCTTGGAGCAGCCAGGTCTTGGGATACAGTATTTAGCATTTGAATACATAGCAGCACCAGGCCAACCCACTACACTGATGTGTTTATTAGAGAATGGGTCCTTACCTCCTGTCAACCATAAAGGGGGTGGGGAGTTGAAAGAGAGCTAGAGAGGGATGGAAGAAGGAAGGGAGGAAGGGAACAAAGAGAACAAGAAAGACCACAAGGAGTCAGTGTGAGCAGACACAAGATATTCCATTTGAAGACATTCCTCCTGTGTTCTACTGCTTATAGTTGGCTAGTCCCTACCTCCAATGGTTTTGTTGACTTATCAATGGGTTGATTTTTATGCCCCCTTATGGTTTAGCAACCTCTGAATATGGGCGTCATCTGAGACCAATACTTCAACACATAAGGGTCTTTGGGAACATTTCAAGGCTAAACTATATAACAGAATGTTTTACCTTGTGCCATTGTATGTTGTAAATATGTAACTTAAAAACATTTTTTTTTTCACTTATTGGGAGGTAGATACAGGTGGACCTCAGGGGCTCTGTGGTCAGTTAGCCTAGCTTGGTAAGGTCCAGGCCAATGAGAGTCCCTGTCTCAATAAACAAGATATGTAGCATCTGATGAATTTCAGTAGAGTAGGCCTCTGACCTCTACATGCACATACATGTGCACACACGCATACACACACACACACACACACACACACACCACACACGCACACATACACACACACACACACACACACACACACACACACACACACACACACCACACACACACACACACACACACACACACACACACACACACACACACCACACACACACACACACACACACACACACACACACAATTACTGTGGGGGAAATTATAATGTGCTATGACTATGGGTTAAAGAATGGAAGTTAAAGAGGCTGTGATCAGTCATGATTTAAAGCATGACAACAGATGCTTAGTGAGTGGGCACAGGACAAAAAATCAGGCACATGACTAGAGTGGCTCACCCTGAATCAGATGAATCTTTTGGTGTCTTTCCCCACTGATTCATGGGTGGGCTTGGTTGAATATGTGCTTTTTCTGGGTGTCTCTAGCAGGAGCCTCTGTATCTTCATTCTTTAAATTTTATATTTCATAGTATCTCTCATCTTAAGTCTTTTTTGTTTGTTTTTTTAAAGATTTATTTATTCTATGTATATGAGTACAGTTTAGCTGCTTCAGACACACCAGAAGAAGGCATTGGATCCCATTACAGATAGTTGTGAGCCACCATGTGGTTGCTGGGAATTGAACTCAGGACTTCTGGGTTAAGTCATATTATTTGAAGCCAGGGCCTATTAAATATTTTTTGAGATTAAAATATGATTTCATCATTTCTTCTTTTCCTTTCTCCCTCTAAGTCTCCCATGTATGTCTCCTCTCTTATTCTTTCAGTGCATAGACTCTTTGTTGTTACTTATGTGGGTGGATGTAAGGGTCAGTGGGTAGGTGGATGGACAGATGGGTGATACATGGATGATGGAGATACAGCTTTCTAAACACATAAATACAAGTTGCTTAGTCTGTATAATGCTAATTGTATGTACATGTTTCTAGGACTGAACATTTGGTAGTGGACAACCAATTGGTGTGCTCTTGGCCTGGAGAAGACTATTTCTCTTCTTCTCATTATTCCTTAGTTTCCTGTAGTTCTTTGTCTAAGATTGATGCCTTGTGAGCTTTTCTCCTTCCATGTTCACATGCCTATCTATGTTGTCCTTCTTCAGTCATGTATAGGCAACCACACTGCTGAGACTTCATGTGTATAGCTTTTCTGATGTTTCTCAGAGACTCGATCTTACAAAGTCCCTGATCCCCTGGCTCTTACAATCCTTCTTCCCCATTTCCCACAACGATCCCTGAGTCTTAGGTGCGTGAGTAGTGTTGTAGATCTTACAGTTGTGGCAGAGTTCCACAGCTCTGTATTTTCATCAGTTGTAGTTTTGTTTAATATAAATTATTATTTTTAAAAGTTCACTTCCATTGTCCACTGCCCAAATATTCATATTGGATGCTACTATTCTTACTTCGTAATCTTACATATTGGTCTTGACATGTGGTCAGGTTCATGGTAACTTAGATTCTTACCAGGCAATGAGAATGCCTGGCTACACTGTTAACATTAAGAATTCGTTTTCCCAACTGTCTGCATATGTGTATGTTTCTATTCCTAACGTGCATTTTACATTTGTTTTTTTACAGGTGGTTTTTATTCACAGAAAGTTGCAAGTAACCCAGACTTGAGGATCATTAGCCTAAACACAAACTTGTACTATGGCCCAAATGTCATGACCCTGAACAAGACAGACCCAGCAAATCAGTTTGAATGGCTGGAAAATACACTCAACAGCTCTCTGCAGAATAAGGAGAAGGTAGATCCTATAGAACAGAATTTGCAGTAGACTACCAGAAAGATAAATTTGTTTACTTAGCTTGGGGCAGAATCTGGAATTAACAAAAGTTGTAAAAATTGACTAAAGTCACTATTCTTCTGTCATTTAAGAGTAAAGTATAAATGAGACATATGTCAAGATAGTGACCTTGATAGCTGCATAGTCAAAGCTCTTTCTTTTTTTCTCAGAAAAAGGAAAAAGGGTATGCTTGCTTCCTAAATTTTGTTAATACATGCTCACTCATGGGTATCCAGCTGTCATTTATAAATGTGCAAACAAGTTGCCTTGCGTCTCCTTGTATCTCCTTTTTCAGGTATACATCATAGCACATGTTCCAGTGGGCTATCTCCCTTATGCAACTGACACCCCAGCGATGAGGCAGTACTATAATGAGAAACTGGTTGATATTTTCAGAAGATACAGCTCCGTCATTGCAGGACAGTTCTATGGTCACACCCACAGAGACACCCTTATGGTCCTTTCAGATAAAAACGGTAATGAATGTGCCCTGTATGCAGAACTCAGTCCCCCTCTCTGGAGCGTAGCTGTGACTGGCCAGTGTGCTTTCTGATCAAAACATTTAAAGCTTTGTTTAAAAGTGAAATCTTTTCTAATTTATTTCAAATGGTCATATACGGAGTGACCAAATCCAGCATGTGGCTGGATTTCTTCAACATGAAATCCAGTCAGCTGGGCAGGGCCAGAACTGTTTGTTTGGCATCCACACAGAACCCCCTGATATCCTCAGCTCACTCCAAGATTCTGTCAGACACTTGAGTGTGCAGAAATATTGTTTATTATTTACCTACTAATTTCAAGTTTCCCTTTATATGAATTTCTTTTTTCTCAGAATTTAAAGTACAGATCGCAATTCACTCAACGCCTTAAAATATATTCAACACATTCACAATTGCTCTTGTTATTCACGCTGAAAGGAAGGAAAACTAGAGGGCAACAAGTGTGTGCTCCTCAATATTTTGACAATATTTTTGAAAGAAATTGGCTACCCCACTGGTGGGTTAAAAGCCTGTGCCATGCCCAACCCTAAAATTGCATTCTTAAAACAGACATGTGTTAGATATTTAAATATTTGTATTTTTACTTTTTGGTTTGAAACAGAGTCTTACTGTATAGCTCTGGCTGTTCTGGATGGAACTCACTATTATAACTTTATATCATAATTATATATATTGTATAAATATATATTTATTATATTCTTTATTTATTGTATTTAGCATATATAAATTTTATTTTATTTTTATATTATATTATATAAAAATGTATATAAAAGTTGAGACGATAGTCAACAAGGTTCGGTTCTCTCATCATCTGCATTAACTCTTATCACAATTCTGCTGTACTTTTCCCCTTCGATCCAGCCATTCTTTTTCAGGATCTCCCTTTATCTCTTTACTGTCATCTGTCCGTTCTCTATCATTTCTTTTTCACCACGATCATCTATTTGTCTATCAGTCAATAATCATCTGTCTGGCTATCTTCTGTCATCTGTCTGTTTCAATGATCTCTCTCTCTCTCTCTCTCTCTCATTTATTGGTTAGGTATCTATCATCTATCATCAGGTATCTATTTAATCTACCTATAACTTATCTGTCATCTATTTGTAATCTACTCATCTGAAGTGTTGAAAAGTGACTTTCAAATACCAAGTCAATAATTGCTCTATCTAAACTCTATTGTCATTGGTAGGATATATAGATAATTTATATAACCATGACATTAATCTGCATAACAAAATCAGTAACAGCTCTTTGATTTTGGCATTGGATACCTTTATTTTCTTAAAAGCAACACTATAATTGCGCTAAAGCATGATTAATCAGTGACCATAATATCTGTCCTTTGATCTCTTAACCTAAGTTGTTTATATTTTTAAGGTTAAATTAAATGTTATAGTATATACCTGGTTTGTTGTTCTTGTTTAGGGAATCCAATAAATTCTGTGTTTGTGGCACCTGCTGTTACACCAGTGAAAGGGGTTTTACAGAAAGAGACTAACAATCCTGGTATCCGCCTATTTCAGTACAAGCCTGGTGATTACACATTGCTGGTA
This sequence comes from Uromys caudimaculatus, assembly GCA_028551405.1. Lineage (NCBI taxonomy): Eukaryota > Metazoa > Chordata > Mammalia > Rodentia > Muridae > Uromys > Uromys caudimaculatus. The sequence goes on from CM052720.1 coordinate 21,259,516, forward strand.
AGTTGGAGCAGTTTCAGTTGATCCTACATGTGTATATACATGTCTTTGAAGTTTTCGTTCATTTAGTAGAATGTTTCTCAGAAAGCCATGAGAGTTGCACTTGATGCTACTATCTCTTGGTGTCTTTATTTAAAGGTGGATGTCTGTTGTCATCCCGATGGGCAGATAGGTACAGTTTGTTTGTGACAGGTTACTGTCTGTATAAGGACTTTCTGAACTTTTTTATTTGTTTTAGGACTGAGTTTCATGTAGTGCAGGCTGGCCTAAAGCTTGCTGTCTTCCTGAGACTTTTGATTCTCTTGCTTTTCCCTACCAAGGGCTGGGATTACAGGTCACCTTCCTATACCCAGGTTTGTGGGATGCTGGGGACTGCGCTCAGGACCTTGTGTTTGCAAGGCAGGCAGGCACTCTAACAATGGAGGGATATCCCGAGCTCTGATCTTACCACACTTTCAAGGCTTTCACTGTATGTGGCCTTATTTGTGGACTTTGATACATACCATCGTCCTCCCTAAGTCGTATTAACTATTCTTCTCCCAGATGTAATTATTTAGAAAAGTATAGGCCCCAGAACTATGTTCTGTCTTCAGCTGTTGCCAAACTGCTCTGTGTGCTAATTTGTTCTTCTTTAAAATGGAAATCAAACTATGACTGCAGGGGCTCAGGAGATGGCTCAGTGGATAACGTGCTTGCTGTATAAGAACCTAAGTTCTGAAACTCAGTAGCCACATAAAGTGGCAGGCATGGCTGTGCACATCTGATCCCTAGTGCAGAGGTGTTGAGATGAGAGGCTCCTGAGAGCTTGGTACCACCCATTCTGGCTGAAAGGGGGACCTCCAGGTTCAGTGAAGAGACCGTGTCTCAGAAGAAGCAAGCGGGAGAGCGACCGAGGAAGCTATCCAGTGTCGACCGCTGGTATCTGCAGCACTGGAACCTATGCGTACACAGTAACACACAGCATTTGTACACACACACATTATACATGCCTATGTGTGCCACATGGACACAAGCATGACCAAACCATGAGTTCCTAAGATGCTTCCAAGAAAAACAAAATTGATATAAAGTATTTGGAATAATGCTTAGCTTATATTAAGTGCTCAAAACAAGTTAAAGTTTTGTTTTTGTTTTTTAAGGAAAAACTCAAATTGAACATTTGCTTTTTTCTCAAAAATTCTCAGGTGCACATTTGTGTCTCTATACTTTAGAACAATTTGACATCAAAAGGCTGGCCATTTATATTGTGGATACTTCAATTGGGTAACTGCTCCCTTCTACAGATATAGTTTGAAGATATTTTGTTTTGCTTAATGTTGCCGTTGATGTAATTGTATTTCTAATTTATTTTTTATAAGACATCTCTGTTATTCTTCTGAATACCAAGAAGAGGGGGCAGGGGAATAATTGGACTTTGTCCATAAAAATGAAATTAGATGTCCACGAAGTTGATGAATAAACTAGTGGGGGTGCTCTGTATGTGAGGGCATTTACTGACATAGATGGTGTCACTGTCATGTAACACCACGTAAAGATAAGCAAAACTACAAAGCAGTTTACCATGAGTCCAATTATTTTAAAAAGGCCAAAAAGGTAGACAGAAACACATATTCTGATATCTATTTTTTGGTTCATATATAAAGTAATTATATATATATATATATGATATAAATATTTGTTGGCTCGAGTATGTTTGTGTGTGTGTGTGTGTTTGATACACACACACACACACACACACACACACACACGAGCCAACAAATATTTAACAACTGGTTTACTGGAGGAAAGGGTTCCTGTATTTGTAGTGCTTCCTGGTTTCAAGATAGAAAATGCACATATTAGTATCACAATCTCAAGCTACCAAACTGACATCAACTGCCTTTCAGCCTATGTGAGAATCTCAAACAGCATTCCTGAGCTGGGCTCAGCTGCCTCCAGCCCCTGCCTGGTTTCTATCAGCTGTTACTGATTGTCTTAACCTGTGAGAATTGAAGGCACTTTGTTTGGTACATCTCACTGTATATAGGGATGATGTAGTATTATATTCTTTGATTATGTTTAAGGTTCAAAAAAAGTGATACAGGCTGTACAATTCGTTATACCTGAAAGAGAAGTCATTTAATATAGATGCTACTGAAATCACAGTTGAAAAAAAAACCAAAGTGATACAGGTTTTGGAAGTTGTGATTTTCTTTTGAAGTGATCTTAATGGCACTTTACATTCAGAATGTTGCAGAAAGCTTAATAAGACCTCTTACATGGTGCCACAGTCTCTGTGTTGGAAAGTGAGCTGGATTTGTTGTTGTCTTTAATATAGGACATGCTGCAGTATTACTTGAACTTGACAGAAGCCAATCTAAAAGGAGAATCCAACTGGACACTGGAGTACATCTTGACTCAGGCCTATGGTGTTACAGATCTGCAGCCAAAGAGCTTACATGGATTAGCTCAGCAATTTGCTACCATAGACAGCAAGCAGTTTCTGAAATACTACTATTATTTTTTTGTGAGTTATGACAGCAGTGCAACTTGTGATCAGCAATGTAAGACCTTACAGATCTGTGCAATTATGAATCTTGATAGAATTTCCTATGATGATTGCCTCAAACGGCATTTATAAAGCACAGTCACTAGTATTGCACTTGTGTTTGTAAAAATTAAAAAAAAAAAAAATCACACCATGGTGCTCCTGTGATCAGCTTGTGAAGTACTGAGAGCATCAGAAGATTTACTTTCTGTTACTTGTGAGGTTCAGATGCTGACACCAGTAATATTTGAAATTAATTCCATACTTTGAATACATGTAAACTGTTCATTAATGGAGTGATATTTGGACATAAATTTCTTGTCTTCCAATTTTATGTAATTATACCTAACATATTCTTGTGAAACTTGCCATCAATGCAATAAAGCAGGTGACTTCTCTGTGGATGTCGTGGAGTTCTGTTGCTTTGTTGTTTTTGTTGCTGCTGTTTTGTTTTGTTTGATTTTTTTGAGACAGGATCTCATGCTATATACCTCAGGGTGCACAGGAACTCATGTAGGTTAGGCTGTCCTGGAAAGCACAGTGATACTCTTGCCTCTTCTTCTAAGGGTTGGCATTATAGTCCTGAACTACTATGCCTGCCAATACAATGCTTCCTTTACTATTGGTATGATAATTTTCAGCTGTTTTGTTTTGTTTTGTTTGTTTGAGATAGGGTTTCTCAATGTAATATTAGCTGTTTTGGAACTTGCACTGTAGACCAGGCTGGCTGGCTTTGAACACACTGAGATCCTCCTGCCTCTGCCTCTCGAATGCTGGGATTAAAGGCATGTGCCACCACCGCCCGGCTGATTTTCAACTTTTTAATTCCCTTATGATAAAGTCTCATGTGTAAACCCAGCTTTCAACTGTTTTTCTCACACATGTGGCCTGAGACTAGCATTGTTTAAATAGACTGCTCTCGGGAAAGCACAAAGGTCTCCTAGGGACATCTCTGAGTCTCTAAAGCATCATGGGCATGTCCTGCCCAGCTTTCTTCTTTCTGTACTACTGATCTGTAAGGATGAGGATCATATGTAGTGTACTCATTACACACTCATTAAAGATATTCCTCCATGATATTATATTCCAAATATTCCACTGTCAGTTGACAACTGTCTGGCATTCTTTGGGTGACTCATTTTACTAATGTGTATTTTGCTAAAAGCAAAAAGCTAGAACTTCAGAGAGCTACAGCATAGAGAATAGAGCTGAAGCTAGGCCTCCTCGCTGAATAAAATCTGAGGCTGACTAATTGTGAGAACTGCTAATTCCATCCAAAAAAACAAAGTTATGATAGGGGAGGCAACAGCCTCTTGTTCTTCAAGAACTGAGTCATGGTGAGTCACTGCATGGCTCAGTTCTCAATGCCAAGTTGAAGTCATAATTCTTCAGGACTTGGTAATTTGATTGTAGAGCTATACTTAAAAGTAAGCTCTCAAAAGTACATACTAAAAGAACACTTAAAATTCACAGAGTATCATGATGTAAAAAACGACAGTAAAGTCAAACCTATAAACTATAAATACACCTCACACCATCACTTTTACTAGGGAGATAGAAGTCTAGCTGTGAAAGATGAGTGGGTTGTGTTTTCTGTGTAGAATGATTTATGGGAAAGGCACAGAGACATTGGGAGGATGAAAGCACTCTAGCTGAGGAGCCTGTTCCTGGGCTGAGGTAGTAGTAACCCAGTGTGGTGGTTTGAAGGAGTTTGCACAGCCCTCCTCCGACCCCCATGGTCTCACATGTTTGGATGCTTGGCTCAGAGGGTTTGGTACTGTTGGGAGGTGTGGCCTGGTTAAAGTAGGTGTGGCCTTGCTGAAAGTTGTGTGTTACTGTAGGAGTGCGCTTTAAGGGCCCCTAGTGTTCAAGCTCCACCCAGATGTGGAAGAGAATCCCCTTAGCTGCTTGCAGAAAACAGTTTCATCCTGGCTGCCTTTGGCTCTGGTATTTGAAAACTTGGTTCCCAGTTGGTATAGCTCTTTGAGAAGGTTTAGAGGTGTTGCATTTTTGGAGAAAGTACATCCCTGGAGGTGGCTTTGAGAATTCTGAAGACTCACATCACTTCTAAGGCCCCTTCTCTCTGTGATGCTTTTGGTTCAAGATGTGAGTTCTTAGCTTCTGCTTCAGCTGCCATGGCCGCCACTTCTCTGTGATGGTGATGGATGGACCCTTGAGAACTGCAAACCCAAATTAACCATGTCTTCTATAAGTTGCCTTGATCATAGTATTTTATCAGAGCAATAAAAACTAAGACAGCAAAACTGTCTTTAAAGCTTATTTTTGAAAAATAATTTTACTCCTAAGAAAGAAGCTAAGCCATCTATCTCATTCAGGTTTTGAAAATAAGATTATTTCTTCAAGAGTTTAATTTGTTAGTACCTTAAGAAATGTGTCATCTACCCACTTCTCTGCCAGTACAGTTCTTGCTGAATCCAGTTTAGAAAAACTACTGTAGGGCAGGTAAGGAGAAAATAAATAGTGTTTTAATTATTGATGAGCCATTCATTCATTTGTAAAAAGTGGATTCCTTCAAATAGGATCTCCTACTTAAATATCTTTCCAATGGAGCAATTATGTGTCGTCCAAGCAAATGTCAGTAAATAGTATCACAGAACACAGGAAAAGCTAATGAACAAACAGTTTATTTGTGCTATAAGTTTCATTTTCTCAGACAGACCTATAGATTTTACGTTAAAATTATCTTCATTAAATGACCTGTGGCTTATGAATGGAATGGGGTGTTTTTATGATATTTATTTGTTCTTGGAAAAATGTAAATCTATATTAAGCTTTATATTTTATTATGAGAATTCGGATGCCCTGTGTTTTAATCTATACATAATGCATTCCCTTTTGAAGTCTTTATTTCATTATTTTTAATGACTGGTGATTTAATAAAATGTTTATGGAAGCACATGCCATTTGTCATGGAGTGTCTGGAACCAATGGATCTGCAGCTTTCTTATTAGCCTGAGAGAAGCCATTTTTTGTAGAAGTTAGGCTTGAAGGTAGAAGTAGGCCTGAGTTTCAGGTTCCTGAGAACTAGGCTTTTGTTTATGTTCTTTCTTCTAGGAGATAGATTCTTTTCCAGGTCAGGGTGACCCCCTTGCAGTTAGGTGATCAGCAGAGCATAGATGGTTGCCTTAGTAACTTGTCCTGGTGGTTGGGAACATGTACTCCCTAGAAACTCCTCACCCCTATAGCATTGTTTAAGCCCTGGTTACTTTGTTTAAGAGTCCTTCTATATTTCTTAAGATTCTCATACTTCCTTCTCCTTGTACCCTATAAAATGCTTGGCAATAAAGTTAATTTTTGGAGCTTGATCAGACATCCTGTCTTGCTCCCAGGTATCTCTGTTTCATGTCTCTTCTTTCATCCGACAGTTCCCTCCTCTGACCCTCGTTGAACGTACCGCAGGTCGGGACGCACACAATGGAGCTCTGGGGACCATGCCCTGTACAGATTGGACTGGTTGATTTGGCAGCCTTTCTCTGACTCAGTACATTCTTGGATCTGTCATTACCACCCATAATGGACTGCTTTTTTACGTTCTGAATGCAAATGCAATTACCCATCTCCTCACCTTTACTTACATTTTTTCTAAGTCTTAAGAACTACTCGATTTCTTTCTTCCTCTCCTAATGTGTTTTCTAACAACATTATAAATTGCCTGTGTTGGCAAAATTTTCTAAACTTTTCACTCAGTGCTAATTGCCCCTCCCTAAGGCTTCTGTGGCACCCTCTTTACTCAGCTTTGTTAGTAGCACCGATCATTTTCATCACCCCATTAACCGACAGAGCAAAGCTTCTGTTTTCCCCAAATTCATAACCTTATTATGAAGCAAAGGGCTTAACAAATAGCGTTTTAGTCTTCCCAGCTGCCATGATAAAACACACAGACTTGGTGTTGTGTACAACACAAATTTATTTCCTCAAAACTCTGGAGGTTGGTTGTCCAAGATCTATGCCCCTGCAAGATGGATTTAGGGTGTTGGATCAGGAAACTCTGGCTTTCTCTCAGAGTACAGTCTTTCCATTGGTGTGTGTGGTAGGAGGAGAGTCCTGGGCAGAAACAGAAACAGAAAATGAAGTCTTGTTTCTTTCTCTTATAAGGACACTCTTCCTGTAGAAATGAGGCAGGCAGTAAGGGTAAAGGGCCCATGGTTAAAAACTGCAAATGGCTCACATTTGTTTTCCTGAGAACAGACTGCTGGGGTTGGCCTGGTGCTGCTATGTATTCATGTGCAAAATGCTGGTCACCAAGTTCTGGTCACCTTCCAACTCAGAGATCCTCATGGACAACAAATAATGCTTTATAAACCTTGCTCCCCAAGTTAATTGATCAATAAAAGACTAAAGCCTGTGATTGGGCAGTAGACAGGGAAAGGGGGAGATAGGAGACCAGGGAGGAGGAGGCCTCAGTGAAAGGAGACAGACCATGAGCACGTGGTCAGGAGAAATAGCAAGTAACAATGGTTGGGATATAAGTTAGTATAGCCCCAAAACTTGCTCAGTCTAGGCTTACAGCTTGTAAATAAAATATCTGGATTGTGTGTCTTTTATATGGGCTAGCTAGAATAAGTAATTCCTAGTACACAGACACTGGAGTTGAAGGGGAGATTAGATTTTAAAACCACAGAATCCAGAGCACCGAAAGATGAATAAAAACACATGCAACTTGGTTGGAGACAGCTGATTCAGGCATGTAAATCCACCATCCAGAGGCAATGAGACAGATAATAAATAGCCTTTCCACTCAGGCTTTGGGGGCTACTGCAGCTTCACCCTTTTGGCTATAGTTAACCATCCATCTGTGATTCAGTCTGTATCATTTGGGCAGTAAAGGTAGACCCACTGGCTCTCCCAAATCTATTATTGTCACATATATGCTTGCTTCTAATACAGCTAATTGTAACAGACTGAGTCATAAATAAGAATGGCTTATAGCAAGGCTTCATGTGCTTCAGGAAGGAGACCCCAGTCCACTGTATAGATAAGGAACTAATACAAAAGAACCAAGAAAGACTACTGCTAGATCCTAGTGGCTGTGGCAGAGTTAACCATCTGCCTGGTAAAGCTATAAGCTGATCTTGTAAATTTGAGATAAAATAGAGCTTAGTACAATTAATAGTCCTTGAGATACCTGCAAGGCCAGAGGGTAACACCAGTCAAATGAGTAACAGCTAAGAGACAGTCAAAGACAATAACTAATAAGGATGGAATCAGAGATATACACAGGGAGGGCTCTCCCATCTAACTGGCGGGTAGCACATGGACAGTGCATGATCATCTTTCTAGATGGGTCAGGGACATGCAGGGGATGTAGGACTTCCATTGACTCAGTCCTTGATAGCCCAAAGAATGAACCAATGTCAATAGAGGTTACCTCTGCCATTGTCTAGTTACTGCTATTGCCCTATAAAATTCCTAAATGAAGGAAATCTGTGTTCTTTTTTTTCTTCCTTGAAATTATCTCCCTCTCACTTCTCTTTAATTTCTCGTTTTTTTCTCAGTCTTTCTCTGTGATAATACTTGATGTCAGTGAAGCTTGACTCTGTTGTGATTACACCAGTGGAATTCTGAGTCTTTCTTTTTAACTGATATAAGACACAAGCTAGGCCTACTGTCCCAGGCTGATCTTTGATGAACCTGAGTATCTGGAATCTTAGATTCTTGGTTCATATAAGCTGGGCTGTGAAATGTCTGGTTCTACTAAAATACCCTGCATCAGAATTAGGTCCTACCCTTTAACCTTGTTTAACTTTTATTACTTTTGATTTTTTGAGACAGGATCTCACTATGTCATGGCCCTGGCTGTCATGGAACTTGCTAGGTAAAGCCTGGAGATGTGGTCCTGAATTCACAAAGATCTGTCTACCTCTGTCTCTCAAGTGCTTGGATGAAAGGCATGAGTCACCACACTAGGTGTACTTGTCATTGTAAAAACAAAAACAAAAACAAAAACCAACCGAACAAAAAAACCTGTCTCTATTTGGGTGGGCCACACATATTACCCACATATCCATGAGTCAGACAAAAAGACTTTAAGAACCAAAGGATGTGGAGAACTACTGAATGACAGTGTCTTCTGGTCATGACATGGCTGATGCACTCATGACGTCACTGATATTGTGGTCAGAACACAAGGACTGCACAATATTAAGCCTATCAACATTACATCTGATGTACAAGCACAAGGCAGAAAAAAAGCTAACTGGGAATGAGCTGGGGTTTTGAAACTTCAATGGCCACCCACAATGATACAACTCCACCAACAAGGCCACACCCCTAACCCTTCCCAAATAGTCCACCAACTTGGGACCATGTATTCAAATATCTGAGCCTCTTGGAGCCATTTTCATTCACAACACCACACAGACTATTGAGTTCCCCGTGGTCACGTAGGCAACCCTTCTTTAACTCATTGGTTCTCACTCACACAAAAAGGACATAAAAGTAACAATGGAATTTATTAGAAGAATTTCAACAGAAAAGGGACATGATGTGAGACAGGAAAAGAGAGAAAGAAAATAAAAATAAGTAAGTCATATACATGTATGAAACTATGAATGTACAAAAGTTATAGTAATTTTTAAAGACTACCTTCAAATACAGGTACATTGGAAGTTAAAGTTCTGACATGTAAACATTATTATAATAGAATTAAATGAATAGACTTAATCCTCAGAGATGTTAATTTCAATTGTTTTCTAATGTCTTAATTTTTTTTATCAGTGAGAACTGACATGCTAAGAAATGTTCCACTGAAGCAATTCTTTAGAACTTACTCACACTAGAGTATAATGAATTGATGAATGAACAATCCTAGTGGCTGTGTCCACTCAGTTCAATTTAAATATGGAAAAGGGATCTGAGAAAGATATGGGATACTGAGAAGTAAGAAAGAGAGGTATTCATGGGGAAAGCATGGTGACTCGTGTATATAACCAAGCACAGAGGAAGCTACACAGATGATTATTATAAACTTGAAACTGTCCTGGGCTTTGTGGTGATTTCCAGGCCAGCTTAGAAAACAAAGAGCCAAAAGAATGAAGAGACAGGTATGAACTGAGGATTTAGCTCAGTAGTAAAGTGTTTTTCTATCTGCCTAGCATAGTAGAGCCTTTGACTCTGAGTTGAACACACACACACACACACACACACACACACACACACACACACACACACACACACACAATTAGGAGACAATGACAGAGATAATAAATAGCCTTTCCCCTTTTGGGGGGCTGCTGCATCTTCACTTTTTTGGCTATAGTTAACCATCCGTTTGTGATTCAGTCTGCATTATTTATTAAATAAGGGCTGTAATATCACTCATCTCTAATGCTGTGGATATTAAATGGTATCGTTAAGTACACATCCTAGTCTATGGATACACTAATCATTATGAAAAGATATAAATTTTACTGACCAAGCTGACTTCATTGCAAGGATGTAAAGTTGTTTCAACATATGCAAATCAATAAATGGAATTTAAAACCCACATAAACTTGATAACAGATGTGACATCATCACCTTAGCAGACACCAAAACTAGCCTGTGATGAATTTCAAGATGGTTCATGATAGAAGGTTGGACCACAGGATGAGAAGGAGCCTCAACATAATGGCCAAACTCCAGTCAACACCATACTAAGTAGGGAAACACTGAGAACAGTCTTCTGAAACCTAGAAGGAGACAACCTGAAACTCTACATCTGCATAATTCAAAATAGAACAGAGGTCTGAATGTAAAGCCAAACTACTAGAGGGGGTAGTAAAACAAACAAATTAAGACATAGTGTTAGCCAGTAGCACAGCAAATAATCACAGGAATTGACACATGAGAGCATGTGAAATGATCAACTTCTGCACAGCAAAAGGAAAAGGCACCAGAGTGAAAAGACAGCCTACAGCATGGTAAAATGGGCCAACACGTATCCGGCAAGGAATTAATATCAAGTATGTATTGCCAACTGCAAAACTTAAGCATGAGTAAAATAAAATATCTTTCCATAAGTCGAAGAATGAGTGGAACATACAGTTCTCAAAAAAAGAAACACAGTAGCCAATACATATTTTAAAAGGTGTTCGCCATCATTAGCCATCAGGGAAGTACATTTAAAACTTCTTTGAGACTGCATCTCACTCCAGTCAGAATGGCTATCATCAACAAATATGACTACAAATGCCAGTAAGGATTTAAGAGACAAGCACCTTTATTCACTGTTGGTGGGGTGCGTTGTAGCTACTATGGAAGCCAGTGTGGATGCTCTTATAAGACTAAAAAGAAGTTGTTCTAATACTCTTAGGTATATAGCCAAAGGATTCTAAGTCAGTATACCACAGAGATACTCAGTAATTTATGTTTGTGACTACACTGTTCATAATAGCCAGGAAGTAAAATCACTCTATATGTCTGTCCATCAACAAATGAATAAATAAAGAAAATGCAGTGCATAAACACAATGGAATTTTATTCAGACTTTAAAAAAGATGAAGTTATGACTGGTGGGGGCAAATGGATGCAATTGGAGATTATGTTTAAGTGAAATAAACCACCTCAGAAAAGCCAAGACTATACTTTTATCTTATATGTGGACACTAAATTTAAGAGTGTGTATGTGTGTGTGTGTGTGTGTGTGTGTGTGTGTGTGTGTGTGTTGAAAACAGAGAGGGGGCTATGAGAAAGGATAAAATGATATTAAGAATGAGAAAAAAAAAAAACCAGAATATGGGAATACATGGAGCATAAAAGCACCAGGGATACTTTGGGGGAGGAAAGGGAGCAGCCACAGGCGTTAGGAAGTTGAGGTGATGCACTGTAGGAGAGGGACAAATAAGTAGAAAGTACATTGACATATCTTGTGGTGGTTTCAATGAGAACGTTCCCCATAGGCTCAGGTGATTGAACATTAGGTCCCAGGTGGTGGACCAAATGGACTACACACGGGGTTCAGAAGGTTTCCCCCATAGGCTCAGGTGATTGAACATTAGGTCCCAGGTGGTGGACCAAATGGACTATACACAGGGTTCAGAAGGTTTCCCCCATAGGCTCAGGTGATTGAACATTAGGTCCCAGGTGGTGGACCAAATGGACTACACATGGGGTTCAGAAGGCTTGACCTTGACGGAGGGAGGACACTAGACATGGGCTTTGAGAAATAAAAGACTGTTTTCTACTAGTTCTCTCAATTTCCTGCTTGCAGCTCAGAATGTGAGCTCCCAGCTGCTTCTGCCACCGTGCCTTCAGCCTGCTGCCATGAGTCCTTGATATGGCAGACTTCCTCCTCCTCCTCTTCCTTCTCCTCCTCTTCTTCCTCCTCTTCTTCCTCCTTCTCCCCCTTTTCCTCTTCCTTCTCTTTTTCCTTTTCCCTCCTCCCCTCTTCCTTCTCCTCTTCCTCTCCTCCTCTTCTCCTTCTCTTCCTCCTCCTCTCCTCTTCTTCTTTTCCACCTTTTCCTCCTCCTCTTCCTCCTTCTGCTCTTCCTCCTCCTCCTTGTTCTTTAATCATTAAAATCAACTTTATTTTTTTGTCTTATTGTGTCATTCACTCACACTTTTGAAGGGAAAATTCATACTTTGCTTCTTGATCAGTGTTCCCGTAGGAGCCTTGGCATCTAGCTTACTTCATCAATAATAACAGCAGTAACGAAACAGTGGTCTGTTCATAAATTCAATCCTCAGTTTCAGTTCACTAATTGAAAATGTCCACTGCCTTCCAATTTATCCAAATAGGTAAATCTAATTTAACTTAAAAACATTTTTGGACCTAAATACATTGAGTTGATGAAAATTTGTAGTTAGCAGCAGATGCAGCAGGACAGTCTTTTCTTTGTCAATCAGACTAATATTACTCATCAGAATTTGGGGTACTAGCAGAGAGCAAATGAACTGTCATAATGGAATTGTAGCCTTCTGAAATCATAACTTCAAACAAACTCTATTTTTTCTATGAGTTGCCTTGATCATGCTGTTTTATCACAGCAACAGAAAAATAACTGATATGTGTGTGTATGAAACGTTCATAATGAAACCTATCATTGCTAACATTAAAACACAGCAATTTTTGCCATGAACGGAACAGACAAGTTATAAAGCTTGTTTTAAATATCATTGAGTGACTGAAAAGTGGAGACTGAAAAGACACAAAATCTCATACCCCAGTGTTACATTGGAAGTCATCTAGCTCAGGTCCCAGTAAATCTGTAGCCACCATCTGACAGCACAGTCTCTCCACAAAAGCCAGTTAGTTCTTCTCAAGTTCTAAATCTCTCTCTCTCTCCCTCCCTCCCTCCCCCCCCCCGTGTATGCATGTGTGCACACATGCATGCGTGTGTGTACTGCTTAGAGGAAACAATGGCATTTTTGCCAAGTTATGTATAATGAAGGCTGATGTTAATAGTTAATGTATTTTTTCCATTCATTACAATGAATTTAATTTCCTGTGGATTAGTTAATGAAAGCTATGACTGCCATGCCAAAAACAAATCACCACAAATATTGCCAGCTATATCACAAAGAAGTCTACTTAGGTATTGAATACTTTGGAAGAATGATCAAAAATTATTGAAATGATTGCTGTTTTCTGAGACCAGGCAGTTTCACAAACATGGAGATGGCTATCACAACACAGAAGAAAACCCCATCTCCCAAGCAGTCTCTCTGGAAGATTTCATTGTTCATTGATCAACATGGAAGAACCTGTCTTGTTCTTACAAAGTTCCCCTTGTGGATGTGCTTGAAAGCATTTATTGTCACATCATGTCACCATGGTCACAGTGGAATTGTGCCTTGAATAAATGCTAGGCAGAACATTTGCAACAGGGCTCATTCTCTTCTTTCCTGGTAAGCTCTCACACTGCTGCCAAGAGGTGTCAAAGCACCATGGCAACCAAGGGTGTCAAAGCACCCTGGCAACAAACAGAGGCAGCTTCTCTTCGCCTGATAATTTATTAATCAGTGCCTGACAGTCTCTCTAGAACAGTTAGCTAAAATCTATGTGGATTCTAACTATGCTCTGTGTGGGAAGAGTTGTAGCTGTTATGTTAGAATATTTGTATCTAAAAATCACTTCAAAATAAAATAAATGAGTTTAAAAATCCAAAGCGGCAAATGCGATAATTTATATTGCAACGCATATGCTTTCTGTACTAGAAAGAGCCCAAAGTTTTAGGTTGAAGTCTTGATGCCTTAAGAGAAGAAGGAAATCTTTTTTCAGAAAGCACATTTAAGATCTGATTTGTCTTTTTCATTCAAGGATGATAGGCCACCGAATAGTAAATTAGAAGTTCCCTTTAAAAAAAAAAAAAAGTGTGCTGAAATTAACTTTATGTTAACAAGTCTTTCATTGCAAAGCATTATCTTCAATCTTACTATATGTATGGGAGTTCAAAGGTAAGGAAAGTAGAAGACAAAAGGGAACATGCATCTATAAATAAAGAAATAAAAAATTATAGAAACAAGTTTTTACTGATTTAAGTGTCAATTTTGCTTACACTTTTGGAACTTTTGAGTTCTTGCTTTCTTAAATCACTGAGGATTTGGTTATATTTACATGTGTATTCACATCTGTGTGTATGTGCTCACATGTTCTTGTGCCCAGAGATGTGGAAAAGTGTGCCGCATACCCCGGAGCTAGAGTTATGGGTAACTGTGAGCGTCCCGATGTGGGCGCTGGGAACGTAATGCTGGTCCTCTGTAAGACAAGGAAGCATAGTTAACCATAGAACCAGGCTCCTGGGTCTTTAATTGAAGATTTTTAACACATTCAATTTTTTTATTCTAGTGATGAGTTATTTTAGAAATATGGTATCCTTGTGAGTCTGAAAAATGTTTTCTTTCCTTTAGCTATATACATATATGTACATATATTCATAGATATACATACATTTACATGCATATACATATATAAGTAAGATATCCTTGGCAAGAAGCTACTAGTTGAAGCTAGTTTCTTGATTACAGATGGGAACCTGTGTCCATTTTCTCCTTTCAGTGCTGGGATCTTGACTGGCTTGGTTCATATATATAGGTATTTAAGAATATGTTTTCAGCAAGCAAACATAGAAAACAATAAAATTAAATAATAAATAATTATTAATAATAATTAATAAAATAAATAATAATAAAATAAAAAACCTTATATTCTCAAGAAGCACAAGTACTATGTCCACAGTAATATAGCAAGCAAAACCCCGAGTAAGAGTTCTGTCTGAGACAAGTACATGAACATACATATACATATATACAAGTGAGTTGTATATAATATTTATGATGGACTTTCTCTAAGTCAGGTTCAGGTAAAGTAAACCAGGCTACCTGGCTCTGGATTGCACAAAGAGTAAGAACGAATTCCCTTAGTTATAAGAACTTTGTACAGAAAGCATGTAGAACAATGACTGGCATGCAGTAAGTACTACATACATGTAGAAAATAAATATATGTATATGTTACCCTTTATCTCTAGTCATTTTTACATGCTTGATTGTTTTGGAATTACTGAGTCAATTTGTCCTTTGTTCCTTTGGTAGAAATACCTGTCCTTAAATACTTGGATGCTAAATTTAAATCTAGAAAGTTGCCATCAAAGCGTATCACACATATAGATAACGTTTAATTGAAAATCGTTTTTTTCTTACAACATATTTTAATCATGCTTTCTCCCTTTTCCTAACTCCTCCTGGGTCCTCCTCATGTCTTCATCACTCACCAGAAGACAGACAGACACACACACACACACACACACACACACCAGAAGCCAAACTATACAAGCAAAAAACCAATAAGAGAAAAAAAAGCCCAAACAAAGAAGTTAAAGACAAAAATCTATTGAATTCATTTTGCATTGACCATCTACTGCTTAGCATGGGGGCTCGATGAAGTGTGTTAATATACTTAGTGAGACTCCACTGCAGAAAAGTAAGATATCCTTGGCAAGAAGCTACTAGTTGAAGCTAGTTTCTTGATTACAAGTGGGAACCTGTGTCCATTTTCTCCTTTCGGTGCTGGGATCCTGACTGGCTTGGTTCATATATAGATATTTAAGAATATGTTTTTAGCAAGCAAACATAGAAAGCAATAAAAATTAAATAATAAATAATTATTAATAATGATTAATAAAACAAATAATAATAAATAAAATAAAAGGCCTTATATTCTCAAGAAGCACAAGTACTATGTCCACAGTGATATAGCAAGCTAAACCCCGAGTAAGAGTTCTGCCTGAGACAAGTACTAAAGATGTAGAAACAGGAAATTTAGACTTTTCGCCCTTTAAAATCTCTCTCTCTCTCTCTCTCTCTCTCTCTCTCTCTCTCTCCTTCTGTCTTCACTTGTCTCTTTCTGCCCCTACCTTTGTGTGTGTATGTGTGTATCAACATGAGTCCCTGCATACCACACCATACACGTGGTGATCAGAAGACAAACTTGGATGTCAGTGGCTTTCTAACTGTCAGAGATAATGCCTTTCTGTTTACTACTGTATAGGTCAGGCTAACTGGCCTGAAAGCTTCCAGGGATTCTCCTGTCTCAACTCCCATCTTTATACAGGCTATCTACAGGGGTCTCTGTAACCTCCACAGCAGCAGGGTGACAGTCAATGGGAGGTGAGAAGGCAGTTGGGGTAAAAGTAGTGAGTGTTGGTTCAAATTCTGGAGTCAGACTCCAAGTAGTTTATTTTAGGGAAATTTAAGCATTGGAGAAAACTTTCTGGTGATAATTAACTTCATCCAATGTGCACAATAAAGCATACATAGATTTCAAGGGACAAAGTAAGCTAAATAATGAGTGCACGTGACTCCATCTGAACTCTTTGTGAAGTCCACGTAATACCCACCATACATGTGAGTTCTATGGATTGACTGAGAAAAACAAGCTTATGGTATGGGTCAAGAGGTGGAGCGTCCTGCTACACAGATAGTCCAAAGTTCACTAGGCTAGAATGCATGTCTACCCACAGCTTTCTGGAAAGAAAATGGGTTACACATTGCTTCACTTAAAGGAACAATCCTGTGTGCTAACATTCAATAACTGAAATAAGTTTCATCAAACTAAAGCTATGGAGAGAAAGTCTATATTTGTTTTGGGTTCTGGAGATAGAATTTCATAATGCATTCCAGGATAGTCTTAATGTCACAATCCCCCTGCCTTGGCTTTCTAAGGGCTGAGTTTATAGGTATGCATCACCTGGCCAGAGACTGGAAAGTCATTTTTAAAGGGGCAGTGTATAAAATTAGCTCAAAGTGTTTCTACAGATTGCAAATGATTTGAAAAAAGTAAAATTGTAATACTGTAGCAGAGAAATCTCCTTATGTGAGGGTTCACAGAAAATGCTGTTATCAGTGGTGCCTACCCCAGGTCTCCTTATGTGATGGACAAAGGATGCACTCTTCCTCTCTAAAACACATGCCACAAACACAGCTAAGAACACAACTCACACTCACGTTGAGGAACACTTTGCAATTGGCCTGCGATCTTCAAAAAGGCCAATGTCATGATAGAAAAGAAATGAGAAAGTGCAAATTAAATGACACTAAAGAAAACTGACTTGCAAATGCAATCTCAGCATGAAATAATTTCCATAAAGAATATTTTTGAGATAACTGATAGATTTTTTTACATTATTATTCATTTATTGTTTAATGTGTGTGTGTGTGTGTGTGTGTGCGCAACTGTGTACGCATGTACATGGAAGCCAGAGGTTAATGTTAGGTCTTATCTTCAATTGATTTTCCACTTTATTTTCTGACAGAGTCTCTCATGGAAACTGGAGTTCATCACCTAGGATAGACTGGCTGGCCAGCAAGTTGTAGGAATCCTTCTGCTTCCCACTTTCCCTGTCTCCTTAAGACATACTCTGATGCACATACACATAAATTCAACCATCTCTCTCTCTCTCTCTCTCTCTCTCTCTCTCTCTCTCTCTCTCTCTCTCACACACACACACACACACACATGCAAACTTGCAAACTAAAAATTTATACAAAACAAAAGAGGACAAAAGCTATTAAAATTTTCAATGGTTGTTTTATTCTCTGGTCTGTGGCTTGGTTAGTTTGTTTACATTTCTTTCCTATGACCAGCATTCTTTGAAATGCTCTTAATTTTGCTTTCAGTGAGTGGAGGTATTCCACAGGTGCTTTACATGGCTAGTGAAATTTCACATAGGACACAACTGGATTCAAGTTTTTAACATTTCTTTTCCCCTCTTCCTACCCCCTTTACTAGATAGAGCAAGTCCTGGGTTTCACACAGCATCAGCCCTTTGCCTTTGTTCAGTCTCTAATCTTACTGTAAGATTTTTGCATTGTTTGCAGCAAGGCTGCCTGAACCAGGGAAACCTGTCGTACATAACCCAGTACACAACAGAAATGAGACACATCATTCTTTCTAAGGGCCTGTAGTGAAGTCATCTGCTTTCTTTTCTAGCCATCTTGGAGTTGATGAGAATTAGCTGCTGTAAGCACAGTGCAGAAAACATCAATTCTCTGAGCCTTTGGAATAGAAAACCCTGCATAGCAAGGTCCCTTTTCCCTTTCAACATCTCTCAAATGCATTTCAGTTCCTGACTTGGAATGATCTAGGAGAAGAGGCGCCTCCCCCCAGCATTTTAAATCAGTAATGAGTAATTAGAATTAGTATGGCTTCAAAATATACTTTCCTTACAGCTTATCTCCCCCCTTTTATTTCTTCTTTCAATTTGTTGACATGGAGGTCTCATGTATCCCACCATGCCCTACAATGGAGGATGACTGTGACCTTCTTGATACCCCTGCTTCTATCACTTGAATGCAGGACTTACACTGCACTCGGTTGACAAAAGAATGTGGATTCATTCAAAGCCATCATGTGTGGGAGGGACAGGGTCTCTGTGCTCACAGACTACCATGAGCGGAACCAGGAAGGCTAAACACACAGTTATCCCCTCAATGGGAGAGATGCATAATCTGTTCTCTGCCTAGAAGACAGGGAGTGGACATCCGTTATAAACTGGTGGCCTTGTACTCTCTGTGTGGCCAAAACCACAGCGCATTCTTCTCCAGATCCTTATTGTAAGCTTAGCAATACATAAAATTCATCTTTATTGATGATGTCACATACACTTTATAAAGATTTTTGACATAGTCATAAGCTTTATTGTACATACAGAATTGAATTGAGAACGACCAAGAAATTTTTCATCAAATTGTGCTGTGCTTAAATATGCCTAAAATAAATTAGTTGGGGGTCAGACTCTTGAAGTTTGGTCCATCTCGGGCTACTTAATCGTGTTGAACCAAATGATCTTCTTGGACCATTACTCTGCTGGCTGTGGTAGCCGCAGAAACCCCCACATTCATGCATGCTAGTTAGCACTCTACCGGTGAAGCTGCATCTTACTTAGAAAGCACTACAAGGTTTTCTACGATTATGAGGTTATTTTGCATAGCCTCTTAGCAAACTTAATCACAGACAGTGTTTTCAACATTCTCAGCAGTTCTAAACTGAGTATAATAAAAGAGAGCGTCCACCCAGTCCCGCTCTAGACAGTGTTTATATAACAAGAGTGACCCGGGATTCTCAACCTCTTCTAGTGTTTCTTGCTCCTATGAAATCATTATGATTAAAAGAGACACACTGTTTACCAACAGGGGATGATGATGATGATGAAGAGGAGGAGGAGGAGGAGGAAGAGGAGGAGGATTACACTCTTTTTGATTGCAGAATTTAAAAGCCAAATTAAGCAGTCATAGTGTGCCATTTATTTATTTATTTATTTATTTATTTATTTATTTATTTATTGGTAACTATCACAGCTACGAAATGTATGTTTCCCTTTGGCTGCTTTTCTTTTTGTAACATCCTGAATTTATTACTATATAATGGTTTGCCACTACAATATTTAGGGAAAGAAATGCTCAGACATCGGGCTTTATTGAAAACGAAGGAGTTCTTTGAGGTGGGGGAAAATCACTTGAAACTCTCCCTCATGAGACTTGTAACAAGAGTTTATGAAGGCTGAAGCTGTCCTCAGTGCTCCTGCACCTACACAGTATGTAGACAGACCTGGCTTCTGACTCCAGAGACAAAAACACTAAGCAAGAATCCAGTTGTATGCACTGCTCTCTGCTCCAACCACACAAAGTCCGTACCCACTACCCCTTCATTTCTCACTAAAGTAAGTGTTGGTATTCGGACTTTAATTCTCCTCCCCTGGCTCTGATTCTGAACTCCACCTCTGACCTCTCTATCAGGGCACGATGGCTTTTATACATTATTACTGGGTGAGCAACAAAGAAGAAAGTTTTTAGAAAAACTAACTTGTGCAAGGCAATCAGAAAATGTTTGTGATGGCTTCCTGGTCTTAGTGGTCTTCAGCTCTTCTGCAAAATGATCCTAGCTCATCTGAGGGCTGGGTCCACCTGGCACACGTCACAGCATCCTCTAGTATGCTCAGAAACATTGTTCAGGAACGTTAACTTTGGCATATGTAACATTATGTTTGCTTGCCTAAATGTAGGTGAAAGGGCCTCATAGCCCACCCAAAGATTTATCCTATGTCTAGAAGTATATGATGACAGCATTTAAATCTTGAAGGTAGGATGGCTTCATGCCCAGAGAAAGATGAGGAAGATTTTTCTGGGTGTGTTCTTTCTCCTGTTTTTACAAACATGCCAATCTTCTCAACCAGTCAGCATCATTTCAAGTTTTGCTGACCTCACTGGGTGTGGTGCTCTGAATAGGAATGGCTCCCGTAGACTCATATAGTTGAATACTTGACTCATAGGGAGGGGCACTATTAAGGAATATGGCCTTGTTGGAGAAGTTTATCACTGTGGGGTGGGCTTTGAGGTCTCCTATGCTCATGCTATGCCCAGCGTGGCTCACAGTTGCTCTTGTTGCCTGCTGATCAAGATATAGAACTCTCACCTCCTCCAGCACCAGGTCTGCTGGCCTGCTGCTATGCTTTCTGCCATGGTAATAACGGACTAAACCTTCAAAACTGATGGCCAGTCTCAATTAGATGTTTTTCTTTATAGGAGCTGCCATGGTCATAGTGTCTCTTCACAGCAATCAAATCCTAAGACACTGGGTAAAAAAGTGTATTACGTATAAACTACACAAACCAAACCAAACCAAAACCAAAACAAAAAGAAAAGAAAAATTAGTTTTGAAAACCTAATTACTAGCCAGGTAATCTTGGCATGTGCTCTTAATCCGAGCACTTGGGAGGCAGAAACAAGCAGATCTCTGAGTTTGAGGGTAGCTTAGTCCATAGATGAAGTTCTAGGACAGCCAGGGCTACAAAGAGAAAACATGTTTCAAAAAAAAAAAAAAAATCAAAACAGTAAAAATAAAAGAGAGAAAAGAACTGAATAACTTCATGTATGGAAACCAAATTCTACACAAAAGCATCTACTTTTATTTTTTAAACTAATAGAATGACTATTAAAAAATATTTTTAGTGATAGAACGCTGAAGGAATTTAAGGGATAGATTAGTGTTTCTAAAATATAATCATTTTTACTCATCTACTCCTTCTATAAATAATGTTTTTCAGAATCTGCACCCAGGGAAAAGGAGAGGAGATAAGATCCGTTTTCATTTCAGCTTACTCTTTCAATAGGGTGTATTATAGTAAGTGGGATTAATTGAAAGAATCCCCAGAGTACTCTTATGTCCTTAAGAGATGCCACAATAATCACTTAATTAGACCTGACTCTTTGTCGTCTTTCTTCAGAAACATCCTAGTTCTTCCTGCCTAAAAAACAAAGTTTGTTGCTGAGCTGGAAACACTCACTCTTCATGCGCTAGCAACACTCTCAGCAATTTGCTTCTGAAAACTGCTATGGGTTTTCTTTCCTTTGCCCCTATCAGTTCTTCAGCGGGATGTCCCAGGATCACCTAAAGGAAGGTGCAATACGAACACATTAGGCACACAAGGTTAGGGCCCAGGAGACTGCTGCTATTCTTAATATGAATCTCAGTCCCACATCATCATTTCTAACAGACCAGCTGTAAATCAGAGTTTTGTGTGTGTGTGTGTGTGTGTGTGTGTGTGTGTGTGTGTGTGTGTTATACCCACATGTGTGTATGTAGATACAGTGGGTGTCAATGCAAGGTCAATATTGGTTAACTTCTATCACACTCCACCTTAGTTTTTGAGAGAGGGTCTTTCACTGAGGCTGAGCTCAGGCATTGACTGGAATGACTAGGTGGCAAACCCTGTGGAATCTACCTGTCTCTGGCCACCTGCTCTGGGGTTATAGACACACACTTCCACATCTGGCATTTATGCATAGGTGCTGGGATTCTGAACTCAGGCCTTCATGCTTCCTATGTTTCTCACTGAGCTATTTACCCAGTGTTCGTGCTATTTTTTTTGTTTGTTTATTTTCTTGGGTTCTTATACCTCTACCTCCCTTCTAACCCTTATTCCGCCTTAATTTCTTCCAGCCCCTCAACATTAGGTAGGAGAGAAAGAAGAATAGATTGGAAAGGGGATATGACTTCTATAGGTTACTTCCCACTGATTAGGGTTATCAGGTTCTTTGGGGCAAATCCAGTCTTTGTAGTCAGAATATCTGGGAGTCCAGCAAACCAGCAGCAAACCAACAGGAAACCAGCAGCAAAACAGCAATCTGGCAGTCCAGCAGTCCAGCAGTCCAGCAGTCCAGCAATAGCAAACAAAGCAGCAATGGGAGCATCAACAGGGGGAAGCAGATGCTACCCAGGCCTTCATGGAAGCCTCAAATGTATACCCTCTCTAGAGTCCCCTGAATTAAACTATCTGCTGCTGACAACAATCATTCCCCCTACCCCCACAAGTGTGAGATGATCATGATTAACGACTGTGGTCAAAACTAAAGCAGCTCCATATTCCACCAAGTACACCTTGTGACTTTCAAATTTTCTAGAACTTAAGGAAACAGTTTACTGTCTATAGAGCAGTTTCTAATGCCCTCCCTTTAATCACATTCACACTCCAAGGCTCACTACTGATACTTGAAACTGCAGAGAGTAATAAGTCCAATATGTTCTCTGTTCATTATTATCCATCTATGAATGCAATTAAGTTTGATTTATAAACTCGAGAAAACAAAAATTAGCCATAGCAATAATAAACTAGACCAATTGCAATAGAACCGCTGCAAGATTATTCTGTAATGTAAGTTATATGAATGTGGTCTTAGTTGTTGCTCAAAAATACACCATTTTATAATGCATACCTCCCCTGGGATGATGTGACATGACTCATGTCTCTGTGGTCACACCATCAGCTACTGTGAGAGTAAAAGGGAGAGGATAGCAAAGCACCATTTGAAAGAGAGTTTTGAATGGAATCAGGAAACATAAACATGTGAGATTTATTTAGCACTTGGCTGCTGCCAAAGAATACTGATCATCTCTACACCTGGACCACAGGCACCGACACACTATGCCTAGAGGCTCAAAATACTCATCACTGATAACTCAAAGCTATCAGACTCTTGATTATGGACATTTCCCTCCTTGTTACACAATTGCTTCTTTGTCTTCTATCAGCCATATTGGTTTTGGTCTTCCTCAACACTTAGCATCTCACAAAATCCCTCACTGTCTTCTTGCCTTCTTCTGAATACTCATTCACAGATAGTTGAACCCACACCTCCCAAACTGAAATATCTATACTCTTAAATAACATTGTTTTTATTTTGTGCTGCTCCTAACTTTGAGTTCACTGACCATAACTCAGGATCAAAGAATGAAAAGTATAAACAGAGTGTGGAAACTAAACAAACATATGATTTACATCTTTTGTATGACAGACCAGAATGACATGGGAGTTCATCATTACTCAGATTAGAGTCAAATTTAAATTTTGAGATTTTTTTTCTTGACTTTTAACTTTTGGGATTTTCTGAAATATTTGGAATTTTCCACTTTGTATATTCATGATGACTATATCAGTCAAGGTTCTCTAGAATCAGAGAACTTATAGAATGTCTCTATATATTAAGGAAATTTATTGGAATAACTTAGAGTCTACAGTCCAGATAACCTAATAACCGGCAGCTGTGAATGGGAAGTCCAAGAATCTAGTAGCTGCTCAGTCCTACAAGGCTGGGTGTTTCAGCTGGTCTTCTGTGTAAGCTGGAACCCTGAAGAAGTAGGTTCCAACAGATGTGCTGGCAAGTAAGTGCAAGCAGGTGAAGAAGGAATCCTTGGAATGGATGAGGGGCCTGAAGTTTCTAATCCTCTAACCAGTTTCATTTCTTTGAGAGTTGCCAAATGTCACCACATTGACATAACCTCAGCTATGTCTGAAAGAAACTTATTGTAACAAAAGATGTTCTTTTCACCTTTATGATCTCATACCACTTAGGAAATTTCGTGAGCTTTAGTTTCACGTCAGGAACTAGGATAAAGACCAAATAGATATTCTTCATTATGAATTAGAATCCAGTTTCCTACCCTATACTTCCAAGTTTACTTTGTGAGTTAACTTGGCTATGAGAGTTGAATATAAGGGATACTCTTCCTTAGGTCTTCTAACTTGCTTTCTGATAAATCTACCAACTTGCAATGACCAGAGCAGAATAGGCAGCATTTCTAAGATAATGATGGACATACAGCAAACTGACCCCTGGCAAGACTAGTCTAGATGAAGCTGACTTCCTTTTGACTTGGTGATAATTATCTTACTCTAAAAAATTGTGTTATATCAGCAGAAATTGGTGACCCATATAATATGTAATAAATAACAACATTTCTATCATTTTGCTTTCTTGCTTACTATTAAAATGGTAAGAAGAAAATATCCATGTAATGATTTTGGATACTTAGGATATTAATGCTGCTGTGGTGGCTTAAGTGAGAAATGTCTCTCAGAGTGCACAGATTTGAACACCTATTCATCAGCAGACAGCACTGTTTGGAGAGGTGAGGAGGAGGTGTGGCCTTGAGGGAGGAAGTGTATCACTGTGAGTAGGCTGTGAGAGGTTATAACCTCACCCTTCTAGTGTTCTTTCTACTTCTGACTGTGGTTGAAGATTTGTTCTTCACTCCCTGTTTCCATGTCTTCCCTCCCAGTATGGACTCTTCCTCCATAACTGAAAGCAAAGTAAACTCTTTCCTGAGTTACTTTGGGTCGTAGTATGTTATCACAGACCATAAGAATAAATTATGTACCTGTTTTTGTTGAAGGGAAGTTTGGGTGATAATATTTAGCCATGAACTATGTTTGAGTTAAAATGGAATAAACTCACAAATTTAGGAAATGAAAGAGAAGTGACATCCAGACTTATTAAAAAAGAGCAATAAGGCTGGGTTGATTGCTTAGATGGTACAGTGCTTTTCCCACAAGCAATTTGGATGATCTAAATTTGAATTCCTAGCACCCATGTGTATAATTCCAGCTCTGGAGAGGCAGAGACTGGTGGGTTCCTGGACCTTGCTGGTAACCAAGAAGGCTCACCAAATTGATAAGTTCCAGGTTCAGTGAGAGACCCTGTCTCACAAAATGATCTGGAAAGCGGTACCTGATGAGGCTCTCTGGCACACAAACACAGACACACACAGACACCATTCTCTCTCTCTCTCTCTCTCTCTCTCTCTCTCTCTCTCTCTCTCTCTCTCTCTCTGTGTGTGTGTGTGTGTGTGTATTCATACACATGAACATGTTTACACACAAAAGAAATGACATATGTTAGTTGGCTTTTTATTGCTGTAACAAATAAATGAAACAATCAACTTATAAAAAGAGGAAGTCAACTTTAGTTCAAATTGTGGAGTTTCTATGGGTTAGCCCTGTATGTTTTGGGCTGGTGGAAAGAAAGTACATTTGAGTAGGGGTGCATACTACAGCAAGCTGTTTATACAGTGTCTGGGAGGCAAAACAGAGAGTTCCAATAATTCTTTTTGAAGTCTTGCTTCCAATAAGACATAGGCCCTCCATCAAGTTCTGACTCCTAATATTTTACTACCAACCAATTTCACTGAGCTAGAAACCAAGATCTTGGGCCTTCAGTAATCTACCATTCTATACAAATGGCATTTCAAAGATCAACAGTAGTATCAACTCGGTTTACGCCTGTGGTCTGTGCCACGAGGCTCCATACCCAAATAGCACAGGGTGCAGGGAAAGAGCTACCCTCCC
Source organism: Uromys caudimaculatus (assembly GCA_028551405.1). Lineage (NCBI taxonomy): Eukaryota > Metazoa > Chordata > Mammalia > Rodentia > Muridae > Uromys > Uromys caudimaculatus. The sequence continues at coordinate 21,285,159 of CM052720.1, forward strand.
AGGAGTGTGGACAAGCCTGTGATCAGGGGGTAAGACCAGTAACTCTGCTCAAAGGGACCTGCCCGGAACCTCCAGGACACAGGGACCTACAAGCAGCCTGGGACAGCAGCCTTCAGGTCTCCTTCTGTGGTCAGGGACCCCAGTCTGTGCCACAGAGCCCCATAACCAAATAGTGCAGGGAGAAGGCTAGCATCCAGGGAGTGTGGACAAGCCTATGATCAGGGGCAAGGCCAGCATCTCTGCTCAGAGAGACCCTCCCAGAACCCTCAGGACACAGGGACTGAGGAGTGACCTTCTGGTTTCCTTCTGAGGCCAGGAAGCTGATCCTGTGACACAGGGCTCTATACTTAGTACAAGGAGAGAACTGGTCTCCCAGGAGTGCTGACACACCTTTGAGCACAGGAAGACCACCACTTCTGTTCAAATTCCTCAATCAAGAGGGACCTTCACAGAATCATCAGTACATAGGAACCAAGGAACAGCTGGGGAAGGATCCTTCTGGTTTCTTTCTGCGCCCCAGAGCTGACCCTGTACCACAGCTCTCCAAACCCAAATTCCTCTTAGAGAGAGCTGGTCTCCAAGAAGTACTGATGAAAAGACTCGCAGGAGGGACAAGCCACAGTCAGAGAGAACAAGAACAGCTAACACCAGAGATAACCAGATGGCGAAAGGCAAGGGCAAGAATATAAGGAACAGAAACCAAGGCAACTTGGCATCATTAGAACCCAGTTCTCCCACCACAGCAAGCCCAGGATACCACCCCAACACAGCAGAAAAGGAAGACATAGATTTAAAATCATTTCTCTTGATGATAATAGAAGACTTTAAGAAGGAAATAAATAACTCCCTTAAAGAAATACAAGAGAACACAGGTAAACAGCTAGAAGCCCTTAAAGAGGAAACACAGAAATCCCTTTAAAAATTACAGGAAAACACAATCAAACAGGCAGAATTACAGAGATAGCTAGAGTTATACCTTGTGCTGTGGCTGGACTTGGTAATGTGTAAGAGTCACCCAGGTGGTACTGGTTTTGAAGGCATGAAGGAGTCATGAAGAGCAGCTGAGGCCTGGGCACTGTGAGAGGCCGCAGAAGGCCATTGGTGAAGGTGCAGCCTCAGCTGCAATTGACAGCCCAGGACTGAAGGGGGTCATGCAAAGGAGGTGAGGCCTGGCACCATGAAGAGCGCCTATGAGAGCCTGTTGGTAAACCTAGCTGCAGCAGAAGACAGCAGTGTTTTGGAAATGCCAGTACCATGAGATGATCACCAAGAATAGCAGCAGCAGTGGAGTACAGGCATCTTGAGTCCAGAAGACAAGGTATGTGCTACAAAGGGCAGAGCTGGAGAAGTGACTCAAGCCCTTGGAGGAATCCAGAAGATCGTGAGTAGATCCCAGACGTTGGATGGTTGGAGTTTGATTTTGCTTTTGCTTGTGACTGTGGCCTGATATTTTTCCCTCTTGAAGAAAGAAGGTATTTTAGTCAAGCCCACAGTTAAGAGACTTTGAAATTTTAAAAGACTTTGAATTTTAAGAGATTGGATATTTAAAATGGACTGAAATGTTAATATGTAAGAATTTGCAAAGACTGTGGGACTTTTAAAGTTATTTAGATCTTGGGGATGAATAAGGAAGTAAGGGTCGAGGCTTATTGGTGATGTGTTTGTGTGTCAAGTTGACAAGGGGTCAATTGTACTGGCTAGTTTTGTATGTCAACTTGACACAAGCTGAAGTTATCACAGAGAAAGGAGTTTCAGTTGAGAAAATGCCTTCATGAGATCCAGTCGTAAGGCATTTTCTCAATTAGTGATCAAGGGGGGAGGGCCCTGTGTGAGTGGTACCATCTGTGGGCTGGTAGTCTTGGGTTCTATAAGAAAGCAGGCTGAGCAAGCCAGGGGAAGCATGCAAGCCAGTAAGGAACATCCCTCCATGGCCTCTGCATCAGCTCCTGCTCCTTGACCAGCTTGAGTTCCAGTCCTGACCTCCTTTCCTGATGAACAGCAGCATGGAAGTATAAGCTCAATAAACCCTTTTCTCCCCAACTTGCATCTTGGTCATGATGTTTGTGTAGGAATAGAAACCCTGACTAAGACAATGGACCCTCAGAAAATTGGACACAATACTTCCTGAGGACCCAGTTATACCACTCCTGGGCATATTCCCAGAAGATGCTCCAACATGTAATAAGGACACATGCTCCACTATGTTCATATCAGCCATATTTATAATAGCCAGAAACTGGAAACAACCCAGATGTCCCTCAACAGAGGAATGAAAACAGAAAATGTGGTACATTTACACAATGGAGTACTACTCAGCTATTAAAAACAATGACTTCATGAAATTTGCAGGCAAATGGATGGAACTTGAAAATATCATCCTGAGTGAGGTAACTCAGTCACAAAAGAACAAACACAGTATGCACTCAGTGATAAGAAGATATTAGCTCAAAAGTTCGGAATACCCAAGATTCAGTTCATAGCAAGTGTTGGACTGAGCGTGGGGTTCCAGATGGAGGAGTTGGAGAAGGGACTGAAGGAACTGAGGGAGTTTGCAGCCCCATGAGGAGGGAGCAACAGTGTCAACTGGTCAGGCCTCCTGGTGCTCCCAGAGACTGAACCACCAATCAAAGAATGCATATGGAGGGGCCCATGGTGCTGGCCACATAATAGGCAAGGGGAGAGGGGATGTGATAGGGGGTTTCCAAATGGGAGACCTGGAAAGTGGAAAACATTTGAAATGTAAATGAAGTATGAAAAAAACCGATAGTATGAACTCTTTGCAGTTCCATTAAAAATGCAGAAGCACTAAGGCATCTATCATTTCACCCATCTCTGTCTCTAGTTATCTCTATCTCTATCTCTATTCTATCTGTATCTATTTCTAATCTATTTCTTTCTCTAATTTATTTCTATCTCTATCTACACCCACCTATGCCTATTTTTGTAAATCAAAGGGACCATAATGCTTTGATTTTTCAGAATTCTGTTCAGTAATCTCCATGTGAGTTGGATGTTTCTGTGTTTCATGCTGATATACGCAAGTGAATATAAAATTAGAAATACTAGAAAATGACGGATCCCTAAAATATGAGTTTAGGCAAGTTTAGATAAACCCGTGTCAGTTATTGCTACCCTGAAGCTCACTGGTAGGGAAGTCCTACAGGTCAAGTTGATGTACACTATCATAAAGCAAAATACATGACTGTCCCAGGGACTAGAGAAGTTGAACAGGATGTAGAGACAGTGGACCAACTGTAGAATAAACTGTGGATCTGTGCCTATGAGGCGAGCCAGCAGAGAAGCAACACAGTACATAAAGTAGAAGGAGATGCTACTTAATTGCTGTTCTCCAGTTTGCATAAGAGCCTCAGGAGTAGTACACTCTTTAAGAAGACCTGCAGGACAAAGGTTTCTTAGAATAGTTCAGACTTAGCCAAGTTGACAAATTACAGATCCACTAATTTTCATATGCATTTACAAAAGGTTTTTCTCTTTTTTTCTCCCAGATTTATTTTAAAATGTTGATTGTGCGTGATATTTGATCACACTATGAACACTGAGATTGTATTGTTCCCAGGAGCAATATGCTTCTAGTTGTGGTATATCTCAGCCTTAGCACACACCTTTAATCCTTCTGACTGGAATACAGACACAACCTTAGTACACATCCTTAAGCCCAAACAATGAAGGGAATGTTAGTTTGTTGAAGGAAGCACCCCTGTTTGAAAGTGGTGTCAAATTAAGTGCCAGACAAAGTGATGAATGAGAGAAAGATTTGACAGAATAGGGTTTGCCCAACTCTCACAAGGGCAGAAAAGATAGGCTACTTAAGAAAGATGAGTACAAAGGAGAGAGAGCAGTTTTACTAAGACAGTTGTACAAGATAGGTTGCAGAGGGAGAACAAGCTAGGCACAAGTAGAAAGAGCCAGAGAATGAGAAGGAGCCTGAAAGTTAGACCAGATTGCCAGAGTTAGTTTGGGGCCAAGCAGAACAAAAAGTTAGAGGCTGAGAGAGAAGTCAGTTTGAATCAGTTAGCTTGGAGAGGTGTTTGAACCAGAACAGGTGAGTTGAGCCAGAGTTCAGAAAAAGCTAATAAGGTTATTCAGCAGTAAGTCTCATAAGCTGAAAACATTCTAGGCCTGGATAAGATTCTACAGAGACTAGAGGCTTCCGGGGCTAGGCCTCATTTAGCAGATGGAGGCAGTAAATCTCTGAGATGACAATTATGTCAGGTATATAAAAGATACTTTTATAGTTGATATGGTTTAGGACATGCTACCTTCAATACTGTCACATATGAAAACAAAACAGAAGCATGAGGTCATGTTCATCTAGTCCCTTGCTCTTCCCCCACACAAAGCCTCACTCCCGACACCGCTCTCTCCGCTCAGAGAGGAGGAGGGTGATGCAGATCATGGATGCTTTGAAGGCCTCCCGACACCGCTCTCTCCGCTCAGAGAGGAGGAGGGTGATGCAGATCATGGATGCTTTGAAGGCCTCCCGACACCGCTCTCTCCGCTCAGAGAGGAGGAGGGTGATGCAGGTCATGGATGCTTTGAAGGCCTCCCGACACCGCTCTCTCCGCTCAGAGAGGAGGAGGGTGATGCAGGTCATGGATGCTTTGAAGGAGGCCTTGATATGGATTTTCCAATCTACCATCACTATATTATGTTCTTTTGTCCAACCATTTTTATGCAATGTTTTTTTTTTGATATTTACTTTATTTACATTTGAAATGTTTTCCCTTTCCAGTTCTCCCCTTTGGAACTCCCCTATCCCATTCCTCCTCTCCCTGCCTCTATGAGGGTGCTCCCCTGCCCACCCACTCCCATCTTCCCTCCCTAACATTCCCCTATACTGGGGCATCTAACAGCCTCAGGCCTCTCCTCCCACTGATGTCCAACAAGACCCTCTTCTGCCACATATGTGGCCAGCACCATGGGTCCTTCCATGTATTCTCAGGTTGGTGGTCCAGTCTCCGGGAGCTCCAGAACACATAACAACGTACAAATTCCTAGTAACTTGTACTTCTTCCTTGAATAATTGTAGATTTAGGATTGAGAAATTGGCTTTGTTGTTCCTTTCTAAATAGTGTGAAGGAAGTACCTTCAAAGTTCATATTCTATTGCTTTAACAAAATATCAGAGATTGGGTAATTCCTAAAGACATAGTCCTTTGTTGTGTTTTGTATTTTGACTCATTAGTCTCAAACTTGAAGTGCAAGAATAGGTAGTCTTATCTGATTGGCATACTGGCTGCTTTTGTGTGTCAACTGGACACAAGCTAGGGTCATCAGAAAGGAAAGAGCCTCAGTTGAGGAAACGCTTCCATGGCTTCCATGAGATCCAGCTGTAAGGCATTTTCTTAATTAGTGATCAATGGAAAAGACCCAGCCCATTGTGAGTAGTGTCATCCTTGGGCTGGTAGTGGTCCTGGGTTCTATAAGAAAGCAGGATGAGCAAGCCATGTGAAGCAGCCCAGTAAGCACCATCCCTCCATGGCCTCTGCATCAACTCTTGCCTCCCAGATCCTGCCCTGTTTGAGTTCCCGTTCTAATTCCCTGAAAAACGGAGATGTGGAAGTGTAAATCAAATAAGTCTTTTCTTCCCCAATTTGCTTTTTGGTCATAGTGTTTTATTACAGCAGTCGAAACCCTAATTAAGACAAGTTGATATTAGCATCATAGGTTTGTGATGGGGTTGGGGTAGAGGAAGGGTTTGGGATTGAAATGCTTATGGATGTAGGGGAATGGGGCTGGGAGTGGCAACCCAGCTGAAATTAAGCAAGGAGAATCTGCTGGCGGTCTCAGCTGAAAAGCTGGGAGCACAGAGAGACTGTAGGTCTCAACTGAAACGCTGGGAGCACTGAGAGGCTGGAGGTCTCAACTGAAACGCTGGAAGCACTGAGAGGCTGGAGGTCTCAACTGAAACGCTGGGAGCACAGAGAGACTGGAGGTCTCAACTGAAACGCTGGGAGCACAGAGAGGCTGGAGGTCTCAACTGAGACGCTGGGAGCACAGAGAGGCTTGCTAATAAAATACAATAACCAGAAGAACCTTGTAAGGTATTCTTTGCTTGGCTGACAGAGGCAGTAGAAGTGTGGGTCCTAGCTCTGAGGCTAAAGATGTCATTTTAGAACAACTGGATTTTGAGAATGCCACACATAATTGTCAGGCCCTACTGAGGCCAATCAGAAGGTCAGGAGCTATTTCTGAATTTAGTAAAGCAAATGATGAGACTACTCTTCCATATGTTCAAGGTGTAGCTATTGCAGTGTCCTTACAAGGGCAGGTCACCAAGCTACCTAACATTGTAATAATTATAACTGACAAGGTGTGAATTTCCTTTAAATCCATCCTGTCAGCCCTTCAAAAAAATCATCCAATAAAATCCAAAAAGTATTATTGTGTTTCTGATTTTAAGTCTAAAAAATACCTTAGTGACTGTTCTGGAGTTTCTTGTACCTTTGTCTCCCTCTGCTGTTCGACTGGGGACACTGCAGTACACTTCTGGACCATCCTGCCTTTGGAGATCCCTGAGTTTGCCCTTCACCTCCACTGGTAGAGCCAGTCTAGATGTCCTGTGTCCTGTTTAGACCTGGGGGTATACGTGGAAGCGAGCATGGGAAGACTCCATTGGGCAGAGATGCCAGGATCAGCCCGCTATGCCTGTGAGAAGGCTTTAGAAGGTTAATTGCTGTCTTCTCAGCAGTTGAATCTCAGCTGTGAAGGCTGTTCTAGTGGCAATCGCACACAGGGCCCTTGGTCCTTCTTTAGGCTCAGGGAACCCCAACCCTGTTGTGGCTTGGGGAGGGAGCTTCTTAGTCGTTCTCTGTAAACCCCTTAGACCCACTCAGCGTTTAATTTACACACTGCTGCAGCTTTAGAGTGCAGCCCTAGCTGGTTTTTTTCTTTGGAGGGCAGGGGGATGGACTTTTTAAAATTTTTTAAAAAATTTTATTTTTTAATACTTTATTTACATTTCAAATGTTTTCCCCTTCCCAGGTCTTCCCTTTGGAAACCCCCTATCCCATCTGCCCTCTCCCTGCCTCTATGAGGCACACTCACACTCACCCACCCACTCCGGTCTTCCCTCCCTGGCAGTCCCCTATACTGGGGCATCTAACACCCTCAGGCCCAAGGGCCTCTCCTCCCACTGATGGCCAACAAGGCCCTACTCTGCCACCTATGTGACCAGCACCATGGGTCTCTCCATATGTATTCTTTGGTTGGTGGTCCAGTCTCTGGGAGCACCAGGGGGCCTGACCAGTTGACACTGTTGCTCCCTCCATGGGTTTGCAAACTCCCTCAG
>CM052720.1:21292969-21308731 GCA_028551405.1 Uromys caudimaculatus
GAAAGTGTTTTTTAGCTGTAGGAGTTCTCTGGTAGAATTTTTAGGGTTACTTATACTTTGACTTCTTCCTTTCCAGTTTGTAGCCCCTTGATTTCCTTTAGTTGTCTTATTGCTCTAGCTAGGACTTCAAGTAGTATATTGAATAGATAGGGAGAGAGTGGGCAGCCTTGTCAGAACACAAATTCTACAGAACAAGACAAAATATTTAAAGCAGCAAGGGAAAGAGGCCAGGTAATATTCAACTTAATGAAAATACTTATAATGCAAAGACTACTAGATGAAAACTATATTTGATACTATTTGTAGCATACTTATTGAATTTTTACATGAAGTATGCCTAGCGGTATTTATTGTTTACGTTCTATTTCTAATAAGTCATCTGGTCTGAGAGTTTAAGGTCTTTATTTTTGTCCTAATTTTAATATGAAGCTATTCTTTGTCACTGCATTTGTAAATGGTATGTTTTATGGTAGGTTTACTGGTAAAACTCTTTTTCTAGTAGCCTTCTAGTGGCAATCTTTGACACTGGTCTCTAGTTCCAGATAACACTTCTCATACTCATCTTGCCTATGTAACTAGGAGATTTTCAGGGTTTCCCCATTCCCATAGGAAAAGATCTACTCATGCATTTTAATGACATTTGTTTCTTTGTAATAAGAATTCCAGTACTGGGTATGCCCCAACTCAGTAACAGACTATGTTAGCTAGGCTTACACATGGGTGTTGCTACTGTGTATCTTACAAGTTTTAGTCTTGTTGTCACTATTTCCTCAGAATCTGGCCCTGAGCAAAGCACTCTGCAGATGCTCAGTAAGACAAGGGTGAGAGGAGACAGGGTGCCCTCTGTAACTGTTCCAGGAGGTGCAATTGAAGAATTCATGCAGATGCCTGGATGATGGTCTTTTTAGGCTGAAGCTGATTTATTTCAATGCTTCTCTGCTTCCTTTTCTTTAAAATAGATTTAGTAATAGCAACCCTACAACACAGGATCACATAAGAGAATGTTCGCTGACGAGCTTAAAAACTGTGCATGTTCAACATGATTTTGTCAGTGTCCCTATTATAAAAGTTTATATGGATCTATATAACAATGATTACAACGAGGCTCTGAGTGTGAGAGAGTGCAAGAGGGGTGTATGTGAGAGGGCGGGGTCGGAGAGGGAAGGGAGGGAGGATGGAGGAGAGGGAAGGGAGGGGGGATGTAATTATATTGTCATTTCAAAAACTAAGAAAAAAATGTATCATTTAAAAAAAAATGTCATTACAGAAAGTTTGTAAAACAATGACCCTGGAAGAGAAGACCAGAAGTCACAGCAACTCTGCCCACACTAGACTACTGTCCTTGTTTCAACCTAGGTCTCTTACCAGATTGTCTCCTCACACTTTAAAAGTAATAGATTTGTACAAGTTTCAAAATCATTTTTTCACTTGCTTATAAAAGCATACTTTGGATATCATTTTTCATGAACTCACTGTATTTACATAATAAAAATATAGTGACACTTTCACTTTGCAAAAGATTTTGTGCAGTCCAACGAATCCATTTGAATATATTTTCATCTACTTAGCTTGATTATAAGTTAATATACACGTAATTTAAGAAAAATATTTTAAAGACACAATTTTTCTTGTCATTTGCTATTCGTTTGAGTTTATCTTATCATTGTTTTGTTTTGATTTTAATTAATATGACCTAAAAAAGTCCTCAAAATACTTAAAATTTTGCTATTGTGATTTTGATTATTGTTTTCAATTGATCAAACATTAAAATGCTTTCTTCTCTTATAATGAAAAAACAAACTAGAGCTTAAGAGGGTGCAGTCATTTTTTTCTCTTTTCTCTGCAGCCAGGGAGAAAGATGAAAATTATATTCATTTACAGAGGGAGTAAGATACATTCTGAGAAATTTTTCATTAAATGGATAAAATAAGATTTATTATTAAAAATGAATATACATATTAAATATATGTAATATACATATATAAATATACATATTTACATGTGAATATAGTTATATAATATACATATATGTGAATATATGTGTATATATGCATGTGTATATATGCATGTGTATACAATATATATGATATGTACATTATACATTATACACAATATATGAATAAGTTGACATGTATGATGCTTCAATATGTTATATATATAAATTATATAAATAATATACAATATATAATATGCACATACAAATATATCCATTATAGTATATATATTATATATAATATACATATATGTGAATATATACATTCAATATATATTGTGTGTGCTTTGAAATTCCACACAGAAAACCATTTCAAATGAGAACTTCAATGCACACTTTGAGCATTGGCATGAGTTCTTCAGGACTCCAGTACCCAGTCGTGACCCACATTAAGTCATACCTGCCTCTGATGTGGTCCTTTCATGTATGTAGTCCACATACAGAAATTGAAAGTCCAGTTATCTAAAAGGAAACATCCCCCAAACTGACTCATGATAATTTTTATAGTCTTTTGACTTTCAGTAAAACTTTGAGGTTCTCTGCTGACTAAATTTCTATTATTAATATAAAAATTATTTGATATAACCTATTTTACTGTCTTGGACTCAAGCAGCCAATGTCTCCAAATGTTCCTGGTTAGTAACTACACAGATGAAATGTATTATCAATGTATGTATGATATGAGTTTTGTCATGAACGCCAATATTCTGTTAAGTAGTCCTGTGATTAAGCCTCTAAAGACAGACAGCCTGTGACACGGGTTATGCTATTGACTTTAGGCTAGCCAGTTTGTCCAGTTTAATATTAATGAATCCCTTTCAGAGAAGGCTTGTGTCAGAGCATCGAAATACTGAGTGCCTGGCTGAGGATAAACGTTGATGCTGTAAGAGTTTTGCATTAATTATGACTCTGCAAATGATAACTAATGTTTGTTACACACACACACACACACACACACACACACACACACACACACACTCACACACACACACACACTCACACACTCACGGCCCTGCATTTTCCTAGCTTATGGCCTTCATGCAGAGCTATTTGAATGTGGTAGCATACCAAAATCCACTTTGTAGTTGATACCTTTACTTATCGTCTTGTTTTTTATCTTGTTCTTTAGAAAGGTGAAAGTAAACTTTACTGCTGGCTGGCTCACAGTTTAGTGAATTTATTAAGCAGCTTCCCGCTCAGGTTTTACATGAATCAGAAGAACTCAAAAATATTTCTAGTGTAACCATGATGGTTATACTAACTTCTCCTTTTCTCCTCTCTACTGATGTCATCCACTGTCATTTGACATTAAAGCTATGTCATTAGCAGAGAAGCCAATCCACCTGAGGTGGTGCAAGTCAGTTCTAAGAATTCTAAAACTGTATTAGTTCCCCCACAAGTGCAAAATGTGAGGTTTGGGCGTCTTTGTTCCTGTTTTGAAATATGATGTTTTGTGTCAAGAAGCAATTAGAAGAGGAAAAGGGCGAGTTGGGGCAGATCGCAGGTCAGTCTCTAGCCCCCATTAGCTTGCTCCCTGTGGAGCCACACCCACTTCTGGAATGAACCTTGTACTCCTCTGCTCACCTGGTGGAGCTGAGCTGCTCAGCATGTGGTTCTCGTCACCAGTCAAAACTGGGAATTCCTGTCTTGTCTCCATTTTCCTAACTGAACAGTGACTGGTGTGGTGCTCCTTCAGTTTTGAAATCTTCTTTTTCAAATTTCTTTCTTTCTGTCTTCTTTCTTTCATGAGAATGGTTCCTAATCCTTGCTATGTTTTTTCCCCCCCAATTTGGATCTCTTAGAAAGGTGGGGAAAGAACCACTAAAGTGATAGATATTGTAAGACAGGAGGGTGGCATACTGTGGTTTATAGCTAGAAGGAATGGCACTCATCTAAAGAAGTAAAAGTGCCTGTGTTCTACATGTTGCCCAGCACATACAACACACAAAGACACATAAAAACGATACATCCATACACACACACACACATACACACACACATACACACACACATACACATACACACACATACATACACACATATACATACACAAACACACACAAACACATACACACACACATACACACACACATACACACACACATACACACATACACACACACATACACATACACACATACATACATACACATACACACATACACACACACATACACAAACACATACATACACACATACACACACATACATACACACACATACATACACACACACATACACAAACACATACATACACACATACACACACATACATACACACACATGCATACACACACAAACACATACATATACACACACATACACACACAAACACATACATACACACATACACACACACACACAAACACACACACATACACATACATACACAAACACACACACAAACACATACATACACACATTCATACATACATACACACACACAAACACACACACACACACAGACACACACACCCCAAATGAAACTCTAGTTTCAATCTCTACAGCACTGGGGGTAGGTAGGGGAAGATCATGTATTAAAAGGAAAGCATGCGTGTCTTTTAGGAGAACTTTTAGTGCATTAGCAGCGTTGTTTTCTCCTCATCTGTGGCTGCTTTCTTCTGCTAAGGACTGGGGCACAAGGGAGCATGATGGCCATGAAAGAAAGATGCTGTCTGGACTTGGGAAGACTTTGGCAAGTTGCCTTTATGTCGACTTAAATTTGGATTCAACTGTTCCTTCCATAAGCTGCAATGGATTTGAGGAGGCCTCATAGCAGATTGGCCTCTAGAATTATTTATAAAGGGGATCCCCTATCCCTACACCACCATACACAGAGCTAAGCACCCTGCACCATGTACTGAAGGATTTATCATCCGCCATTTCACTTCCTATTATCACCATAAGCAGTCCTGTTTTGGAACAGTACGGATTACAGTATTGGGAAGGTATTCAGATTTATGCATGAGTTCATCTGGAAGATTATTGGAGAATAAAATTGTTTGGATTTGAGTACTAAATGCTTAATTGCTTGAAAACGTTCTGTGCTAGAACAACTTTAATATGGATATGAATATTTGTTGAGAATTTGTTACTGCAAGCAAGAATCTGAACATTAAAAATGTAAAGTAAAATTTCACTTATCTTTGTCTTATACTAGAGACATAGATATACCACAAATGGAGGAATTTCAAAGAGGCATAGCTTCAAGTAAGAATGTAATTTTATACATATGCAAATACTTCTAATCCCTGTTTAGCCTAAAATGGAGTTGTCACTTGGTTGAATTGGTGTGTTAAAGGATTCACATCTTTTACTTAATTTTTTGACATTAGGTCTTGAGGTTAAGAAAGGTGGCTGGATGGAGCAGACTATGTCTCATCTCAGTATACTTTGCTTCCTCTTTGTGGCTTGTGGGATGGTGCAGGGTTTGTGTAGGACCATGAAAGGCAGCCTGGTTTCTGGTTGAGCTAAGGTTTTAAACCCTGGAGATCCCAGCAGGGGATAACCATACAAGAGACTGTAGGTGTTTTGCCATGCTCCTGGGCCCCAGGCTCCTGACATGAGGCTGCAGCTCTCCATAGATCTGTGACCATCAGTCACATAAGGGCAATGCCCCAAGCCTCTCCACAGGTAGAGGTGTGGTCACATAGCTTCAAGACATTCCCATTTTAATGAGGTACCTAGAGGCTTAGCCAATAAACTCCCCTTCCCAGCCACTCCTCCCTGCAAAATATATTTTAACCTCAGGTCCGCCCTGAGAAAGTGGGGTACAGTTTCACTCATTGCCACTCTCTGCCGTGACAATAAACACCCTAAAACCATGGACTGTCTCTTTTCTTGGGGATCCACGGTGGGGAACAATGGAACAGGCCTTCGTCTAAAGAGCCGGCCATCTAGTCTCCCACAGAAGGCCTCTCAGCACTCCCAATCATGCTATCCACCAAGCCAGCCACCCGCCAACAAGCCAAAGACTCGGTCCCCAGCAGGACCCAGACAGGATCCTCCCTGCCTTTCCCCCTCAGCCTGGGCTAGATATAGCCCGCAGACCCCCACTCCATTCTCAGCTCTTCCGTGTCATCCAGTGGCACCTAGGATGCCCAAGAGCCTGAGAACCAGACGGAGCCGGCTCAGTGAAGTCCTCAGGACCACAGGCTGCGCTCCCCCATGCCTGGGCAGTGTCCCACGGATTCTCACAGCTCCACACCGATCTGGTGGTGCCTGGGGTTAGTGTGGTCAAAATTCCCACGTCTCGCCTCCCCCAGTGGCCTGAGCCCTGGGGCGGACGCGGGACACCACTTACATGGACAAATATCTGATCTGTTGGTACCCAAAGAAGCAACTATCCTGTGTCTTTCACCATGTTTAGAGGGGGTGTGTGTATCCAAAACAGGAAACCACAAAATAAGTATCTCTACCAACAGAGAACTGGAGAAAACTATCATAAAGTATAAAGATATTGAAAGCTGGAGAGAGAGAGAGAAATAAAACCTGGCCTCTCTTCTCCTCTCCCCTCCCGACCCCTCCAGTCCCCTCCCCTTCTCTTTTTCATGGAAAGTTTATTGCTGAAGCCTCACACATGCTAAGCCTTCATTCTATCACTGAGTTTCGTCCTTATTCCCTAAGTGTCAGCTGAGACCAGTATCTCTCTTTTTTTCTCTTTGCTTTTGGCAAGAAAAACTCTCACTTCCCCAAACATACTTTTTAGAATTCCTTTTTTGCTGTCGTTGTTATTCTAGGTGTTCCTTTCCTCACACAGTCTGACTCATACTGCCCCCCTAAGAACTAAGTTAGCGGGTAAAAAATTTATTTGAAGTGTTGTGCACGGAATAAGTAGTGGTTTCACTGTGGGATGTGGGATGACAGAGGTATCCAGAGATGAGAAAAGAAGGAAACAATGAACCTGCTTATATTCTCAGCTTCAAATAAAGACATCCGCAGAAAGGTTGGTGTGAGAAAGAGGGTGCACTGTACAGTCTATAGGTAGAGAAGCTGTAAGATGTGTTCTCCTACGTCTACTGGGATTTTAGTGACTATGCATGTACACACTGTTAAGTGTATATATGCGTACATTTTGTAGTATGTATGTATGTATGTATGTATGTATGTATGTAATACTCTATTTAGCTTGAACATCTTACTGCCTCCATTTGTTCTTATCCTTTACCCTCCATACTTTGGAGACTGCAAAGCAGCTGGGGTGCATGTATACACGACTGTTTTATGGTCTTTTGTTAAAAGCTGTATTTTCAAGTAAGATCAAGTATGTCCAGGGCAATACAAATGGCCTTACCTCACTGGGAAAACATGGCCTCGGTGGAATCTTCTAATGTTCAAATGATTCCAGCTCTTGCAAGCAGCACAGTTAGTTGACAAAGCAGAACTCAGCTAGAATCCTCTATTAGTTCTGCAAATGACGAAGAGGAAGCTTTGTGGGTGGGTCAGCCACCTCGGTTAGCAAACACTCATGTAATTAGCTTTTTAAGCTTGCAGGACCTAAAATGCCTAGAAGCTTATCGCAGGTTTATTTCCCTTGGTTGTATTAACTCATCTGCCTATGAGCTATGTTTTTGTAAATCTCACAAAGCATTGAAAGAGCAGTTGTCTTTCTACGTAAACCATTCCTTACTAAATATAAAAAGAGCACTACTGCCTAGAAAAACAGAGAAATAAAATGGCTATTTAGGGAAGGCAGGAACATTCATTTTGTGATTTTCTCTTTATATGCTCAAAATAGTATTGTTAGGACCTTTCTGTGCTAGAATTGTCTGCTGTCTCATAGTTTGTCTTGCTTCAATCTTTCTGTACTATAAAAGTAATATATGTTCAGTCTTTACACATTAAAATGTGTCGAAGGAACTAAAAACAGGTTGATATGGTCCTTGTTCTGTCTTCAGTTCCCAAATAAGTCTTTTTTTTTTTTTAATGTTTGTACAAAATCGAGATTACTTTATATTAATTATTTTCCCCTTTTTGTTCCTACAATACAAATAATACTTTTATATTTCAAAGACATACTATGGACATGTTTGTCTGTAGAGGTGACACTTTCTCCTTAACTTAGCAGTATAAAATTAATAGCATGATGTACACAGTTTATTCACATTTTCATAATGGGCTTTTCAGTTATGTCCAATGCCACAGGGAGCCTGTTGCCAGAGAACACCAAGAGCCTAATGCTAAAGCCAGAACCAAGGGCCCTGGACCCCGCTGTAAGCTACCACATGTTGGATAGAAAGACAGAGAGCTTTTCGCCATAGAATGCCCCATCTTCCCACAGTTCTGAGGACTGAGATGATGAGCTCTCTGGTCTGTCAGTAGTGGGTATCTTGGTCAGCATGAGCCCTAGGCTCTGAGAGGAGCTGGATGCAGATGTAAACAGAAAGGCAGCCTGGTTGCTGGCTCTCCATGGCCTGCCAGCTCTGACCTTCTCTTATTCAATAAGACCCTCCTTACTGAATGTAGCTGACACACTTTCAGATAGTTTTGTAATGTTTTTGTTTAGGAAATCGCAGCTTGGTATAATAATTATAAAGGTAAAAGGAGCAACTTCCCATATAGCAAAAACATTAACTCAGGGCCTGCTGCAGTATATTTAATCTCAAACGGGCTTCTACCCCACCTTTGATCATTCAGTTCCCATATCAATGACTCGCAACCTTTATATTTATAAAAAGCCTTTACAGCACTAGAGTTGGGCGGATATCTACCCTCCCAACTATTAGAATTTACTTCTCCATCAAAAGCATTGCCATGTTCCATCTGGGCAGCTCTTAACTCCAATTGGCCAGCCCTCAGGGCTGTGTTTCATTGTTTGTGCCCCATGTCGTCTTCTCTGTCCATCTTTCCTCTCCCACCCACCCCTGTGGTCTCCTGATTCCAACTCCAAGCCTAGGAGCCAAAACCCCTGCCTACCCTTCTTCTTCCCACCTATAGGCTGCAGACATCTTTATTCACCAATCAGAGATAACCTAGGGGGCAAGTTATGTAGCATCATGGGGTCTACATGTGCATTCTCTTGTTACTGGGGCAACCAGGCCTTGGAGGCTTGTATTTAACATTTCAATACATAGCAGGGCCCAGAACTCTGCTTCCACATTGAAGGCTGTATCCATCTTTCAGAAACTCTCTTTTAATATTTAATATTCAAGTTGATATTTGTGTAAAATGTACAAAATATAAACATAATTAGAAGTTCTCTTTTGATAGAAGATCAAAAAAACTTTTTAACTTTTACTGTACTGGCTGGTTTTGTGTGTCAACTTGACACAAGCTGGAGTTAACACAGAGAAAGGAGTCTCTCTTGGGGAAATGCCTCCATGAGATCCAACTGTAAGGCATTTTCTCAATTAGTGATCAAGGAGGGAGGGCCCATTGTGGGTGGTGCCATCCCTGGGCTGGTAGTCTTGTGCTCTATAAGAAAGCCAGCTGAGCAAACCATGGAAAGCAAGCCAGTAATTAACATCCCCCTGTGGCCTCTGTATCAGCTCCTGCTTCCTGCCCTGCTAGAGTTCCAGTCCTGACTTCCTTTGGTGATGAACAGCAGTGTGGAAGTGTAAGCTGAATACACCCTTTCCTCCCCAACTTGCTTCTTGGTCATGATGTTTGTGCAGAAATAGAAACCCAGACTAAGACACTTACCTTGTAAGAAATGTATCATTTTATGTAACACATAATATTTAAATATTTAAAATATTAATCTTAATATTTTTATATCTGTTGTTATATTTAGCTTTAAGACTATGGACAATCAAGCATGAAATCAAGGTCTGGGCCACCAAGCCAATCATAGTGTGTTTCCAGTTACATGGAGAGATGATTTTTGTAAATAAGCATTTGAACATGGCTATCATGTCTGAGACAATGTTAACTGACTGGGGATAGATTTGGGGCCTGAGGACCAACTCTGCTTTCAAGATGGTATCACCCACTTCTTCACAAGCTATAGATAAGAAACCTTAGCTGAAATCAATTCCTCATGGGTAGGGGTTCTTACAAACTACCAAATATTTAAGATAATGCCTGTGTCTGTCTCGCACTATCTCCCTCTCTTCCTCCCTCTCCCTCTCCCTCCCCCCCCCTCACACACACACACACATGCACATGCCCATGGTGCAAGGCAGAGGGAGAATTTTAAACAGGGAAAAGGGAAAATTCCTTGTTCAAAATTAATGAACAGTGTCTAAAGGAAGCATACATGCAGCTATCTGCATTTATCACTAGGATTTTATAATTCTTCTTAATAATCCACGTCATTTTGATTTCAGGGTTAACTGGACTATGCTTCTATACAATGTTAGATAGTGGTTATGCAAGTTTAAGTCAGTCATGAAATCTCTAAGTCCCAGTGGCTACATCCTTAAAATCTAGATCATACCTCATTACCTTATAGAATTATAGCGAAATGTAATGAAGTGATAGATACAAAATATCTATAGATGTTATTGAAGAAATGCTGATGTCTCTGTTAGAAAGGTCAAGAGGACTCTAGTAAGAGGTCCTTATTTTGAGGACAACGAAGATACACAGGAGGAAGGTCGGATAAACTGTAGGAGAGATGACCAATGATGCAAATAGACACTCGTCCGTTGTTCTTACAAGAACAGAGAGCTTATTACCCATTATTTGTCTAGATAATCCTGTGAATCAGACAGGGTGATTGTCATAGCTGGTTTGTAGAAGTGAAACTGTGAGTTATAAATTTAAATGAACTGCCCACTGTCACCTCATAATTCTGTAATCAAGTGTATTCTTTTGAACTAATAGTCCAGTGTTCATTATACTTCTCTGAGCCATCAATGCCAAACACTTGGCAAGTATCAAACAGCTGAAAGTCTAATTCCAGATTGTGTCTGCAAACCTCGTATGAGGCTTGCAAAGGGACACTAGCTAGGACAGTAAGAGAAGGCCTCTTTTAGGGCACTTTCAGACTACCACAAAGCTCCTGAGAACACAGGCATCACATGAATTCTTACACGCAATGGATAAGAGCTGTGTTCTTTATTCCAGAGGCAGCATTTGTTATTTTGTTATTAGCATTTTCTTAATGGGAATCGATTGTCTATGAAAAGCGATCCTTCAACTACTATGAGAAGGCTGGCTTGGGCCAGAGTGTTCTCTATCAAAATACCAAAGAGGATTAAATCCATCTTTTGGTGGACACGGGGCACATTTTGTGTTCTGAGGTAATTTGTCAGAAAGTATAAACCTGTGCTTTCAAAACCTCTGAGTACAAAAACCCTGCAGGTGGTCTTTTTTGTCACCAAAGGTCAGGCAAACTTCCCTGGTCTGGGATTGAACTCAGGGACAGGTCTGAGGGCTGTGCAGAACTGGCCCCATCCCTTGTCTGGGCATCCATGAGAGAGCTAGCCCTGGAGGCATGGGAGCAGGAGAGATGTCCCTGACATTTACTTGACACCCTCACAGCTCCACTAGGGAGAGTGAGCCTTGTACCTCACCTGAGCCACACAGTAGAGTTGGCCCTGGTGATGGGGATGCCAGTGAGCTGGCCCCAAGGGTGTGAATGTAGGAGAACTGGCACCAATGGCTGGTGGCTGGTGAGAGATCTGGCTCTGGAGTCATGAGAGAAGAGCAGAGTGGGCCCTGCCCCTCACCTGCTGCAGCGCTTGGGCGAGCGGACTCTGCACCTCACCAGGGCAGCACAGTAGAGCTGTGACATGGGGATTGTAGGTGACCAGACCCGAGGAGTTAAAGACAGGAGAGCTGGTCCTGCCTCTTGTCTGCTTGTGGTGCATGGATGAGGGAGAGATGCCCTCCTCTACTCTGTGCCTCACCACCTATGACAGGTTGTTGCAATGAACATTTGCAAGCAAAGTGGTATGGACAAAAGGGTATACCATGGGACACACTGTGACACACTAGAGCTTCCACAACAAGAGGCTTTTTTCTCTGTTGGAGGGGGAGGTTGTAAGGGTAGAGGGTGGGCATGAGGGGAGGGAGAGATGAGTGGGATTGGGGTGCATGATGGGAAATTCAAAAAGAACTAATAAAAAGTTTAAAAACCCTGAATATATATATATATATATATATGTATATATATATGTATATATATATATATATATACACACACACACGCACATATATATACACACACACATGCACATATACACACATATGTACACACACACACATATATGTATATACACACACGCACATATACACACACATATGTACATATACACACACATACACACACACACACACACACACACACACACACACATATATATATATATATATATATATGATACCTACTCAGAAAATTCAGCAAATGCCTTCTGCCATCACAGCTTCTGAGTTACAGCTCAAAATCAATTCTTAGGAAAACTTAGAAAAAAGAATCATATTTGAAAGATGGTCAGTTTAGATTTTTCAGAATATGTAATAAACTGCTACCTCCTTAAGAATGGTTTCTTAAGAATTGTCTGTGGTTCGGACCACATATGTGGCAGGGGAGGGCCTTGTTGGCCATCAGGGGGAGGAGAGGCCCCAGTAAAGGGGAATGTCAAGGTGGGAATACGGGAGTGGGTGGGCGGGTGGGTGCCAGGTGGAATTCCCTCATAGAGGCGGGGAGGGGGAGGGGATAGGTGGCTTCCAAAGAGGAGACCTAGAAAGGGGGAAACATTGGAAATGTAAATAAAGTATCAAAAAAAAAAAAAAAAAAGAATTGTCAGAGAAGGATCATTACTAAGAGGATTACTAGGCGTCATTGCCAGGTGCTAGCAATGACTGTCCACTCAACAGCAAGAAGAGCTGTGCCTAGCGTAAGCCCGAGCCTACTGAAACCTATCTGAATCATCACAAATGACCTCACAACTGTGGAGGGAAAAGCCTCAGATACAAAATAGAATTTATTTCTAAAGAGTAAGGAAACATGCTTTGTTTATTCCCCACAATTACAGTGATTTGGTTTCAGCCCAAATAAGTACCACAAACAAATATTCCGGGAGTGGCCGCTCCAGTCGGTCTTCATTGGCTGCCAAGCCCTGGGTTGACCAATTCTTCCATAGAAAAAGCAGAACAAAAGTCCAGGCCTGCTACACCCTCAAGCGTTCAAGTGGTGCTTTGGGATCCGGGGTTATTTATAGAAATCTGGTTCACAGAAGTACTTCCTGCCCTATTCAGCAAATGCTCACGTGGGCATCCTAGAGCCAAGGCGCAGACACTGTTACTGTGCCACCCGAGATTAGCTCTTCAAGCCTGTAGCGGTTTTGATGTAGCCATTGGTCTCTGAGATGACCTTTTACTTCTGAACAGGCTCATTTTTTTTATTGTGTACATTCTATCTATAGATTCTGTGATGAGGACAGATTCATCAGAGATGACTGATGTGGAATCTGTGATCACCAACTTCGCGTCTTCAGCAAGGGCAGGCCGCCGCAATGCCTTACCCGACATCCAGAGTTCCCTGGCTACAGGTGGATCCTCTGATCTTCCACTGAAGCTGGAGGCCTTGACTGTGAAGGAAGGTAAAACTCCTGATCCTCGGAATGAAACCCTCGCTTTGTCTCTCCTTTTTCATCTTTTTCTCTGGAGCAGCCTTTTAACCAGTTATAAGTGATCTCTTTTCTTCTTGACCAAGAGCTCTCAGGTTTAAGGGGATTTCTATGCCTTTCTGAAACCAGGCAATTTCATCGTTACGTCCTAAAGGCGAACGTAGAACTGGTGTTCTGTCTACTGGCTGTGCGTGATCACATGCTAGGATTCTAGGTTCAACCTCCAGTACAGAATTAAGTCATCATGAATATTAATCATTGCACTGGATCTGGGTACTGTGGCTCATAACTAGTTCATTGTCTGTCTTTATCTGCCACTTAACGTTTGAGGACCTAATAGAGAAGCCAATGACTTCTCTATCTTCTGACACAGCAAGAGGTGATGGGAGATGGTCCCAGTCACAAAGTGTCTTTTCTTATTTCTATCATTGCTATGTCGTCTACCACTCAATTTTATATCTGCTAAATGCTAGGGACCCTAGTGGTGAGTAAGGCAGATGTAAACTCCAACTGTCACAGATTTTATAGTCCAACAAGAGTGCTAGATTTTTAATGAATAAATATATAGTCTAACAATGATATGTTTTATCAGAAAACTGGATGGGTGCTTTGTACAGAGTTCCTCAGTGAGTACATTACAATAGAAATCAGAGCAGCCATCACTGAAATCAGAATAACTTGTGAGGCTGAGGCAGGAAGATTGCTATTAGGTTGTTGCTATCCTGGAATACACAGTGTAATGTAATTTTTATTCTCCTGTATAATGGTCATCTGGGAGGCTTACTGCTAACGCAGGCTTAGTCCTGGAAGCTTCTAGCCTCTGTACAATCTTATCTAGACCTAGAATGTTGTCGGCCTCTGTGACTTACTGCTAAATAAGCTCACTCTTTCTAAGTTCTTTTTGAGCTCTGGCTGGTTCAACCTAGCTGTTCTGGCTCAAACTCCTCTCCCAGTCTGGCTTCTCTCAGTTTCTCCAGAATTGCTGTCTGGCCTGAAACTAACTCCAGCAATCTTTTTTAGTCTTCTGGCTCCTTCTCATTCTCTTGCTTAATATGTCTTGTGTCCAGTTTGTTCTTTCTTCAATCTGTCTCTGTAAAACTCTCCGGGTAAAACTGCCTCCTCCCTCTCTGTGTTGTTCTACTCTCTCTCAACTCTACTGCACAGCTCTCCAGGAACTCTACTGTAACCTGGACTGCACTCCCTCCTCCTCTACTCTGTCTCTCCCTTAAGTAGTTTCCCTTTCCTCTCTTCTCATAAGAGTTGGGCAGATCCTACTCTGTCAAATCTTTCTCTGATTCATCACTTTGTCTGACAGTCAGTTAGGCATCACATTCAAACATGGTGCTTCCTTTACAAAGTAACTTACCTCCATTGTTTGGGACTAAAGGTGTGTGCTAAGCGCATGTATGTACTCCAGCCAGGAGGATTAAAAGTACAGCTAAGGACTGAGCCATACTCCAACTAGAAACAGGTTAAATCCTATAACAATAGTAGGTTCCAGGACAGCCTGTGCTAGCTACAGTGTAAGATTTTCTCGAAAAAAACCAGCATAATGACAGCATCAGTTTATATACCAAGGCAGAGGGGAAATTCCTCTGCCTAATTGCATTAGGTAGAGCTTTGGGAGGTTAGTGCCCACTGAGAGGCAATCGGTTACCTCCAGAGAGGAATTCCCACTTAGTTTTCTCAATCTCTAGTAGTCAATTCTGAATACATGGATATACACACACACATACACAAAGCCAAATAGACTCAGTAGGTTATACATATAAGTATGCATACATATATGATAGTATGTAAATATGTTTGTATGTATGTATATACATGTGACAATAAAAAAGGTTATGAATTTGTGTGGGGAAGGAAGGAGCTTGGAGAAAGGAGTGACAAATAGACACGGTGTGCACAGATGAAGTCCTCAGACACAGTGTGCACAGATGAAGTCCTCAGAGACAGTGTGCACAGATGAAGTCCTCAGACACAGTGTGCACAGATGAAGTCCTCAGACACAGTGTGCACAGATGAAGTTCTCAGACACAGTGTGCACAGATGAAGTTCTCAGACACAGTGTGCACAGATGAAGTTCTCAGACACAGTGTGCACAGATGAAGTTCTCAGACACAGTGTGCACAGATGAAGTCCTCAGACACAGTGTGCACATATGAAGTCCTCAGACACAGTGTGCACAGATGAAGTTCTCAGACACAGTGTGCACAGATGAAGTTCTCAGATGCAGTGTGCACAGATGAAGTT
>CM052720.1:21309231-21332135 GCA_028551405.1 Uromys caudimaculatus
TCCAAATTATTTAAGTGGCAATAAGTGCTGAAGCCCCTGTGTACCTGGTTCCATGTTTAAGGAAGATGTTCCCATCCACATGGAACATTGATCAGAATCTTTCATGGGATGCGGGGTGTCCATTAGGTCTAGACAGATCCCTTTCATCATGTTTGTTTCCTCATACAATTATTGATGAGCATCTGTGGGTCATCATCGTCTTGCAAGATTTAGGCAGGATTGATGAGAGTGAGTTTTTTAAACCAAACTCTAGGATGGTTCAGGAGTAGGACCTGCTACTGTTTCACACATGCATTAAACAGCCAGGGTTCTGAGTTCCTTTGAGAAGAACCTCAACTACATGGAGGTGACCCCAAATTCTTTATGACGGCGCTCAGTGCAGTTAAATTTCCTTTTAACACTGCTCTCCTTGGGT
Organism: Uromys caudimaculatus; assembly: GCA_028551405.1. Classification (NCBI taxonomy): domain Eukaryota; kingdom Metazoa; phylum Chordata; class Mammalia; order Rodentia; family Muridae; genus Uromys; species Uromys caudimaculatus. The sequence goes on from CM052720.1 coordinate 21,309,647, forward strand.
CCCAAATGTTAGGGCATGCTGCATCTTCATTTTCATTGAACTATGGAAACTCTTTCATTTCATTCTTGTTTTCTTCACTGACCAAGTTATTGAGTAGAGAGCTGTTCAGTTTCAATCCATCTGTGGGCTTTTTGTTATTCTTGTTGGTTTTGAAGACCATGCTTAGTCTGTGGTTATATGATGAAATGCATGTTATTATTTCAATGTTCTTGTATATTTTAAGGCTTGTTTTGTGTCTGATTGTATAGTCAATTTTGCAGAAAGTTCCACTGGGTGCTAAGAAGATTTAATTTTTTGTTTGTGGGTGTAATCTTCTGTGATATCTGCTTAATCTATTTGGTTCATTACTTCTCTTAGTTTCACTGTGTCTCTGTTTAGTTTGTTTAAATGATGTGTCCACTGGTGAGAGTAAGGTGTTGATGCATACCTTTTTTTTTCTTTGCTTTATGGATAATTTATTGCACCAGTCCTGCCGTGCATTACTTTTTCATCTCAGCTTCTTGATCTGGGGCATTTTTTGCCCTTTTTGCTTGGGTGCTGTATTAGTCATGATTGTCTAGAGTCACAGAACTTATGGGTAGTCTCTATATTAAGGGAATTAGTTAATGACTTACAGTTTGTAGTCCAACTTTCCAACAATACTCAGCAGCATCTGTGAATGAAAGTCCAAGGATCGAGAAGTTGCTCGGTCACACAAGCCACACAGTCAAAGAAGAGGAATCTTCCTTCTTCCAATGTTCTTATGTAGATCTCCAGCAGAAGGTGTATCCCAGATTAAAGGTGTGTACCACCACTCCTGTATCTGGGACTTGCTTTTTCCCAGGCTGACCTTGAACTCAGAGATCTCCTTGCTTCAGTCTCCTGGGATTAAGGGCATATACTACTTTACCTGGGCCTAGGCTTTTCATGGTCACTGTCTCAAGATCTCCATGCCAAGATCCAGGTCAGAAACTTGTGTCTTCCAGACACAAATATGGATCACAGGTGAGCCTTCTAATTCTGGACTGTAGTTCAGTCCAGATATAGTTAAGTTGACAATCAGGAATAGCCACTACAAATGCCAATGAGCCGGGTATTGGCTTGGGACATGTGGAGACTGATAAACGATTGAAAATTCTTGTCTTCTTCTGTGATGACCCTGGTATTCTCTTTTTTTGTACACATTGTGGATGGGCATCATAGGTCCTGTTAGCTGCCTGGCCAATTTAAGTTCTTCAGCAGAACTGTCTCCCTTCTTTGGAGCAGAAGTCTTCCTAGGGAGAAGTATGAGATTGGAGTGGTACTCCTTCAGTTGCTGCACATTGGCCTGGAGTGATTGAGTGGATTTGTTTCCCCTCCATAGTTTCACAGAGATGCTGATGCTGCAAAACAGTTTCTTGTGGATTCCAGCCACACTGAGTTCCTCTAGGCTGTAGCCCCTGCCAGCCCGGAACTTGGTGTGGTATTTAACTCTAAGGAACCTCATGATGGGCCTGATGGGACTGCACATGGGACAAGGGGCAATGGGGTATGCTTTCTCCTGCTGTGTCTTGCATCTGTGAATCCTGTATGCAGGCTGGTTGAACCAAGTGTCCACTTGATGCTGCCAATCCCTGGGGAAGTGGGGCTTCAGGATCATGCCATTTCGGCTGGGCGCCATGGCTTCGTCCTGTATAGGAGAAAAGCAGAGAAGAAAGGAAAGCATCCCATTAATATTGTGTGAAGTTCAATGTGTGATCTGAGCTGTAGCAAAGTTTCTTTTCCAAATCTGGGTGCAGTCACACTTGAGGCATTGAATTTCAGAACTGAAGCATCCTCTCGTTAGATTATTCCTTTGATGAGTATGAAGTTTATTTCCTCATCTCTTTTGATAACTTTTGGTTGAAAATCTACTTTATGGGACATTAGAATGGCTTCTCCAACTTGGTTCTTGGGACCATTTGCTTGGAAAACTTTTTTGCAGCACTTCACACTGAAGTAGTGTCTTTCTTTACCACTGAGGTGTTTTTCTTGTATGTCCCAAAATACTGGATGTTGTTTGTGTTTCCAGTGCTAGCCTATGTCTTATTTCTTGGGAAATTGAGTCCATTGATGTTGAGAGATATTAAAGACAGATGATTATTAGTTTGAGTTATTCTTTTGTTTTGAGGTGGTATTGTGTGTGAGAGAGGTTCTCTTCTTTGGGGTTCTTGTGAGATGATTAATTTCTTGTGTTTTCTTGGGTGTAATTACTCTCCTTGTGTTGGAATTTTCCTTCTATTATCCTCTGTAGGGCTGGATTAGTAGAAAGCTATTGTTTAAATATGGGTTTGTCTTAGAATATCTTGGTTTCTCCAACTATGGTGATTGAGAGTTTTGCTGGGCATAGTTGCCATGGCTGGCATTTGTGTTCTCCTAGGGTCTGCATGACATCTCTCCAGGGTTGTCTGGATTTATCATCTCTGTTGAGAAATCTGGTGTAATTCTCATAGGTCTGACTGCCTTTGTATGTTATTTGACCTTTTCCCCTTACAAGTTGTTACATCTTCTTTCTTTTTTTCTGTTCATTTACTGTTTTGATTATTATGTCACACAGAGTATTACATATTTGGAACAGAAAAATGGGAAGTATCCAATCTCAAACATAATAATTTTACTGCAAACATAGTTTTTTATATCTCCTGACCACCAGTCTCCGTTGCGATCAGGATAGCAATATTGCAGTTACAAAGTCATTATTTTTCGGACATATATGGGACAATAATGTTTCATAAAAGGCCACCATGAGGTCATACTGCTGACCCTGCAGTCTTTATAATGTTTAGAACCCATCTGTCTGTCTACAAAAACGTCCTCACCCAACCTGTACAGAGAATTCTTAGGGGCCTCCCACCCTCATCCTTAAACCCAAAGAACCCATTGCTATCTTTCTGTGAATTTTCTGTATATTACTCCATCCACATATTTATGATAAAAATACCCTATTTTTATTATAAAGAATAGAGACTAAGGCAGGGGGAACAGCTGCAGAATTACTCATCTCTGCCTGTGGTTCTAGGTTACTTTCAATTACACGTAGAGTGGGTGATTGTAACACATTTCTCTTGAATTCATGAACAGCCTACTCTTTAATATTATTGGTAACATCTAATTTTTGGATAACAAGCAGACTCCTACTAGCTCTTGCCATGTCACTAAATACTGATACAGTCAAGGAAGTCAGAAATAAAAGGAATAGTAAAAAGATAAAGAAAATGATAAGTACTAAGGATCATTGTAGAAATAACACCACGAGTTGCTTACACCAAAGAAGCAGGTCTTGGTGACTTTCAGTAGTCATCCTGGGACCCACAAGAGGTCATAGCCTCATGCTCTGAATAACAATACTCCCAGCAAGTTTTTCTTCCTTGTCATCAGGGGTCCCAGTTATCTCGATCTTAATATAGGGTGTCTCCAACATTCTCTCTCTTGTATTGTTTTGGTGATGGTTGCATCTATAGCTCCTGGTCTATTTTGTAGGATGTCCATCTCCAGGGTTTCCTCCATTTTTTATTTCTTTTTCTTTAACTGTATTTTTTCTTTTCTATTGTTTATTTATTTATTTACCATTCAAATGTTATCGCCCTTCCAAGTTTCCCCTTCACAACCCCCCTATCCATCCCTGCACCCTCCCCTCTATGAGGGTGCTCCCACACCCACTCCTGCCTGAGTGTCCTAGTGTTTCTGTATCCTGGATCATTGAGCCTCCACTGGACCAAGGGGCTCCCTTCCCATTGATGCCAAATAAGGCAGTCCTCTGCTACATATCCCACAGGAGCCATGGTTGCCTGCATGTGTACTCTTTGGTTGGTGGTTTAGTCCCTGGGAGCTTGGGAACTCTGGTTGGTTGATATTGTAGTTCTTCTCATGGGGTTGCAACCCCTTCAGCTCCTACAGTCCTTGCCCTAAATTCTCCATCTGGGTCCCCACGCTCAGTCTGATATTTGACTGTGAGCCTCTGCATCTGTATTGGTCAGGATCTGGCAGAGCATCTCATGAAACAGCTATATCAGGCTCCTGTCCATGCCAGGCTTCTTGGCATGAACATTAGTGTCTGGATTTGGTGCCCTCAGATGGGAGGGATTCCTAGGTGGGGCAGTCTCTGGATAGCCTTTCCCTCAGTCTCTGGTCCACTTTGTCACTGCATTTCCTTCTGACAGGAGGAATTCTGGATTGATATTTTTGAGGTGGGTGGGTGGCCTCGTCCCTCAAACTATACACTGAATATGGTCTTCACAGGTTCTCTTTCCCCTGTGTTGGGTATTTTGGCTAATGTCCTCCCTGTTGAGGCCTCTTGGGTCTCTGGTATCTGGGACTTTCTAGTGGATATTCCAAATCCCCATTCCCCACTGATACATACCTACTTTCAAATTCCTGACCCTCTGTACTTCGCCCCCATATCCGCCCATTTCTGAACTGTCCCCTCTTTCTCCATCCCTCTCCTCTCTTGCTCCCAGATCCCTCTCTCTCTCTCATTCCCAGAAATTATTCTTTTCCCCCTACTGTGTAGTACTGTAGCACCCACACTTTGTTGTGGTCTTTATTCTTCTTGGGTTTCATCTGATCTCTGAGTTGTATCTTGGGTAGTCCGAGCTTCTTTTTGGCTAATATCACTTATCAGTGAGTACATTCCATGTGTGTTCTTTTGTGACTGGGTTACCTCACTCAGGATGATATTTTCTAGTTCCATCCATTTGCCTGTGAATTTCATAAAGGTATTGTTTTTAATAGCTGAGTAGTACTCCATAGTGTAAATGTACCACCTTTTCTGTATCCATTCCTGTTTTAAGGGACATCTGGATTGTTTCCAGCTACCGGCTATTATAAATAAGTCTGCAATGAACACAGTGGAGCATGTGTCTCTGTTATATGTTGGAGCATCTTTTGGTTATATGCCCAGGAGTGGTATGGCTGGCTCCAATTTTCTGAGGAACCACCAGATGTTTTCCAGAATTGTTGTACCTGATTGCAATCCCACTAACAATGGAGGAGTGTTCCTCTTTTTTCACATCCTTGTCAGCATCTGGTGTGACCTTAGGTTTTTGTTTTGTTTTGTTTTTTTGTTTTTTTGTGAAAGGATTTCCTTGTGTAGCTCTGGTGTCCTGGAATTCACTTTGTAGACCAAGCTGGCCTCAGACTCAGAAATCCACCTTACTCTGCCTCCCGAGTGCTGGAATTTAAGGCATTTGCCTCCACTGCCTGGCTGTGACCTCAGTTTTTGATTTTAGCCATGGTTTGAGTTAGAATCTCAGTGTCGTTTTGATTTGCATTTCCCTGATGACTAAGGATGTTGAACATTTCTTTAGGTGGTTTTTGGCCATTCGGTATTCCTCAGTTGAGAATTCATTGTTTGGCCCTGTACCCCATTTTAATAGGGTTATTTGGTTCTCTGGAGTCTAACTTTTTAAGTTCTTTGTATATATTGGATATTAGCCCTCTCTTGGATGTAGATTTGGTAAAGATCTTTCCCCAATCTGTGGTTGCTGCTTTGTCCTATTAACAGTGCCCTTTGCCTTACAGAAGTGTGCAATTTTATGAAGTCCCATTTGTCCATTCTTGATCTTAGAACATAAACCATTGGTGTTTTGTTCAGGAAAATTTCCCCTGTGCCCATGTGATCGAGACTTTTCCCCACTTTCTCTTCTATTGGTTTCAGTGTATGTGGTTTTACATGAAAGTCTGTGATCCCCGTGGACTTGAGCTTTGTACAAGGAGATAAAAATGGGTCAATTTGCATTCTTCTACATGCTGGCCACCAGTTGAACCAGCACCATTTGTTTAAAATGCTGTCTTTTTTACCACTGGATGTTTTTGGCTCCTTTGTCAAAGATCAAGTGACCGCAGGTGTGTGGGTTCATTTCTGGGTATTCATTCTATTCCATTGAGCTACCTTTCTGTCTCTGTACCAAATACCATGCAGTTTTTTTTTTGTTTTTTTTTTTGTTTTGTTTTGTTTTGTTTTTTATCACTATTGCTCTGTAGTACAGCTTGAGATCAGGGATGGTGATTCCCCCAGAAGTTCTTTTATTGTTGAGAATGATATTTGCTATCCTGAGTTTTTTGTTATTCCAGATAAGTTTGAGAATTTTTCTTTCTGTCAGAAGAACTGAGGTGGAAATTTGATGGGGATTGCATTAATTCTGTGCATTGCTTTTGGAAAGGTAGACATTTTTACTATATTAATCCTGCAGATCATTGAACATGGGAGATCCCTCCATCTTCTGAGGTCTTCAAATTCCTTGGTCAGAGACTTGGAGCTCTCATCATACAGGTCTTTCACTTGCTCCGTTAGAGTTACACTAAGAAATTTTATATTATTTGTGACTATTGTGAAGGGTGCTGTTTCCGTAATTTCTTTCTCAGTCCATTTTTCCTCTGGGTAGAGGAAAGCTACTGATTATATTGAGTTAATTTTATATCCAGCCACTTTTCTGAAGTTGTTTATCAGCTGTAGGCATTCTCTCCTGGATTTTTTATTGGGGGTGGGTCACTTTTGCATACTATCATATCATCCACAAATAATTGTCACCACCAGATCTTCATTAACATTAGCATGATGCTATCAGCAAGAAAACATCCCCCACCATTAACCCTTCCACGGGGGAGGTCATCTGCCAGGTAGCTACAGGGAACAAGGAGGATCTGGACTAGGCAGTGAAGGCTGCTCTGGCAGTCTTCAAGCTGGGCTTGCCCTGGCATTGCATGGATGCATCTAACAGGGTCCGGCTGTTGTACTGATTGGCCGATCTTACAGAATGGGATGGGACCTACCTGGTGGCCTTGGAGGACCTGGACAACCTCAAACCTTATGCTATCTCCTACCTGGTGGATTTGGTCATAGTGCTGAAATGTGTCAACTATTTTGCTGACTGGCCTAGGAATTACCAGGGAAGAACACTTCCTATCATTGGAGATTTCTTCAACTACACTGCCCATGATCCTGTGGGCTTATGTGGACAGATCATTGCGTGGAACTTCCCGCTTCTGATGCAAGCGTGGAAACTGGGCCCAGCCTTGGCACCTGGAAACGTGGTGGTGATGATGGTGGCCAAGCAGACACCACTTACAGTGATCTACATGATCAAGGAGGCAGGTTTCCCCCCTGGTCTGGTCAAAATTGTTCCTGGATTTGGTCCTACCATGAGTGCTGCCATCAAATCCCATGAGGGTGTGGACAAAGTGGCATTCACAGGCTCCACACAGGGTGGCCACCTAATCCAGGTTGCTGTAGGGAGCAGCAGCCTCCAGAGAGTAACCCTGGAGCTTGGGGAAAGAGGACCAATATCATCATGTCAGACACTGACATGGACTGGACTGTGGATCAGGCCTACTTTGCCCTGTCCTTCAACCAGGGCCAGTGGTGTTGTGCAGGTCCCGGAACTCCATGCATGAGGAATTCATACAGCACAGTATGACCTGGGCCAAATCTCAGGCTAGTGATCTTTGACAGCCGGACTGAGCGGGGCCACAGGTGGATGAGATTCAGTTTAATAAGATCCTTGGCTGTATCAAATCAGGACAACAAGAAGGGTTGAAGCTGCAGTGTGGTGGGGGTGCCAGGGCTGAATGTGGCTACTTCTTTCCGAATGACAATTGCCAAGGAGGAGATCTTCAGAGCAGTGATGCAGATCCTCAAATTCAAGACCATAGAGGAGGTTGTGGGGCCAGCCAATGATTCTCAGTAGAGGCAGTCATCAGCTGTCTTTACAAAGGACCTGGATAAGGCCAATTACCTGTCCTAAGTTCTCCAGGATGGCACTGTGTGTATCAATTGCTAAGATGTGTTTGGGGTCCAGTCCCCATTTGGTGGCTCTAAGATGTAGGGGAGCAGCAGGGAATGGTTGAGTGTGGCCTGCAGGCCTACACAGAAGTGAAGACAGTAACTGTCTAAGTGCCACAGAAGAACTCATAAAGCAGCATGCTGGCTTCCTCATCCATCACTCAGAAACCCAACAAGATGCTGAGAAAAACCACCACGCACACTGCTCCACTGAAGAGGAACTCCTTCACCAAATTGTCTTGAGTCAAGATGGTCAAAATTCAATTTTCAGGGTTGGGCTGGTGAGCAGGGTGGGGGGAAGCTCTCAATAACCTGAGTAGGGGAAGGAGCTCATGAGTCCAGCTGTACAGGAGGATGCTTCCATCCTCAGTGCTTAAGTAAATAATCATAAAAATAAGTAGATCAAAAAATATCTTTTCTCTGCAAAGTTGAAATTCTAAATTAAAACAGCAATTTTATTGAGAGACACCACTTATTAAAGTTAAATTAAGATCAGATAAACAATCTAATTAAAAATAAATAGACTTGAACACCCACGAAAATAAAATAGAATCAGTCCTTAAAAGTCTCCCAATGAAAAAAAAAATCACAGGACAGAATTATAACAATCATTCAAAGAAGAGCTAAATCCAATGCTTCTCAATATTTTCCACAAAGTAGAAACAGAAGGAACACTACCAATTTCATTCTATGAGGCCACAGTCACCCTGATACCAAAACCACAGAAAGACTCAACAAAGAAAGAGGATTTCAGAACAAGTTCCCGTATGAGCATTGTTGTAAGAGTAGTCAATTAAAATACTTGCAAGCCGAATCCAAGAACACCACAAAAACATCATCCAGCATGATCAGGTAGGCTTCATCCCAGAAATGCAGGGATGATTCAACATATCAAAATCCATCGATGTGGGCCTAGAGAGACAGCTCAGTGGTTAAGAACACTGACTGGACTTGGAGAGGTCCTGAGTTCAATTCTCAGATACCACCTGGTAGATCCCAACCATCTGTAATGGGATCCAATGCCCTTTTCTGGTGTGTCTGAAGACAGCTATAGTGGACTTGTATGAATAAAATAAAATAAAAAATCCATCAATATTATCCACCATATATAAACACCCTGGAAAAACACACATGATTATCTCACTAGAGGCTGAAAAGCGCTTTGGCAAAATCCAACGTCCCTTCATTTTCAAAAACTTGGAGATATCAGAGATACAAGGTCCTTACCTAAATTCAGTAAACACAAGATACAGCAAGCTGACAGCTAACATTAAATGGAGAGAAATTTAATGCAATCCCACTAAAATCAGGGAGAAGACAGGGCTGCCCACTCTTTCCTATCTATTCAATAGAGTACTTGAAATTCTATCTAGAACAATGAGAGAACTAAAGGAGATCAAGGGAATGTTAATTGGAAAGGAAGAAGTCAAAGTCTCTCTATTAGTAGATGTGAAGTATATAGTATATAGAAGTGACCTAATATTCTACCAGAGAACTACAGCTGATAAACACCTTCAGCAAAGTGGTTAGGGTACAAAATTAACTCCAAGACATCAGTAGTCCTCCTTTATACAAACAGAATATGGGCTGAGAAAGAAATTAGTGAAATAACACTCTTCACAATAGCCTCAAATAATATCAAATATCTTCGTGTAACTCTAAGCAAGCAAGTGAAAGACCTGTATGACAATAATTTCAACACCTTGAAGACAGAAATTGAAGAAGATATGACAAGATGGAAAAATCTCCCATGCTCATGAATTGGTAGGATTAACATAGCAGATATTTTGCTGGTCCAAAAAAAAAATCATAATTCTTGCTTTGTAACTTTAAGTCAGCTGCAGGGGAGATACACTGTTGGTATGAATATTCTTATTTTGATTTTTATAGGAAATTTTAAAAACAAAAGAAGATTCCTGGAGAGCTGCTGTTCTTTGGATCCCATGAGAAGGACAGAGAAGGTGAAGTTTGACATGGAGAAAGAATTCCAGAGGCAGCATCAGTAGCAATAGACACCCTCAACAAGGAAAAGCAAAGACAGTCTGACCAGCTATTCAGGTCCTTTATGGCCAGAAAGTGCCATCTACCCTGGGCGAGGGATTTCTAACCTCAGCTACTCCTTCCTTGAAAAGCTCTCACAGAACCTACAGATCCTTTGGCTTACAACCATGAGAACACATCTCAACACGCAAAGAATGATCCCATTACACAGTCTCAGTGAAGTGCCAACATTTAATGAAGATACACATGTGGGCACAACTTATGTTTGATCATTCATATTGCACTTCATCTCACCTTAGCTTCTGTAACGACTTTTTATTTACCGATTAAACACCCAAACTATCATTTCATTATTCAAAGATTATTTGTGTCATGAAACATTTGCCCACTATGACATTTGATACAGGTTATACACTAACACAATGATCCACTTTTAACAGCTTTGAAAACACACAACATTATTGTAAACAGTTTATTTTTTATTTAGATAGTGCCTAAAGGAAAAAGAACTCCAATCCCTGAAATCAATCATAATAATTCCCCACTCTACAAACAAGTTGCATCTTTCCATGATAAACCAAATGCTTCCTCTTCCTCTACCTCTTCCTCTTGCTCTCAAGGCCAAACCAAGATGAGTACCCTAACCAAACACTGTGGCCTTCTTATAAGTTGATTTGATTGATTCCTAATTGAATCCTCAATCTCCTAAAACTGTAAGCTAGTTTGGTAATAGACCTTATGGTGGTTTGAATAAGAATGGCCCCCATAGGCTCATGTATTTGAATGCTTAGTCATCTGAGAGTGGCACTATTTGGAATGGATTAGGGGATGTGGCCTTGCTGGAGGATGGACTTTGAAGTTTCAGAAGCCCATGCTAGGCCCAGTCCTATATCTGCTTCTATGCCTACAGATCAGGATGTAGCTCCCTTCTAATGATAGGGTCCTAAAATGGTCAGATAGATCTGTGTCTTAGTCACTATTTCCCATTTTGTAACCCAATTCCTGGCAAGAAGAAAATTATGGCAAGTTTCATTTTAACTCGCATTTGAATCCTCATGATGTGGAAGATGTGATGAGAGGCATGTAGATCTGCCAATTAGGAGCAGGGAGAGAGGGAATTCCAGTACTCAGCTAACTTTCTAGCTTTCTTCCTATTTCCCTCTTGTTTTTATTAATTAAAATATATCTAGAATGTATACAATATATAGCCTTAGCAAAACAGCAAATTAACTACAGTAACAAAAAGATAATAAACAAATAACAAAACTTCAAATGAAAACAAAGAAAACCAAATACCCAAAGCAAACAAAACTCTAACCAAAATCCAAAGACAATAATTAAGCTAAGCAGTATTTTCTTGCTGCAGGTTTTGCAGCACAGACCTACAGCCTGTTGCTGGCCTTGTGAATATAGTGCAAAGGCAGTCAAAGATGGTAATAATGTCTTCAAGATGAATGTAGGCATGTCTCATGGTGGTGGTGAGGTTGCTGATGGACACGTCCTTCCAAGGCAAATCATGAGAGATGTTACAGACGATATTCAAAGTCTTCCAAATTTTCTTGACTGATCTCCATGAAATTTTTCTTGATGACCCAGCAGGAAAGGCAAAAATTTACATTCTCAGGCTCCTCTTGGAGGCCCAGCAGATCTTGATGTGTCTCAGCACTTCTCTGAAGCTTTCAAAACATGCACTCTTGCTGGACCAGTCTAGACAAAATGAAGGCTTCGTCACATACAGCAAACCAAGAAAGGAAGAGAATACAGCCCAAAGAGAAGGACCATAGAGCATCTGGGCCTGGATTTTTTCTCAGATTTAAAAGAGTGCTTGAAACTGAACTGTGAGCTATACACTGTGACGGAGATAAAATAAAACACATTTCTCCAATAGTCCATATGTATTATATTGAAACATAACTGTGTATCAATGTCTGAATCTAACACTATCCAGAGGACTTCTAGGGAGCCTAGTCACCATTGTAGTGAAGACTCTTATTATTTCTGGAATGCAGTATCCTCCCTGGCTTCCTTTTGTGAACCTACATCTGTGAATCCCCAGAGAAACCATCTCATCGGAAATTCATGGACACTGAAGAGACACTATAATCGGCAAGAGTGTGCTGCATGCAAATCTTCCCAAGGGTAAGCATTGAATTCTAAAGGGGATATTCATGAAAAAAGATACCACTGCTATGTTTATGGCAACTGTTGGATTATTTATGGGGAGACTCAAGGGACACTAGGCTTGGGTCATAGCAGAGAGCTCAGAATGGAGGAAGGAATACACAGTCACCAGAAACTCTATGGTTTGCAAATAATTCAAAGACAGAAAATCTTTTAAACTGGATCAGAACAAAATTCTGAGGTGCTCCTCGATGACTGTGGTAGAGAGCCATGTAGGAGGACAGAGACCCCCAAAACATAGTTGTACAGGTACAGGAAGTCTACTTGGCTCCTGCCATCTTGTGTTAGTACCTCATCTCAGAGACATTGAATGATGCTGCATCATTTCATCCAAGCCACACACACACACACACACACACACACACACACACACACACACATCAACACGTTTCCTCTCATTTGAAGATATAGTAGGACCTAATCTGTGTACAAGTCTCTTAGACTAACCCATGCTGTGCTGCCCTGGCCTGGCCTGTACTTATTTCCTTGTCAGGAACTTTTCCCATGCAGATACTTGCTGATCCTACAAGTAAGTTATAAGCTCTGCACAGATAAACTGGTCCACACAAGATTCAAGGTCCTAAGAAAGAGATTCCAAGGACATGCTCCAGCAAGCTCCAAGTTGAAACATCCTATTCTTCTCTCTAAAGCTACCTTGGCTACTTCTCTGAAGACCCTGGAAGCACCATAAAAAAAAGTTAGCTTCAGATATTATCCAGGAATTTTAAAACACATTACAATTCCTGTAATATTAGAATATCTCTAACTTCATTTAAAAGGAGACTAGTGAATTAACCTGCAATGATTTTTCTGAAATGCAGCAATCTGCAAACCTATAAGGGGGAGTCTGTCCTAAATCAAAGCCATGGCCATGATATACTCAGCAAAACAATGTAAGCAGAGGAATGAACCTTAGGATTCTGTCAGTCTTTGTGGTGAAGCCAATAAGACACACCTTGAATTTCCAGGGGGCTATCTCAGTGTAAGGAAAGCAGAGAAGTCTAAGTTTTATTTTTAAAATAGCTATATTGTTTAACTTTTTGTTTATTACTAAAGACGTTCATTACAAAAGAATAAAATGGGAGCCAGGCCTTGTGTTCTGGGAAGGGGCTGCCTGTAGCAGTGAGATAGTGGTGGTAGCCTAGGAGGGGGAGGAGATGGTGAGTCGGGAGCAGAAGCAGCTGGCCAAGAAGGTCACTTCCTGTCTGACCCCTGTGTCTGAGTTGCCACAGCAGCAACTCCCACCATCCATGAGGCAGGCAAGAGGAAGAGTGCTGTGACAGCCCTAGGGCCAAGAAGGGACCCAGACATGGAGCTTTGGGCAAAAGCTTGGTCTTCAGGGTCACTAGATTCTGAGGAACAGCAGATAACCAGTCATGGGAACCCAGCTGAAGTGGCCTTGGCTGTCCCTCTACCAACCCCTCCGCTTTCCCACCATTCCAGGGAATCATCCTTTGTGACTCTGGGGTACCTGGACTGCTATCCTTGCCCTCCAAGAGTCCCATACTCCCATCTTAGAATGAGTTGCTGGTGTTCGGGTCCCTAAGGGTCCTTTTAATAGGACCACCCAGATCCTTGGAGCCACCTTTTGTTTCACGTCTGCAGTTGGCTGTTGTTGAGCACCCCTTTTGCGCCCCATATCTCGCTCTGGTTCCAAGAGTAGCCTGTCTGCTTCATGGTTGTTCCTCACGTGGGTAGGCCTCCAAACCCAGGGTCTGGAAGTTGTAATGAACTAGGGAAGGACTGGGAAGGGAAATCTGAGGTCACAGGGTAAGATGTGGGAAGAGTTGGCTGGGCTAAATATGGCTAAATTTTCACTTTTAAGTGTTGGTAACTTGGATTCTGTTTGTTTAATTAAGTGTTATTGGGTTGAAAAACTTATCTGTGGGTTATGTGGAGCCTAGGTTTGTTCGGTAGGACCCCTCCTGGCACACCAACACCCTCCTCCCTCTCCCTGGTGATTCCAACCTGATGACAAGAAAGCTCCTGAGAAGGCACAGTGGGCCAAGTTGTATGTCTCACACCTGCAGCAGACGGCATTGGCTTCCTCAATGTTAATAAATTGATGCTTACAACAACAACAACAACAACAACAAAAACAACAAAAACAAAAACCAAAACAATAAAATGTTTTTAGAAAAATGTAGAGAAGACACCAAGTTCTTCCTCTCTATGTGCAATTAGACCTTGTATCATTTACTTGAGCCCGAACAATACCAGGAGCTCTGCCTGGGAGTTGACAGAAGATTTAAAGATGCTGGACAGACAGCTTGACCAAAATAGAACATTTCAGGTTCAGGGAGAGACCTGGGCTCAAGGGACTATGTTACAGAAAACAGAACAAAACCACCTGGAGTTAACAGACTTCTCCACGCACACAATATACATATTGGCACAGACATGCATATGTCACACATCTGGATAAGGTGGAGGATGCTTACATGGGCGTGACTGTGTTTATGGTTAGATATGAGGAAAATGTACCCCTGATGCTTCTTTCATCCTACCTGCTGCTGCTTGGTACACAGTGCATAAATGTTGATGCTGGCCTCCACAAACAGCCTCGTTGTTTCCTCACACCACTGTTCCAGTGCAATCTTCTCCCCTAGCAGCTGTCTGTTCTCATTCCATAATGTCTTTACTTTGAGCTTCAGATAGTTAGATTCATCCAGGAGGTGGCAATGCCTCATGCTGAACCACAAACAAATGTGGTGACTCCCAGGCAGCATTCATCTTCCTCCCACTCTTCCAAATAGCATCCTCCACCCCATCTTGGTCCCTGATACCCAGTCAGTCCCAGACTACAGTCCAGATTATCTATGGAGCATCACATAGAGGAAGGTCAAATCCAGAAGACAGCCATATTCCAGAAGACTCCAGGTACTTATGAAAACCCTGACACCAACAGGAACTCATGTATCTCCCAGAAGAGGACATGGGCGCCATGTATGCTTATATATCCATGGTATTAGAAAACCACCTGTAGGTAGAGGGCAGCCTTATCTAGGAGAGCATAGGAGACCCAACAGGTACACAGTCTTTCTATGTGTCTCATGGAAACCAGATCTATAAATTTACTCTCAGAACCCCAGAGGCACAAGGTTGATTGATATCTCCTCCATGGTTCAACCCTTTTCTATCTAGAGGATACTGAGTTGGGAAGGACAATGATTGGAGGGGCTCTCAGAATCTTCACACTTGTTCCAATTGAGTCCATGAGGTAAAAATCCTAGAGCCTTACTTTGATGGAACCAGGCTTGCTGTTAATTGGCAAAGAGTATAGAACCTGAGCCCTCACTTTGCTTTAAAGACAAGGATGGACAGACATATCCTGTGCCTAGTTTTGTAGTCATGACCCTGTTAGTCACTCACCAATAGAATTGATTTTCATGAGTGAGCTCCTTGCACTTGTACAAGGCCTCACTGATTTCCTGGGGCATCTTCTTGAGTCCGGTCATCACCTGGTGGTGTTGCATGTTGAACATGAAGGTCTCAAAGTTGATCCTGTGGGAGGAGCATGCCCAAGGATCCCCAGAACTAAGGTTTCAAGGATGATATGAATTCAAGCTGAATCATGGGCTACCCCAGCCCGAGTATGCCACATCCTTGCTTCTTAGTATTGGGTCCTCTTGGTGCTTATTAAATTACTGCACTTGGCCTGGGGACAGTAGAGCTAGGGACCTAAAAGAAAAGAGCTGACCTGCATCAGCTCCCTGAGGGGGCTTGAAGGAATAGAGTAGCTCTCCAAGAACTCTCCAGGAGCCTGTACCACAGGACTGGGAACAACTGAAACCTATGATCACTCTTTTCTTGTTTTTAGACAAGGAATTGTCAGTCCTTTGTTCAATTGCTACATAAAATACCAAAGGGCATAATCAGTATTTACAGGGAAAAGGCTTTATAACATACAAGAGGACTTTCCAATGTGCAACCAAGGTGAGCACAGAGGTCATGTGTTGTGTTGCACCAAGTCAAGTTCCCTGGCCTCACCACTATCATTACCTGGAAACTGAGTCAGGCAAAACCTCAGGCCCCATCACACTACACAGACTACCAGATCTAAAGTGGAACACACACACACACACACACACACACACACACACACACACACACTCAAACATAATAAGAATGAAAATTAAACACAATGATGTGTCATTATCACATAGTATAATGAGTAAAGCATGAGAAAAGCAGTCATGACCTGCAGCAAATCCAGGCATGCTGAGAGGTAGGATGGTGGACCAGGTCCCGCCAGCTGTTCACAGGGACAATTGGACCCAAGCATACCCAGTTCAATTTCAAAAATGATTGACTATAATCACACAGCAAGTAGCATTTCCCACAAACCAACACCAGTCCAGGCTTCTTAAAATGTATGATGAGAGCTCACACACTACTCCCCTTATTCCCAGACTGTGATTCATACCAAGGGCTGTGATTTGGTTTTGGAGGAATCAAAAGAGTCTTTGACCACATCTCACTCCTATCTGAACTTCAAGTTCTCCGTGTAAAATCCAATGAGAAAACTGAATTTGGAAGTGAGGGCAGCCTGGAATTGTATCTTCTGTGATATGAGGAAGTCTTGGTTTAACAGAGAGGGCCCATGATAGTCAGCAATGAACTGGACATAATGCCTACCTGTTATTCAAGTCTTGGTCAGTGTAATTGGCCAGGATTCCCGGGAGTTCGTCTCTCTCCTTTGTCCTGTTCTCCACATTCCTTTTGAGCCTCTCCAGCCTCTTTATTCTCTGCTCCTGCTCGGTGATGGTGAATGGTTGGGATGATGCCTTCACATCAGACCCTGTGGATTGATAAACACAAGTAAACTTGAGAAGATGATAGGACAAGGAAAGGAGAAGCCATGCTCAGTCCTAACAGTAGCCTGAGGAAGAGGGAATTCTAGAGACACAGGGAATCCATGAAAGAGCAGGGAGAGCTATCTTCAGGTTGAGCTCGTCAGCTATGTCCCTGTTCATGACCACCATCACTAAACATATGCCTCACTCCCTTCTGCAATCCCCTAGTTCTGGGCATAAGCTGACCCAGGCAAGAAGAATTATAGGGCATTGTCAGCTGTGACAATGTAGTCAGTATGCTTAGCACAAAAGAATTGACCATAAACACCAGCACCTAACATGTCCCACAAGACAAGGCCTGTACAGGTTTCTTAAAATGCATGATGAGAGCTCACACACTACTACCCCAACCCCAGACTGTGAATCAGGCCACATCATGTGTGTTCAAGACCAAAGAGTCAGAGACTTGCTACATGAGCAGGGGAATATCCCTCTCTGTTCTTTGCATCACATACCCATGTAACCTTCAGGAATCTACTGAGGATCAAGTGCTTCAACCGAAACACTTTGTTATTCTCACAGAGCTTCCTCCTGACATCTTTTGCCACTCAGCAGGAAATTAAGATCTCTCAGCAAAGCAACTTAAGGCTTATCAGTCATCAGAAATTCTTGACTCTGAGTATGCTATTGAGGACTGTCAAAGTTCCAGATCATAAGCCCTACTCCCTGAAGGACAAGCCCAGTGCACCTACTCCAGGAAGCTCCCCAACCCCTGCCCAAGACTCACTGTGCCTTGCCCAGAACCACTTCATTCTTCCTGTTTTAAAACCTGACAGAATACTGGCCTCCTTCTGCTTAGGTCTGGTCTCTGCTTTTATTGTATTGTCCCTCCAAAATAGTCTGAGCAGCATAGACCACATGCCTGCTTGTGAACCCAATAGGTCCTGAAGGAATACCCCATAGACAGTTGGTATCACCACAACACTGGTGACATCACAGAAGATTCTAGGGTTCTCCTGGATACAAGAGATTGTCCAGGGAAGTGACTATGGATGATGTCACTGGGAACTGCCATGGCCTACATGCTAACCAGCTTGGCCCATTTGTCCAGTTTCTGAGGTGGCCTTTCTTGGAGTCTCTCTTTTGACCCAGGGGATACTTCTTGGCCCCTTCTCCTTCCAAAGCTAGATATTTTTCTCTGCTTCATTACAAGTCAAGTGCTTTGGAGAGTGAGATTTCATCAGGGACTTGACTTGGGTAGCTCATGTTTGTTAGTACCTAAAGCTCTAGGATCCTTGGATGAGGGAGATCTTTTTCATGTTAAATCTAATCCTGGGATCCCTTGATGTGACATACAGTCCAATTCCCCAGATTGCCCTGTTTCCCATAGGTCAAAAGTATTCTCCTGAACCTTTAATTTTATGCAAGTTGCATTGTATTTTCCTATTGTGCACATTCCTTGAGAGAATACATTGTTTCAATATATTCAGAAATGTGTTTTCACGAAATCCGTTTTACAATCCCATTTTTTCAATGAAAACACCTTTCTTAGTTCTTGGCAGTATAGGAAGTCAGGTACAGTGGGAATGTCAAATTGTAAAGTTTATATCCTTCCAAAGATAAAATTCCACATTCTCCCTTTCTCCAATACACCCTGACAAAGTAGGTATCTGTGAGCCAAGGTCAACATGGATGTTGGATTGCTGTTGTGTAGTCCCATTAGCTATCACTTCTCCAATATCTATCTTCCTGAGTTGCCAGGTGCAGGCCTGAGGGTTTTGTGGGTTGGACTTTGATACTGTATTCATAAAAAGCCTAAGACTCAAGAAGAATGATAGGGGATGGAATGTCCTGAGGTCCTGTGAAACCTCAATTGTAATGGGTCCAGAAGTTCAGGAGGGACTCCTTTTGTCATTGTCATCTGTGGCTTTTGCCTTCTTAACTTGGGTGTGATGAATCCATGGTGAAATGTCTCCTAACCTCTCAGGTGTCAGTGGAAAAATCATGTAAGTCCTTTCCAAATTGATTGTGTTGTCTTTGGTTACTCTCTTCAGTCAGATATTTTCACTATGACAAGGATCAAAGATATTTGGTGAGATGTTGGGGATGTCAGAAGTCCACTCTGTCTCTCAGGCAGTCAGACGAATAGCCTTCATGGAGAACTGGAGGACCTGGATAATGAGAAAGAAATAGAGTTTCACTGACTGATGATCTCTGAGCCTGGGAAGCAATGGGGGAGGCATTCTAAAGAAATAATATAAGGTTGAATCCCTCCCTGTATTGGGTACAATAGGCCCAAAGTAAGAAAGAGGCAAATCCACCCTTCCCTGAACTCTACTGAGAGATTTGTAGTGTTTCCATAAATGCCCTTTCCTTTGTTTGCATGTGTCTGGTGCTGTGATATATGCAAGCACAATGAAGGTTCCCATCTATGCATAAATCTTTCATTATTAATTGACACATTTTGGCTATGAATGTGCTGCTACTGCCTGACAGAATTCCAAGGGAGTGGTAAAATTGTTGGCCTATAACCTTGAGATTTTGTGCTATTCTTTGAGCGTTTTCAGACTAGTGGGTAAACTTTTACCTACCCACAGAAGGTGTCATTAAAAACAAGCTTGTATTCATAACCTCCCCTAACAGACCAGATATCAGTGAAATCAGTATTCCAGACTTGACCACAGATTTGACCCCTCATATGTGCCAACTTCTGGGAGAGTTATCTCTGTTTATCTTTATTTTACTATAAATCTGACATATTGCTTAGATAAATTGGGCCAGGCTGTCAAGTCTAGTTATAACATATCTTGTTCTGAGCCCCTCCGAAAGTATTTTGGAGCCCAGTCAGGTAGCCTGATGAAGGTTAATTACTAGAGCTCTGCCAATGTTTACTAATAGAGTAATCTTTCCCTCTGGTGTCTACCACCAACCTTTGGGTTCAGCTATCCTTTGGATATTTTTACATCCCTTATTTCCTCTTGGTAATACTATGGAGTCTCAGGCAACAGTGGGTCACAATATGTCACCAGAATGTCAGTAGTCCCCACTCTTCTTTGGGCTATGTTTTGGACAGCCATGTCAGTGCCCTGGTTACCTCTGGCCTCAAGGGAGTCATTAAGTTG
Source organism: Uromys caudimaculatus (assembly GCA_028551405.1). Classification (NCBI taxonomy): domain Eukaryota; kingdom Metazoa; phylum Chordata; class Mammalia; order Rodentia; family Muridae; genus Uromys; species Uromys caudimaculatus. The sequence goes on from CM052720.1 coordinate 21,329,524, forward strand.
ATGTCCTCAGCATTGAAACCAAGAAACTCATGGAAGAAGGCAAATAGTTTCCAGGAGAGCCAAGAGTTCCTCTTTGTTTTTAATATCCTTTCTGCCAGCAGTGATCAGCCCTCTTTTCCTATAGCTTATAACATTCACATGTGCAGTAACTAAATCATAGTGACATTCTTGGTATGTGACACCAGGTCTTCTCTTTCACTATATATTTGTGCTATAAGTCTCAGGTCCAAATTATTTAAGTGGCAATAAGTGCTGAAGCCCCTGTGTACCTGGTTCCATGTTTAAGGAAGATGTTCCCATCCATGTGGAACATTGATCAGAATCTTTCATGGGATGTGGGGGTGTCCATTAGGTCTAGATAGATCCCTTTCACCATGTTTGTTTCCTCATATAATTATTGATGAGCATCTGTGGGTCATCATTATCTTGCAAGATTTAGGCATGATTGTTGAGAGCAGGTTTTTCTAATCAGACTCCAGGATGGTTCATGAGTAGGACCTGCTACTGTTTCACACATGCATTAAACATCCAGGGTTCTGAGTTTCTTTGTGAAGAACCTCAACTACACGGGGTGCTGTAAGTACAAGTTGCTGACCCAGAGTTAACTTCTCTGCTTCTTTCATTAGAATACTTGTAGCCACCATGGCTCTTAGGCAAATGGACCAGCCTGAGGATACAGGATCCAAAAGCTTGGGCAGATGTACTACACGGTGATTCCATGGGCCTAAAAGGTGTGGTTCCACACCTTTTGCAGTAACTTGTGTTTTATGGAACTGTAGATGAAAAGTTTTGTAGGCATCTGGAAGTGTTAGGGTTGGAGCCAAGTCACCTATCTTTAAAGTCTCAAAGGTGATTTGTTCAGACTCATTCCAGTTTAGAGAATCAATGCCCTCAATTTGTGCTGGGATTTTTTTGGGGGTGGGGGTTTGGAGGTTTGTAATGACTGCTTCTATTTCCTTAGGTGTTATGAGATTGTTTAGATAGTTTATCTAATTTTGATTTAACTTCGGTATGTGGTATCTGTCTGTAAAACCATCCATTTCATCTAGATTTTCCAAGTTTGTTGAGCATAGGCTTTTCTAGTATGGTATGATGAATTTTTAATTTCCTCTGTTTATGTTGTGACGTGTCCCTTTTCATTTCTGATTTTGTCAACTTGGGTACCATCTTTTTGCCCTTTCATTAGTTTGGCTAAGGGTTTATCTGTCTTGTTGATTTTCTCAAAGAACCCATTGCTATCTTTCTGTGAATTATCTGTATATTACTTCATCCACATACTTATGATAAAAATACTCTATTTTTATTATACAGAATAGAGCCTAAGAGAAAGGAAACAGCTGCAGAATTATTCATCTCTGCCTGTGGTTCTAGGTTACTTTCAATTACACCTAGAGTGCGTGATTGTACCACATTTCTATTGAATTTATGAACAGCCTTCACTTAAATATTATTGGTAACATCAAATATTTAGATAACAAGCAGACTCCTACAAGTTCTTTCCAGGTCACTAAATACTGATACAGTCAAGGAAGTCAGAAAGAAAAGAAATAGTAAATAGTTAAAGAAAATGATTAGTGGTAAGGATAATTGTAGAAATAACACCACGAGTTGCTTACACCAAAGAAGCAGGTCTTGGTGCCTTTCAGTACTCATCCTGGGGCCCACAAGAGGTCATAGCCTGATGCTCTGAATAACAATACTCTCGCAGAGAAACACACACAGAGAGACAGAGACCCAGACACACACATTCCTGAACACACACAAGCACATATGTTCACACATACAACTGTAATTCATTGTAGAAACTTCCCATTTCATGATAATATAAGAGATCATTCCAGATACTGTTAAGGCATAAGGTAAAAAATACTTGAATTGAAAAAGAAAAAAAGGTTGGAGAGATGGCCCAGCCCTTAGGAGTACTGACTGATCTTCTGAAGGTCCTGAGTTCAAATCCCAAGAACCACATGGTGGCTTACAGCCATTTTTAATAGTATCTGATGCCCTCTTCTGGTGTTTCTGAAGAGAACAAGAGTGTACTCACATAAATAAAAGAAATAAATCTTTAAAAAAGAAAAAGAAAAAGAAAATAACCTTGAATAGGATAAGAGCATAGTAGGCAGGCTAGAGAGATGGCTCCACGGTTAAGAGTACTGACTGCTCTTCTGAAGTTCTTGAGTTCAAATCCCAGCAACCACATGGTGGCTCACAAAAATCCATAATGAGTTCTGACACACTTCTGATGTGAAGACAGCAACAGTGTACTTACATATAATAATAAATAAATCTTTGGGCCGGAGCGAGTAGGGCCAGAACAAGCAGAGATCCTGAGTTCAATTTCCAGCAACCACAGAATGGCTCAGAAACGTAAGTAAAGCTACAGTGTATGCATATACATAAAATAAATAATTTTTTTAAAAAGAGCAAAGTAGGCACAGTCTATATGCAGATCAGTCAATAAAGTGCTTTCCCCTGCAAAGCTTCTGTAAGGCAAAGGACACTGTCAATAGGACAAAACGGCAACCAACAGATTGGGAAAAGATCTTAACCAATCCTATGTCCGATAGAGGGCTAATATCCAATATTTACAAAGAACTCAAGAAGTTAGACTC